>VDFB02379711.1:131411717-131542841 GCA_007258455.2 Sequoia sempervirens
ACTCTAGTTTTCATGATCTTCAAATTCTTCATGGTTTAGCCGCTATAGGTGCCTAAATGTGAAGATTTAGTTTTAAAAAATAATTTCAATGTCCACTTTGGCCAAAAATTGTAAACCACTATTATGGGAGATCACCCCTCAGTTTGTGCCGAGTTAGAGATCAATGTAGGGTATTGAAGGATCCTTGAAGTTGTAGCTTCTAAAAAAAGGATTTGGTGCTTCCTTAGGGATAGATCCCTTAAAATTGTAATTGAACTTCATTGCTTGTGAGGCTGGATTAGGACAGTAGATCGTAGTAGCATTTCTCATTACGGTTTTCTCCCATTTAGGGTTTTCCACATACATTTGGTTGTATATGTTATTATTTCATGTGCATGTTATTGTTATATTGATTTATGCTTTAATCAACACATTTGAGTTTAAGGTTCGAATCTGCATCAGAGCTTTTAGGTCTAAATTTTTTAATATTTACTAATTCACCCCCCTCTTAGTAGATTATTGTTTTCTAATAGGAGTATTATAAATTACAACTTCACACATTATCTAATTAAGTATAAAACTATGGACAAAAAGATGTTGAATTTGTGATTATTCTTATGAGTAATGTAGTGGGATAAATATTCCACTATGAAGAAAAATAAAATCATTATAATTAAAAGGTATTCTTTGAATTATGGAAAATAAAAAAATAGAAACAAAGGAATCTCAATAAAACTACCATAATTTTTTTAATTTAATTTGTATCAAATTAAATTAGCTATATCATGTATCTAATTTTATATATATATATATATATATAATGTTAGGAAAGGTTGGGAACTAAAATATGAACCTAAAATATATATAAAATGAAAGATTATATTTTATTTGAAGGAATAAAAAAATGAAAAACTACGTTAATTGAAATTGTCCAAAAGAAACATTCTAAATAAAAAGCTACTTGAACAAACAAATCAAAATTTGAAAGAAAAATAGAAAGATATATTATTAACTTGAATATTAATCTAATAATATCAACCAATTAATTTGTGTAGTAATGAAAAAATTAGCCTTTTCCTTACTTGTTTGGATAATTGACATTAAAGCTAGATTAATGATGTCTTGGAGTGGTGTTGTAATGTCTTGTACACATTCACACTATTCTAGGACCTTTATTTAACTAAAACATGATTTAATTGGTCCTTTGCAAGGGTCTTGTAAAGTTTTGTAACACACTTTCAAAGTGCAAGGTCATAGAAAAAGCTCTACAAAATTAACTACAAGCTTCTAGAACTTGATAACTAGGATTTCAAGAGAGTAGACATCAAGGTAAACGATCCTAAAATAAATTTTTTGAAACCCTAAAAGGACCCATTTAATCTTGAAGGCTAATGAGTCCTCCATAGCATAAAACCAACAAATTTTGGGCCAGGTACATAGCTTTATATGCTCTAAAAACATCCCCCATAGTTTCTATAACAGTTAGGTTGCATTTCTATTTGTTACTAGCATCTTATTTTACATAATTTAAGTGATTAATAGATTTAAAAATTGAGTGATCCATGTCTTTTTCCCACACACATTAGGTTGGATCTTATTTTCTCACTAATCATTTTTGGTGAACCTGACTCATGTTTAACATTGCAATTTTTGAATTTTAGAGCCTTTTATTGAATTTTAAGTTAAAATCTTGCATTCATTGCATTTAGATTGGAATTGAATTAGGGTTTATTATTTTGCATTGAAAACTTACATATCATATAGGGTTTAGATTTTCATTGTTTTGCATATTTCTAAATCTGAAAATTTAAAAAACAAATAAATCATTTTGCATCTCATTTAGATCTCATTCAATTGGACTTGAAAATTAAAAAAAATTACATTTCAATCAAGGTCTTGCATTTCATCTTTCTATTGCATTTTTTGCATTGAATTTCTAGAAAATCTAAAGCTGCATTTCATTGTCTAAAACCTAGAACTTAGAGATATATCTAAAAGATTGCAAACCATTAAAAAAGAGTTTAAAAATACATAACTAGGACTCATTCTCCCTTACTAGTGAATAGGTCCCTGATCAGGTCTAACGTGAAGCTTTTGGCATTTGAAACGACATTAAAATTGACCTTGAATTCCATAGAAAAATCCTAGAAAGACCTAACTAGGGCCCATTCACACTTACTGGTGAATGAGTCCCTATTAGCTACCACTATGCATTTTCAGGACATTGAAATCTCAATTTTTACCTTCTATTTGGTGCCGTTATCTTATTGTTTGAATTTCTTGATTTGTTGTTTCATCAATCTTATTGCATCTAGCTTAAATTGCTTCATTTTAGAGTATTGTTAAAAGTTCAAAATTGCATTAAAATATTTCATTTTCAGCTTGTTGCATTATGTACTTAGTAAATTGCATTGCTCAAAATCTAAAAAATTCATTTCATTCTAGGTCATTTCATTCCATCAATCTTAGTGTTGATATTTTCTAAGTTTGTAAAGAAAAAGTTATTCAATTTGCATGTTAGTCACTAATTTAATATATTTCCTAGTTTTGAGAGTCTGTTAGTGCAAGAGGGTGAAAATGTTGACACTTTCCTTAAATCTATAGCCCTCACTATCTCTCCTATTTATGGGAATGATGTGATAAAAGAAGATGCACACATAAATGATCATTATGGTCATAATTGTTCTTGTCCCAATACATCTCCTATTAGTGATGAAGGAATCTTGGTGAAATAAGGTACAATCATTGAGAATCATGAAAGTCTTGTTTGTCTCGTCCTCCCCTTTGGAAAGATATTATGACACAAGATGATGAGATCATTGAAATTACTTTACCTAGTCTCCATTAAACTCCCAACAACTCCCCTACTTGTAAGAATGCTTTAGCGAAAAAGGATACAATTATAGAAAATCATGAAAATCATATTTATGAGGAGGAGATGTTGGTGTTAAGAGATACAATGATTGAAATCTATGATAATCCTACCTCTCATACTTCAGAAGACATTATAGGACATGGGGATGTAGTTTTAGATAACCATGACAATCAAATTTTTTCTTCTCCTACTATCTCTTTTAGATATGAAGAAGGTAGTTTATTGTTAGAAGATACACTTATTGAGAGTTATGAGAATATTTCTTCTCCCTTTTCTAATGCCCCTACCATTTGGGAAGATCTATTTGAACAAAAAATTCCAATCATTAGTAAGCATGCAACTCCTAGTTGTTCTTCTTTAGAGGCCTCCCCTATTTGTGATGAAGCTACTTTACAAAATCTAACCATATAATGCGATGAAAATCTTAAAAGCTCCCCTACTAGGGTGGATATTATGGCACAAGACCATGAGACCTTAGAGAAAAAGGATGATATTGTGGACAGCCATAACAATAAAATTTGGTCTTCTCCTAATATCTCTCCTATTTATGATGAAAATAGTTTTGTGTTAGAAAATCAAATTGGTGAGAGTTGTGAGAGTCTTATTTTCCTCTCTTCTCCTAGTAAAAACATTATCGAATAAGATAATTTCATCATTGATAAGCAAGAAAATACAACCATTGATCACTCCCTTACTTGTGATGAAGATATTTTAGAAGAACTAAACAATGAATGTCATGAACAGCTAGTCTATTTCTCTCCTCAAAATTATCCTACTAGGAAAGATATCATGATTGAAGGAAATGAGAACATTGACACAAGTCTTTCAAGCAATAGTGATGTGACCTCCTTAGATGAAGATGATAAAGTGACATTAGACTACCCTTCACTAAGATATCATGAAAATAAGGACATGTCTATTGAAGTTATGAACATTGTAGCTCCTTCGAGACCTCTGATTATAGAACCACCTAAGGCTCAACTCATCATTTATCCACCCTCACAAAAACCACAATTTTAAAATCAACCCAATCTCATCTTAGAACCACCTAAAAGGAAAATCATATAAAACAAGGTGTATATAATCAAGAATTTTCCTGAACCTCAGAGTTGTTAACATCTTGAGAAAGAAAGAAAAAAAGCTTGTTGAAGAGGTCACAAAACTATTGGAAGATGGTTATTATTCCTTTGATTTTATACCTATATCCATGGGTGAGTACAAGATCATAACAAAAGAGTCTACAAAGGGAAACGAAAAGGCGATAATGCCAATACAAAGTTTAAAATCATACACTTCAACCACTCTAGAAGAAAATATAACATAAATGAAAAACTTTGATGAAGTCGATCTAGGGCAACCTCCGAATCCTAAAAAAATGAAAAAGCTTTATGGAAGAGATTATGAACTTATGAGACAACTTGGGTATAGTGGAAAAGGATGTCATGCTAGAGAACAAGGTATCTATGTCCCAATAGAGCCTAACACACAAGAAAAAACTTGTGGTCATGGTTATTGTCCTTTGATAGAAATAAAACCATCAAACAAGCCTTCACTTAATATCAACAACCTTACAAAATATTCTTCCAAGTGGATATTAGCCTTGGTGCACCCTGAACTAAGAGATACCACATGTGGGAATATCTCAGTACATAGGCATCAACTCCATACTTTGTCTACTCATTATAATCAATAACAATAGCTGCTACTCCTTGCCATGTAATAATTGTAGGATCATAGGATACTCACTATTGCATGTTTTCACCAATTGCAAATCATTTCCTTTTTGCAAGGAGCAGCATACCATCATCAATCACCTTGGCTCATCCTTGTCTCACACTAATTTGGGGCAAGCATTTAATAGCCTTGTCCTAGTAATGCATTTTTCATTTTCCCTTTGGCTAGTTTCCTGCCTTTCATCTTATACCAATCACAATTGGGAGGAAAATAAACTTCTTTTGGTTGACTCACCTGTGCCTTACTAGTCTTCTATTTTTTACTTTTGGGGATGATTCAAGGTGTGAAGATATTCATGTTTCTTCCATGTTGACCTAAAAAAAAATTCTTTGTTTTTTCTTTCTTTGTGTCATTCTTTTAGTTCTATGAGTATTTGGGGAATGATGACAGTTCCATGATCTATGAAAAAATTGTAGCACAGACTTAATGACCCCAAAACCATAGATCCCTTATGTGTTTGTGGAGGAAACCCTTTCTTCCTAATTCATGATGCAACTTTCTTGGAAAACATATGACTTGGCATAGGGTTTTTCGAGGAAATCTCTCAAGTATTAGGATAAAAAACATTTGCTACTTTAAAGAAATGGGTATGTGTAGGATTATGATGGGCCAAAAAGTGGCAATATGATGGGTATGTGGCTGAAGACTTTTTTTTACCCAAAATTGATGAAACGAAAAGGATTTTTAAAGGAGATTCTTAGCTTTCCACCAATATAAATTATGCTTTACTTTGAATTTAATAAGTAAATATTATTCTTTTCTATTCAAATTATGAGTAAAGTCCTGATTGATAGGCTGATTTGAAAACATCTATAGCTTTCAAATGGTATCACATTTTTTGAATCAAAACATGTGTCACATTCTATGCTTCACATACTATAGGATTATAAAAGAAAAAATTAATTTCATGAAGTTTTGACCAAGTTAAGGGTCAGAGATATATTTTTTATAAGAGTTGTAATAAAAAATTCATAATTAATTATTTACTTGGAAAAAAATTACAAAAAAAATGCATCACATCAGGACATGAGTCCTCTACTTATATCTAAAATCTTATAGAAGAATATTATCATTTTATTGTGGTTAGGGTGGTGACACCTACTTCTTATTTTTCCTAAAATTTAAGTACTATTGCATTGAAATTTCAAAATTTCATCAAATAGATTTAAAAAAAAAAACAAACCTAGTAGTTTAGAAACTACATTCAATTTGCTATAGATTATATTGTTACATATTTTTAAAATAATATAGATAACTTATTCCTTTTTTACGTCAAGTTTCCTAACTTTGATTTTTCTAATTTTTTTGCCACTTAAGGGCCTATTTTTTCCATGATGATCCTACACATACCCAAATTACTCATAGTGATGGTGTAGCAACTACTTTAAAGTTGGGGCATACATAGATGACATCCTTTGGAAAAATATCATGGTGTCATTTTCCTTCTTTTTTCTTGTGAGGTGTCCTCTTCTTGGTTGTGTAATTGGGTTTGTTGTCATCTAAGAGTGTATAATCTACTATCATGGCATCATACGAATGAGGCATCCCATGGGTTATGACCTGAAACTTTTGACTTGTCCTCTCTTAGAGAAATTTAGAACAATGCTCCCAATGAGGAATACCATTACATGAACAAAGAAAAATCCCCTTTAAGAAAATTTTTTACATGACATTGAAAAGCATCTTCATTGTGGTGCCTTATTAAAGTTATCAAGAGGATAAATCTTGTATGGTTGGTATAATGGGAAGTTGATACAATGGCATGAATTTTTCATCATACATTGGGAGGCTGACACACTGTCATGACAATCTCACTAAACCACTCCGTTGGGACAACTCACCTAGTGGACATACTAAGGTTCCACTACCCTAGAGTGATCACACATATCTTGGAACAAGTCACCTAGTGGGCACACTAAGGTTCCACTACCCTAGAGTGAGCATAATTTATTATGGACAAACAATCACCACCTCACATCGTGTTGAATCAGTTGTGCTTGATCCTTTGTTATTGTTTACTTTTCTTAGCCTTTGATAGGGTATGATCATGTATCTTTATTGTTGTTGCATACTTAGGCATCTTTAATGTCTACTTTAGTGTGAGTTTGACATGGGGTCAACCTCTCACTACAGTGGGGTTAAAATGTAATAACATAGAAATAATCATTTTCTTTTCTTGTTTCTATAATTGACATTAAATCTGGATTAATGATGTCTTAGAGTGGTTTTGTAATTTCTTGTTCACATTCTTACTATTCTAGACCTTTTTTTAAGTAAAACATGCTTTAATTGGTCCTTTTCAAGGGTGTTGTAAAGTGTTGTAACACACTTTCACACTTTTCTAGGACTCATTTACTTAATTAAACCTAATGGGACCCTTCCTAAATAAAGATATGTATAATGTATACCTTTTTTAATTGTTGTAAAGTGTTTTAAGGTACTTTCACATTTATCTAGGTGGTCCTAGTTCATTTTGGTTAAGTAGAGTTACTAACCCCTTTTTAAGCCTTATTTTGACACCTCCTGAAGATCTATCCTAACAATCATAAATTAATTATCAAATTATTTCATTGGGTAAAATTTGGTCCCCATAAGTTCAACCAGGACCCATTCACCCTTGATGGTGAATTGTTCCTCCCTTAACAAGACAACCCTTTCTCAGCTGATCTAGAATTTGTTTTTGGCCTTCATTCAGCTCCCCAAAGCTTGGTCCTAGAAACTTAGCCAAGACCCAGTCACCTTTGGTGGTGAATGGGTCCTCCCTTAATATACCTATACTAGTATTTGTCTAGATGTGATGCATATACTCATTTCTAGATGTGATCAATGCATATTTTTTTGTAATTTTTTTCCAAGTAAATAATTAATTATCAATTTTTTATTACAACTTTTAAAAAATATAAAAACTTGAATGTCTGACCACCTTAACTTGGTCAAAACTTAATGAAATTCAATTTTTATTTTTTTAATCCTATAGTATGTGAAGCATAGAATGTGATGCATGTTTTCGATTCCAAAAATGTGATACCATTTAAAAGCTATAAAGGTTTTTCAATCATCCTATCAATCATGACTTTAGTCATAATTCAAATAGAAAATGAATAATAATTATTTATTAAATTCCAAGTAAAGAAAAAATTATATTGGTGGAAATTTGAGAATTTCCTTTAAAAACCCTTTTCATTTCATCAATTTTGGGTAAAAAAAAGTCGTCAGCCACATACCCTACAAATACCCATCATATCGCCATTCTTTGGCCCATCATGATCCTGGACATACCCACCCCTATTTTTGAATTTCATTTTGGTGGGATTTTAATTATATTTATTTCCAAATCTAGTGTTGGCCTTAATTCTTTGAATTTTGGGGTTAATCTCCTAATTTAGTATAAATAAGGGGCTAGTTCAACTAGCTTCCTACTAAGCAATACTAATACTTTCAATCATTCAAGCATTCAAGTGATCAACAATTCTAAGGCATTTCAAGAGCATTCATAAGGAATTTCAAGGAAGATTTCAAGTGTTTATTGCAGTGATTCAAAGTCATATCATCATGTCAAGGGTTGAATGCATTCATGTGTGTTGAGGTAAGAAGTTAATGTTGCATTGAGGATCCATTTATAAGCATCATCCTACATCCAATATCTAAATTCTTCATGGCCACTCCATGATTATTTGTAGATATGATTCAAAAGACAACATCCAAGGTGACATCATTTACATTATTTCATGTTCATGCTTTATTTCATTCATTTCATCATTTTTTTTAATTACCTATAAGCGGTTTGACTGAGGAAAACCCCCATTAACTAACAAATCAACAAGTTTTCTTTCCCTCAAGTGTGTGATTGTAGATTTATAGGTTATGGATCAAGTTGACAAAGATTTAGAGCAATATTTTTAAAATTATCAAAGTTGTAAAGTTGCTAAAGTTATCATTCAAAGTGTAAGGTCACAAAATAAGATCTATAGAATTAACTACAAGCTTCTAGATCTTGATAACCAAGATTTCAAGAGTGCAGACATTAAGGTACAAGATCTTGAAATTAGTTTTCTAAACCCTAAAATTCAACCCATTCACCCCTGAAGGAAAATGAGTTCTCCATAGCCCAAAAACAACTTTCTCTCTAGTTACACATCTTTTATGCTCTAAAAACATCTCCCATAGCTGCTATAATAGCTAGGTTTCATTTCTTATTGTTATTAGCATCTTATTTTACATAATTTAAGTGATTAAGGGCTTTGAAAATTAAGTGATCCATCTATTTTCCCACACCCATTAGGGTGGATCCTATTTTAACACTAATTAATTTGAAGAGATAATCTAAGAATTCATTTGAATTTCTCAAAATTCTCTCATCTAGGTGCTTTGGTAAGAATGTCTATGAGAATTTTTTTATTAGACAATATTTAAGATGTACACTACCATATTTCATATGGTGTTAAATAAAATGAAACATTCTCTTTATGTGTTTGGTTTAATTAGAAAATAATAGATTTTTGTCCATTTGTCTTATAAATCAATTGTCAAAAAAAGTGATGTAGATGAAACTTGTTATTGAAAACCTTCAAGAACTTATCAAATCCATAATATTTTATTTGTTCACATAGAGGCTTCCATATGTTTAAATTTTGCAAAGGATAGAGTGGAACTAGTTTCTTCTTAGATTTCTAATAAATGACTATAGACCCAAAATTCATTAATAAACTATAATTTTTATTTGAAATCTTCTAAGTTACTTGTGTTATCAAAATATGAACATACCAGAAAAGAGAAGTGTGTTGCCTTAGTGTATTTCATGCAGGAGCATCCAGGTTGTAATAGAAATCTTGCATCCCAAAAAAAAAAAAAACTTTGATTTTAGTTAGGTTTAGTGAATAATTTTTTTGGAATAAAATTGGTAGCATTACTTACAATTTTTAGTGAGTATTTGTGCACATATTGGAATTAAATCTTATATAGAGCAAAGAATGGTGAAATGAAGCTATTGGTGAAGAAATCACTTCAATAAAAAATTTCACTTGTGAGATATTAATGTTTTGTTTTAAAAAAAATTAAAAAATATTCAAAGTCAATTGTGAGGCATCAAGAGGTTCTAAAATGGCTTGAAAAGATCTATCCAATAGTGTGAACATTTTTTCAATTTGACACTCGAGTCACAAATTATGACTTACAAAAGTTAGACTAAAATTTAGGTAATTTCTAAATTAATGGAAAGGTGTAATTGAATTTGTTGGGTGCCAAAAATAGAAGTGATAGTTCATTGGAGAGTGAAAAGTATTATAAAGTGGTTAAAAATGAAAAGTGATTAATTCTAGATGGGAAGATGGATGAAATTCTTTCTTTTAAGAAAAGAATAAAGGTTGGGGTTTCAGCGACCATTATTGCCACTTGTAAACTTGTATGTTTGATTTTCTACATATATTTGCAACATAGATTTTAGTAATAATGGTTTTGTGACTAGATAGTTGCAATGTATTTAACTGTATGTATGTAGTTTATTTCTAAGAATATAATAAAGTTGCATGATTTTTGTTCTTGAATGTTATTTTTTTGCTATAGTGTAGGAAAATGCATACCCTTGCATTTTCACACTTGTTGGGCATACCTTGCTTTGTTTATCCTTATTTATGTCTTAATTGGTCCTATTTTGCATCAAAAATCCTAATGAATTGTATACTTTTTTGGCTAATCCCAACAAGCATCAAAAAATAAATGATAATTTAATGATTTGGTCTAAGTGTCCTTAATTTTTGGGTGAAGAATAAGGCGCCACCTTGGGAATATTTTTCCCCCAAAGGTATTGGGACCTTTATTTCATGTGTGGCTTAAAGAGGTCCCTTTTTGAATTATGTGCCCCAAGTTTCTTGCCTCAAGACAAATATGCCACCTAGGGCATGATCTGATGTTAGGATCTAGGACTGTTGCACGTGAATAATAACTTTCACAATGATTAAATTGAAGGTCTTGAAAATGTAATTATGTAATTTAAAATGCTTCAATAATCAAAGTAATAACAACTTAGTGGTGAATAGAATATAAGAGAGATAGAAGAGAGAAGACAAAACACAAGTTGATAACGGATTTCGCCAATAAGGCTACATCTCTGAGTCCCTCTCCAAAGAGTGACTGATCCTTGACTATGCTCCAAACTAATTACAAGGCATCAATAGAATACAATGTTGATTCTTCAAGAGTTTCAAAGTCTTCCTCTTTCAAGTGCAGCAAAGTAACACTCCTTCGATGCACAAAATAAGACACTCCAAATCTCCATACAAAATTCTCTCCATAATTTAGAATTCTCATGAAAATCACCACTTGGTTATTCCAATTCCTAAATTACCCCCTTTTTATACATAATTCTCCCATATGGGGTTAAACCATCATATTTAATAAAATAACCCCCTTACAACAAATTTCCCTTATTTTTACAAATAAAACAATCATCTCAACCATTACCCCCTTAAAAAGACAAATTCTTCCATTCGGGTTCCATATTGTTTATTTATTTTTTTATTTTCTTGTAGGAAAGCCATTTAGAGGTTCATTAGTTTTAATATTAGTTTTAAAAACTATAATAAAACCAAACTGTCTCTTGTATATTCATGGCCCTCATAATTTTGGGCTATAAAAATCATAAGGGATTAAATTTGTTTTAAGTTTGGAGGTTAACTTTTATTTTAGTTTTAAAATATGTTTTATGGAAATATTTTTTGATATTTTAAGCCCTTAAAAATACCATTTAAATCCCTAAAAATCTTTTAAAATCTTCTAAAAATATTTTAAGAACCTTAAAAATCTTTAGGAAGGGTATGTGCAGGATCATCATGGAAAAAACAGGCCCTTAAGTGGCAAAAAAATTAGAAAAATCAGAGTTAGGCAACTTGACGTAAAAATTTAAATAAGCTATCTGTATTATTTCAAAAATATGTAAGAATAGAATCTGTAGAAAATTGAATGTAGTTTCTAAACTACTAGGTTTGTTTAAAGAAAAAGGAAATCTATTTGTTGAAAATTTGAAATTTCAATGCAGTAGTACTTAAATTCAAGGAAAAAATAAGAAGTAGGTGGCTGTCTGACCAACCTAACCAAAATAAAATGATAATATTTTTTTATAATATTTTAGGTATAATTAGAGGACTCATGTCTCAATGTGATGCATATTTTTTTGTAATTTATTTCCAAGTAAATAATTCATTATGAATTTTTTATTACAACCTTTAAAAAATATACAAAACTCATATGTCTGACCACCTTAACTTGGTCAAAACTTCATGAAATTCATTTTTTTTTTATCCTATAGTATGCAAATCATAGAATGTGACACATAGTTTGGATTCAAAAAATATAATACTGTTTGAAAGCTATAGATGTTTTTCAATCAGTCTATCAATCAGGACTTTAGTCGTAATTTGAGTAGAAAATGAATAATAATTACTTATTAAATTCAAAGTAAAGCATAATTTATATTGGTGGAAAGCTGAGAATCTCCTTTAAAAACCCTTTTGTTTCATCAATTTTGGGTAAAAAAGTTGTCAGCCACATACCCATCATATTGCCACTTTTTGGCCCATCATGATCCTGCGCATACCCAAAATGTTTAAAAATCCCCTTAAAAGTCTCGTAGTGTGGGCTTTTAAAACTTAAAAGGTTTAGTAATTTAAATATAAGGGAATTCATCTTTTAAATTTTATTTTAAATAGTCATATCATCATTTTTGCCACGTCATCATTCTTGCCATGTCATCATTCCTACTACATCATCATGGTCAACCATTAACTTTGACCAACCATAACTTTCACATAAGGACTCAGATTTCATCCGTTCAAAATGCGTCAGAAAGCTCTTGACAAGATATTCAACATGGTGATGAAATATGGAGCATGTGGAAGACTTTAATTTTGGATGACAAGTATCCACCTGGACTAATCCTCCCCACTAGAGAGCTTTTGGAGCTCCAAAAGTTACTTTTATTTAGAATTTAGGTGAGGGAATGGCATCCCCACTTGTCCTGTATCACCTATCCATCTATACACTTGGCTCAACACCACAATCAGAACTGCAATGACATTGTTGAACATATGCATCATTCTATCACTTCCATAGGCATCTACATCAACTATTATAGCCATTAACCAATAAACACTGGCTAATATCAAGATTAATAAAAATGCAGATATGAAATAGAATGAAGCAACATGCCTATCTTTCACAACCAGAACATTTTTACCCAACGGACCATTAATGCTTTCATTTACCGCTTTCTTGTGTTCTGTAATTGGTGTATCCTACAACATCTGATTAGCCTTGATTACCCCAAGTTCATTTCTAGAATCAACTAACTTGACAGACATAAGAGATAAGTCTTTACTTGCATTAATCACCCTTTTCAACTGTCTTGTGTTTGCAAAAGATCTATCAGTCTTAATTGTGTGAGAATGTATAATATACTTGATACCATATTTAAACAAGTGATAATGATTAAATTCCCTATATAAAATAGCCTTTTGATCATATAAATAAGGGCTACCCAACACTATCCCACAAATATCTAGTGGAACTACATCAAACTGTACCTCATCAACACACTTGTGATTGTGAATCTCAAAATGTACTGCCTTGTTACTTGAAATTCATTATTTTCGCAAACCTAAACTAGTGGATAGGGTTTCTTATGTTCTATAGTTTCCAACCCCAAGTTCCTTACAACATCTTAAGAAATTAAGTTAACTTGATATCCAAGCGGGTGCATGAAGTTGGGTACCAATTTTGTGGCCACTTTTCAAAAAAGTTTTAAAAAATTCACTTGTGTTATTTCATGTTAAAAACAAAGAAAAAAGTGAAATTATTTTCCTTTGGATACCAACCCAAAGGCTTGGAGGGCATTCCCAACAAGGCCAGAGATGTCTTTTTGCAAATTCTATAATTTTTCACATAATCGAGTCTGTGCTCACCATCAAGATTGCATCTAGTTCTATATCGACAAAATTGAACACATGAGTAATGTTAAGTTCTCTCTTAGCTATCCAATGATGTAATTATTTTCACTTTTTGACAATGTTAAACCTTTCATCCATAATTTATTTTGTTTGTATGTCTATTTTTTGCTAAAAAGCAGTGTTTGGTGTTTTTTATGTAATAAATTAACCATTCATCAAAATTTCAAATAAATTACATTTTTAGAAACTAGACCCCATTCTACAAATTTAAAAAAAGAAAAGAAAAAAAAAATCAATTATTTTCCAAAATTTGTAAGGGGAACACGGCCAAAATTCTGCTTTTCAGGAAGCATCCACTTAGAAAATTAGTAAAAAATCAAATATTCATTAAAAAATTATTAGAAAAATTGTGCATCAACTAGATGCTATTAGATAACTTCTAACCATAGTGATTTTAAAAATACTACAAAAAATTTCACCGTGCTTAGGTCGTACAAGAGTTGCTATGTTATGTTTTTCTGACAAAAACAACAGCAATTTGTGTACATCCCTCTTTTGAACCCATTAATGTCAACCATTTTCAAAATAAATTAGTAATTTAGAAAGTAGACTTGGAGCACTTAGATCCTTGTTTTTGTTCCATCTCAAAATTTTGAGTGTAACTATCCTCAATTTCACGTCCAAGGTAAGCATTTCATGATTTTAGAAAAGTGGCCACTTAAGGCTCCTTTTTGGGAACCATGTTGGTGCACTTACCCATCCACTATCTATGAGTGCATCAATTTTAGTATGCTTAGCCACAACCCTTATGTGAAAAAGATTATTTCTTTTTTATCTTTAGGGACATTATTGCATTTTAGAGTCTTTTATTGAATTTTAAGTTAAAATATTGCATTCATTGCATTTATATTGGCATTGAATTAGGGTTTCTTATTTTGCATTGAAAACTTGCATATCATATAGGGTTTAGATTTGCATTGTTTTGCATCATTCTAAATCTGAAAATTATAAGAAAAAATCAATCAGTTTCAGTATCATTTAGATCTGATTCAATTGAATTTTAAAATAAAACAAAATTGCATTTCAATCAAGGTCTTGCATTTCATCTTACTATTGCATTTTTTGCATTGAATTTCTAGAAAATTTGAAGCTACATTTCATTGTCTACAACTTGGAACTTAAAAATATATCTGAAATATTGCAAACAATTAAAAAAGAGTTTAAAAATACATAACCAGGACTCATTCTCCCTTACTAGCGAATAGGTCCCTGATCAGGTCTGACATGAAGCTTTTGGCATCTGAAATGACATTAAAATTGACCTTGAATTCCATATAAAAATCCTAGAAAGACCTAACTAGGACCCATTCGCACTTACTGGTGAATGAGTCCCTATTAGCTACCACTATGCATTTTCAAGACACCAAAATCTCAATTTTTACCTTCTATTTGGTGCCATTATCTTATTGTTTGAATTTCTTGATTTGTTGTTTCATAAATTTCATTGCATCTAGCTTAAATTGTTTCATTTTAAAGTGTTCTTAAAATTTCAAAATTGCATCAAAATATTTCATTTTCAGCTCATTGCATTATGTAATTAGTAAATTGCATTGCTCAAAATCTAAAAATTTCATTTCATTCTAGGTCATTTCATTGCATCAATGTTAGTATCCATCTTTTCTAAGTTTGTAAAGAAAAAGTTATTCAATAAGCATGTTAGTCAATCATTCAATACATTTCCTAGTTTTGAGAGTCTCTTAGTGGAAGAGGGTGAAAATGTTGACACTTTCCTTAAATCTATAGCCCTCACAATCTCTCCTATTTATGGGAATGATGTGATAAAAGAAGATGCACACATAAACAATCATTATGGTCATAATTGTTCTTGTCCCGATACCTCTCCTATTAGTGATGAAGGAAACTTGGTGAAATAAGGTACACTCAATGAGAATCATAAAAGTCTTGTTTGTCCTCTTCCTCCCCCTTGGTAATATATTATGACACAAGATGATGATATCATTGACATTACTTTACCTAGTCTCCATTCAACTCCCAACACCTCCCCTACTTGTGAGAATGCTTTAGCGAAAGAAGATACAATTGTAAAAAATCATGAAAATCATATTTATGAGGAGGAAATGTTGGTGTTAAGAGATACAATGATTGAGAGCTATGACAATCCTACCTCTCATACTTCAGAAGACATTATAGGACATGGGGATGTAGTTGTAGATAACCATGATAATCAAATTTTTTCTTCTCCCAATATCTCTTTTAGATACGAAGAAGGTAGTTTGGTGTTAGAAGATACACTTATTGAGAGTCATGATAATATTGCTTCTCCCTTTCCTAATGCCCCTACCATTTGAGAAGATCTATTTGAACAAAAAATTCCAATCATTAGTAAGCATGCAACTCCTAGTTGTTCTTCTTTTGAGGCCTCCCCTATTTGTGATGAAGCTACTTTAGAACTAAACAATGAATGTCATGAACATCTAGTTTGTTCCTCTCCTAAAAATTATCCTACTAGGGAAGATATCATGATGCAAGCAACTAAGAACATTGACACATGTCTTTCTAGAAATAGTGATGCGACCTCCGTAGACGAAGATGACAAAGTGACATTAGACTCCCCTTCGCTAAGATATCATGAAAATAAGGAGAAGTTTGTGGAAGTTATGAACATTAGAGCTCCTTCAAGAACTTTGATTATTGAGCCACCTAATCCTCAACTCATCATTTATCCACACTCACAAAAACCACAAGTTTAAAATTAACCCAAGCTTATCTTAGAACCACCTAAAAGGAAACTCGATGATGACAATGTTTTGAGTTACATTGGCATTGCTCACATATAAAACAAGGTGTATACAATCAAGACCTATCCTGAACCCCAAAGTTGTTTACATCTTCAGAAAGAAAAACAGAAGCTTGGTAAAGAGGTCACAAAATCATTGGAAGATGCTTAAAATTAATTTGATTTTATACCTATATCCATGGGCGAGTACAAGATCATAACAAAAGAGTATACAAAGGGAAACAAAAAATTGGTAATGTCGATAAAAAATTCAAAAGCATACACTTCAATCACTCTAGAAGAAAATAAAACATACATGAAAAACTTTGATGAAGTTGATGTAGAGCAACCTCTGAATCCTAAAAAAATGAAAAAGCTTTATGGAAGAGGTTATGAACTTATGAGACAACTTGGGTATAGTGGAAAAGGATGTCATGCTAGAGAATAAGGTATCTATGTCCCAATAGAGCCTAACACGCAAGAAACAACTTTTGGTCTTGCTTATTGTCCTTTGATAGAAATAAAACCATCAAACAATCCTTCACTTAATATCAACAACCTTACAAAATATTCTTCCAAGAGGAGATTAACCTTGGTGCACTCTGAACAAAGAGATACTACATGTGGATATATCTCATTGCTTAGGCATAAAGTCCATACTTTGTCTACTCATTATAATCAATAACAATAGTTGCTACTCCTTGCCATGTAATAGTTGTAGGATCATAGGATACTCACTATTGCATGTTTTCATTAATTGCAAATCATTTCCTTTTAGCAAGGAGAATCATACCATCATCACTCACCTTGGCTCATACCTGTTTCACAATAAGTTGGGGCAAGCATTTGATAGCCTTGTCCTAGTAATGGGTGATCCCACAATAGTGGTTTACAATTTTTGGCCAAACTGGACACTAAAATTATTTTTTTAAACTAAATCTTCGCATTCGGGCACCTATAGCGGCTAAACCATGAAGAATTTGAGGAAGATGCAAAATAGAGTCTCGTCACATTTTGTCTGTGGATTCTAAAAATATTTTTTTCAAAATTTTTGGAATCAAATTCCACTTCTTTTTCCATCTCCCATGAAAACTGGTTTTTTTCAAAAAATAGCATTTTTAAAAAGTGATGCACATTGTATAATGCATAAATTTTTTTCCATGAAGGATAAAATTGTAATTCTTTTGAATTTAGATTTGTAACTCCAATATCTAGTCCTTCCACTTGGTTAGATAGATTTTTATTGAATATTTTTTCTTTAATCAAGTTTCAAAGTCAAACCAAATACAATTCAAACATAGTGCGACTGTATAATGCATAACTTTTTTTGTATATATCAAAATTCAATTTATTTTTTCTATTGGATCAAGGACTTCAATATCTGGTGTAGTCATATTTTTCAAATTTTTTTTGATAATCTGCTATTTTTCCACTTGTGCAGAACAAAGACCTTCATTTTTGATGAAAAACCTATGTTTAATAAAACTAAAAAATAAATACATAATAAAACCAAAACATATTAAAATTATATTCGTTGGATAGCTTGTTCTGAGGACTACCTGACTCCAGTTGGGTTTTTGAATATTCCTCCATTTCCATCCTCAAACCAAGCTCTGAAGTGCCAAAATTCAAGTTTTTTTTTTGTCTCAGGGGGGATGAGGAATAAAGGGGGTTCAAACGAACCCTAGTTCATTCGAACCCCCCTTCTATAAGGGGTTTTGATGGCTTTTTTGGCAGGAAATTATTAAGAGGGCTCAGCCGAACCTAGGTTCTACTGAACCCCTAATTTGTTCAGTCGAACCAATAGGTTCGTATGAACCCCTAAAATCAAGTTTTTTTCCATGCATTCATTTTTTGTGAGTTTTCCTTCCTCACTTCAATTGTAAACAACTATTGTGGCTTCACCCTAATGCATTTGTCATTTTCCCTTTGGCTAGTTTCCCACCTTTCGTCTTATACCGATCAAGATTGGGAGGCAAATGACCTGCTTTTGGTTGACTCACCTGTGCCTTACTAGTCTTCTATTTTTTCATTTTACTTTGTGAGTGCATGTGTGTAATGTGATCCCTTGTGATGTTTCATTTGATGTTCCTTTCTCTTTTGTGCATTCTTCTATAAGTACTTTCATTCTTCTTTATATCATAATCATTTTTCATTTTTCTTGTGTTTTCCTTTTGGGTATGACGCAAGGAATTGAGACATTTATGTCTCTTCCATGTTGATCCAAAAGTGTTTTCTTTATCCTTTTCATTTGTCTTGTGTTTTATGTTTTTGGATGACGCAAGGTGTCAAGATATTCATGTTTCTTCCATGTTGACCTGAAAATTTTTTCTTTGTTTTTTATTTCTTTATGTCATTCTTTCAGTTCTATGATTATTTGGGGAATGATGAAAGTTCCATGATCTATGAAAAAATTGTAGCACAGACATAATGACCCAAAATCCATAGATCCCTTGTGTGTTTTTTGAGGCAACCCTTCCTTCCTACTTCATGATGCAACTTTCTTGGTAAACATATGACTTGGCATAGGGTTTTTTGAGGAAATCTCTCAAGAATTAAGATCAAGAACATTGGCTACTTTAAAAAAATTACTCATAGTGATGGTGTAGCAACCGCTTTAAAGTGGGGCCTTACATAGATGACATCTTTTGGAAAATTTTCATGGTGTGATTTTCCTTTTTTTTCTCAAGTGATGTGTTATCTTCTTGGTGGTGTAATTAGGTTTGTTGTGATCTAAGAGTGTATGATCTACTATCATGGCATGATACAAATGAGTCATCCCATGAGTGACGACCTGAAACATTTGACTTGTCCTCTCTTGGAGAAATTACGAACAATGCTCTGAAAGAGGAATATCGTTACATGAACAAAGCAAAATTCCCTTTAAGCAAAATTGTTACATGACATTGAAAAGCATTTTCATTGTGGTACCTTATTAAAGTTATCAAGAGGATAAATCTTGTATGGCTGGTATAATTGGAAGTCGATACAATGGCATGACTTTTTCATCATACAGCGGGAAGCTGACACACTGGCATGACTTTCTCACTAAACCACTTCATTGGGACAACTCACCTAGTGGATAGACTAAGGTTCCACTACCCTAGAGTGATCACACATATTTTGGAACAAGTCACCTAGTGGACACATTGAGGTTCCACTACCCCAGAGTGAGCAACATTTGTTATGGACAAACAACCACCACCTCACATCGTGTTGAATCGGTTGTGCTTGATCCTTTGTTATTGTTAACTTTTCTTAGCCTTTGATAGGGTATGATCATGTATCTTTGTTATTGTTGCATACTTAGGAATCTTTAATGTCTACTTTAGTGTGAGTTTGGCATGGGGTCATCCTCTCACTATAGTAGGGGAAAAATGTAGTAACATAGAAAGAATCCTTTTCCTTTCTTGTTTGTATAATTGACATTAAAGATGGATTAATGATGTCTTGGAGTGGTTTTGTAATGTCTTGTGCACATTGACACTATTCTATGACCTTTTTTTAACTAAAAAATGCTTTAATTGGTCCTTTGCAAGGGTGTTGTAAAGTGTTGTAAGACACTTTCACACTTTTCTAGAACTTATTTACTTAACTAAACCTAATGGGCCCCTTCCTAAATAATTATATGCATAATGTATACCTTGTTTATTTTTTGTAAAGTGTTTTAAGGTAATTTTACATTTATCTAGGTGGTCCTAGTTCATTTTGGTTAAGTGGAGTTATTAACCCCTTTTTAAGCCTCAATTTTGACACCTCCCGAAGATCTATCCTCACAATCATATATCAAATATCAAATTATTTCATTTGGTAAAATTTGGTCCCCGTAAATTCAACCAGGACCCATTCACCCTTGATGGTGAATTGGTCCTCCCTTAATAGGACCACCCTTTCTCAGTTGATCTGGAATCAATTTTTGGCCTTCTTTCAGCTCCCCAAAGCTTGGCCCTAGAAACATAGCCAAGACCCAATCACCTTTAGTGGTGAATGGGTCCTCCCTTAATGAGACCCCTATTTCTAAATTTCATTTTGGTGGGATTTTAATTATTTTTCTTTCCAAATCTGGTCTTGGCCTTAATTCTTTGAATTTCAGAATTAATCTCCTAATTTAGTATAAATAAGGGGTTAGTTCAACTAGCTTCCTACTAAGCAATCCTAATGCTTTCAAGCATTCAAGCATTCAATTGATCAAGAATTCTAGAGAATTTCAAGAGCATTCATAAGGAATTTCAAGGAATATTTTAAGTGTTTATTGCAACAATTTAAAGTCATATCATCATGTCAAGGGTTTAATGCATTCATGTGTGTCAAGCTAAGAAGTTAATGTTGCATTGAGGATCCATTTATAAGCATCATCCTAGATCCAAGATCTACATTCTTCATTTCCACTCCATGATTATTTGTAGATTTGATTCACAAGACAACATCCAAGGTGGCATCTTTACATTATTTCATGTTCATGCTTTATTTCATTCATTTCATTATTATTTTTAATTACCTACAAGCAGTTTGACTGAGGAAAACCACCATTAACTTACAAATCAACAATTTTTCTTGCCCTTGAGTGTGTGATTGTAGATTTACATGTTGAAGACCCATTTGACAAAGAATTGGAGCAAGCTTTTCAAAATTATCAAAGTTGCAAAGTTTCTAAAGTTATCATTCAAAGTGCAAGATCACAAAACAAGCTCTACAAAATTAACTACAGGCTTCTAGAACTTGGTAACCAAGATTTCAAGAGTGAAAACATTAAGGCACAAGATCCTAAAATCAATTTTCTAAACCCTAAAAGTCCACCCATTTGGCACTAAAGGAAAATGAGTCCTCGATAGCCCAAAAACAACGTTCTAGCCAGGTACACATCTTTTATGCTCTAAGAACATCCCCCATAGTTGCTATAATAGCTAGGGTGCATTTCTCGTTGTTATTAGCATCTTATTTTACATAATTTAAATGATTAAGGACTGTGAAAATTAAGTGATCCATCTCTTTTCCCACACACATTAGGGTGGATCCTATTTTCACACTAATCAATTTGAAGAGATAATCTAAGAATTCATTTGAATTTCTCAAAATTATCTCATCTAGGTGCTTTGGTAAGAATATCTATTAGAATATCTAGGTGCTTTAGTAAGAATATCTATCAGAATTTTTTTATTAGACAATATTTAAGATGAACACTACCATATTTGATATGGTGTCAAATAAAATGAAACTTTCACTTTATGTGTGTGGTTCAATCAGAAAAGATTAGATTTTTGTCCATTTGTCTTATAAATCAATTGACAAAAAAAGTGATGTAGATGAAACTTGTTTCAATTTTGCAAAGGATAGAGTGGAACTAGTTTCTTCTTAGATTTCTAATAAATGACTATAGACCCCAAATTCATTAATAAACTAAATTCATATTTGAAATCTTCTAAGTTACTTGTGTTATCAAAATATGAACATACTAGAAAAGAGAATTGTGTTGCCTTACTGTGTTTCATGTAGGAGCATCCACGCTGTACGAGTAGTCTTGCATCCCAAAAAAAATTAAAATACTTTGATTTTAGTTAGGTTTAGTGAATAATTTTTTTGGGATAAAAATGGTAGCATTACTTACAATTTTTAGTGAGTATTTGTGCACATATGGGAATGAAATCTTATATAGAGCCGAGAATGGTGAAATGATGCTATTGGTGTAGAAGTCACTTCAATAAAAAATTTCACTTGTGAGATATTAATGTTTTTTTTAAAAATCACTTAAAAAAATTCAAAGTCAATTGTGAGGCATCAAGAGGTTCTAAAATGGCCTGAAAATATCTATCCAATAGCGTGAACAGTTTGTCAATCTAATGCTCGAGTCAGAAGTTTTGACTTACAAAAGTTAGACTAAAATTTAGGTAATTTCAAAATTAATGGAAAGGGGTAACTGAATCTGTTGAGTGCAAAAAATAGAAGTGACAGTTCATTGGAGAGTGAAAAGTATTATAAAGTGGTTACAAATGAAAATTGATTAATTCTAGATGGGAAGATAGATGAAATTCTTTCTTTTTAGCAAAGAATAGAGGTTGTAGTTTTAGTGACCATTATTGCCACTTGTAAACTTGTATTTTTCATTTTCTACATATATTTACAACATAGATTTCAGTAATAATGGTCTTGTGACTAGATAGTTGCAATGTATTTGACTGTATGTATGTAGTTTATTTCTAAGAATATAATAAAGTTGCATGATTTTTGTTCTTGAATGTTATTTTATACTATAGTGTAGGAAATTGCATACACTTGCATTTTCCCACTTGTTGGGCCTACCTTGATTTGTTTATCCTTATTTATGTCTTAATTGGTCCTATTTTGCATCAAAAACCCTAATGAATTATATCTTTTTTTGGCCAATCCCAACAAGCATCAATAAACAAGTGATAATTTAATGATTTTGTTTGAGTGTACTTGATTTTTGGGTCGAGACTAAGGTGCCACCTAGGGAATATTTGTCCCCCAAAGGTCTTGGGACCTTGATTTCATGTGCGGCTTAAAGAGGTCCCTTTTTGGAGTATGTGCCCCAATTTTTATGCCTCGGGACAAAGATGCCACCTAGGGCATGATCTGAAGTTAGGATCTTGGACTATTGCACGTGAATAATAACTTTCACAATGATTAAATTGAATGTCTTGAAAATTTAATTATGTAATTTAAAATGCTTAAATAATCAAAGCAATAAAAAAGTGACTAACAAAATATAAGAGAGATAGAAGAGAGAAGACAAAACACAAGTTGATAACGGATCTCACCAATATGGCTATGTCTTCGAGTCCCTCTCTAAAGAGTGACCGATCCTTGATTATGCTCCAAATTGACTACAAGGAATCAATAGAATATAATGTTGATTCTTCAAGAGTTTCAAACTCTTCCTCTTTCAAGTGCAGTAGAGTAACACTCCTTTGATGCACAAATTTAGACACTCAGACTCTCCATACAAAATTCTCTCCACAATTCAGAATTCTCTCAATAAAATCACCACTTGGTTATTCCAAGTCCTAAATTCCCCCCTTTTTATACATAATTTTTCCATATGGGGTTAAACCACCATATTTAATAAAATAACCCCCTTGCAAAATATTTCCCTTATTTTTACAAATAAAACAATAATCTCAACCATTACCCCCTTAAAAAAAACTTCTTCCATTCAGGTTCCATATTGTTTATTTATTTTTGTCTTTTCTTGTAGGAAAGCCATTTCGAGGTTGATTAGTTTTAATATTAGTTTTAACAACTTTAATAAAACCAAACTATCTCCCGTATATTCATGACCCTCATAATTTTGGGCTATAAAAATCATAAGGCATAAAATTTGTTTTAAGTTTGGAGTTTAACTTTAATTTTAGTTTTAAAATATCTTTTATGAAAATAGTTTTCGATATTTTAAGCCCTTAAAAATATCATGTAAATCCCTTAAAATCTTTTAAAATCCTCTAAAAATCTTTTAATATCCTTAAAAGTCTTTAAGAATCTTTAAAAATCCCCTTAAAAATCTCGTAGTGTGGGCTTTTAAAACTTAAAAGGTTTAATAATTTAAATATAAGGTAATTCAACTTTTAAATTATATTTTAAATAGTCATGTCATCATTCCTGCCACATCATCATTCTTGCCACGTCATCATGGTAAACCATCAACTTTGACCGACCATAACTTTCGCATATAGACTCAGATTTGGTCTGTTCAAAATGTGTCGGAAAGCACTTAACAACATATTTGACTTGGTGATGAAATATGGAACATGTGGAACACTTCAATTTTTTATGACAAGTATCCACCTAGATTAGTCCTCCCCATTGGAGAGCTTTTGGACCTCCAAAAGTTACTTTTATTTATAATTTCAGTAAGGGCATGGCCTCCCCACTTGTCCTATATCATCTATCCATCTGTACACTTGGCTCAACACCACAATCAGGTCTGCAATAACATTGTTGAACATATTCATCATTCTATCACTTCCATATGCATCTACATCAACTATTACAACTATTAGCCAATAAACACTAGCTAATATCAAGCTAAATAATAGTGCAAATACAAAAGAGAATGAAGAACCAACATGTCTATGTTTCACAACAGGAACATTTTTACCCAAGGGACCATCAATGCTTTCATTTACCACTTCCTCATGTTGTGCAATTGGTGTATCCTGGAACATCTAATTAGCCTTGTTTACCTCAATTTCATGTCTAGAATCAACTGACTTGACAAACATAAGAGATAAGTGCTTACTTGCATTAATCACCCTTTTCAACTATCCTATGTTTGCAAAAGATGTATCAGTCTTGATCCTATGAGAATGCATAATATACTTGTTACCATCTTTAAACAAGTGATAATGATTAAATTCCCTATGCAAAATAGCCTTCCAATCATATAAATAAGGGCTAGGGGATACAATGTTGATTCTTCAAGAGTTTCAATGTCTTCCTCTTTCAAGTGCAGCAGAGTAGCACTCCTTTGATGCACAAATTTAGACACTCAGACTCTTGATACAAAATTCTCTCCACAATTCATAATTCTATCATAAAAATCACCACTTGGTTATTCCAAGTCCTAAATTCCCCCTTTTTTATACATAATTTTCCTATATGGGGTTAAACCACCATATTTAATAAAATAACCCCCTTACAACAAATTTCCCTTATTTTTACAAATAAAACAATAATCTCAACCATACCCCCTTAAAACAAAAAATCTTCCATTTGGGTTCCATATTGTTTACTTATTTTTGTTTTTTCTTGTATGAAAGCCATTTAGAGGTTGATTAGTTTTAATATTAGTTTTAACAACTCTAATAAAACCAAACTCTCTCTCATATATTCATGGCCCTCATAATTTTGGACTATAAAAATCATAAGGGATTAAATTTATTTTAAGTTTGGAGGTTAAATTTATTTTTAGTTTTAAAATATCTTTTATGAAAATATTTTTTTTATATTTTAAGCCCTTAAAAATCTCATTTAAATCCCTTAAAATCTTTTAAAATCCTCTAAAAATGTTATAAGATCCTTAAAAATCTTTAAGAATCTTTAAAAATCCTCTTAAAAATCTTGTAGTATGGGCTTTTTAAACTTAAAAGGTTTAATAATTTAAATATAAGGGAATTCAGCTTTTAAATTCTATTTTAAATAGTCATGTCATCATTTTTTCCATGTCATCATTCTTTCCACGTCATCATTCCTGCCACATCATCATGGTCAACCATCAACTTTGACTGACCATAACTTTCACATACAGACTCGGATTTGGTCCGTTCAAAATGCAGCGGAAAGCTCTTGACAAGATCTTTTACATGGTGATGAAATATGGATAATATGGAACACTTCAATTTTTTATGACAAGTATCCTCCTAGATCAATCCTCCCCACTGGAGAGCTTGTGGACCTCCAAAAGTTACTTTTATTTAGAATTTAAGTGAGGGCATGGCCTCCTCATCTGTCTTGTATCACTTGTCCATCTGTACACTTGGCTCAACACCGTAATCAGGAATTCAATAACATTGTTTAACATATGCATCATTTTATCACTTCCATAGGCATCTACATCAACTATTACAGACATTAACCAATAAACACTAGCTAATATCAAGCTTAATAGTAATGCATATACAAAAGGGAATGAAGCAACAACATGTCTATCTTTCACAAAAAGAATAGTTTTACGCAAGGGACCATCAATGCTTTCATTTACTACTTCCTTATGTTGTGCAATTGGTGTATCCTGCAACATCTGATTAGCCTTGATTACCTTAAGTTCATGTCTAGAATCAACTAACTTGATAGACATAAGAGATAAGTCTTTACTTTCATTAATCACCATTTTCAACTGTCATGTGTTTGCAAAAGATCTATCAGTCTTGATCATGTGAGAATGTATAATATACTTGATACCATCATTAAACAAGTGATAATGATTAAATTCCCTATAGAAAATAGCCTTCCAATCATATAAATAAGGGGTACCCAACACTATCCCATAGATATGTAATGGAACCACATCAAGTTGTACCTCATCAACAAACTTGTGATTGTGAATCTCAAAATGCACTGCCTTGTTACTTGCAATTCATAATTTTCACAAACCCATCCTAGTCGATAGGGTTTCTTATGCTGTGTATTCTAAAATCCAAAGTTCCTTATGACATCTTCAGAAATTAAGTTAACTTGAGATCCACTATCTATGAGTGCATCAATTTTAGTATGCTTAGCAACAACCTGTATGTGAAAAAGCTCACTTATTTTCTTATCTTCAGGGACATTATTAACTTGAGAAGTAGAAGCACAACTATCAAAGAAAAAACTAGCAATAGGAGCCTTTCCTTTCAAACCCATTGTTGTTGTCTTAGTTTCATCTTTACACTCTGAACCAAGATTGATAACAACATTTGCAGACTCCTTCTTACCTTTCTATTTACGAGCCCATTTCAGCTTCAATTTTGGATGCAACTTCTAGCAATGATTTGCATCATGACCTTGCATGTCACAATGAGAGCATGAGAGCTTATCATCCTTCTTCTTAATGGTAGTTGTCTTCTTCCCCTTTCCTGTATCTTCAAATTTACCTTCAAACTTAGATGGCTTCTTGTCAAAATTATAAATGAAAGTACCCTTACCTCTTGACTCTAAGTGTGTAGCTTGTACACAAACTTCATCTAGATTACTAGGATTCAAAACCAAAATGGAATGTCTTAGATAAGAGTGAAGACCACCTATGTACTTAAGCAAGGTATCTTGGGTGTACAATGGAACATTCAATGCAATAGCCCTTTTCCTGAATTCATGGGTGTACTCTTGGACAATTTGACCTTTCCCTTGCCTAAGCATTTGCAAGTCCATCATTAACTATTGCATATGGCCTAGGGGATAAAATTGCTTCTTAAGAGCATTAAAAAATTCTAACCAAGTTAAATTGACTCTACTATGTTGTGAAATTTTTCCCGAGTTCTACTCTCCCACTAGGTGAGAGTTGTTTCTCCCAATCGAAGAGTAGCTAACTGGATCCTAGAAGCATCATCTAAGAGACCTTGAACTCTACAATACACTTCTACTTGTTGAATCCAATCATCTAATTTCTCAGCATTTAATTCCCCACAATATTTAGGTAGATAAAATTTACATCCAAATTCATTCTAGGCTTATGTGCACCCTTGAAAGGATTATAAGAAGTAGAATCAGTAGAAGAAGAAGGAGAGGAAGGAGAGGAAGGAGAAGATGGACAAGGAGTTTCTAGAGGCTCGTCATCATCTCCAGGTCTTTTCCATTTCTCCTTTCGATCTTCACGCTTCTCTTGCTTCCAAGAATTTCCTTTTCCAAGCTTCTTTCATTCTCGCTTTTCCTGCCTTTCCCAAAAAATAACTTCTAACATTGCCTTCATTTTGAGAATTTTTTTTTGGAAACTCTTCTCATCAAGCTCTAAACTTTTTCCAGCTTCTAATCCTTCCATCTTTGGAAAAATTCTTCACTTACCTATCTTAGGATTGTATTCTGCAAGTGTGTCTTCACCGCCCTTTTTCCTGGATCGTGTTATCATTCACCTCTACAAACACTAGTCATAACAAAGCTCTGATACCACTTGATCTGATGTTAGGATCTAGGACTGTTGCATGTGAATAATAACTTTCACAATGATTAAATTGAAGGTCTTCAAAATGTAATTACATAATTTAAAATGCTTAAATAATCAAAGCAATAACAAAGTGATGAAAAATATATAAGAGAGATAGAAGAGAGAAGACAAAACACAAGTTGATAACGGATTTCACCAATATGGCTATGTTTTCGGGTCCCTCTCCAAAGAGTGACCGATCCTTGATTATGCTCCAAACTGATTACAAGGCATCAATAAAATACAATGTCGAGTCTTCAAGAGTTTCAAAGTCTTCCTCTTTCAAGTGTAGTAGAGTAACACTCCTTTGATGCACAAATTCAGACACTCAGACTCTCCATACAAAATTCTCTCATAAAAATCACCACTTGGTTATTCCAAGTTCTAAATTCCCCCCCTTTTTATACATAATTTTCCCATATGGGGTTAAACCACCATATTTAATAAAATAACCCCGTTACAACAAATTTCCCTTATTTTTACAAATAAAACAATAAGCTCAACCATTACCCCCTTAAAAAAACAAATTCTTCCATTTGGGTTCCATATTGTTTATTTATTTTTGTCTTTTCTCGTAGGAAATTCATTTAGAGGTTGATTAGTTTTAATATTAGTTTTAACAACTATAATAAAACCAAATTGTCACCTGTATATTCATGACCCTCATAATTTCGGGCTATAAAAATCATAAGGGATTAAATTTGTTATAAGTTTGAAGGTTAACTTTAATTTTAGTTTTAAAATATCTTTTATGAAAATCTTTCTTGATATTTTAAACCCTTAAAAATCTCATTTAAATCCCTTAAAATATTTTAAAATCCTCTAAAAATCTTTTAAGATCCTTAAAAATCTTTAAGAATCTTTAAAAATCTCCTTAAAACTCTCGTAGTGTGGGCTTTTAAAACTTAAAAGGTTTAATAATTTAAATATAAGGGAATTGAGCTTTTAAATTCTATTTTAAATAGTCATGTCATCATTTTTTCCATGTCATCATTCTTTCCACGTCATCATTCTTGCCATGTCATCATTCCTTCCACATCATCATGGTCAACCATCAACTTTCACCGACCATAACTTTCACCTATGGACTCGGATTTGGTCCATTCAAAATGCATCAGAAAGCTCTTGACAATATCTTCAACATGGTGATGAAATATGGGGCATGTCGAACAATTCAATTTTTGACAAGAAGTATCCACCTAGATCAGGGTGTCTCAGTCCCTCTTAAGGTACTTTTGGGATTTAATTTCAAATTCTGGTAGGATTTAGCCTCCTTTAATTAATGAATTCATATGTCGGCTTGGTGTGGTGTAATTTTTGGATATTAAGCATGGATAAGTATAAATACAAGGTTCACTCATTCATTTTAAAGCAAGTCTTTTGTGAGAGCATTCATCATAGCATAATTGAGTTTACAATAGCATTCAAGAGCATTTCATCAAGAATTTGGAGCCATCGTCAAGATTCAAACATCATATCAAGGATATTGTTGCATCATGTTTGTTATTGTGCTAACATTTGTGATGTAGGGTTTATGATTCAAGTAAGTGTTTTATGCAAGATCTATATCCTTCAAGCAAGAGTCAAAAACCCCATCTATTGCAACCATTTCAAGCACATTTGTAACAACTTATAACAAGGGTTTGGTGAGTTGTAACATTGCTTGTTGCTCATTCATTATTTCCTTCCATTTCATTTCATTTCAAGGTTTAATTAACAAGGGGTTTGACTAAGGTAAACCCCCGTTTACTAAAAATCAACAATTTTTTCCTCTCTTATGTGTTTGTGATTACAAATTTAGGTTGAATACTTGAATATCATTAGAAGTGAAAAGTTTAAAATTTGTAAAGTTGCATGGAAAAGTTATCATCTTCACAAAAACTCACGTACATGCTAAATCCGAAAGCTTCAGAACCTGAGATCAGAGAAGAAGAAATAGAAAACATCAAGCCTCATGAATACATTCAGATATTTTAGAAATTCAAAATGGGAATAAGTTGCCACCTAGGGTGTCTTAGTCCTCTTGAGGGTATTTTTCATAAATTATTTCATATTTGCTTCCGACATCCAAAGATTTTGCATTTTCCCCAAAAAATAGCAATGGGACTAAGACAACAATAATGGCATCTTTATCATCCATAGCACATTTTGACAACTTCTTTTCATTTCTAGAATCCTTGTCACATTTCCAAACTTCATAGGTACACACATCCTAACTTGCTATTGCATAATTTCATCATTTGCACTCATCATTTAGCTTGCATTGTTAGGTTTTGCGATATGACTGCTTATTTTTCTTTTCCAAGCATTTTCTTGGTGGTGAACCCCTAAAAATCTTAAAGAACCCACTCCTAGTTCTTCCTTGTTGATAATTTACTCACCTTGTGAGGTTGATAGTCAATCAAATTAGGGTTCTTATGACATAATTGAATGATCGAAGGAGAATAGTGGGCTTCCCACACCCCTATTTTCTTTCCATCTCATCTAGATAAGGTGTGTTTGAGGGAGAGTCTCCCTTCATTAGTATTTGAGCCTATTTGTTTTGAGTTCCTTTCAAAAACCAAAGAATTAATTTATCTACAAGTGAATTATTATCTCTAGGTTATTTCATAAATCTAGATAGAAATACAACAAAAAAATAAATATCTCAATAATTAGCTATCGTATAAATCAAACTTCTAATAAGTTACCTATATGTAGTTGCATCAAGGTGAATGTTGCAGAGTTATTTGATGCCAATATCATTTTTTTCTTCATATGAGTACTAATTGGTTTATATCAAACTATGTAAAACTTACTAAGAAGTTCACCAATATATATTTTTTGGATGAAGATATACTTGAGTTTCTTAATCACCTGAACACCTAAATAGTAAAGAATATGGAAAAAATAATTCATGTCAAACCCATCCTTCTTTCATCTAAATTTTTATTATAATCCTTATTATTACCAATAAGTAATTAATCATCCATATAAACAACAATTCATACAACAATGTTATCAACCTTTATAAGTAAAAGAGATGCATCATCAAATACAACATGCTTGAAATTTAACTTTGAAATATGCTCAATGAGTTTTTCATACCAATCTCCTAGGGCTTGCAATAGAACACACAATTATTTTATAATCCTTCATATATGGTATTATTGACCATAGATAGATATCATTTTGGTCAGGCCATATATCTAGTTTCTTTGAGCTAACCATTCAATAATTCTATTTTGACACCTATTTGATCAAATTTCCACCAATTTTATGCTTAAAAGAGACAACAAAGTATTAATGGTCGTTTATTTTTCTATAACAATTTTTTTTCCTAGAATTTGTGCCCTATTTTTTAGCATAAACTTTTGCAAAAACTCAAAAAAAAAAATCAAGTAAACCATCTACTTCAAATTAATTTTTAAATATCCACTTGCAACCAATATGTTTATGACCAAGTGGAGGATAAAGAAACTCTCATATGTCATTTTTAGAAGAGCATCATATACTCTTTTTTAATAGCTTTTCTCAATAATAAAATATGCTTAGCCTCTTAACACAAAGTTTGTTCAGACTCCACTATGATATTACATTTATCAATAAAATCCAAGTTACCTTCAATACTAGAGTGGTTGCTCTACTATTCTTTGTAAGAACTTCTTATGTCACTTTTAACTATTTTATTAGGTCTTAAATATTTCAATATTTTCTTGAATAGTGGGAGGATTTTGGTTAGACCAAGGGTGCTTCTATTTCTTGAATAGATGATCCATTATTTTCTAATTTATTTAAGATCCTAAGATCTTATAAAAATGGAATATTATTATTAAATATGTTGCATAGATGGTTGTCGTTGCACCAAAATCTTGACTTGTTAATGCTCGATACAACCACCAGAGTTAATGAATTCATGGGAGGCAGTTAAGCCATGTCACAAACTCGAGAGATACACTACACAACACAAGGAGACCATGGGAACACACCTTGCAACAATCCCACTGCACAAGCGAGGGTTTCAAACCCATAACCAAGGATCTAATACCAATTGTTGCATAGACAGTTATCGTTCCACCAAAAGATTGACATGTTAATGCTCGATACAACTGCTAGAGTTAATAAATCCATGGGAGACAATTAATCCATTTGATGAGCCTGAGTATTGCACTGCACAACACAAGGAGACCAAGGATGGACACCTTGCAATAAAATGAGGCTTATTCTTAGAGATATTAAGGTTCAAAATCTTGGGTTACAGATTCTATAAATGGATCCACCAATGGTTGTTCTAAATTTCTTAATCCCACCCATATTGAGGAATCTCATATGGATGTTCTTTCCAAATAATAAACATAAAAAACTTATTAGGTTGTTTAATTTTTAGTCAATATTTACATCATTTTTAGAAGATTAAAAAGATATATCTGATGCAATAACATTTTTCTTGTTAATTTTATCCTACAACCTATATACATTGAGTATTCAAAATATTAGTGTGAATAATTAAACTATTCACTATACTTAAGTGTACTTAGGTTGATGAGGTTAGACAACATCTTTTCTAATTGAATGTGTAACATTTTAGAACTCTAGAGGTTACCAAGCTATCTGGTTAGCCTAATGCACATACCTTTTGAGGTTGGAAGACCTTTCATCTCACCTCAAAGATCACTCAACACTTGGCACACAAGATTGATGAATTGTTCATATAGGTTGTTGGTTTGCACACTCAAAGTGTTCCTAAGGTTGACACCTATATCACACATGTCTAATAACTTGTGTCAGTTCATGAGGCAGTTTTCAATTCATTGAATAGGTGGATTTCCTCATCCTTATCTATATAAGCTACAAATAACTTGGGTCATCTAAATACAATCTATGCATTGTGCATTTATTATTATCATTTTCTCTCCTAGATTTTTTCTAATTCTAATACAAAATAGCGAAGAAAAATACATTTATAAATTTGGTGATGCAACTTACTTCATTTTTCTTTGAGAATTAAAGCATAGCAAGTGGAAGAAATTTTTTTAAGATGTTGAACAAATGCAACATAAGCAAGCTAAACTTCATATGGAATTGTCTAGTGAAGAGAAAATAAAGGAAATATATTGTGAAGATAAATTATTGTTCTTTTTTCTTTTCCAAAAATACAATTTGATAACCTTAAAATATATCATTGTGTGTATCATATTCATTATGGTTCAATTCATACTTTCAAAAAAAACATTTTGTTAAGGAGTACCTAGAACAATGAGATGATTTTGAATCCCATTTTAATGAAGAGATATATATATATATATATATATAACAAAAAATAGAAGTAAACTCTCAACCATTGTTTATTCGAAGAGTGCAAATGTGAAATTGAGATTTTTTAAATCATAATATGAAACTTCTTAACAATTTCAAAAGATTCATACTTTTTTTTCAAGAAATAAACCCATGTCATGTGGCTACAATCATTAACTGAGAACATAAATTACTTACATCCCTCAAAATAAGTTACCGGTAAAGGCCCACACAAATTAGAATCAACGAGTTACAATTTTATCTGTGCACACCAAGTTGAACAAGGAAAACAACTTCTATTTGTTTTAAAAGAATACAAGCTTCACAATTTTCAACAATCTTAGGAATAGTAGTAAAACATAAAATATTTGTTCCTTTGCATGATATACATGATAGACAAGTACTAGGATGGCTTGCAAAATCTCTACCGGGTAAGTGCACCGAAATGGTCGCACTTTTGTGGCCAAACTAACAAATAACGTGTTCGCATTATAACGCGTTCACGTTATTGTTTTCTTTGCAAATTTGCTTTGGTTTTTCCTTGGAATACCAACCCAAAGGCTTGGAAGGCATTCCCAAAGACCAGAGACGTGTTTTTTCCAAATTCAACAAATTTTCACATAATCGGGTTCATGCTCACCATCAAGATTGCATCTGGTTCAATATCAAGAAAATCAAACACATGGGTAATGTTAGGTTCTTTATTAGCTTTCCAACGATGTAATTTTTTCACTTTCTAACAATGTTAAGCCTTTCATCCATAATTTATTTTGTTTGTATGTCTATTTTTCTTCAAAAGTGTTTGGTATTTTTTGCTATAAATTAACCATTCATCAAAATTTGAAATAAATTACATTTTTAGAAACTAGACTCTATTCTACAATTTAAAAAATAAATTTAAAAAAATCTATTAGTTTCAAAAATTTAGGGGAGGACGGCCAAAATTCTTCTTTTTAGGAAGTGCCCACTTAGAAAATTAATAAAAATCAAATATTCATTAAAAAATTATCAGAAAATATCCAAATCCTTACTTCATACTGTTATCTAACTTTTGACTGGAGCGATTTTAAAAATACTAAAAAAAGGTCTACCATGCTCGGGTCACACAAGAGTTGTTATGTTATGTTTTTCTGACAGAAACAACAACAATTTGTGTGTGTCCCTCTTTTGAACCCCTTAATCTCAACCATTTTCAAAATAAATTAGTAGTTTAGAAAGTAGACTCGGAGCACTATGGTCCTTGTTTTTGTTCCATCTAAAAATTTTGAGTGTAGCTATCCTCAATTTCACATCCAAGGTCAGTATTTCCTGATTTTAGAAAAAAAGTGGCCACTTAAGCCCCTTTTTTGGGAACCATCTTGGTGCACTTACCCTACCATATTTTTGAACTATTATGGCTTAACTTTCTTACAACTCCTCTTTTAGAAGAAATTTGATAGAGATATTAAATACTGGTAATTGTTAGAATGGATAAATACTCAAGGAGAATGGTTATTCACGTATGTTTTGTAATTGTTCATACATTGGAACAAACATTGTTGTACATTTTTAGTTGCAATGTTGTAGAGCATCACCATGCCCAACAACTAGAGTTACTTCTACTCCCAAGTATATCACCATTTCCTATTCCCAGGGTATTCATGAAGCATATATAGACTAAAACCTCATTTCATTGAATTTTGGTTGCTTCATATGTTCTAATGATATGCTCATGTTTTAGAAATTTTATTTAATTTAATGCATGTTGATAGTATATCTTTTGGTTTGATGTATCATAGGTTTCTATAAGACTATCATCAACATGTTAGTTTTCTGCTCCAAGTAATAGTCTTGTTATGTTAGTGTCAACCACCTCCTAGGACCACAACCTGCAAAATTAATCTTCACCAATGAGAGAAGAAACACAAGGCTATTTCACCAGAGAAAAATAGTGAGATGATAATGTATAGGATTTTTAAAGCTGTGAAAACACAGACTAGTGAAAAACTACCCTATAGAAAAAACTAATTATCCCTATGTTAAAACTTAACACAATAACAGTCCCCCTTAAGTACAAACTTAGGGAGAAATATTATGCAAAATGAAGATGCAATATGGGTCCCAGCTACACAACCATGTTAGGTACCCATTTACAATTGCAAAAAGAAATCTCTCACAATTGTAGAAAAGGAGAAAAACCATGTGGGAAAAACCACTCTCCAAAAGTGAGAAAATAAAAACAAGATGCATGGATGGAGGACTCAATAACACCCCCAAGGACTACATATATCATGTATATACAATCAATGAACCCACCATAAGAGGGAAAGAGAGAGAGTATGCATCGCCCCACAATGTGTAATCACGCAAAAATGGTAACTGCCTGAAGACAAAACATGATCCAATGTTGACAAACAACTTGTCTTCCTTTTGGAAGAAACAAAACCAAATACAAATGCAGGTATGCTTCCCATTTTGGAGAGGAATTATTAAGTGAAATGAAAATGTAGGATGAAAATTTCTTCAAAATATGATCATGTGTCACCAAGACCTTGGAAGATGGTGCCATGAACAAATTAGGAACATGCCCAATTACAATAGAATGTGACAAACAAGGTACTATTGGAAACTATTTTTGAACATTCTCCAAAGACAAAGATGGAAAGACAACAGTTGTACCACAATTATCATCAAATAGGAAAATTAATCCCTCAAATATGTCTTCCAAGCCTGAAACGTGAGATTCCATGAATAATTGACCAATGTATGGAAAAAAAGAAACCCAATCAGGAAGATAGTGATAATCCTATTGCTCAAGAATGATGGAAGTACTTAATGAAGGTGGACTGACTATCTCTAACAAATAATTAGGAACCTTTGTAGAAACTACAACCTAATTTTTGAAGTCTTAAAAACCTCCAAAGGATCACAAGCATGGTTTATCTTCTCTGAAGAACAAAGAGAGACACTAGTAGTGGAAGGAGGGTCATCGAGAGATGGTAGAGTATTAGGATCTCCATATGATTCTTGAATCTATGTCCAAAGAGCATGAGGGCACTCAAAATGAACAAGTGAATCCAAAAAGTCCTCATCATTTATATGCTCAAAAATAACTCCAAAGAAAATACCTAAATACTTTCCAAATCATATACCTATTGCATGTGTCTAGAATAAAAACTTCATTATAAAAACATGGAAATATATTTTTCTTGCAAAGACAAGTGAGAATAAAATCACTCCATTGCCTAAAGTTCCCTTTCTCCAAAGAAACCATTATAACTGAATTCTTCAAAAAAAATTCAAGACAATGCTCTGAAAAACATTGAAAAAAGAATTAAACCTAATTTGGAGTGAACATTGTAGCAACCCATTGCTTGATCTCGATGCTGACACGAAGAAAATTCTAGAGAGTATCAATCGCCACACATGAGAGACAACCTATTCACAACCTATGAAAATTGCTCACAACAAGCATAGGGAATAAGAGGATATTTAAATAGAAAAGAAATGCATCACTCCACCAATGTGGGACAAATCTTTCCCTTTGAGGAAAAACGCAGCCCCAAAACTCACTTTTAGAAAAAAAATGACACAAAATATGGAAACTCTAAATAAATATTTATGGCAAGAATTTAGGAAAAATGCCTAAACTACTACACTCAGCCAATAAAAAAATGCCATACTCCAGTTGTAAAAATTTTCCTTCTTGGCAAAAAAACGGGCTCAACAGAGAATTGGCCTCTTCAAATTTTTTATTCACTGCAAATTTCAGTACCTCTAATGTCAATTACGGGTTCTTCAATATGAAATCGCCTCTCCAAATATTGTATAAATCAGTTTTTCAATAGATCCTACTCTACAACAGGTCAATCGAGCCGTCCTTCAACAAAGATTTAGAGAAAAAATGTAGCACAAGGTGTGTCTGAAAATAACGCCTCCAATTATAAGGATGTGCTTAGATTGCAATTGAAAACTGGCTCTTTCAATGTCTTTTTTTTCTCACTCCCAAAAAAATGTGATGCTTCAGATGGTGTATAGAATTCAAATGCAAATGATGGTGACATAGCAAAGGAAAATCATGCCACTTGAAGATTAAGGAGATTTTCTGCTCTTGCCAAATACAACCATAATCAAGCCTCAAATATATTCAAATAAAATAAATAGTGCCACCTTCAAGTATAAAAAAAAAAAAACATGTTCCAGTAGTCAATGAGGCCCTCTAGTGCGCTAAACCGAAAACAGGTAAATCATGCTCAGAAACAACGCCGCTAATCGCTAGCAACAGGAAAATGAAGAACAATAAAAAATAAGGAAACTTTGAAATTTAATAAATTTCAAATGCCGAGAATATTTTTAGCAAATAAATGATCTCAAATTCTGATGAAAACTCTCAATGACGGAAGAGGGCGCAAGTTGAAGGCTCTGATACCATGTTGGTATCAACCACCTCTCAAGAGCACAACCTACAAAATTAATTTTTACAGACGAGAGAAGCAACACAAGCCTATTTCACAAGAGAAAAATATATCGAGATGAGATATAGAATACATAATGTACAAGCTTTTTAGAGCTGTGAAAACACAAACAGGTGAAACACTACCATACGGGCAAAACTAATTATCCCTATGTTAAAACTTAACACACTAACATGTTATTTATATACAAATGGCTTTTTTTCCAAAAAAAAAAAAATCAAAAATATTACCTTTTTCAGTAAGTATGCAAAACTCGTAGAAATGGTTGAAGTTCCATGAATTTTTTTATACTTTTGTTCTTCACAACCAGTAAAAAATCTTATTATATCAATTTTATTAACAACAAACTATCCATTGTCCAATAAAAAGGAGTAACCTTTTTTTCAACTCAATATTAATGATAAAATATTATGTCATAATTGAGGAATATATAGTACATCATGAGATATAAAATCTCGAAGGCCAAATAACTTAAGCTAAATAGTTCTTTTTCCAAAAGCCTTGATGATTATTTTATCTATCAAATAGATTAGGCTAGAAACACCTTCATGAAATTATTAAAAATAATTGCATCAAATTGTCATATATTGTGTGGCTCCAATGTCTAACACCTAAGCATCATGTCATGAAGTATCAAATAAATTATAATAGCTGAAATCTAAAACGAAAAACACATATTGATCATTAAATCTATCGCATGTAAATATGACTTCTTTTGTAATTTTTATTAGATCATAATGTGTTAGAACATTTTTTTTTTTAATATTTGTTTACTTATCTTTTAAGAGCATGCATCCATGTCCTTTATGACTACCTTTTTTACAACATCATTTACAATACAAGTGGCTCCTATAATTTTTGATTCCATGTTTGGATTTATATTTGCCTCATGCACCTCATCTTTCACCATTCTTCTATTGACCTCTACACTTTCCTCTATCACTACGACCACCTCTAGATGAGTTATTGTTAGGATGTTTCTCTTCTTGGTGAAAAAGGTTTAACCAATGTTATCAATTTTTCTTCCCAAATATTTTTGACATTCTACCAAATTTTCAACTAGGTAATTAAAAGTGTTGGTCCTCATGATTTGGTTACATTCTTCAAGAGACTCCAAATAATTGGAATGGGTCAAAATAAGTTCCTTTATGAAGGTTGTGTGATAAATATCAAATTTACTACCAACAACACCATCTTATTTTATGGCTTGAACTTTAGAATCCAAACTCATGTCATTATAATTCTTTAGTTCAAGGTTAAATAACCTCAACTATGACTAAATTAACTCTAATTTAGAATGAAAATCATATATATCTCTCAATTTTTGAGGGGCATCCCAATAAAATTTACACCCTTGTATGTGTCTAAACACATCTCCATTGGCATAAGATCTTATCAAGGGAAAGGATTTTGAATTTTCATATTTTTATATTTTCTTCTCTTTAACAATTGTTAGTGTTTTAGTTTGGACATATCCATTAGAAATACTAAACATTCGATCATTGAAAATGATTTTATTTTCTCTATTTATATACCATTCTATTCAAGTATCTTTTCCAAGTAATGTTTCTTCAATAATTGATGCAACTAAGTGCATTGTGAATTGTAAGAAATTGTACTTAGTTTTGCACAATTTGCATATTCAAAACTAATCCTTAAATTTTCAATCATAAATTTGTAAATAAAAAGAAATATAAAGAATCTTTGTGGGAAGAGTTAAACAATGTTAGATTAAATAGATTTCACTTAAATCAATTTAAAGAAAAATCATAGCTCTCTAGTACAACTATTAGGCTAGGTTGGGGCATAAAATAATTACCAAAATTTGTATAACAAATGAAGGAGATTAAAATTTATATGAAGGCAGCCAAAAGTGGTTAAACTACTTGAAAAAAAACTCATATAAACATAAAACTATCTAAACATAAAATAATGTGAATAGTAAAGACCAAAAAATTGAAAGAAAAGTAGAAAAAACAATTAACCAAAAGATTAATACATTAAGAAATTATATATGTGCACTATATATTAGTTTAATATATTGGTAGATGAAGTGTGTATATAGGGTGATTGGTTGCTTTGTTTGAATAGTTAAAACATAGAAATCCATAACAAGATTTAGGATAAGTAGAAATGTGTATCATTATCTGACCTAAAAGATGAAATTGATTTTCAATTGATAAAATCTTTAAAAAATATAACAAAATCAGAGAAAAATTAGATACACAGATTAAAAATGTATATTATGCAAGTAATTAGTAAATTGACAAATAAAATATAAAAAATTCTAATAAAATGAGTTGATAAAAATAAAAGTAAGCCAAAATGTGAAAGTTATAATAATAATTAAGATTAATAGTATAGAATTTTTTTAACAAAGAACACATGCTAATATGTGAAGATAAATGAAGAGCTTGAATATAAATGATTGTTTATAAATGCCAAAATATAAATACAACCCAATATTGTAAGATGAAGAGGACTTATAAGCTTATGAATATCTGGAAGGCGATAATTGATTGTTGAATTCTCTAATTTAGCAGACAATGTATCTTCTCAAGGAAAAAATGAGTGAACCTAGTACTCAATGCCATTTCCCAGTTTACTCAATAGTTAGAGTGGTTAGATACACAAGCACTAAAGGTACGTCATATTCGATATCCTTTCTTGTTTAGACGGATTTACGTAAATTGTCAATACTTTTAACTCTATGTTTGCTTTTACTTTATAAAATTAAAGAAAATACAATGTTGTTTGAAAATATAATATGTTGACTTCAATAACATTTGAAGATGGTTACTAGTTTCGCATTTTATTAAAAATATCAACACTAGAAACTAATATCATTTACAAATAAAAATAAAAATGATTCTTTACTATGAATAGACATAAACAAATAAGTAAATATATTTAACCCATTGCCATACCATTCATTACAGTTAACAAATACTGCAATAAAGCCGAAAGTGGTAAATATTTCCTAAGCATATTGCAAGTTAAGTATTTTACAATTATGTACACAATAAGGAATCAAACTTTACGATGATGTTAAGACACTTCTATCTTATATATACCCCGCCTGCTTTTGCAGATGGATTATTCAGAACCATTTTCTGGTTGTCTACATTGATATACCAGATCCCAAACAAGGGTAGTTATATTCGACCACCTATTTAAGAAAATCTTATCAAATACTTTGCTTGTTAACCATGTCTTCAAACATGCAAAATCATGTTGATCTGCCGCTTGTTGACATTTCACAATTTCCGTTCTGGGAGGGAGGAGAAGGATTAGATGATCTTCACTGTCATTCCATTCTGGCCACAGTCAGAGAAGCGTGCGAAGAATGGGGATTCTTCTACATTATAAATCATGGAATTTCAATAGGTCTTCTGCAACAAGTGGAGTCTCTAGCACGAGATCTATGTTCAATGCCTGCTGAAGTTAAAGAAAAGGCCGCTACCTCTAACCCTGTAGAAAGCTATGCTCGTAGAGGATTGACTGAGAGCTTCTGCTTCATGAATATGCCTCATTCACATTCTTCGGAGGAAATGTGTGACAAGATATGGCCAGATCAAGGAAACCCAAAATTCAGGTATGCTATTACAGCTTTTACTATTTTTTTCTTTAGTGCCTCGAACCTAATATCTGGTTTCGACTATTGATGTTCAGCAGGACATTTGGAACATATGCCTTGTGCATGGCAGATCTTGCACGCAAGATCGCCATTATCATTCTTTCCAGCCTGCGGTTGGACGTCAAAACTTTCTACCATTGTGATTTCCAGGAATGCACAGCTTCCATGCGTATAAACAATTATTCCTCTCATGGAAAGTCAACGAAAGAAGTGGTCCTCACCTCTCATACAGATATTGGGTGCTTTACCATTCTTAACCAGGACAACGAAGGAGGGCTGCAAGTTAGATCAAAACAAGGGAAGTGGCTGAACGTCAACCCCCATCCCAACTCATTTGTTGTCAACGTTGCCGACACTCTTAAGGTGTGCAATTTTAAGAGTTTTGAATTAATGTAATATATTCTTATGAATCCACATATTAACGTAAACAAAATGAATGGGCAGGCATGGACCAACGGCAGGTACAGAAGCGCTGAACACCGAGTAGTTTACAAAGGGTGGAGGAGTCGCTTATCAGTGCCGTACTTTGTTAACTTCCCGGACGATAAGAAAGTTTATGCTCCAGCAGAACTTGTAGACAACGATCATCAACGACGTTACAAGCCTTTTACCGTATCAGAATTCAAACATGGCTTTCTGGAAAATTAAAAGTCAAAAGAACAAAAACCCTCTGAATTCCTTGATATATATGCAGGCATATAATGCATTAGATTTATCTTTGGGTATACTCCATGGACGATAACCTTGTTAGGGGAATTCGTCAAATTTGACGGTAGTTTGTTTACTATTAGCGTGTCCGTTACCTAATATTTATATTAGTTTCATTGTATCTCACCATAATAATGCAAATTGAGGTATTTTATTATGTTATCAATGGAAACGACTAAAATTTTATAAAGAAAAAATTAGCTTGAGAAATGATATTCAAGATGTTTTTTTTAAGAATATTATAATTTCAAAAAAATTATGATTCAATCGAAAACAATAATCTGTTATAGAATTTATCTATATATCTCAACATTTTTCTTACTTTTTTAAATCATAAAATAATTTTCATACATTAAATATATGGTTGACCAATGTATCATTTATAGATAGGATCCTTTAATCATGGAATCTAGCTTCAACCTTCAATTGATATACTATACACAAAATTACTAAATCTATTGAATATGTTTATGATGGTGTTGCTTAACTCTTATCATAACAAAGTAGTCAATGCCACATAGCTACAATCATTAAAATGTGGTGCCTAGAATGAAGTTCACAAAAACATATGATATATTTAAAATTTTATGTTCCTACAAATGATTCCATTGATGCTACTAGTTGGAGAGAAAAAATCAAGGCTTTACATTACCCACCATTACACTTTATAATTCAGTGTAAGTACAAAATTCCTAAATTCCCTCCCGAAACAACACATTAAAATTTTGTGGTGTTTTATATGAATGCATTTACAACCTTATTTGTTGTTTATGAGTTCTGAAAAGTTTATGTCATGAGAAAGATTAAGAAGATAGATTAAGTAAGCCTTTCAAACCTTAAAAATTGACAAAAACATAAAAAGAAACCCACCTCCCTATTTATAAGTTATTGCAAAACGAAAAAAAAAAACCTTTACCAGATATGACAAAACCAAAAAAGACCCCTCCTTTCCAAATTTTGATGTTTACCCAAATGATCAGTCAAAAAATACTTAAAAGTAAATTGTGACGACTTAGCAAAAACAAGTTAATACAAATAATTTAAATGTGCATTGGTATTGTCGTTGGAGATTTGACTGGGTCTTTGTAGAGACTTAGAGAAAGGCATGCACGTGTTAGGTAACATTCACAAATAGTTACTCCAAAACCTAAGCACTCAGCTTACAGATTTGCACTTCTAAACAACTACAACAAATTAACTCTATGCCATGTTCCTTATGAGACCCAGCCCTCAAGGAGCTAATAATTGTTAAAATTAGTAGCTCGGAAGCTTTTCCAGCCTGGAACAGTGTCACCCAGGCTGGAGCAGTGGTGGAGATAATTATCTCCAGATTTTCTGATTTTTCCTTCCTTTCTACAACGCACTTGCCAATTTGGAGATATTCTTTTTAGAAACAGCTTTGTTTTTTTTTCTAAGATCAATCTATACTTTGTTTCACCGTTGGTGAATAAGAGATTATAAAAAGAATAGATGTCTGCATTGTAGAGATACAGATTGAAAGGTTTTTGCAGGAAATGACACAGGATCGAAGAGAGGTTGCAGTGAATAGAAGGAGTTGAATATTATCCAAGTTTGCAGTATTGTTGTGGATGCTAAGTTTTGGCAGTTGTTGTAACTTCTTTCCTTTCTGCTTTAATAAAATCTCTCTCTTTGAATGCTGGTTTTTCCCCATAGGTAGGGGTTTTCCAGGGTAAATCATTGTGTAAAAGTGTGATTGGTTTTCTCTGCATTCAGTATTTTAGTGAATGGTGTTGTGCATGTTTTAGTTCATTGTTTCAGTCATTTGATTTCTGTTATTCAAATTTCTGAAGATAAACAATAGTGAATTTATTGTTGGGTTTCACAACACTAATAGAGCAGGCATATTTTTCACATGGTATCAGAGCTAATACTCTGAAAGAGAAAACTAGAGTTTAATCACACCACTGCAAGTTTTGATTTTCTTTTTGTATTCAGGGGTTTCAGCAATGGTAGCAGCCGGATTAAGAGATTCAGACAGGCTTGAGGGGGCTTCAAACTTTGGTGTGTGGAAAGCAAGAATTCTTCTGTTACTGGAGGAGAATGGTCTGAAGGAATATGCAACCACTACCATTTCTGTTCCAACAAATGCTACGCTACTAGTGACCTATCGAAAAGAAGATGCCAAAGCTAGATGCATCATTATGAATGGGGTCAAGGATCACCTTGTTCCTCATATTGTAGATTTAGACACCTGTAAAAAGATGTATAATGCCATACTCAACCTATACCAGAGTTCAAATTTGAACAGGCAGTTGATTCTCAGGGATAAGCTGAGAAACACCAGAATGAAGAAAGGGGAGAGCGTTGTGGACTACCTTACCAGGATCAGAACAGTAAAAGATGAGCTAGTAACTACTGGGGTAGCAATACTAGATGATGAGGTTGTCAGAATTGCACTAGCAGGATTCACAAAAGATTAGGACATCTTTGTCAAAGTTGTATCCGGACGGCAAGATATTCCTGATTGGGATCGTTTGTGGACTGATTTCACTCAAGAAGAATTTTGAATGAGTTATGTTAATGGAGGCAGCAGCAGTGGTCGTAAGGGTGAGGTGGAAGAGAATGTTGCTCTTGCCAGCAAAGGCAAATATAAGAAAGGCTCAAGAAGTGAGTCTACCTCAAAAGGAGACAAGAAGAAAAAGAAAGATCTAAGTAAAATTAAATGTTATGGTTTTGATAAGCTAGGACATTATGTTAGTCAATGTCCGAATCAGAAGAAAGGAGACAAGAAGAAGCAGACAACAGTTTCAGTGAATGTTGATGAGCTATCCTCTAGACTAGAATATGAGTTCGCTCTTCTAAACTGCTTATCTAGCTCGAGCACTACAGGGGTCTGGTATATTGACAGTGGTGCGTCATGCCATATGACAGGAGTTAGAGAAAACTTCTCCAACTACAAAGCAGAAGAAATAGGCTTCCAGATAAAAATGGGAAATAAGTCTACATGCACTCCAGTTGGGAGAGGGACTGTTTTATTTTAGAGGGAGTCAAGCAGTGATATTAAGATAAAAGATGTATTGCATGTGCCAGGGATGTGCATGAATTTGATTTTAGTATCTGCCCTTGAAGACAAAGGGTATAGCGTACTCTTTCAAGGACAAAAGGTGTATTTAAAACACAAGGACTGGAAGAAGGTAAAGCAGATTCGAGTTAGAAGTAACAATTTATACATATTGCAGTTTGAAACTCCAAAGGCACTAGTGAGCAGTAATAGCAGTAGGGAAATAGGAGAGCTATGGCATAGACGGATGGGACATATACACCATGGGGCATTGAAATTGCTCAGAGAAACCGTGATAGGAATTCCAGAGTTGAGTGCAGAGCATGGTGACGCATGTAAAGGGTGTGCACTCGAGAAATTTTCAAAGGCATCATTCCCTAGAAGTGACAGTAGAAGTACAGGTGCTCTTGACTTGATACATTCTGATATTTGTGGTCCCATGTCTACTCAGTCTTTGAGAGGTTATGAGTATTACGTAACCTTCATTGATGATTTCTCCAGGAAGACCTGGATATATTTCTTGAAGGCCAAAGACGAGGTCTTCAGTCGCTTCCAAGAATTCAAAGCTCTTGTGGAGAATATGACAAGCAAGAAGATCAAGGTTCTTCGGACGGACAACGAGGGTGAGTATAAAAGCAAAGTCTTCCAGGAGTTCTGTACCAAAGAAGGAATCAAGAGAGAGTGGACTGTTCCCTACAACCCACAACAAAATGGGGTTGCTGAGCATAAGAATAGGGCAATTGTTGAAGTAGCCAGGGCCATGCTGTTTGATCAGGATCTACCTAAGTATATTTGGGCAGAGGCTTGTAGCACAACAGTCTATATTCAGAATAGAGTACCTCATAAGATTTTGGGAAAAATGACACCAGAAGAAGGCTTTACAGGGAAGAAGCCTGAGGTCGGGCATTTAGGATCTTTGGCAGTATAGCATACTATCACGTACCATTAGAAAAAAGAACCAAGTTAGATTCAACTGCAAAGAAAGGTTTCTTTGTTAGATACAGCGAAACCTCCAAGGAATACATGATCTTTATTTTAGGAATGAGGAGGATCATACTGAGACGTGATGTGAAGTTTCTGGAGGAGAAAGCCTTCAGAAAAATCTTAGGATTTTCCAGCAGTTGAACAGAGTCAGCAGATTGAAGCTCCAAAAGTGGATCAAGAGTCTCAGGTACAGGGCACTATGACAGGAACAAATACAGATATAGATACCTTGGATGAGTTGAATCCATAGGATTAGGAGCAGCAGAATAAGGAACAACAAGCTCCATCTATTGGTGTATCTCCTACTGGCGGGAGAAGGACTAGTTGAGTGGAAACTCAGATTGCACAAGATGCTTAGGAGTTTATGGGAGCTCCTAGAATGAGTGGCAGGGAGAGGAGACCACCGGCTAAATATTCAGATTATGTGGCATTAATAAGCGAGCTCATTGACAGTGAGCCTTCCAGTTATCAGGATGCTGCATAGCAGCAAGTTTGGCAGGATGCTATGGTGGAGGAATATAACTCCATCATGAAGAATGATGTCTGGGAGATAGTGCCAAGGCCTATAGATAAGACAGTGGTTGGTTCTTGCTGGATCTATAAGATCAAGCATGCTGCAGATGGCAGCATAAAGAAATACAAAGCCAGGTTCGTGGCCAAGGGGTTCTCTCAGAAGTAGGGAATAGACTATGACGAGACATTCGCTCCAGTGGCCAGATATACCTCCATACGAGCTGTGATCTCATTAGCAGCACAAATGGGATGGTAGATCCATCAGATGGATGTCAAGATGACTTTCCTAAATGAAATCATAGAGGAAGAGGTGTACATCGAACAACCAGAAGGTTTTGTGGCACATGGGAGTGACTCTGATGTTTGTAGGTTAAAGAAAGCATTATACGGACTTAAGCAGGCACCCAGAGCGTGGTATGAGCGCATAGATAGCTACTTGCAGAGCATGGGATTCGTGAAGAGTGAGGCGGACTCCAACCTTTACTATCTCATGATGGGGGGTGAACCACTCATCCTAGTTTTGTACGTGGATGATTTATTTATGACTAGTTCACCGAGGCTCATAGAGGATTACAAGAGGGACCTAGTAGCTGAGTTCGAGATGAAGGATTTGGGATTGATGCACTATTTTCTGGGACTAGAGGTGTGGCAGACAGAGGGAGATATTTTCCTTAGTCAAGGGAAATATGCTATGGAAATCTTGAAGCGATTTAGAATGCTAGACTGTAGACCCATGTCTACACCAATGGTTACCAATTGGTAGAAGATCAATGCATCAAAGCAGGAGGTAGTAGACCCCACCTTGTATAGACAGCTTATTGGGTCATTGATGTATCTGGTTAATACAAGACCAGACATTTGCTTTGCAGTCAACTCTCTTAGTCAGTTCATGGTAGAACCAAAGAGAATACATTGGACAGCAGCAAAGCATGTGCTGAGGTATCTACATGGTACAGTTGAGCATGGGTTGAGATATACTTGGGGTGATGGTGTCAAGTTGATTGGCTATACTGATGCAGACTGGGCTAGTAATGCAGTAGACAGGAAAAGCACTTCGGGGTGTTGTTTCAGCATGGGATCAGGGGTTGTCTCTTGGTATAGCAGGAAACAGAGGTCTGTTGCATTAAGCTCTATGGAAGCAGAGTACATGGCAGCAAGCATGGCAACATGTGAGGCCATATGGCTTCAGAAGCTATTAGTAGCATTGTTTGGTCAGGAGCTAGAATCGACCATCATTCACTGTGATAATCAGAGTTGCATAAAACTCTCTAAGAATCCTGTGTTTCATGATAGGTCGAAGCATATTGACATTAGATATCACTTTATCAGGGATTGTGTACAGCATGAATTAGTTCAACTATAGTATATATCTACAAATGAGCAGGTTGCAGACATCTTAACGAAGGCCTTGATGAAAAGCAAGTTTGTCTTCTTCAGGGACAAGTTAGGTGTAGTAGAGAACACCTTCCTCACTAAGAGGGAGTGTTAAAGTTAGTAGCTCAAAAGCTTTTCCAGCCTGGAACCGTGTCACCCAGGCTGGAGCAATGGTGGAGATAATTATCTCCAGATTTTCTAATTTTTCCTTCCTTTCTACAACGCACTTGCCAATTTGGAGATATTCTTTTTAGAAATAGCTTTGTTTTTTTTCTAAGATTAATCTCTGCTTTGTTTCACCGTTTGTGAATAAGAGATTATAAAAAGAATAGATTTCTGCATTGTAGAGATACAGATTGAAAGGTTTTTGCAAGAAATGACACAGGATCGAAGAGAGGTTGCAGTGAACAGAAGGAGTTGAATATTATCCAAGTTTGCAGTATTGTTGTGGATGCCAAGTTCTGGTAGTTGTTGTAACTTCTTTCCTTTATGCTTTAATAAAATCTCTCTCTTTGAACGCTGGTTTCTCCCCAGAGGTAGGGGTTTTCCAAGGTAAATCATTGTGTAAAAGTGTGATTGGTTTTCTCTGCATTCAGTATTTTAGTGAATGGTGTTGTGCATGCTTTAGTTCATTGTTTCAGTCATTTGATTTCTGTTATTAGAATTTCTAAAGATAAACAATAGTGAATTTATTGTTGGGTTTCACAACACCAATAGAGTAGGCATATTTTTCACAATAATGCCTTCCATGGTGCTGACCATGGAGAATAAATCGGAGGTTCTCAAGTCATGGAATGGGAAAGAGTTACGAAATCGATGACTTCTTTGCAAATTTGTGCAGAGATTGCAAATGGAGACCATGTGGATGGATGAAGATCAACTAAAATATGAAGTGGAGTTTGGGCGTGAGCAGCAAATAAAGATGGGCGATGCATAGGTTAGTCATACTGGTATTGGGGATTGGACGAAACAAATAATGAAAGGACACGAAAGATCATGTCCCCTGCAAGCTGCCATAGAAAATTAGAGGAGGAAGTCGATCAAGTTTTGTGGAAAGACGCGCTGAAGAAGGAGTGACTCTATTCCAAAATGCAAATAGTCCAAATACCAAGTCAATGCATGAAAATGGCAGAGCACGTAGATAATGAAGTCACGTAGACAATGAAGCCACCAATTATGTCATCCTGCACATAGATCTAAAAAAGGTGGGTCACGTGAGGTCTTAGCTAAGGCTGGTACTTTGCTCAGGCCGTGGGTTGAGGAGACTTATACCACACCCCTCTCAATCCTTAATCGATACAAATCATTGCCAGAAAAGCACCAAATGATTTTTTACAGTCAGTATTTGATCATTCTAAAGTGATACACCAGCTTTGTGCAAATATCTCCCTTAGTGGTCTGATACCATATAAGAATTAGGAAATTATGGAGATGAGAAACAAACACAATGAACAATGTCTAAGGATGGCGTCCCGTGAAGGGGTGTTTCTTGAAAAGTTTCAGTGGGTGCTGCTAAGAATTTTTAGGAATATTTTAACTATATGGTGCATGGGGGGCTTGGGCTTCTATTTTCATATAGCAGGAGGTCCCATGGGAAAAAAAAGAAAAATTGTGCTACAGGATTAATTGGAATCTTTTCTAGAAAAATAGGAGCCCCTACCTTTTAGGAATAAATATTTCCACTGGTGAAATTAGAGTGGGGCTAGAAATTGCCCCTACAGCTTAGGAGTTTTTTATGCCACTTTTTTCTCATCTAAACTTTTAAATTTTTATTAGAAAATAAAAATGAGAGAATTTTGATTTATTTATTATTTTTTATCAAAGCACTACAATTCATTCCTTAAATTGTTGAGCTTAAAATTTTAAGTAAAATTGAAAGATTAAATCCATGGGACCAAGAACTTTAAATTATTCCTAAAAAAACTAAGCAACATACTCTGAAATTTTTAAGGAAGCCCCCCTCCATGGGACCTTACCCTAAAGGTGGTGATCCCATGAACTTAGTAATGCAATTCAACTTAAAATTTAAGTTTCGGAATTTAAAGAAGCTTCTTAATTGGGATGATTTACAAATGGCAAATAAAATTCCTAAATTGTAGGGGCAATCTCCAGCCCTACCCCATTTTCACCCCCTGAAATCTGCAGTCCTAAAAGGTAGGAGTTGCTATTCTTCAGGAAAAAATTCCAAATACTATTGTAGCAATTTTTTTTTGACTTCATGAGACCTCCTGCTCCTTAAAAATAGATCCTGAAACCCCCCCATGGGACCCCACCCTAATATTGTATTTATCTGATCCAAATTAAAATGAGTACAAAGCCTTACATACATAAAGGAAGAGGCAATCCACCTATGAGGTGGATTGCAAGTGCCCCATGAAGTGGCTCAAATGAGTAGACAAGTGTCCTATAGGTGTCAACTTTAGGATCACTAGCAATGTGCAAACCAACAACCTATTTGACCAAGTCATCAACCTTCATGCCAAGTGTTGAGTGAACTTTGAGGTGAGATGTAAAGTATTCCAACCTCAAAAGAGTAGCACATGAGATGTACCAAATAAATTTGTAGCCTCTAAAGCTCTAAAAGCTTACACATTCAGTTAGACAATGTCATCAACTTTAGTACACTTAAATATAGTGAATAGATAAATTATTCACTCTAACATAACATACTTATTGCTTACATTTACTTTATACAATTTAATAAAACACAATATTGACTTCAAGATGATTATTAGTTTCACATTCTATTAAAATGATTTAAAAATAAAAATTATAAAAAGAATCTTTAGTACTAATAGAAGTAAAAAAAAAAGTAAATATAATATACTTGACCTATTGCCATAACTTTGATAAATATACTGCAATAAAGCTGAAAGTGGTAAATATATCGTAAGTATACTGCGAGTTGACTATTTTGCAATTACGTACACCATAAGGAATCAAAGTTTTCCGACGATGTTAAAGACACTTCTATCTTATATATACCCCGGCTGCCTTTGCAGATGGAGCATTCGGAACGATTTTCTGGTTGTCTACATTGATATACCAGATTACGAACAAGGGTAGTTGTTACATTCGACCACGTATTTAAGAAAATCCCCCCAACAGCTTTGCTCGTCGGCCATGTCTTCAGCCATGCAAAATCAAGTTGATCTGCCCATCGTTGACATTTCACAATTTCCGTTCTTGGAGGGAGGGGAAGGATTAGATGAGCTTCACTGTCATTCCATACTGGCCACAGTCAGAGAGGCGTGCAAAGAATGGGGATTCTTCTCTATCGTAAATCATGGAGTTTCAATAGATCTTCTCCAACAAGTGGAGTCTCTAGCACGAGATCTATGTTCAATGCCTGCTGAGGTTAAAGAAAAGGCTGCTACCTACAATCCTGCGGAAAGCTATGCTCTTACAGGATCGACTGAGACCTTCTGCTTCAAGAATATAACTCACTCACGCTCCTTGGAGGAAATGTGTGACAGGATATGGCCCGATGAAGGAAACCCAAAGTTCAGGTATGTTATTACAGCTTTTACAATTCTGTTCAGTAATGCCTCGAACCTAATAAATTGTTTTGATTATTGGTGTTCAGCGGGATATTTCGAACATATGCCCTCTGCATGGCAGATCTTGCACGCAAGATCACTATAATCATTCTTTCCAGCCTGGGGTTGGACGTCAAAACTTTCTATCACTGTGATTTCCATGAATGCACAGCTAACATGCGTATAAACCATTACTCCTGTCATGGAAAGTCAATGGAAGAAGAGATCCTGAACTCTCATACAGATGTTGGGTGCTTTACCATCCTTAACCAGGACAATGAAGGAGGGCTGCAGGTTATATCAAAACAGGGGAAGTGGGTCAACATCAACCCCCATCCCAACTCATTTGTTGTCAATGTTGCCGACACTTTTAAGGTGTGTACATTTAAGAGCTTTGAATTACTGTTGTATATTATTATGAATCCGTATATTAACATGAACAAAATGAATGGGCAGGCATGGACGAACGGCAGGTACCGAAGCGCTGAACATCGAGTAGTTTACAAAGGGTGGACAAACCGCATATCAGTGCCGTACTTTGTTTACTTTCCGGGTGATAAGCAAGTTTATGCTCCAGCAGAACTTTTAGACGACGATCATCAACGACATTACAAGCCTTTTATCGTATCAGAATACAAACATGCTTTTCAGGAAAATTTCAAGTCAAAAGAACAAAAACCCTCTGAATTCCTTGATATATATGCAGGCATATAATGCATTAGATTTATCTTTGGGTATATTGCATGGACGATCACCTTGTCGCGTGAATCCGTCAAATTTGACGGTACTTTGTTTATGATTAATGTGTCCGTTGACCAAATATTTATATTAGTTTCATTGTATCTCACCATAATAAGGAATTTTATTATGTTATCAATGGAAACGACTCGAATTTTATAAGGAAAAAATTAGTTGGAGGAATGATATTCAAGATTTTTTTTTCTAAAATATTATAATCTCATAATATTAGGAAGTTTGACTAATTCTTTTTCAAAAATTTATGGTTCAATCTAAAACAATATCTATTATAGAATTTATTTACATATCTCAACAATTTTCTTACCTTTTTTAAATCATAAAGCAAATTTCATACATTAGATATATGGTTGATCAATTTGTCATTTGTAGATAGGATCTGTAAATCAAACTAGCTTCAGCCTTCAATATATATACTATAAACAAAATTACTAAATCTATTCAGTATCTTCATGATCGTGTTGCATAACTCTTACCATAACAAACTAGTCAATGTCACATAGCTACAATCATTAAAATGTGGTGTCTAGAATGAAGCTCACACAAACATATGATATATTAAAATTTATATTTTTACAAAATTACTAAATCTACTGAATATCTTCATGATTCTATTGCTTAACTCTTGCAATAACAAACTAGTCAATGCCACATAGCTACAATCATTAAAATGTTGTGTCTAGAATGAAGCTCACACAAACATATGATATATTAAGAAAATTATTTTCCTATACATGATTCCCTTGATGCTACTGATTGGAGAGAACAAATCAAGGCTCTACATCACCCTCCATTACACTTTATAATTCAGTGTAAGTATAAAATTCCTAAATTCCTTCTCAAATGAACACATACAATTTTTGTGGTGCTTTATATGAGTGCATTTACAAACTTATTTGCTGTTTATGAGTTCTTACTAGTTTATGTCATGAGACAAATTAAGAATACATAGATTAAGTATGTCTTTCAAACCTCAAAAAATAAAAATAAACATAAAAAGAAACCCGCCTCCTTATTTGCAAGTTACTACAAAATGAAAAAAAAGAGCCCCATTTGCCAAGTATGACAAAACCAAAAAATGACCACTCCTTTCCAAATTTCGATGTTTATCTGAATGAAATAATTTAAATGGCATCAAGCAAATTCATTGCCAAGCAATTCGCCTTCGGAAAATTCACTGCCAACAATTCACCCCAGGAAAATTCACCGCCATGACAAATTCACCTCAAGGAAAATTCACCACAAGCAATTCACTGCTGTGGAAAATTAATCCCAAACCTTTAATGCAAAGAATTTTCCACAGCGGTGAATTGCTGGTTGTGAATTTTCCTTGAGATAAATTAGTCATAATAGTGAATTTTCCCACAATAAATTGCTGACAGTGAATTTTCCTAGAACTAATTTAAATGTGCATTGGTACTGCCGTTGGAGATATGACTTAGAGAGGCATGCACGTGCTAGGTAACATTCACAAACAGTTACTCCAATAAATACGCAACTGACAGATTTTACTTTTAAACAAATACAATAAATAAACTCTATGCCATATTGCTTATGAAACCCAGCCCCCAAGGAGATAATAATGCCTTTGATGGTGCTGACCATGGAGGATATATCGGAGGTTCTCAAGTCGTGGAATAGGAAGGAGTTATGGAATCGATTACTTCTTTGCAAATTGTTTCATCAGCAAATTTGTACAGAGATTGCAAATGCAGACCATGTGGATGGATGAGGGTGGATCAAAATATGAAGTGGAGTTTGGGCGTGAGCAGCAAATAAAAATGGGGGATGCAAAGGTAGATATTGCAGGTATTGGGGACTGGACGCAACAAATAATGAAAGGACACCAAAGATCATGTCACCTGCATGCTGCCATAGAAAATTATATGAGAAGGTCGATCAGGTTCTGTGGAAAGACGCGCTGAAGAGTGAGTGACTCACCAAATATTTATATTAGTTTCATTGTATCTAACCCTAATAATGCAAATTGAGATATTTTATTATGTTATCGATGGAAACGACTAAATTTTTATAAAGAAAAATTAGGTTGAGGAATGATATTCAAGTTGTTTTTGTTTTTAAGTTTATGAGATTAATTATACATTTGTTATAATCTCATAATATTATAGAAAGTTTGACTAAATCTTTTTGTTAAATAATTGTGGTTTAATCTAAAACAATGTTTTAATATAGAATTTATCTATATATCTCAATAACTTCTTTAATTTTTCTAAATCATAAAGCAATTTTAATACTTTAGATATACGGTTGACCAATCTATCATTTATATATTGGGTCCTTAAATCATGGAAACTAGCCTCACTTTTGAATAGATATACTATATATAAATTTACTAAAGCTATTGAATATATTAATGATGGTGTTACTTAACTCATACCATAGAAAACTAGTCGATGGCACAACTACAATCATTAAAATGTAGTGTCTAGAATGAAGCTCACACAAACATAGGATATATTTATAATTTTCCTTCATGCACATGATTCCCTTGATGCTACTAGTTGGAGCAAATAATTCCACAAAAAATAGATATGAAATAGTCATACACAAGCCCTAGTAGACATACATGGTAGAAAACTAATTTTTAGGTAAACAAATGATTGGACGGTCAACCCAAATTGAGATAGATTGAAACAAGCGAAAGTATTTGTAAATTGTATAATTATTCCTTCTCATTGACTAAAAATCAAGGTTTGTCTACATTTAATGATAGGGGTTACACAAGCTACAAAAATATAAATTATCTTCCTAATTTTCTTATAGTTAACATAAATGCATAAAATATTAAAACATGTTTTTTGATGGGGTCGGTAGCCTCTTCCTTCTCTAACTCACATACCTTACTCCTCTTCCTCTTTGACTCTTTTTTAACTTGTTTCCCTTCCTCTATCTCTACTTATTCTCTCTATTTAACTATTTTATTCTCTATCATCAATAACTTTTCATTACTAAAATATCTCTATATTTATCTTTCAAAATATTTCCTAAAGGGTATAGGTATTAGATTCACCATCATAAATGCTCAACCCCTCCATTTCTAGTTAGAAATCCCTATCTAAATATCCCACTTGCTTGTGTTTTTCATTGTTTATAGCAAGGAGTAGATAAGACATAGTTGAGAAAAATAATGAGCAATAGAATCCTTAATTTGAAAACAATATAAAAATCATTTGTAGGAGACATTAAAATTTATAGGGAATAAAAATGACTCCCTTGCATCAAACCACCTAGTTAACAAAATTTATGATTCCATTTTTACTACCGGCCCTTTATGTTAGTGCAAGTTAAACCTAAACTATTGAATCTTTATTGAGTTCAACTAGGTAACCTAATATGCTAGTCTATTCTTCCATTTTACAAAATATTCACTATATGATCTACCTCTAGTCTTCATAATCACCCTAAAATTTAAAATTATTTAAATATTTTCTTGTTATCTCTCATGTAACTATACCATATATTTTCTAATGGTTATTCTCATTCTCTTATTGTTACAATATCTCTCCTTCATGGCAAGTAAGAAAAATAGAAAAATAAAAATCCAAGAGTTGTCTAGGCCTATAAGAAATTCCATCTTATAAGTATTTAGTGAGGATGTATTTATAGTTCTATAGGGCTTTATTTTCTTCCACTTGATATTATTGTCATTATACCTTAGGAACCTTTCTTTCAATAAGTAGGCAAGCATCATATTTCTTAATTCAAACTTATTTTCTCTATTTCAAAATCTATTCTCTATGTATACTAGTTTCTTACCCAATTTAATATTTCCTTTGATTGCTAATGTAAATGTTACATATGCTTCCTAATATCTTCAACTTCGACACTTCTTACATGAACCTTATAACTTAAAATTTCCCTTAATTATTAAACACCTCTAGGGTTGTATCCATAAAAAATATAGAACATTCTTACATGTACTAAATTATTGACTAAGTCATTCTATGAAAATTCAATTTGAGGTAGTACCAAGTCCCATTTTGTAGTCTTTTCACCAACTAGGAACCTTGACAAATTTGCAAGCTCTAGTTAAAAACTTTTATCTTGCCATCCTTTTGAAGATGATATATAAAACTGAAATTTTAAAGACTACCTAAACTCTTCAATGGAGCCCTCAACAAATACTCTACAATCTTGGTATCAAGATATGAAACTATACTTTTTGATTACTCATGCAACTAAAAACCTTTCTGATTAACAAATTTATAATATGCACTTTATCATTGGTATTTTTTAAAGATATAAAATAATTATTTTTTAGAATCTATCAACAACGATGAATATTCAATCCTTACTTAATATTCTTAGCAAACCAATAAAAAAAAAATGGTAATGGTATCCCATGGTATGTTTGGTATAGTAGTGGCTAAAACAATCCAATATTTTATCTCCCTCCTTTGATATACTTGTAAAATCTAAATTATTGCAAAAATATTCTGAATGTACTCTTCAATTTTAACCAATGATATTTTTTATTGAGCTAGGTAAAAGATGAATGTTATGGCAAAACTTAATGCAAAAAAATTTCATAAAGAATCAATTAAATTTTTTAACTGGAATTAATTAAAAGTGACATAATTTTTAGTTTTGAAATTATGTAAAGTAATGAAATGCACATTTTTAGTGTATTTTGTGTTTGTATTTAAAATATAATATAGCTATTTAAATATAGAGCTATTTTATAATTTAAGCTATAATCTAGTTGTTGATGAAATTCTTAAAAATTAAGTTAAATGGGGAAATCACTCATTCTATAGTAAATTTTATTTTCATTTATTTAAAACATGAAACTTTAGCATGTGTTTTTCTTCCCCCATTTCGATAATTTTTTTTAAACAAATCTAAATATTTGTGTGTACTAAATACACAAATATTTTGAGGAGACATCATCTTTTGTCTTAACTAATTTATCCAAAATAAAAATAAAAATATATCATCTTGATATGAAATATTTTCTCTAATGCATCATGTTTTTCATTTATTTTTTAAATGTTTGTAGTAATTCTTGAGAAAATAATCAAAATTATATTTTTGTGCTGGTTACTTACATTTTGTAAAACTGAATATGAAATATATATATATATATAACTACTTTTATACATCTACAAAAGGGTTTTTCTAGTTTAAAAAAAATAATATTTACATGAATAGCATTTGTTAAAATATCAAGCTTTTTGAATTTTTTTTTCGAAAATTGGTCTAGAGGTGGTGTTATATATCCTTTTATTGGACCCATTGTAGTGAGAAATATTTGGTCCATATCTAAGATAGCTAGAATGAATGTAGTTGAACCATATCTTTGACCAAATTTGACTATTAGTTAGAAATACATAAAATTCACTTATGCTAATAAGTTGGCCGAACGAGTTATATAGTTCTATACTCTTACCTAGCTATGATAATATTTTATTGATTCTAAAATCCAAAAAAATATTATTAGTTCAAATTAAATTTATTCTACTTAACCCCTGAGGTATGCATAATTGCTTTCCTTTGCGTAATAGTATATCTTTTCTAAATTATTTTTTTGAGTTATTTTATACATTCTAGTTAGTTATAGCCCTACATATAATCGACACATCCTTCAAGAATGATTCCTCCTTGTACACCTCTTTCATGTTATCAAAAATAATTTCTTTATCTCTAATACCTATTAACAATACTTATCTCTGTTAACAAATATTTTGGCACACAAATGATTTCTTGCACTTCTAGGGTTTTTCAACTAAAAGGAGAAAGGTGTGCCAAAATGGGCAATGTCTACACTCAAAACTAATGCAAATATGAATGGAATATGCCTAAATCCAATGTATAATGCAATAAACTAATAAATGAAATGAATTATTAATGAAAAATATAAGAAATGTAAGTTGTTTGAAAACATAGTGATGTATGCAAAATGACCTAAGAATGCAAGTAAACAATAATAGAAATGAACAAGACTTGAGAGGTGCACCTTGAAATTGAATTATGATATAGAGAGGCTCTAGAATCCTACATATTTTGTTGTTGAAGCCAACTGGGACGCTTAAACAGAATTGGGTGACTTAGTCTTGTTTTGGGGAGATTCTGCCTGAACAAGTTTCTTCCAAATAGGTATCTGGAAATGTAGAAATCAATTCTTAGGCCTAGAACTAGGACTAATTCACCATAGATGGAAACTTAGTCCACTTGGGAATCTTGATAAATTTGGAGTGGGAATCTATAGCTATCGTCCTACACTCCTCTTCTAGACTAGTGTCTAGTTTTGAAAATGCAAAAAATAGGTTGAAAGAGGTCTACAAGTTTCAAGTAGGTTTTTGTTGACTTGAATGAATTTGATGAATTGAAAACACCTTTTTAGCACTTTTCTCTTTAAAAAATATGCATACAAGACCTGCAAACACATATACAAAGAGGGGAAAAAGGGTTAAGGGATAGAGAATATGGGTTTGCCTTGGTCAAACCCTAATTTGGTAATAAAACCATTGAAAATTAAATTAAATAAAGAGAGAATGATGAATGAACAACATGCAATGCTACAACTCACCTAACCCTTGATGTTGAAATCTGAAGATATGCAAGAAGATGCTCCAATGGATGCTTGATAATGCTTAGAATGCTTGAGAATGATTAAGTAAATGCAGTAAAGAAATTAGGAAATTAGAAGATTGTAGGATATTAGAAGATGAAAAATGAGGGGAAAACCCTTTATTTATACTTGATTTTACAATATTTAAAAAAAAAAACACACATCACAGGCCGACCTTAAGGTTAAGAGAATAAAATCCTACTAGAAAATTAAAATAATTTTGATTTTTGTGCCTAGTGGGACTAAGTCACCCTAGGTGGTGACATGGTCCCACCAGGGAAATTTTAGTGGTTATCGGGAATCAAAGTGTATTTAATGTTGTTTAACGAGACTATTTTAAAAAATACACTTAATTAGGGTCAAAAAGTGCATTAAGGGGTCATTTAAACATATGAAAGGGTCAAATTAGTGATGACAAGCCTAGAAAAGTGTGAGAGTTTGTTACAACTCTTTACAACACTTTAAAATAAGACTTGGTAAGTGATAAAAAGAAGTTATTTAAGTGAATTATAATGAAAGGGTCCTAGAAAAGTGTGAAAGTAGGTTGCAACACTTCACAACACTTTTACAAGACATCCTAGAATTCTTAATGATTCATAAGGGTCCAAGACCTAATGTGAATGTGTTGTCCACATTACAACATTAAATCTAGGAAAAATCAAGCCAAATTCCAAGAGGGTCTAAACATGATAAAAAGTAGAAGGGTTACTTTTTTCATGTCCATAGTTAGCGCCCACTTTATTGAGAGGATGAGCCTATTTCAAACTCACACTAAAGTAGTTGAACATTCAATCAAGAGTGGTTTTAATGAACTAATGCTTAGCAAGATGAGACAACAATGATAAAGAGGGATGATCAAGCCCCCAAGATGAAGATCCCATGGCAAACTAAACATGACCACAAGAAACACACATGAGAATGATGTTAATGAAGAAGAAGAGGAGAAGAAAGGGAGAGAGTCGAATCTAGCTTCGATCATTTTTCCATCACATTGTGGATCATATCTAGGTTGTTTGTTTAGAAAGAAAATGAATACTCACTCTGAGGTGATGGAACTCATGGCTATCCACTGGGTGAGAAGGCCAAAAAGGTGAGGAAGATACACTCATGGCTAGTATGCACTCAGAGACAAGTAGGTGGCTATGGAGAAAATTCATGCCTTAGAATGGGCTTCCTACTCAACCATACCAAAGTTATACCTCTTGATAACTTTGATAAGGCGCCACAAAAGAAAATGGAATTTTGAGCTTCACAAGACAAACAAAACTTTGTATGCTTGGAGCTCAAGAAAAAATGCAATGACACCACACACATTCAAGCTATGTTATGCAAGGTGGCCATATAACAAATGCAAAAATGCAACATGGAAAATATGTACAAAGGATTCTTGCTTAGTTCGTGTGAGGTCTTTAACTTAGGGAACATTATATCTAATGTTTCCAAGAGAGGACCAATCAAAGAATAAAAAAATTTCATGTTAGGGGATGGAGTGTGTTGCATCAAGCCACTAAGAGGAATGCAATATGCTAAGATAGATCACACTGATGAAGGACATCACACCCAATGTCATCCACAAAGCGAAAAAACACATTGTATGAAATAACAAGGTTGCACTAAGAACTAGGAAAAGGAAAAAAAATATAAAATGAATAATGCCAATGAATGTCCCCACTTTAAAGGAATTGTTGCACATTATACTACGAGAAATTACTTTAAAGTAGAAAATAAAAAATGCAAACCAGAAGAAAGACATGAGAACCAACTTGGAAGGCCCCTATGCCAAGTCATACATTTTTGAGTAAGGTTGTGTCATGTGAGAGAAAGGAAAAAGAAAGGGAAGGGGTTGACCCTAAAAGGAAAACAACAAACACATAAGGGATCTATGGATTTGGGGTTAGTATATTCTTTGCTGCAATGTTTTGTAAGGAGCTCAGAACCATCATCATCCCCCAAATACATAGAACTGGAAGAATGACACAAAGAGAATGAAAACAAAGAAAAAGAAAGATCCATTTGGGTCAAAATGGAAAAGACATAGGATGTCTTGAAGCTTTGTATCATCCTCAAAAGGAAAAAAAAAGCAAAAATAAAATGAAAAAGGTGAAAGAAAAAGGAAAAGCTTTTGGGTCAACATGAGAGATACATAATTTTGGTCTCAATTCCTTTCGTCATCCCTAAAAGGAAAACAAATTAAAAAAAAAAACCGTGAAAATGATGTATGATAGAGAATAATGAAGACACAAATAGAGGAATTTCACAAAGAGAGATAGAACATCTAACAACACATCATGAGAGAACACGTTATGCACATGCAAACACATAAAAGAAAAAGAAAAAAGAAAATGCCAAAGACTAGTAAGGAAAATGCAAGTCATCTGCCTCCCAATCATGTTCCTGATATGTAGAGGGTGGGAAACTAGCCAAAGGGACAAGTGCAAGTGCCGAATTAGGGAAAGCACTAGGTTCTACACTCTTTGTAGGAGATTTATCATTTAAGCTCATGGAAGAAGAAAATAATGTATTCAGATCATTATTCACCTCTTCGTTTATTTTATTGATCTCATCATCATCATCATCCGGATTAATCACAATAGGAGGACGGATGATAATGTCAAATGAAGGGTGTACCATAGATTATGGTTGTTGTATTGGATTATTTTGTTGTGATTGGGGAGGAGGGTCATCATACATTGCTTCTGTCAAGTGAAAATTTTGATTTTCTTTATTTTCTTCATCTTGTAACTTGTGAGCAATGGCACAACGTCTACGCCTATGCTCTCAAGCTCCTCTATTTCATTTGGTTTTATTATCAAGTTGTGTTTGTGAAAGAGTGGCTTGATCAACCATAGGCTGCATTTCATCCCTAAGGGGAGGAATGAAAGGAACCATGGAAGGTTGTTCATCTAGTTTCTCCTTTTCTTTATAAACTTTTTTTATACAAGGAGGTGGGATGGATTTGTTATCATTATCTCATGGTCATTTGGATGATGTGGGGAAGTTTTGGGTGTTGGTTGAGTTTGGGGGGTTGGTTCTTGTTCGGGTTGAAGCATTGTTTCATCTAGGATAGGGGTATCAAAAGTGGACGGGGACATGTTGCAGAGAGAGAATTCTACAATTTTCTTGGCTTTAAATTTTTGGTAAGCAATGAAAAAGTCTTTGTGAGGCATTATAGGTTCCATGGGCTTAGGCCAAAAGGCTTCTAAGGAGAAGTTTCCTTTAGAAGACAAAGGGTTAAAGCCACTATGCTGAACAATGAATATGTAATTGTCAAGTGGAAACTTTAAACATTTGTGTATGACTGAAGGGAAAGATTTCGTTGAGTGAAGCCATGGATGGCCTAGTGTCAAATGAAACTGGTCTAACTATAGGATGATGGAGAATGCAACATCTACTATTTTGGTTCTATCTGTAATGGAAGGACGATTGATCCTATCATAGGGCAAGACAAAACATTGTGTGTTTTGATTCATGTTGTAGGTTTATCATAATCATCTTGATAAATATCATGTAATAGGGTGATCCCACAATACTGGTTTACAAGTTTTGGCCAAACTAGACACTAAATTGATTTTTTCTAGCTAAATCTTCACTTTTGGGCACTTATAGTGGCTAAATCGCGAGGAATTTGAAGATGATGAAAACTATTGATTTTTGGCATTTTGTTTGTAGATTCTAAATATTATTTTTTTCAAAAATTTTGGAATTAGATTGAACTTCTTTTTCCATCTCCTTCAAAAACTAATTTTTTTCAGTAAACACCATTTTTAAGAGTGACTCTCACCGTATAACACATAATTTTTTTCCATGAGGGATAAATTCTATTTTTTTCAAATTTAGATTTGTGACTATGATATCTAGTGCTTCCAATTGGTTTTCCAGTATTTTATTGAATATTTTTTTCTTAATAAAGTTTCGAAGTCAAACCAATTACAATTCATACATAGGTGGACCATATAACACATAACTTTTTTTGTATGTATTAAAATTCAATTTTATTTTCATTTGATCAAGGAAATCAATATCTGGTGCACTCATATTTAAAAAAAAAAATTGATAATCTTCTATTTTTCCACATGTGCAGAACAAAGAGCCTGTTTTTGGGTGAAAAGCTTACATTCACAAGAAATAAAAAATAAATATAAAAATTAAATTAAATTTATTTAAAATTATACTTTTTTGGGAATCTTATAATAAGGACTACATACTTACAAAAAGTAAATTAAATGAATTCATTTGATCCCCTAAAGGGTAAATCAAAAGTGGTTTTTTATTAGCATTTTGATAGGTGTATTAAAGGAGACTTTGTTATAGGTATGATTTAAAACTAGTAGGCTTCTAGATCCAAGGGGGTTTGATCTAAGGTAGTTTGATCAAACCCTCTTCAATTGGAATGCTTCAAATGGAACATTTTAAGGCTTAAATCATTATATTTTCTAAAAATATGTGATTTTGAAACAAAAATCAAAATCTCCTAGAAATTGTAAACTAGGTTTGTGGGATCACCCAATACCAAAAATTCCTTAGTGATCAGATTCTCTCCATAGGTGGGATTTATGAGTATCACATTGGTGGGCTTATCACAAATAAAGTCGACTATGTAAAGAGAACCATCAAGGAGATTTGGAAGTATGTCCTTAGAGGAGAAAGTAATATCAAGAGATTTCTTAGGTTTTCCCTTGCAAAGGATAACATCTATTGCATTTATCATTTCATCCATAGGATTAATAGTAATGGTATGTGGAATAGGATTAAAATGTTCAACATCTGTATGAACATTCATAACATCTTCTATGGAGTTTCACTAGCTTTGATAAATGAAACATTATGTTTAGGCATGGGATTAGTGAAAATTTGAAAAATTTGATTTGGAGGGGCAACAAACTTATTGCCTTGACCATTAGCACCTCCAATGGATAGACAACTAAAATCAATGAGGTCTTTCACAAGGTGTTTAAGACACTTACAATGTTTCATGTCATGTCCATTTTTTCTATGATAATGGGAATAAGCATTGGATTTAAAGTTTGGAGGTAAAGGCTTAGTGGGATCAGGTGGTTTAACAGCAGGTAAAGTAATCATTTTTTGTTGTAAAAGTTGGGTCATTGTGTTATGAAGAGTGTCTAGTAAAGGTGTAAACTGTCTTTTTGGATCACCATAACTATAAGGTATTGTAGCTTTAATAGTTGTTACTTGGTTGTTTATGGGTTGAGTTGGTTGTTGAGGGGGGTTGAACTATAAGAACCCTTTGTTTTTATTTCTAAATGGTTGTGAATTGTTTTGATTGACATGTGTAGACTTCTTAACTCACCTAGAAGTGGAGTTTGCATCACGACTACTAATCAAATTATTATAATCACAAAGGATAGTACACAAGTGCATAAGGGAGGGAAATTTCATCATGGCGAATTTTTCTTGAAGTTTAGTTTGCAATTTTTCTATAAACATCTTTTGAAGATGTGGATCAAGAATCTTGACATCGGTTTGAGAATAAAGGGACTAATATTGTGATATAAAATTAGTTATCTTTTCTTCTTCATGTTGTTTGCATCTCATCAAATCAGCCAAGGTCTTCTTTGGAGTCATATGAAAATGGAAATGATTTATAAATGCATCAACTAGTTCATTAAATGAACAAATTGAATTGTTTGGTAAAGATGAGGACCATTCCAAGGAAGTTTCTTTTAGAGTCCTAAGAAATAGTTTTGCTAACAATTGATCATCAAGGACAAAGCCACTACATACATCGATGTAAGAATTAACATGGTTAGAAGGATCTCCATTCCCCCCATATTTCTCAAATCTAGGAATCTCTATTGCTTGTGGTATTAGGATCCATAATATTTCCAAAGATAGTGGGCTACTTCAGACATAATAGGTGGGAGGTCCATTTTGGTTTTGATTGATGGTGGATATTTGTTTTTGCATGGAGGAGATGGTTTGGAAAAGTTGTGTTATGAGAGGGTCAGTGTAAGTGGTATGAGGTGGAAGGGAAAGTGGTGATGGATTGTATGTAGTGATAGGGCAAGTGAATGGAGTGCTTATAGATTGTAGGGTGGAAGAGTATAGAACATGTGATGCCATATAAGAATTAGGAATGCTAGCAAGAATAGTCGAGGAAGGAATCACATTACTAACATATTACATTGTTGTTGTGACTTGAGGAGTGGTATAGGTAGGTATGGATGTTATTGTTAAGGGAGGAGGAGTGTTACTCCTCCTTAGCTAGCCACAACATTTGCTGGTTGATATGTACTAGAGGTGGAAGGAACATTTTTGTGGTATATCTCAATAATTTATTTTATAACATCTAGGCCTTCATCACATTCAAGCATATGATGAATTTTTTCTATAGCAGGAATCACAGTGGTTGAAATATTTTCAAGACACACTTGATGTTGGAGATGTGTAAAGTCCTCATGAATGTTAATGATTTTGTCTTGTGGAATGTGATCATTTTTTGTTCAACTTGCATGTTATTGGAAGGAAAAGAGTTGCTAAGTGTAGGATCCAAGTGTAATGTACCAGTTGCAATACTAGGAGTGGAAGCTTTAGATAACCCATGATCCACAATGAGTGTATTATCATGGGATAACATGATTCTTGAACTTCTTCTCAATAAGGTATTAGCAATAGGACACCAAACACTCATACAAAGTTTTTTAAATGTGGGTGAATACAAATGCAATGTAAACTAAGATTAATAAAATGCTAATAACTCAAATTTTGGAAAATGTAACAAAGATGTAATAACAAAAAACAAAAAGGTAGAAAATGCTAGAAAGCACAATGCAGAATGTGTAGGACTAAGTTGCCCAGTGTAGCGAATTAGTCCAAGTTGTGATTTTTTTGAAATTTTTCAAAAAAATTAAATGAAATTTTATGCTTTTCAGATGTTCAAATGTAGAAAAGTATGAATATGCATAATTTTTAGAATTTTTAATCAAATCTAAGGCAAAAATGCAAGGTATATGAGCTTTTCACTAATGAAATTTTTTAAAACCCCAAGATGCAATTGAAACAATGCAAAACCTAATGCAATATTGATGCAAGGTATGCCTAGGATGTGAATGCAATTAAAATTAGAATTAAAATTCTCAAAATTTTGGTTCACCAAAATGTGGATAAAGATTTTGGCTCCCTAATGCTTTCTTGTACTTCTATGGTTTTTCACCTAAAAGGAGAGAGATGGGGCAAAATGGGCAATGTATACACTCAAAACTAATGTAAATATGAATGGAATATGCCTAAATGTAATGTATAAATGCAATAAAATGATAAAATAAATGACTTATTAATGCAAAACCTAAGAAATTTAAGCTGTTTGAAAACACAATGATGTATACAAGATGACCTAACAATGCAAGTAAACAATAATAGAAATGAACAAGACTGGAGAGGTGCACCTAGAAACTGAAATGTGATACAGAGGGGCTTTGGAATCCTACATATTTTTCTATTGAAGCCAAATGGGACACTTACACCAAGTTGGGCGACAGTCCTATTTCGAGGAGATTCTACTAGAACAGGTTTTTGCCAAATGGGTATCCAAAAATGCAAAATTCACTTTTTAGGCCTGGCACTGGGACTAATTAGCCACAGATTGCAACTTGGTCCACCTATGAATCTTGAGAAATTTAGGGAAGGAATCTATAGCTATCGGTATGCACTCCTCTTCTTGAGCAGTATTTGATTTTGACAATATACAAAAATGGGCTTAAAGAGGTCTCCAAGCTTCAAGTAGGTCTTTGTTGAATTGAATGACTTTGATGAGTTGAATTTTTTTTTTATCACTTTTCTCTTTGAAAAGTATGCATACAAGACCTAAAAACACACATTCAAAGAGGGGAGAAAGGGTTAAGGGTTAGATAATAGGGGTTTTCCTTGGTCAAACCCTAATTTGGTAGTCAAACCCTTGAAAATGAAATGAAATAAAGAGAGAATGATGAATGAAAAAAATGGAACACTACAACTTACCAAACCCTTGATGTTGAAATGTAAAGATATGCAAGAAGGTGCTCCAATGGATGCTTGATAATGCTTAGAATACTTTAGAATGATTAAGTAAATGCACTAAAGAAATTAGGAAATTAGAATATTGTAGGAGATTAGGAGATGAAAAATGAGGGGAAAAACCCTTTATTTATACTTTATTTTACAATATTTCCATAAAATAACACATCACAGGCCGACCTTAAGGTTAAGAGAACAAAATCCAGCCAGAAAATTAAAATAATTTTGGTTTTTGTGCCTACTGGGACTAAGTCACCCTAGGTGGCGACTTGGTCCCAGTAGGGAAATTTTATTGGGTGTCAGGAATTAAAGTGTATTTAATGTTGTTTAACATGATTATTCTCAAAAATACACTTAATTAGGGTCGAAAAGTGCATTAAGGGGCCATTTAAACATAAGAAAGGGTCAAATTAGTGATGACAATCCTAGAAAAGCATGAGAGTTTGTTACAACTCTTTACAAAACTTTCAAATAAGACTTGGTAAGTGATAAAAAGAAGTTATTTAAGTGAATTGTAATGAAAGGGTCCTAGAAAAGTGAGAAAGTGGGTTGCAACACTTCACAACAGTTTTACAAGACATCCTATAATTCTTAATGATTTGCAAGGTTCTAAGACCTAATGTGAATTTTTTGGCCACATTACAACATTAAAACTAGGAAAAATCAAGCCAAAGTCCACTAGGAGGGCCTAAACATGAGAAAAAGTAGAAGGATTACTTTTTCCATGTCCACAATCTCGTACTCAAAGAATTCAATATTTTCTTGAATTCCAAATTTGTTGGATAAAAAAAACAACACATCCATGTAGGACATGGACCCAATTTAAGTAGAAAAAATTGAGCTTAATTTTGCTATTAGTTTATTCAAAAGTATTGTGATCCATGATAGTAAAAAAATTCCTTAATAACTAGATAATATTGACATTTCCTCAATGTTTACTCTATGGCATTATAGACTTGATAATAAATTGAATACTTTCTCTTGGAATCATTAAACTTCTCATTGAAATAATCTTTGGGTATTCCCTCTTGGTTGAGAACCACTCCCAAGGATGTGATATAAAAATAATGACCCACTTAAAATACTTTTATTAAATATACTATGGCTAACACCTTGTCTTATATGAACTCATTTATTTAGTATCAAATATATTATCAAATACTACTATCCAGTTAAACTCTTTCATATTCCCTTTTATTTTATTGGTGATAAGTGCCCATATCCTACTAAAATTCTAAATAAACCTATGGTAGAGGATGACTAGACCATTGAAACCTCTAAAATCAAAGACATTCTTAAGTGGAAACCATTCCAAAATAGTTTTCAAATTTTCCTTATATATTTACAACACCTTAGGTGAGATAAAATTTAAAATAGAATAATTTTTCCTACTCAAAATTATGCTTCTTCAATTTAATTAGAAACTATTATAAAATTATCCAACAATATTTTCAACACTTTTTTCATTAGCCATGTAAATATATATGTTCATTTGGCAGTATAAAGATCACTAACCACCCTTGTATTCGCTCCTTTTCCTAAGAAATATTTTTGCATGTTCATCACCCTCTACTATCCTAATTTAGTGGTATCCAATTTTTAAATCAATTTTACAAATATACTTAGCCTTCCCCAACTAGGCCATTATATCATCCATTCTAGGTATTAAATGAAATTGACACCTAATACTTATATTGTTGATGGCTTGAGAATATATGCACATCCTCAAGTCACCAATTATACATGAGATAAGAATCTCTCTAATTCTTAAACCTCTTAGTGTCTATCATACTTGATTGTTAACATATTCATTTCCTATAAGGAGGAATTTCTAAGTAATATTTTTTTGGAAAAAATCACTCTTGGGATCAAGTAAACTTGATCACTAATGATCCTTGCAATAACTCATTGGACATACTCTCTTCAAATTATTATAGTATCTAGTTTACTTCTAGAGGTAAATCACTACTCTCAATAAGTATTCCTACATGTGAAAACTTATAAAGTACTATACAATATAACTTTTTTATTCATATTTTTTTTCAAGACCTATCTTTTAGTTACTAGCAATGCCTATAAAATATTCTCCACCTCTTCTTCATTAGTTAATAATATGAAAGTGCACTTTTAGAAATTTAACTATAGATTATTTGTTCTTTTATCTCCCTTGTCGCCAAAAAGTGTATAATTTTCTTGATAAGAGAATAATTGATGACAAATTGGACTTAATGAGGCCTTGATTTGGTGTTGTGAGGTGTTTTAAACATCCACACTAGGTCTTGGACCCTTGCAAAACTGAATAAAATGCATCTAATGATGTCTTGTGAAGTTGTTGTAAAGTGTTGTAAAATACTTTCACCTCTCTAGACTTAATGGACCTATCTTTCCCTAATTCAATGATATACAATGTATTTAATTGCATTATCAAATTAGTCTAGAAGGATTATAAAATAAACTTAGTGTTAATCTAGTGTTGTAATGTGTCTTACACATTCACATTGGATGTTGTGCCTTTCTAGACTATGTGGACCCTATTTTAATGATGTAAAGTGCATTTAATCACAATTTAACATTGAACTTTGTGTCCTAGGCTCTAATTACTCTTTACATCATCATTCATAGGCCCCTATGGCACCATATTGTGCATCTTAAGGCATAATTTGATCAAATACCCAATGAAATTAACATAAGAAATAAAAATCCTCATTCCCCAACATTTCAGCTATCAAAAGGACACCTATGGGAATAAGTTACCCATCTGGGTGAATGAGTCCCTGCTAGGTGGTACTAAGTTTCCCAACATGGTGAATTAGTCCCATTTGGGTTATTATTGAGTTTTGAGTGGGAAATTTTGGATTTAAGTATATTTGTCCTTCATGCCAACCTTGGGGATCAAATTAATGGGAAAATAAGGTGAATTTCCTATAAATACATGCCTCTAAACCCTAAATATTAACTCATTCATCTTATTCATCATCAATCTTCCACCTCAAGTTAGGAAAGCTAGTGTTTTTAGCATTCTAAGTCATCAAGATAGCTTTCTAAGGCATTCAAGGGTAGATTCTTCATCTATTGTTGCAAAAAAATAAGATCAATCATCATGCAAAGGTATTAACTCTATTTTTTCATGCTTAATTACATTATTTCTTCATTTTGGTCTAATTACCTAAAAAGGGGTTTGACCGAGGAAAATCCCCATGCCTTAACATTCACCATGTCTTTCTCTTTCATTGTGTGTTTACGGATTTAGGCACTTTAAGGGTTTGAAGATCATTCAAGATTAGGTTGGAGACTTTTTGAAGACCTCTCTTTGTTTTAAAAGCCAAAATATCCACTAAAAGTCACTTTTAGGCCTAAAAGCCAAGGTTTCAGAAGCAAACACATGTAAAGAATCAAAGTGAAAACCAAGGGCTTATGTTTTCCCCTTTCAAAATTTTAGAAATAAGAAAGTGGACTAAGTCACCATTAATGGCGAATTAGTCCCACTGTACATGAATTTCAGTGCTTTTTGTAGATTCAGACATCCATTTAGCTGAAATAGGCCCTAGAGTGGTTTTTCCATATTTGGGACTAAGTCGCCCAAATTGGCACAAGTATCCCAGTCGTATTTTGCAACAATTTTTTCAAGATTCCATACCTCCATGCCATCCTTTTTCAACCTCCAAGTGCACACATTATGTTCCATAACTTTCTGTCTAGTTTTGTTTGCATTTCTAGGTCATTTATTGCATTTTTACATATCACAATGTGTTTTTCAATAAATTGTATTTCTTAGGCTTTACATTAATGATCAACATATTTTACTAGTTTTTTCCCTTTATACATTGTATCTAGCCATATTTCATCCATATTTACACTAATCTTGAGTGTAGACATTAGCATTTTGGGTCCATATCTCTTCTTCTAGGTGAAAAGCCATAGAAGATTTAGAGAAACCTAGGGTGCCAAAATCATTTTCCACATTTTGGTTAACCTAATTTTTGAATAATTTATTCTCTAATTTTTATTCCATAATCATCCTAGATTTTTCTTGCATTAACATTGCATTTGTATGTTACATTTTGCATTAGTTAATTTACATTCTAGGGTATTAAAATTTTACATTAATGAAAATTGCATATATTTTTCATTTTTGCATTTTAAATCATTGAAAAACATCTGAAAAATACATTTTTATTTAGTATTCAGGTCATACAAACTAAAAATCATCAAAACTAATTAAAAAATTCTAAAAAATTCTAAAAAAAACCCTAACTAGGACTAATTCATGATTCTGGGTGACTTTGTCCCAGTCCATATTTTAACTATCTGTTACAACATTAGAAACCTCATTTATGTGCTTTCTAAGCCAACAAGTATCATATACCATGAGTCTATAAAGTTTTGAGAACATTTGTTTTATGCATTTAGCTCAAAAACATCAATTTAGCGTAGTCATTTTTTAAATAATTTCAATTACAAGCATCATTAGATCTGAACATGCTTAAATTTCTTAAGTTTTGAATAACATGGATTAAAATTACTTTTCACTTTTTCATACACAATTTTTCTATTCATAAAAAATTGCATAAGTTTGATAAAAGTGCTTTTCATTCTCTGATATACATTTCTTGCATTCTTAAGGCTTTACATACATTGGATAAGAGTGTCTTGCATATTTGGATATACATTGTTTATATTTCTGAAACATTGCATCAAATGGTTACATGTGCTTTTCATTTTTTTTCAAACAATGTTTGTGTCTAACATACATAGGCATGTTAAGAAACATTTCCTATCCCCTCCCTCTGAGAGTGTTTTAGTGAAAGAGAATATAGCCTTGGACATTCCTAAAGATCATATTTTTTCTTCTCCTAATATCTCTCCTATTGGAAAAGAAGATATTTTGGTAGAAGAACCAATTCATGAGAGTTTTGAGAATCCTAGTTGTTTATCTCCTTTTACCTCTCTTAGTGGACAAAATATTCATAACCAACATAACATAACCATAGGTAATCATGACACTAACATTTTTCCTTCTCCTAGTATCTCTCCTTGTTGTGAAGAAGATACTTTTTTGTTAGAAAACATAATCAATGATAGTAATGAGAATCTTAGTTGTTCCCCTTCACCTAGGAAAACCCTTATCGAGCAAGAAAATTCAACAATTGATCATTCACCTACTTGTGATGAAGTCATTTTAGAATAACCAATCCATGAATGCCAAGGACATTTGATTTGTAGTTCTCCTGAAAAATCTCTCCTAGGGAGAATATCATGGTGTTAGAAAATGGCAACAATAGTAATGTTTCTTCTTTAGATCAAAAGGTGATTATAGATTTCCCTTTATTAGAGATACATCAAACCAAGATCGCTGAGGTTATGAACACGCAAGTGTCCATTAGACCCCCCTCGATCAATGGACCTCATACATACCATGTGGGACATCTTAAGAACCCTCTAATTCTCTACCCACCTTCACAAAAAAAAAGCTCAATTCCAACCAAAACTCATCCTTTACGCATTATCACATAAACCTCCACCTAAACCTGAGTTTACCCTTTACCCACCTAAGCATGATGTTGTTTCTCACACACACTACACTATAAACAATTCGCAACCACACTAACTCACCCCAACACCATTAAATTTTCCTAATCCTATCTTTCCTAGTGCTCCTTGATTAAATCATATAGAGTGTGATCTTATTAAATAACTCAAGCATACTCCTGCAAAGATATCCCAATGGGATTTTCTCCAAAATTCACCTACCTATCACACTATGCTTCAAATGGACTTATAACAAGTTCCTATCCCTTCTAATGTGCAACCAAATGACATAGTAGCCACAATTCAAGGATTAAATGTTCACATTATTTTCCACCAAAGTGAACTACCCCCTTTGGATGTGCAGAAAAAAATGAAGATTTCATGATCATTGCTCAATACACCATAATAGGGATAAAGAGAACCCTTATTGATAATGGCTTATCCCTTAATGTGTGTAGCATAATATCTTGGATAGGCTTAGAGTGGATAAATAAAAAATCCAACCTAATTCTGTATCTATTAAGGGCTTTGACAATGAAGAAAAGAAACTGCTCGATGTGATAACTTTTCCTATTACAGTTGGAGTGGCCACATTACAAACACCGGTCCATTTCAAGCCTCATAATCTTTCCTTTAATATTATTCTAGGAAAGTTCTGGATTCATGAGATGAATGTAGTTCCTTCAACTCTTCATTGTAAAATGAAATACATTCACAACAACCAAGTATACATCCTCGATGCTAACCCCGATCCAAATAGTTGTTTGAACATTAGGAAAAACAAAGTGAATCATTTAAACACTTCAACACAAACTACACAAGTGGAACCTATACAACAAAAAGACAAAAAACAACATATTGAACAAGTAATGAGCTATTAGATTATGATTGGGGTTGCTTAGACTTCACACCAACACTTATGGATGAGTACAAAATCATAAATAAAGATTCAACAAAGGAAAACAAACACACAATTATGAAAACACACAACTGAGAAGACCCTTTGAAAGCATCCACCTCAACCACATTAGACCAAAAAATAACAAATAATACAACAACCTTTGATGAACAAAATGAAAAATATTTATGGAAAAGTTTATGAACTTATGAAACAACTTGGCTATAATGGAAAAGGATGTGGTGCTCATGAACAAGGTATCCGCTATCCTATAGATCATATCACACAACAAAAAACTCATAGTATTTGTTATTGTCCTTTGATAGAAGTAATCAAGCCTTCCCTCAACATCAATACTATCACAATACATCCTTCTAAGACAACTTTAACTATCGTACACCCTTAACTGATAGACACTACTAGTCTAGAAAATTATCCTTTAGAAAACATGAAATAAACAAAGAACTCTTCACTTAATGTCAATGTCATCACACATAACACTAATGAATTGAATTCGTTAGATTTTTCACCCTCCTATAAAGGAGAGAACAAAATATCACAATCTCAATAGTCTTGTGTAAGTATGACATCTTGTACTAAGCAAGAAACATCTTTGTCACAAACTATAGGACCACCTTCTCCCATTGATCAAGAAGGTATCTTATCGAGAATCCTCCAAGATCACTTGATATCTATCTATCCAAGAACTCAAAAGAAATCCTATTATAGGACTTTATTTTGTGCATATCATAGAGTTCATGATCATTCTACTAATGAGTGTAAGGATTTCAATAGTAAAAGCCAACATTTTTAGGAGTTTGGTATTCTTTCTTCTATGAGAGCACCTAATTCCTCTAATTGCTACTAATTTTCACTCTAGAATGCATCTTGAATCAACCATTTCAGCTCACCCTTATCTTGCAGTAAGTGGGGGAAAGGGGGTTGGGTAGCCTTGTTCTAGTATGTCACCTGTCATTGCCTCTTTCGGCTAGGTGTTAACCTTTCATGAACATATAAGAACAAGCTTGGGATGTAGATGACATGCCTTAAGTTGGCTTGCATTTGACATACTTATTCATGACGTAGCTTATAGGAGACATATGACTTGGCATAGGGATTTGTAAGTAATATCTCATGTCTTCTTCTTCTACTTTAAAGGAATTGCTCATATTACTAGTTTTCACAACCACTTTAAAGTGGAGGCATACACCAACATTCACATTTCATTATTCAATTTTATTTTTCTTGTGATTTCCTCTCTTGGAAACATTAGGTACAATATTTCCCAAGATGAGACATTGCACTTGTCCTCTCTTGGAAACACGATGAGACCATTTGTACTTTTCCTCTCTTGGAGACATTGAGCATGATGTTCCCCTAAGATGAGACCTTGCATGAATAAAGAAAATTTCCTTTGAACATTCCTTAGAACATTGATAATGTCTATGAGTGTCAAGCATACAAATTTTTACTTACCTCATAGAGCTTGAAAATCCTTTTCATTGTGGCACCTTATTAAAGTTATTAGGAGGTATAACTTTGATATGGTTGAGAGGGATGCCAATTCTGAGGCATGACTTTTCCCCATATCCATCTTGTGGATTTATCACCCCATGGACAACTAGAAGTTCCATGGCCCCAAAGTGACTATACTTTGTCCTTCTCACCCAGTGGATAGCCATTAGTTCCATCACCTCAGAGTGAGTATGCATTTCCTTTTTTGAACAAACAACCTAGATCTAATCCACAACATGTTGGGAAAATGCTTGAAGCTTGATCTAATCTTTCATTTTCACTTATCTCTTCTTTCTAGTTCTTTCCATTGCATGATTGTGTATCTCGTTTCACTACAAGTCATTCACTATGCATGTGTCCTCTTGCACTTATGTTGGCTTGACTTAAGATCTTGGATCATGGGCTTGCATAACCTCATTTGATCTTTGTCACACATTGTCATCCCCATTCATACAGTTGGACTCCTCTTGAACGTATACTTTAGTGTGAGTTTGAAGCAAGTTTATCCTCTCACTAAAGTGGGGGCTTAAAGTGTCGCCAAAAAGTGTATACTTTTCTTGATATGGGAATAATTGATGACTAATTGGAATTAATGAAGCATTGATTTGGTGTTGTGAGGTGTTTTACACATCCACACTAGGTCTTTGACCCTTGCAAAAATGAATAAAATGCATCTAACGATGTATTGTGAAGGTGTTGTAAAGTGTTGTAAAAGACTTTCATTCCTCTCTAGACTTAATTGACCTATGTTTCCATAATTCAATGATATAATATGTATTTAATTGCATTATCACATCAATCTAGAAGGCTTGTAAAATAAACTTAGTGTTAATCTAGTGTTGTAATGTGTCTTACACATTCACATTGGATGTTGTGCATTTCTAGGCTCTATGGACCTCATTTTAATGATGTAAAGTGAATTTAATTACACTTTCACATTGAAATTTGTGTCCCAAGCCCTAATTACTCTTTACATCATCATTAATAGGCCCCTATGGCCCCATATTGTGCATCCCAAGGCATAATTAGATCAAATACCTAATGAAATCAACATAAGAATTGGAAATCCTCCTTCCCAAACATTCTAGCTATCAAGAGGGCACCTCTATAACTAAGTCACCCATCTGGGTGAATGAATCCCTGCTAGGTGGGACTCAGTCACCCAACATGGTGAATTAGTTCCATTTGGGTTATTTTTGAGTTTTGACCAGGAAATTTTAGACTTTAAGTTTATTTCTCCTTCATGTAATCCTTGGGAATCAAATTAATAGGAAAATAAGGTGAATTTACTATAAACACATGCCTCTAAACCCTAAATCTTAACTCACTCATCTTGTTTATCATTAATCTTCCACCTCAAGTCAAGCAAGCTAGGGTTTTTAGCATTCTAAATCATCAAGATAGCTTTCTAAGGTATTAAAGGGTAGATTCTTCATCTATTTCTATAGAAAATCAAGATCAATAATCATGGAAAGGTATTAACTCCATTGTTTCATGCTTCATTATATTCTTTATTCATTTTGGTTTAATTAATACCTAAAAAGGGGTTTGACCAAAGCAAACCTGCATGCCCTAACATTCACCATTTCTTTCTCTTTCATTGTGTGCTTGTAGATTTAGGCACTTTGAGGTTTTGAAGATCATTGAAGATTAGGCTGGAGAATTTTTGAAGACTTATCTTTGTTTGCAAAGCCAAAATATCCACTAAAAGTCACTTTCAGGCCTGAAAATTAGAGTTTCAAAAGTAAACACCTATAAAGAATCAAAGTGTAGAATGAGGGTTTCCATTTCCCCTTTTGAATTTTTAGAAATACAAAAGTGGAGTAAGTCACTATTAATAGCGAATTAGTCTCGCTATACATTCCTTTCAGTGATTTTTGCAGATCTGGGACTAAGTTGCCTAGATTGGCACAAGTGTCCTAGTCAGCTTCTGTAACAATTTTGTTAGGATTCCAAACCTCCATTCCATCCTTTTTTAACCTCTAGATGCACACATTCTGTTTCATAACTTTCTGTCTAGTTTTGTTTGCATTTCTAGGTCATTTATCGCATGTTTACATATCACATTATGTTTTCCAACAAGTTGCATTTCTTAGGTTTTACATTAATGATCAACATATATTATCATTTTTTTGCCTTTATACATTGTATCTATCCATATTGCATCCATATTTCACTAATCTTGAGTGTAGACATTAGCATTTTAGGTCCATTTCTCTCCTTTTAGGTGAAAAACCATAGAAGAGTTAAAGAATCCTAGGGTGCCAAAATCATTTTCCACATCTCCCATCATGGATTTATTTCTTGATATCACATGACACCTTTTCTTGATAAGTACCTATCTAAAATTTTACTAGATATTGTTGATAAATAAAGATTTGGTGCACAATTTTATCTATAATAATATCTTATAGGGTTTAGGGTGAAATTTCATTTTAACCCTAATATATCTACCACTTTCATTGAAACTAATTTTTTGTTACTCCCACTATCTATTATACCCCAAAAACATTTTCCACTTAGTTTGTATATTGTTTTATCTATATTTATCCTTTGGATAGGTTCATTTCCTCATTTATTTAGCTTTAAAAAATTCGTCTTCATTATAAATTTTTTTCCCTTCTTAGGTTTATCTTTAATCAACTAATAGACCTTGTGGGCTCTACATCACTTATGGGTATATGTGAACTCACATCCTCTATCCTTATTTATCCTTTTTGCATGTACTTTGTGGGTATTAATAAATTTATGGTATAACTAACCACATGTGAAAAAGGAAACATGAAAACCTTTAACTAAACCTATTCTAGGCCATCTTCTTCCCCTCAAAAAGAAATAATATTCTTGTAGAAACATTATCATCTTTTTGATAATTTTAAGGAGTAAATTTTGTTGACAGAAAAACCTTGACTAACATCTAAGGTTTAATATTCTTTTATATGTAGTTAATCTTGATGTGATGCAATAAAAAGGGATAACTTAGATATTCAAGAAGTATAAATCAAATTGTAGTAAATTATATGCATTCACATATATTCCCATAGCATCATATATTAATTATATAATTTAATGTCTTATTCATGTCTTATATTGTATTCATCATGCTTTATCCACATATATATCTTATATATATCTTCCACACTTCCTTGTTCTCATATATATTTAATCCATAGTATTCCACACATGTTTCCAAAATCTTTCTCCCACATTTCCCTTCTTTATATAACCTCTTAATACCTTCTCATAATCCATTTTCATCATATCCTTTCATGATAACATAATTATTCTATTCTCATGAATTTACCCCTTTTTTCTATAATATTTTACACTTTTCCAGCTTTTTTAGGCATATTAGAGGTGTTTTAAGGATATTTAAGTCATATATAATAGATATGTGGGTCTAGAAATGACTCAAATGACCTATTAGGTGCCTAACAACCCTCTATATCCTACCAAAATTTTTCCTAGACCAAAATAATTTGTTTTCCTCAAGGAAACTTGATGAAACCACTTGCATCCTTCATGATTTACTTTCTTTATATGGTTCTTCCTTAATAACAAACCTCTTTTTATGCTCTACTTCATCCTTAGCTACACCCACTTGGTGTGCTTAGTAGCACCCACCTTGAAGCACTTTACTCAAAAAATTTAAATTTTCTTTACTGCTATCATATTTTACATATGAATATTTATGTTTGTACAACTTCTTAAACATACATCTTATCTTTTGTAAATTACATCCATCTATCCATTCATAATTCATTTTCATATATTCCTTCTTCAAATTTTTATTCCAACACACTTTTCTTGAATATCTCACTCTTCTTGTCATCTTAAAATGAGCATCCTTCAAATTGTTGGAATATGAAGTCAATTCTATTATTATTCCAATAGTAAACATTGAATTAAATTTTACTTTAGGACTCCCTATGTTTGGTAGTTTTGAATAATGCTTGACATGTAGCTGTATGAGTCTCACTTTCTATATTTGAAAAGTTTTGTTCGACAAGGACTCTGCAACTTAGATTTATTATACTCTATTAAAGTCATATTTTTGTAACTTTCAAAGGTTGATGTGATTATGAATTTTGTAAAAAATGTTGAACTATCTTTGCCCATAGTGTTTTCCTAGTATAATTTTACTAAGGCTTCCAAGTGAATTATGTGTTAAATTTTTGCTTATTATTTTTCTCTATTATTCAACACTATATGTATACATCTAAAAATGGTCACAGTTAATCAAGCTTGTTAATTAATTAAATATGAATTATTTAATTAATCTTCTAAAGTCATCTACATATAAATAAATTTAATTATTTATTTATATTGTTCACTTTTATAATTCTTCTACCTTAATTAAATAAATAAGTTTATTTAATTATTACCATCTTCTATCTTCCTCTTAATTAAATTAAATAAATTTGATAATTTATTTATATTAATTATCATATTATTCTAAATTTGCATATTTGAATTCAAATAATGGAATATTCCTCCAAACACTTTCTTCATCTCATAGTTAAATTAAATATTACAAATATTTAATTTAACACCTTTTTCTCATTTCATGCATAATTAAATATTTTAAATATTTAATTACCTTCCATTTTCATCTCACATGTAATTAAATATTAAATATTTAATTATAGAAACTTCTAAATTCATTGTCACATGTAATTAAATAAATTTATTTATTTAATTATGGGATTTATCTTCAACTACAAAACCAACTCATAACTGAAGATGACAAATGACAAGTTGCCTCTATTTTTGAGTGAAAGGTTTTGTGGGAAGGAAACATCTTCCATTATTCTCTCAACCTACCATATTTTTCTCAACTTCTAGAATCTCTCACTGTTCATCTTGAGAAGCTTGATTTCAACTGTCGATCACATCAGCCAATCAGAAGCTTTCAAAAACTCTATAAATACCCTTGAAAATCCAAGAATTTTTTACACACATACACATGCATTAGAGACAGGCGATTATAATTTTAGCATTATTATTATCAGCTTTAATATTCATAATTTCATAATTTTACATTCTAGCAATTATGTTTAGTTTAAGCATGTTATTCATATCTTAGCATAGCATGCATTCATCTTTAATCTCATTCTCTAGGAGAACTTTTTGTTGATCCTAGCACATGATCTGAGAGCATGCTGGAATCAACAAAAACACTGGAGATAGAGGACAATGGGATGTCATTGAAGAAACTATTGTTTTAAGAGTTTTTTTATCTTTTAATTGGTTTTCTTCAATATAATGTTGCATTGGTGTGTTTTGATTTAATATTGGAATCTACATTTAATGTGCACTTAAAATCGATCACACATTTTTGGTGCCCACCATGGGGCATTTGCCCCATTTTTAACATCTACTTCCAGGTTTTTCTTTTTTATAGACTTTCACATTCTGGAGTTCAGCTTTCTAGAAAAATTTCCATTTTAGCGCATCCATGGGTTTCCTTAGCTCATCCAGGGTTTCTTTCAGTGCTTCTATAGGTCTTTCAATGTATTCAGGATCTATTTCAGTGCATCCAACAATTTCTTTAGTGCATCTAGGGAATAGAATAGCGCATCCATTTAGCTCACTTCATCTAAAATCTTTAAAAAAAAAATTGCACTCTTAGATTAACGCATTTAGGATTTCTTTTAGTGCATTTAAGGTTTTCTACAATGCTTATGAGGTTTGTTTTAGTGCATTAATTATTTGTTTTAGCGCATATGTGTGATCTTTTAGTGCATGCAGGTTGTAACTAAACAAGGTTTTGATTTTGATGCCTTCCATAGACAAGACCTTTTCTGGAATAAAAAGAAGCAACCCTAGGGTAGAGACAATAGTTTAAAATGAACCAATCCTAGGATATACATGGAATTTAAAATGAAGCAATCCTAGGGTAGTCACCACACATCGATTTTGTGGTTCAAATGAATCCAATGTTTGTTGTGAAACATCTTCACATAGATTAAATCATTGCCATTTGGGCTCTAAAAAGAACACTATTTTCTTTTTTTGTGGCAATAGGTCTATTCTCTCCCCTTAACTGGGTGATCAAAATACCAAACTTTCATTTTCAATATTTGCAGTTTTAATGCTTTATTACATCCTTTGGACGGATTTATCTTGTGGGAAAAAGTACTCACCCAAGACGAATGACCTAAGTGGGAACAAACTAAAGCCAAGTTTTCCAACCCACTATAATCAAAAGAAAATTCAAGGAAAGTCTGCAATTCGATGGTAGTGTTCAAGATAACCATCCCCAAAGCATTTTTTCTAAAGGTTGGGAGGTCTCCTGAGGGAGTCTATCATTTGTCGCATCGAATGAAAACCCTTACTAAGAACCTATTGTAGTAGCCAATAGTGTCAGTTTTTGAACATCCTAATAATCACAGTGCAAGGGGAGGGAAGAATTTTCCCCCAAGACACTCACCATATAATTTCCAAGGACCATTTGCTCAGGGGATCCGGTATCTACTTCCGTCACTCTGAGTACACACCTAGAAAATACAAAAACACGAGTGCCCCTTTGGTGGTGACATGACTGTGTGAGTCAATGTAGTTCTAAGATGTGGGTTGTGGTTATTATGATGACCTACTTGAGTCCAAAGAGTGAGTCTGCCTGAATTCTCTGTTATGTGCAAAACCTGTGAAAACACTTTTTGAAAAAAAAAAATGAACACACACTTGATGTTTAGTATAGGGCTTAAAAACAACTATTTTTAGAATGTTTGTTGTGTTTTCAATCACATTAATTCAAATAAAAGATCATCCAAAATGAACATGCAAAATTTTAGCTAAAACTACTCAAAATAGTTTAGAAAACTACCTTGGAAAAGCCGCTTTAGTGCATCTAGGATATATCTTAGTGCATATGAGGTCTGTTCTAGCACATCCATGGGTTAGTTTAGTGCATTTAGAGCCTGTTTTCACGCATTGAGTGTTTTAGCACATAGGCTGAATATTCTATAAATAGTTTTTGGTCACTGTCAAAACATTTTTCTACAGTGCATATAGGACACAGAGTAGTGCATCTGAGGTGTGTTTTAGTGCATTTTACTATTTCTTTAGCACACATGCCTATTTCTGCATTACATATAGGGAACAGAGTAGCACATCTATCACTTTATAGAATTTATACTTTTGACAGATCTAAGTTTGCAACATCCTTGGTCTAGTAACATTTTGACATTTCTCTCATGTTTAGAGAGTGTAAATCAACAAAGTTTGTTAAAAAATCAATTTCCAATAGTATCAAGAAACCTAAGAAACATTTAGGTTAGAAGAAAACCTTGCAACGTAGAATTTTTTTGTATAAAATTCAAAACATCTTGCTCCATTACCATGAGTTTCTCCATAGGTACCAAGATTTTTCTAGGGGATTTACTGACAAATATGCTATAGAACCTTTATATTCATGACCCTATTTCCAGAGGAGAGCTCTATCACAATGACACAATCACAATCCTCTCAACTTTGATTACCTAAAACAACCTTCTATTGAATATCCAACAAATCCCAACCAAATCCTTCAGTGAGTTTAATTAGGCTATTTGATATACTTATCATTATTCAAAAAAATGATCAAATCTTAAAACTACACCTTTCAAACAATTTTTTGATTATTGATTCAACTTCCCCAATAGGATTTTGACATCCTTCATCATTGGAAGCCACAATCAAGAATTAGGAACATTTTTTATCATATCATAATATTTTAATCTTATCATATCAAAACACCATCATTCTCACACTTATCAAACTATAATCTAAGTTTAGAAGAACATTTCAAAATCATATGCCTATTTTTACAAGATCTCAATATGATAAGCTAAAAGAGGATATTCAACAAGAAGATCATACCAAAAAGACTCAAGAAGAAGGTGAGATTAGTAATCCCCTTTATAGTGTGAGTCGTAATCCCCTTTTTAACAACAACATGGGTGAAAGAGAAGAAAATCCATTTCCTTACAAAAAATATAGGGACATGAGAAAAACTCCTGTAGATAGTGATGATGAACGAGATGAAGAACGTCACCTTAGAGAGACCGAGCAAGATCCAAAATTTCACAAGACCTTATAAAATATTTTAGAGCACAACAAAGAGAGATATTTTCTATATTTGGCAAAGAAAGTAGATAAATTGCCTCATGATTTTGATACTAATAACTTAAAGAGAAGTCTTGATGAAACACCCTTGTTTGATCTTAGTGCCTTGTCTCAAAAAATTAAGGCACTTCAAGGACAAATTAAAGACATGCAAGGGGGAACCACAATGAAGACATATGCTCTTGATGACATATGTCCTTATCCTTTTGACTGACATCTCAAAATGATCCCATTTCCCAAACATTGTGAAGTTCTAAATTTTGATCATTATAATAGGAAATTAGATCCAATCAATCATATTAAGGACTTCTAAAATATGACTTTAGAGTTTTCTCATAAGAACACATACTTGATGAGTTTGTTTCCTAGGAGTCTTCAAGGCCAATCTGGGGAATGGCTATCAAAAATCACACTGTGTGTCAAGAAATTTGAGGAATTGATTAACAAGTTCATATCACAATATTCCTACAACATACAACATCAAATAACCATGATTGATCTCTACAAGGCTAAACAAAAACTTGGTGAACCATTCATTACATTTCTTCAGAGATGGAGAAGATTGTTCGCTAGATAGCCACATCATGTTCCTAAAAAGGAAAAGATCACCACTTTCATAAACAATTTAGATCAAGAGATGAGCTATCATCCTAATCTTCATTATCCTCCCTCTTTTCAAAAATTGATTGAAAATGCCATCACCATTGAAGGTACCTTAATCTAGAGATGGATAATAAAACTTGAAAAGGACAATCCTAGCTCTTCAAGTCACAACAATGACAAGTCTAAGTTTTGGACTCGCAAAAAAAAAATGGTAAATGATGGTGTTGTAGATGTAAATCATGTCTTGACTAAGCCATTTTTTCTTAGTACTCTGAGTGCTCCTCACAACAATAACTATAACAACATCAACTCAGTCACAAATCGAGGAAACAATCCTCCTCCTCTGAAGAATAACGTGAATCAAAGTTTTACTCCCAATCAAGGGAATGCCAACAACCAAGGTTACCATGGAAACAATAACAATAATTCCTTAGGAAATGCCTTGAACCCAAATTCACAACGATCTTCATTCTTCTCTAGCAAAGGAACTTTTACACTACTAGGCCAATCTTTAGAATCTGTATTCAAAGAGTTGATGGCTAAAAATTTCCTTACTTTGCCACCTCAATGAAACTTTGAACCCAATGTGAAGCCTCCATCATGGAATGATGCATACTATTGTGATTATCATTGGTGCAAGGGCCATCATACAAATAATTGTCAAGCCTTGAAAAATGCCATCCAAGACGTAATTGAAAATGGCACCATCACAAAAGAAGGACACCAATAATAAAAAAAATACCACCAAGCATTTTGTAACCCTTTTCCCAACTATCAAAAGGGTGAGTCTTCCAGAAAAAGGTGTGAATCATATCAATGATTATATAATCAATCATAGCTACACTAATGATGAACGGGTCAATGCTATAAAAGTTAAGGAGAAGATGGAATATAGACAAGTCAATGCAACAATAGGGGTAGAAGATAAATTTGTCTTAAAGGGTGCTTCTTCAAAATCCACTGTGTCCCCACCTCAACATCAATATGTCTTAGTCAATCAACTTTGAAAAACTCCTACTTAGATTTCTATCTTAGAACTCTTGAATATTTTCCCAACACACAAGGAAATTCTAGAAAAGGCCATCATTGAAACAACTATATCCACTGATTTGGATGTGGACCAATTTCAAGCCCTAGTGGGACACTTATCCTCACCCACATGCCTCTCATTCTCTAAAAAAGATGACATTTCAATGAATCATCCCCATAATTCATCATCATACATAGAAGTCATGATCTACAAGTTTCATGTTAGACGTGTCCAAATAGATGGAGGTGTTGGTTTGAACATATGTACTATGAAGTTAGTTCAAGATTTAGGATTTTACGAGCACTCCATTGATCCCAGAAGAAAGATTACTATTAAAGCCTATGATGATGAGGAAAGAGAATCCAAGGGTTTAATCATGCTCTCGATCAGAGTGGGACATGTTATCAAGAATACTTTCTATCAAGTATTAGACTGTGATCTTACATACAACATCTTATTGCGTCGTCCATGGATCCAATAAATGCACACTGTCCCATCCACATATCATTAATGTCTTAAGTTTCCTTATGAAAGATAGGAGATCACAATACCAACTGATAATTGAAATAGTCAGACTTGTGCCAACATCAAAGCTTGTCAAGATACTTTGGTTCCTAACAATTGAGAAGCTACTACTAGTGCTTCTCCCAAGGTTGATACACAAATCAGTCAGTTAACCAAAAGCTTTGACAAGCAATTACGGTTCAAGGACAATGGAGTAGAGGAGTACTCTCTCTATCTTCCTAATCTACCTATATCACCTCGGTCACATGGAAAACCTTCTATCACACAATAGCAAATATCAGTAGTGACAACATCAATGCAACCACCAATAGAGCCAAGTACAAAATTTAATGGATGATTTATCAAAGAAAAATTCCCCATGGAAGATCTTGAGGATAGAGATTTTATAAATTGTCTCTATAAAGATGAAGAAGAAACAGTCCTCAATGTCAAAATACAAACTGACCAATATGGTAAAGGGTATTCTATCATGCAGAAGATGGGCTATGATGGTAATGGTCCTATCAGAAAGAGAAAAGGAGTAGTTGAGCCTATTCACCTCTTAGAACTTGTTGCAAAAGATAAAACAGGACTAGGCTATGATACTAACTCAAAAGAAAGAACATCCAACTAGTTGCATGATACTGTCCTCACATTGCAAGAAGGTTCTGATACAAGAGAAGCATGTTTGATAGCAATTCAGAATTTCATGGATAATAACTCTGACATAGACTCTAGTGAATATGAATGGGACACCATATACAATGATTAGTTCTGGAGGGACAAAAAAATTGATGTGATATACAAGTACACCCTAACTATAATCGAAGGTGAAGGGTCAGGGTCCCAACTACAAGAATCTAAACTACAAGGTGACTATGATTCTAGTGATACTGAGTTAGATTTAAATGAACAAGACTATCATGAGAATAGTACCATCATTGATCTGCCTCATACCTTGGATCCTATAAACAACTCTATTATGACCATAACCATAATAGATTTCATGCAGCCTAATGACCCACTACCTATGATCCATCTTGATCTCATTGACTCAGATCTATCTGAACATATCTATATACCTATGTTTCCAAGCAACAAATCTATCATGAACTTCCTTTCTATGGATGACACAAATGATTGTTCCACTAGCAATTTTAGGCATAGAGTCTTTAATCAGGAGAGTTTCAAGTCTCCTAGCTACAAAAATAAAAATAAAAAAGAAAGATCTAATGGTGAAAATGAGAATATGGCAGTGTTAGATCAAATAAAATATAAAACAAAGAGTGTATCAGATGGTGAAAACATTTTTAAGGCACTAGATGATGGGATACTTGACACTCTCCTGGAGCACTATCATGAGCGATCGCCTATCTTGATTGAGCCTACAAAAGAGGTTAATCTTGAAACTACAAAAAGACAAAGGATTCTACAGTTAGTTGCATTAATGATAGATAAAGAAGTACCCGAGTTCATGAAATTTCTAAGAGAAAATCAAGTAAACTTTTCTTGGTATTATGCAGATATGCCAGGTCTTGATCCTAGTCTCATAATGCATCACTTGTCCATCAAACTAGAAGTTAAATCCATGAAACAAAAACATAGAAAGATGCATCCTCATGTTGCACTACTGGTTAAAGAAGAGCTCAGAAAACTCCTTGATGTGGGATTTATAAGATTAATCGACTATGCAAAATGGATCTCCAACATTGTTCCTATATCCAAGCTAGATGGAAGTATTAGAGTGTGCAAAAATATTAGAGATCTTAATAATGCATGTCCTGAGGATGACTTCCCACTTCCAAACATCGATACTATAGTTGATCTTAGAGCTGGCCATGCCATGTATTCACTAATGGATGGTTTTTCTGGTTATAACCAAATCAAGATTACACCTGGAGACTAGGAAAAACAACTTCCACATGTCCATGGGAGACTTATTGTTGGAATGTCATGCCTTTTAGTCTAAAGAACGTTGGGGCTACATATCAAAGATCCATGACTACAATTTTCCATGAAACATGATGCACACATTCATGGAAGATTATGTAGATGATATATTGGAAAAATTAGACACAAGAGAAGGAAATCTTGAAGTATTATCCAAAATATTTGCAAGGTTGAAAATTTTCAAAGTTCACCTTAACCCCAAGAAATGTGTTTTTGGGGTCACATTTGGAAAGTTCTTAAGATACATAGTATCAATAAAAGGGATTGAAGTAGATCCTGCCAAAGTGCAGGCAATCATGGAAATTCCTCCACCAAGGAATATTAGTTAGTTGAGGTCATTATAGGGATGACTTCAATCTATATGAAGGTTCATCGCACAACTGGTGAATAAAAGTCTACCTTTCACACATCTTTTACATAATAATTTTCCTTTCAAATTGGATGACAAGTGTGAATTGGCCTTTCAACAAATCAAGTAGTACCTAATGAACCCACTAGTTCTAGTATCACCAAATTTAGACAAACCACTAATCTTGTATATTTCCACAACAAAGACATCTTTGGGGGCATTATTAGCACAGGATGACTCTATAGGAAAGGAATGTGCAATTTATTACATCAATCAAATGCTAACAAGTCATGAAATCAACTACACTTTCATTGAGAAGGCTTGTCTAGCAATAGTCTTTGCCTCACATAAATTTTGGCACTACAAGTTAACTCATACAATCAATCTTGTTGCAAAGATTGATCCACTCAAGTATCTACTAAGCAAGGCCACATTAACATGAAGGTTAGAAAAATGGGTTATTATCCTGAGTGAGTTTGACATCCATTATGTTGATGGCAAAGCAATCAAAGGATAAGTTATCATTGATCAACTAGTTGAAGCACCCCTGCATGGAGAACATCCCATGCATGTCAAATTTCTAGATGTTGATGCCTTCACTGCAAAATCCAAACAACCATGGTCATTATACTTTGATGGTTCTTTTACTCAACATGTATTGGGGGCAGGCATACTCCTTGTCATCCCTCAAGGACATACCATTCCTCGGTCATATAGGCTAATGTTTCTATGAACCAACAACATAGCCGAATATGAAGCTTTAGTCACTAGCCTCAAGATAGCATTGGAATGGAGGATCACAAAGCTACAAGTCTATGGTGACTCACAGTTAGTCATTAATTAGATCAATGATGATTATCAAACCAAAGATGGTAAACTATTTCCATACAAGAAAATGGTTGATGACTTCAAGAATTACTTTGTGGATATCAAGTTCATACATATTCCAAGACTTGATAACAAAGTGGTTGGCACCATGGCCATGATCACATCATTGTTGCAACTCCCAGAAAATAGGGCTTGCTAAAAAATTTTGGTGGAACATTTACACCTGCCTATGACACACCTAAAAGCCAAATAATTTTCCACATAGTAGGATCTGATTCACCTTGGTATGGCAAGATTTATTCCTACCTAAAAGATGACATTTTGCCACCTGGCTTATCTCAAAACCAAAAGTGCAACTTTATTTGCCAATCCTCTCACTATACTCTTATTGCTGACACCCTTTATCGTCGTGGTCTTGATGGTAATTTACTTCAATGTCTTGAACATGATGAATCTGACAAGGCTTTACAAGAAGTTCATGGTGGCATTTGTGGTACTCATTCCAGTGGTCTGACCTTATCCAAAAAATTGATTAGAATGGGTTACTACTAGAATACAATGGAAAGAGAATCATTCCCTTTTGTGAAGAAGCGCTCAAAATGTCAGATTCATGGGAATCTTATTCATTCTCCTGCACAAGAGCTTCAACCATTCACACCGACCTAGCCATTCTCTTAATGGGGATTAGATCTAGTTGGAAAGATTCATCCTTCATCATCGAACAAACACAAGCCCATCATCATAGCGACAGAGTATTTTACCAAGTGAATTGAGGTAGTACCTCTCACTAAGGTTACTGACAAACAAATCTCATCATTCATACTCAACTATATCATTTTTCAGTATGGCATTCCCAACTCCATAATCATAGATAATGGATGACCCTTCAAGAATCAAGATGTTGATGAACTTTGTGAGAGATTTCATATCCAACATAGATATTCAACACCTTACTATCCACAAGGGAATGGCCAAGCAAAGGCCTCAAATAAGACTATATTAATTTTTTTGAATAAGACTGTGAATGATGCAGGGAAATATTGGAATGTTCAACTCAATCCCACATTATGGGCCTATAGAACTAGCATTAGAATGCCAACAGGAGCAACACTGTATGCTCTTGTCTATGGAGTAGAAGCCATATTACCTTTAGAGGTTGAGATTCCATCATTCAAGGTATCATTGAAGGGTCTCACAAAAAATGATGAATATAGAGTTTCCCGACTGTAAGAGCTAGAACTCCTCAATGAGAAGAGATAACCAGCTACTAATCATTTGAAAGCATATCAACAGATGATGTCTCACAACTATAATCATAGAGTCAAGCCATGTACCTTTCACTTCAATGATCTTGTTTTGAAGGAAAACCCATGAAATCAACAAGACAGAGAGAAGAAAGGAAAGTTTGAACCAAATTGGTTGGGTCTGTATGTGGTCATAGCAGTATACGGTTCAGGAGCATACAAGTTGTCGACACTAGAAGGGGACCTATTTGATGAACCCATCAACAACATGCACCTAATGAAATATTATGTCTAAATCAATTATCATCATCCATAAAATGTCCTAAAAAAATAACAAAAATAGCATAAAAAGTCCTAAAAAAATAACAAAAACAACATAAAAAGTCCTAAAAAAAAATAAAAACAGCAGAAAAAATATTGAAAAAAATAACAAAAATGGTAGAAAAGTCCTGAAAAAATCTATAAAATAGTAGAAAATGTCCTAAAAAATCTATAAAAATAAAAAAATGTCCTAAAAATAAAAATAAAAATTCATAGGGTGAAAACCTGGCAACAGGCAGTCTATTGACAAAGAAAAATACAAAAAAATAAAAAAGAAATCAGAAAATTGCAATAAAGACAGTGAAAATATGGCAAAAAAATGCTATTTGTAGCCCTCCATCTATTAATTCATGGGTATGTGCAAGATCATCATGGAAAAAAAAGGCCCTTAAGTGGCAAAAAAATCAGAAAAATTAGAGTTAGGAAACTTGACGTAAAAATTTGAATAAGTTATCTATATTACATCAAAAATATGTAAGAATAGAATATGTAGAAAATTGAATGTAGTTTCTAAACTACTAGGTTTTTTTTTAAATCTATTTGGTGAAAATTTGAAATTTCAATGCAATAGTACTTAAATTTCAAGGAAAAATAAGTAGGTGTTGTCTGACCACCCTAACCACAATAAAATGACAATATTTTTTTATAATATTTTAGACATAAGTAGAGGACTCATGTCCAGATGTGATACATATTTTTTGTAATTTTTTTCCAAGTAAATAATTAATTATATTTTTTATTAGAACCTTTAAAAAATATAAAAACTTGTATGTCTAACCACCTTAACTTGGTCAACAATTAATTAAATTCAATTTTTCTCTTTTTAATCCTATAGTATGTGAAGCATAGAATGTGATGCATGTTTTGGATTTCAAAAATGTGATACCATTTGAAAGCTATAGATGTTTTTCAATCAGCCTATCAATCAAGACTTTAGTCATAATTCAAATATAAAATAAATAATAATTATTTATTAAATTCAATGTAAAGCATAATTTATATTGGTGGAAAGCTTAGAATCTCCTTTAGAAACCCTTTTCATTTCATCAATTTTGGGTAAAAAAAAGTTGTCAGCCACATACCCTACAAATACCCATCATATTGCCACTTTTTGGCCCATCATGATCTTGCACATACCCTCATGTTTTGCACTTAGCTTCTCATCCTTCATTTCATGCATCTTTTCACCATCATCTTAGGGCCATAACAACATCATACGATCATCATTTTCCTAGAGAGATAATGTCTTACCATGGCTTGATCGTTGTACATATTCATTTTAGCAAGTTGTGTCAATACTATGGGCGAACATTGACAATATTGGGGGCAACCAACTTTTAGGTTCTACCAAAATAGCTAGACAATGACATAAAACCCAATCATGTGAACAAACAATCAAATCACATGAACAACTATCCAATCATTGATCCATATCATAATAGCTTTTAGCTAGTACCATATCATAACACATTTTTGGATGATCTCAAATCTGAATAATGTTTGGAATAGTAGTATTATATTTTGAACAATGGTTGTTTGATTTTTGATATCATCCCTCTAGAGCACACTCAATGATGTATTAAACTAGAGTGGCAAGGAAAGACAATGATTTTTCTTTGTCTGCTATCTTGAGGTTAACTATCAATCTGGTGTAAATATGTCACGAGACATGATTTCCAAAGTGTATCACTGATGACAATTCCAAATTTGTATCAAAAATTGGTTAATCTTTGTATGTTTATGCAAGAAATACTCAGGTCATCTTGGTTCAATTATACTCGAATTCTTGTGTTCACTTGCTATATCAAAAATCATGAAAGTTGTACTTAGGTCATCATTGGTGCTAATTTCCCCTCTGATGCTTGTACATACTTCCAACATTTTAAAATGCCCTATGATGATTCATGAAAGCTAACAAAGGGATCAACAAATGGTTGGTTTCCTTTAGTTGCATTTAATTTAGATCATTGTACATATATGCATACTGGATTTGCATCAAAGTTTTGAAAGGCTAGACAAGAATGTCAATGGTTGCCATGTCTCTTTAGACTACTTGTGGAGGACATTTAGACATTTTTATCATTATCATCATTCATCTTCATCATCATTTCATTAATCCTTATCATTTCATCTAGGTCCTATACATATCATATAGTTTATCACTCATTCTCATATCACTTTGATATTTTATCATTTATTTATCCATCATTATGTATTATTAGGTCATTTATCATTTTTTTTCATATCATATAATTTCATTGCATACCATTGATCATTCTCGTTTTATATCATCTTCATTTTATTGCATATCATTTAGATACTTTATCATTTCATATCATTCATTTATCCATTAGGTATTTCATATCACTTTCATTTTCATATTATCTATCATCTTCATATCATTAACATCTTACTTATCATTTTTATATCCATTTCATTTTCATTCTACACAGTTGCACACCATTTATCATCTTCATTACAATTTTATTTTCGTATTTTATTTATGTGTCATCATTTCATTATCTATTTCATTTCACTTATCATTTATCATTATCATTCCATCCATTTCATATCATTTCATTTCATTACATATCATTTATAATCTTATCATACATCTCATTATTATTTATCGTTATCATTTCATCATCATTTCATTACGTGTCATTTATCATCTTATCATATATCTCATTATTATTAATCATGTTCATTTCATCCCACTACTTATCATTTGTCACATTACATTTGTATCATATATTTAATCATCTATCAGTTTCATATCATTTATATATCATGTCATTTTTTGCATAAAATTTAACCCATTTCACATATCATTTCAAATCTTTTCCTAATTCATGTATACATACTACACATTCATGATGCACTTCCTAGAAAAAACATCCATTTTCCATGGCATTATCATTATTCATTGCATTTGGAAAATACAAAAATAAACATTCCATGCATACATTACATTTCCACATCATCTTTCATAAACATATCATATATCCCATTGCATACTTTCATAATCAACATCCTAGGTCATCCACCTACATGACATCATTAGTACACATCACAAATCACCATCATATCATGAATCATCCTGCATATCATGTTAGTCATCAAATCATTAAAATGCATATCAAAATCCATACTACATCATGCATATCACATCATCACATAAAAATGCATATCATCAAAAATCATCGCCGTTGCATATCATCGCTCATCAAAAATACATACAAATGTCCAATATCCCATTAAACTAAAAATTATAGAGAGATACATGAGATATGATTAGAAACAATGTACATGCTCAAAAAATGATAAACATGTGTGAAATACATCAATTATACTACATCAAGACAAATCACATCTCATGGCTGACTAGTAGAGCCCACAGATGGAGTTGGTCTAGAAGATGGTGGCCTACCACTACCCACTATGTTGGGATCCTATCGAGGCCCTATGACCCCTCTTCTATGTCATAGTCCATTATCTACTCCTAGATCTGCTTTGGGACTGAGGGTAAGGCTCTCTATGGTCGGGAGGGAACAACTACTTGTATCTAATCTGATAATGCTCAGCCTCCCTAGAAATCTTGAATCGCTGCACAATGGCCTCTTACAAAGATGCACTCTTAATAGTTCCTATAAGTCTCTGAGCAACACCCTCTACCTCTACTACCCTTTGTCTGAAGGAATCTCTCTCTGCTATCAACAAGGACACATGTGGGTCTAGGGCAGGAGGAGGTGCCTATGCTTGTGCCTATGCAAGCTATGCCTATAACTGCACTACCAAACATTGAGCCTGAGCTAACTGGGTATGCAACTATGCCTGCTACCCCTGAATTGTTTGTACTTGGTCCTATAGAGTGTCTATCTATGCCTGTTGTGCTATAGAAGAGACCTTGATCACTGTTTGTCGTCCAGTACGATTCCTTAGACTCCACATGATCTGAGCACTACCCAAGATATCTATCCTCTGCCTCACTAGCATCTACTCATCCCCTCTACCATTATCCCCACCACCATCATCTGAGCTCTCCCCATCTCCACTCTCCTCCTCATCTCCACTATCCTCCTCCTCATCCCCTCCACCCACCGTCTACTCTCCCCCTACCACATCCTCCTATCTCCTACCCATTGATTGATGTGCCATCAAAATGGGTGTTGACTCATATAGACATGTAAAATGAGGGAATGGGTGTGTGTGGAAATAAGCAAAGTACTTATCTAACATCCCTGCATCAGTAATATTTGGCTTGTAAACCCATGCCTTGGGCTATAAACTGGTATACTCTGTATACACCACTTGATATGAAATGCATGGCCCCCATCCAGTATCACCCTTGTGCTAACCATAGTGCACACCACCCTGAGGCATCCCCTATGTATATCCATACTGTCTCTACACTCATTATTGCCAAAAATCTCTATATAATGAACAAGGTCTAACCTATCAGATATTGGGGCATACATAGAAATGGAATCTCAAAATGATCAGTATACCATGCCTCACAATTTGTGTATGGCCTCCATATCACTGAATCTATTTCATCAAGAATCTATCGCCAGTACTCCAACTTGCCCAGCTCGGGTTGGACAAGTGCACTAGAATATGCATATACATATGGCCTGCTTGGTGGCCTAGCCCTAGGAAAAAGTGGTCTCATAATAGCAATATGCTCCCATGCCTGGATCTAGAGCAGGATAACACCACAAGACAAACTAGATGATCCTCTATATACTACCAGATGCAAGTCATGATATAACTGAGCTAACATGTAGCTGCCCTAGGCATATCTCTGATGCTGACCTATCATTAGCTAAAGGATCCTACCCCACCCAACTGATAATCCCTTTGACGAGTGGTCTGGACAAAGGAATCCTCCAATAAATGCACTCAATATTGCAGGTAAGGATGGATATCCCCTCAAATCTACCCATGGCACCCAATACCCTTTTATGTGAGCATCCCCAAACACCCTCCTGAGTGCATTTGTACCATATTGCTCCTTGTGGTCATAAACCACAAGAGCACCTACCACTGGAATCCCCAAAAATCCTATATACATCCTTAGGGGGTCATATTTATCTCACCCATTGATTAATGAAAGGTGTTATGCTCTGAATGCCACCTCTCTGCTAGTGCGGTCAATAGTCCCCTGTTGACCTAAATCAGTAGCATAAACAATAAAGTTCCCAACCCACATCCCACTATCAACTATACATATTTTGGTGTCAGATCTCATATCCAATCCCAACCTATAGGGAAGTGCTCTCTAATCTAGAGGTTTAGGAAAAACCCCTTTTTTTGGTCATCACAAAGACAATCAGTCAGACTCATATCAACGTGATCTATCTACTTCGCATCATATAAATCAATCAGACTCATATCAAGTGATTCATATCAAGTGACCCCATATCAATAAACCATATCAGGTGACCCATATTAGTGACCCATATCAATGACCCATATCGCTAAACCATATCAAGTGACTCATATCAAGTGACCCATATCAGTAAACCATATCAAATGACTCATATCAAGTTACCCATATCAGTGACTCATATCAAGTGCACCATATCAAGTGTTCTATCTAAGTGACTCATATCATGAAATCAATGCTAAATCAATCTATTTGAATATTGAAAATTAATCTACTCTATCATCATTTACTATTTTTTTTCTTTTTCAAGAGAGAAAATTTATCAACAATTGAATCATCTTCCTATTTGTACTTCAGTCACGAATGCAAATATGTTTTCAAATACATTGTCTACTATTTTTTTTCTATCACATAAAACAAATTTATTAGAAGTCATATCAATCATATACTCTTTGTTTTCTAGAGAAAAATTATCAGACTATTTGTCAATCATTCTACTCTTTGTTTTTCATTCAAGGGAAACAAAGTTATCAAGTACCTACTCTTTGTTTTCTATTTTCAAGAAGCAAAGTTATCAATTCATAATCATATTTTCTATCATTTTTATCCATATTAGCATAATGACAAGACAGTTTATCTATCTATTGACTAAAGAAGCAATATGCATCATCATTTTCATCAAATAGTGCATTTTTCCTAAATTTCCTAGATGCGCTAATCTTCGGCCTCTATGTACTGAAACCCCAAATGTCCTAAAGTTCCCCCCAAATGCACTAAATCCCCCTATGCACTATTTTGTGCCTTAAAAGCATTGAAGTTTATCCCCTATGCACTACTTCCTTGTATGTGCTAAATCCCTAAGCGTATGCACCATTTCATCCACCAAATGCACTAAAATCCTAAATGCGTTATTTTGAGTATTGAATGCACTAAACTTTCTATTTCCTAAAAGTGCTAAATTTACCCTATAAGTGCTAAAAGAAACATTGCAAGTGCTAAAACTCCTACTCTATGCGCTAAAATGAAATGTTCATACCTAAGTCCGTTCTAAAACGCATACAAATTCAATTAAAATCACAAATTTTCAACACAAAGAGGGTTGAATCGACTCATCAGTGGTTCATACGCAGCTGGTCTCTCGTATCAGCGAGCCCACTCGAATCTATGTCTATGATATGCTATCTCCATCTCACCAAGTTAGCATTAGAGCAACAAAATCACTAAAGTCAAAAGGTGAAAATGACTTGCCCTTTTTACCTCTTTTACCTTTTAAAGGTCAAACAAGGTGGGTTTTTGTGGCATTTTATTTTTATTTTCTTTCCTTTCTCAAACTCTAACCTTTTTTTTTCAAAATGGGGCATCTTTTAATCAATTATCAGAAGCTAAATCACTGCATCCCTCTCATCATCTGTATTTCATCATCAACTCAACACTTGTCTCATCATCAGTGATTTACCTCCTGAGGGGTCATCATTAATATCAGCCACATTTCTAAATCAAAAACATATTAGATTCAAATCAAAAGGCATATCGGACACATTTTTTTAATTTGGGGGCATATCAATTAAAAATTTTCTGATAAGGGGAAAAATCAAACATAGCAAAGGCAGGAATATTTTCTTTGAAGCAATGTGTTTCACACATCACTTCAAAGAGGGGAAAAATGTATACATCTAAAAATGGTCATGGTTAATCAAGCTTGTTAATTAATTAAATATGAATTATTTAATTAATCTTCTAAGTCATCTACATATAAATAAATTTAATTATTAATTTATATTCTTCTCTTTTATAATTCTTCTACCTCAATTAAATAAATAAGTTTATTTAATTATTACCATCTTCTATCTTCCTCTTAATTAAATTAAATAAATTTTATAATTTATTTATATTAATTATCATATGATTCTAAATTTGAATATTTGAATAAAAATAATGGAATATTCCTCCAAATTCTTTCATCATCTCACAATTAAAATAAATCACACAAATATTTAGTTTAACACTTTTTTCTCATTTCATGCATAGTTAAATATTTTAAATATTTAATTACCTTCCATTTTAATCTCAAATGTAATTAAATATTTAATATTTAATTATGGAAACTTCTAAATTCATTGTCACATGTAATTAAATCAATGTATTTATTTAATTGTGGGATTTATCTTCAACTACAAAACTAACTCATAACTAAAGATGACAAACAACAAGTTGCCTCTATTTTTGAGTGCAAGGTTTTGTGGGAAGGAGATATCTTCCATTATTCTCTCAAACTTCCATATTTTTCTCAACTTCTAGAATCTCTCACCATTCATCTTGACAATATTTATTTCAACTGTTGATCACATCAACCAATTAGAAGCTTTCAAAAACTCTATAAATACCCCTGCAAATCCAAGCATTGGTTACACACATACACACGCATTAGATACAGGCAATTAGCATTTTAGCATTATTATTATTATCTTTAGTACTCATAATTTCATAATTTTACATTCTAGCAATCATGTTTAGTTTAAGCATGTTAATCATTTCTTAGTGTAGCATGCATTCATCTTTAATCTCGTTCTCTAGGAAGACTATTTGTTGAGCCTAGCACACAATCTGAGAGCATGCTGGAATAAAAAAAAGACTGGAGATAGAGGACAATGGGATGTCATTGAAGAAACTGTTGTTTTAAGAGTTTTTTTTTATATTTTAATTGTTTTTCCTCAATATAATGTTGCATTGGTGTGTTTTGATTTAATTTTGGAATCTACATTTATTGTGCACTTAAAATTGATCACACACTATAAATTTTCCTGCACAAATAAAATATGTTGTTATTATCAAGACAACTATCAAGACTTGTAGATTCAAAATATCATTATTTCCAACCTCACACATTTTGTCAAAATAAGGTTGAGTTATATCACATTTATCAAACAATTCATCAAATGAATAACAAAAAATATTTTTATCACATGAGAATTTACATAATGTACGATTAGACCTTAGACATATATTTTCATTTATGATTTCTTCAAGTAAATAAACTAATAACTTATTTTCTTCTTTAAACATTGATATTTCTTCCTCTTGTAAACTATTTTCCATTTCCAATTCTTCATTTTTATTTATAACTTTCACTATTTTTTCTTCTAAAATATTTTTTTATCACATTTATTTTTCATTTTCTTCATTTACTTATTGTCCATTCTTTCTGTATTGTGGAAAAATGAATACCCTTTTATTTTAACACTTTTTTGGGCCCACCTTGCTTTGTTTATCCCTATTTAAGTCTTAATTGGTCCTATTTTGCTTCCAAAAGCCCTCTGAATTACATCTTTTTCTGGCTAATCCTGACATTCTACAATGTATAAATGATAATTTAATGATTTCATCAGTCTTCCTAATTTTTTGGTTTGAGACTAACACACCACCTAGGGTGTCTTTGTCTCCCAAAGGTCTTGTGACCTTGATTTTCAGGTATCTTAAATGGGCTCCTTTTTGGTTTATGTGCCACAAATTTCATGACTTGGGACTAAGATTCCACCTAGGGCGTCTTAATCCCCCTTGAGTCATTTTCAAGATTTAATTTCAAATTTTGGCAAGATTTAACCTCGTTTTTTTAATGAATTCATATGTCAGCTTTGTTTGAAGCAAGGAACACTAAGAGGGGGGTGAATCAATGTTCTAAAAAATTTAACTTTATTAATATGATCTTTAAATCACTTATATCTTTGACCCAAAAGAAAGATGCAAGAACACAAAGCATTCAACCACAATACCATAACACTAGGATTTTTTACGTGGAAACCCTATTAGGGAAAAAAACACAATGGAGGCTAATCCACAATATGAGTATACTAAAAATAAGTGTTTACAAATGGGGAATGCACATGCATTCAGGCACACTACCTAGAGCTCAGTGCTCAAATAAAAAAAGGCTTACTACCCAAAAGAAGGCTCATTGTCCTATAAAAATAGATAGACAATCTAGAGTGGATGAAATATGAGATAGCATCTACTAATGCCTAAGTATTGTTATAGTTAAGCACATAGATCACATTCTTCACACTCTATCTGATTCTGCTCTTGAAACTTTGTCTTCTTTAATTCAAATCACCAATCTTCTTTCGACTCTTATGAAACTATACACAATTGATCAATATTCCTTTTGACTTTTGCATCTCATCACAACACACACCAAAATTATATTAACAATCACATATATATTCATGACTAGGAATTACATCAACTACATGTTAGCTTTTACAAAATATAAAACATGTACAAATTGTTAGCTTAATCCATAAACAATTATTAATGTGAATCATACAATATCAGCCAAAACATAGTGAGGACTCAAAAAAACATCTTCGAACATGAAACACCTTAAAAAATTATGCCTCGAATATCCACAATGCGCTATACTCATTGAGTCAACCTTTCAGCATTGTTAGACTGAAAATCAATCAACTAGATCTTCTAACTTGCACACTAATCAATACAAGGCTCTATGATTCAAAGATAAGATAGTTCATACATCGAAAATCCTTCCCTGAGTTCCACAACACAAAATGATAATAGGAATTTATGTATGAATCAATATACACAACTCTATCAAATGCCCTATTCTAGCTTTGACAGTTAACATAAATATTTAGTCTGACTTCCAGTATAATCAAATATTGAGCTGCAAATGGTATTATTTACTAGGGTTGCCATAATTGACAACACCAAATGACTTGTGTAGTGTCTCTTGCCAACAATCTCCCCCTTTGCCAATGATGGAAACACTTAGTGAAAAATGATTAAGTGTTGGAATCAATACCAACATGAATACACTGCAATCCAAAAAACTTCAAAACACAAATCCTCCTGAGATGAATATGACATTTTTCATTTTCCCACTCCCCCCCTTTGACATAAATGACAAAGACAAGAATCCACATACCAAAAATCAAACAAAATTCCTATGAACAAATGTATATGTACATACATTCCTTTACAACTTACATGAACTTGAATATGTCTACAAAATTGTTCTTCAACAAGCTTAAACTAGTGTCCCAACCCTTTTTGAGACTCTCCAAAATAGTCATGTTACCATAGAATAAATAGGATTGCATCTCTGTTGACTCAATATTTTTCAAATCACTAACAACCATAACATCCTATGCTTCCTTCAATGCATATGACTTGACCTTCTTGCTTACTCATAGAAATGGTTAAAGGATCAAAGGCTTGAGAAATATCTGCTAACTGTTTCTCATATTCCTTAATCTTATTCTCAGTGACCTCAGTGAATTTTGACAAGGATAAGCATGACTTATATATATTTCCACCCTCAAATAATGCACCTTGTATGTTCTTTTCACATGTAGCTAATAAATATTTTTCATTAGCAATCATACCCTTCAATCTACTAAACCTGTTTGCATCAAATTATTTCCAAAAAATTTCCTCAACTGACTTTTCAAGAGACTCAAAGTGAGTACTTACAGAGTTGATATGTTTCTTCAATTGACTAGAGGGAGAATTAGATGAGTCCTTAACATTTGTAGGAATGATCTTCTACAAGATACTGGATGCAAGACTTAGCAGTTCACTGTCCTCAATGTGAGATTTCAATATCTCCTCCCTTTCCTTGGCCTGAGCAAATGATGCTACCTTCAACTTTTGAATAGGAGATAGAGTGGCTAAGTTGATAGGACCTTCAACCAATTTAGGGTCAAACTCCTCCTATTGTTCTTCTATAAACTCCTTCACTTCCTTTGTAGTGTCTCTTGCTTCCATGGGAATCTCCTTTGCCTCAACCTTCTTTTCTTTGATCACATATTCTTGCTTGGCTTTAGGAATATCTCTTTCATCAAATGACACATCTTTAGGAGCTTTAGTCTCCATGGGAATTTTAGTATCTTATATATCTAGAGGATTTTGAGTGTCCTCAATTGTGTCTTCTTTCACTTCTTCAATTTCTCGACCAGATGGAACACCTTCATCATGAGTTTCTTCAGAAATAACATTATATTTGTTCTTCAACAAAACTACCCTAAGAATTTTCTTAGTATTTTTTTCCACTTCTTCAGTCTTCCTGGTCATAAGCTTATTCACCCTTGTTTTTCTCTTAAAATCCCTTTTTGAATCATTGGGGATTTTCTTCATTTCTTCTATTGACATTACCAGATGTAGATCAACAAGTATGCATTCTCTCATTTTTTATTCTTTAGTTCTTCCATTTACTCTCCTTATTTATAAGAATTCATATAACCCTTTAGGTAACTCTAACATTATTTCTATGAGATTCATATTGAAAACATTCAAATATTTTATTATTCCTTCTTCAAGAGTTCTTTGAACAACACTATCAAAATTTTCATACCATTTAGAAAGTGGTTTAAGATTACCATCCTTAATTAAAGCTTTTTCCACTTCCTCTATAGTCATACCTGATCTATTAGTTTTCACCTTTTTCTTTTCTTTCTCTTCACTGGAGGGCTTGTCCTTAGAGACTTTTGATGCCTTTGTGCTCTTATGCTTTATTTATCTTAGCTCTTCATCATATTTAGTTTCTTCATCATCTTCAATTACCATATAGACTCTGGTGATTTTATCCTTCTTCCTCTTTCCTTCTCTACCGGATGTCCTGACTTGAGCTTTTACTGGGCTTGATTTCTTTGTAGGACCAGATGAGAGTGTAGAGCTCCTTGTACATCTAGATCTGGTAGAGGATGTTATTGGACTAGATGACTTAGTTCTAGCAGGCTCCCCTTCTTCATCTTGTTCTCTTTTCTTCCTAGCTTCCCTCATTTCTTCAACTGATATACCAAGGATTTCTACAAAGCTTCAACTTCCTTTCTCACCTTCCAGACTATCATAGGCTTCTTTAGTTGTGTATGGACTTGTATATACTTCTCTTCAAAGGTACCAAACCTTTCTTCTGTCAAATCCTAAGGTTTACTCAATAGGTGTTGGGAATATAGCCCCAAAATATGTTCCTCAACCTCATATCCCATAGGAATTATCCAAAATATTCTAGGTTTGGTTGCTTCCATCAAACACTGATCAATTTCAACCATGAAGAAAATAGTGTCCTTATATTTTTCCACAATAGATTTAGGAATCCTTTCCCTAGCTTGCATTTTTCTTTGAAAGATTTTGAAATAACCCCAGATAGTAGTTTTCCTTGCTTTTCTATCACCAATTCTGTATAAGTTGTATCTAATTTGAACAACTATAGGTTCCATTGCACTTTTCCAACTCCCAGAACTTCATTCATGAAGTAGAAGAATAGACATAACAATAGATTTCCATACTTGAAAGAGTTCTTCTTGTCCTTCTTGATTTTTCCAAAATTTTGAATTAGTTGGCCCTAGAGTAACTCACATAAGTCATATTCTACATTTTCCTTGACCATCTGATAGGCTACATAGATTGCAATACCAAATGTAGAGTTATCTCGGCTAGAGTGATAGATTTTTTATCCAATAACCATAGAAGAAAATCTTACATGGACAACTCAATGATGTCATTAATTATCATGGCTCTTTTGTCAAAAATGAAACTGGTTGCCTTAATGACTGTTTGGTTCTTCACAACTTTCAATGTGGGAAACCCACTGGATGAATTCAAACTAGTAGCAATGCTTATAGCTTATTTTGTGATTTTGAAAGGCTAACTTAACCACATGAATTTAGCATACACTCGACTCAATATGTATCTGACCCTTTCATTTTTTTCAAACATGGGAAACTTCACAATTTGTGTGAACTTCTTCTCCTCCAAAGTCTTGAATTCAGTCTTTACACAAAGATCTTCTCCCACAATGTGATTTTTATATAGATTTAATAATTGGGAGCTTCCTAATTCCTCAATATTTGTATGAAAATATTCCCTAATATCTTCAATATGCAAAACATCATACGAAATGGAAGAAAATGCATCTAATGGTTCCATATCAATAGATTTGAATGGGTGTCATTTGAATTTTGGGAGGGGTCTATCCTTGATATCAAATACTAATGAAGTAGCCATTTCTAGAAATTTGAAATTCACAAGTTTTGCAAATAAATACCTCTCACTGGATTAGGGTTTGATCACCGAATCACATTCAGAATTGTATCTCGCCAATATTCACTTACAGAACTCTTCAATCTTCTTCTTCTTAAAATGAAATGTGACAAATGAGAAATAGAAGTAACCTTTTATCATTCACACACCTAAATTTTTGTCCCAATAAATGCTTTTTCCATAGGTCTTCTGGATACCGTATTTTTATTCACTATGAAAGAAAAATCTTTTGTGGACCTTCAATTTTGCATAAATTTTCTCCACAATTGTTCCCAAAACATCTATAGATCACTAATGCAATCATTGCAATTTTCCACATTCTAGTATTAACTACTAGTAGGGGGTAAAATATTTTTCTTGAGAACTCGCCTAGGCTAGAGGCCTTAAACTAATTCCCAAAGGAATTTCTAGTACAAGATTCTAGTGTTGACTCATTTCTTACATCAGAAACACTCTTCTTCACCCATGTCTTCTTCATTTGATTCCTGATCTCATCTAGAGTAAGTTTTATTTTTTCCTTACCATATTTATGCATATTTTTTCCTTTGTTTACCAGACCCTTTTGCTTCTATAGAATCTTGCAATGTGACTAGATTTTTTACAAGTATAGCACACAACATTCCTTTGTCTAGACCAGTTATTCCATTGATTTTATCTTGATCTGCACTGGTTAGCAATATGGCCAAACCTATTGCAAGCATAACATTTAACATTTGTATTGAAAAAGTTGTTTGACATATTTTTGCATTCAATTAACTTATGGCCATAAATATTACAATTGAAACACTGACTGGAGAATGATGGACCACTTGAATTCATTCTACTTCTACATTGAGGAGCCATATGACCAAATTTATTGCAAACAAAACAATATCCATTGAACTTTTGAGCATTGGGTTGTCTTACCAGATACCTTCTAGCTTTGTTCATTTAATTTCCTAGCCTAATTTTCCTTTAACCAGATCCAAAGCTTTCTCCTTTCTCAAATCCAAGACCTCACTTGTCATTTCCAATCTTTTGGCTTTGAATCAATTCATCAAGCTTAGCTGAGCTAGTCTTGAACTTCTCCTTGTATTCATTTGCAGTAGCAAGTTCATTCTTGAGAATAACAACATGTCTTTCAATCTCTTCTTCATTGTTTCTAGATTGTGACAATTTGAGCTCCAACTGATTGAATCCATCATTAATTCTACTGCATTGATCATATTTTTCTTTCAAGGACTGAGTAAGATTCTCTTCATTCTTCTTTTTCTCTTCAGTCTCCTTGGTCATCCTCACCACAATAGATTCCATCTCATGCTTTAGGACAACATTATCTTTGGTGAGCTTTTCACATTCTTTTGTCTTTTCCTTCAAGGCTTGACTTAGGTGTTCATCTTCCATGCTTTTACTTCCTTTCTGCTTGAGCTGATCACAAAGATCCTTTCTCTTTTTCCTAGACTTATTGATTTGATCTTTCAATGATTGAATGAATTTCTCAACATTCATGAGGCTTGCGTGCAATTCTTGGACTTCATATTTGGACTGATCAAGATCATCTAGTGCCACAAAAAGTTGTTGAAGACTACCAGAATCCATTGAATCACCTTCCCAAATCTTCCTCAAGCTATTAAACATCTTTTGAGGAAATAGGCTATAATACCAATTGTTGGAATCAAGGAACACTGAGAGGGGGGGTGAACCAGTGTTCTACAAAATTTAACTTTATTAATCTGATCTTTAAACCACTTATATCATTGAACCAAAAGTAAAATGTAAGAACACAAAGCAATAAAACATAACACCATAACACTAGGATTTTTTTACGTGGAAACCCTGTTAGGGGAAAAACCATGGTGGAGGCTAATCCACAATATGAGTATACTAAAACTAAGTGTTTACAAATGGGGAATGCACATGCATTCAGGCACACTGCCTAGAGCTCCTTGCTCAAATACATAAAGGATTACTACCCAAAACAATACTCATTGTCTTAAAAAAATAGATAGACAGTCTAGTGTGGATGAGCTATGAGATAGCATTTGCTAATGCATGAGTATAGTTCTGGTTAAGCACATAGATCACATTCTTCACACTCTATCTAATTTTTCTCTTGAAACTCTATCTGCTTTAATTCAGATCACCAATCTTCATTTTTCTCTTATGAAACTACGCACAATCGCTCTATATTCCTTTTTACTTTTGCATCTCTTCGCAACACACACCAAAATGATATGAACAATCTCTTATATATCTACAACTAGGAATTACATAAACTACATGTTGAATTTTACAAAATATAAAACATGTACAAATTGTCGAATCAATCCATAAACAATTATTAATGTGAATCATACAATGTTGGCCAAATCATAGCAAGGACCCAAAAAAAAATCTTTGAACATGAAACAGCTTAAACAATTATGCCTCGAAGATCCACAACACACTATACTCATCGAGTTGACATTTCAGCATTGTTAGACTGAAAATCAATAAACCAGATCTTCTAACTTGCACACTAATCAATACAAGGATCTATAATTGAAATATAAGATAGTTCATACATCAAAAAGCCCTCCCTGAGATACACAACACAAAATGATAACAAGAATTTACATATGAATCAATGTACACAACTTTGTTGGATGCCCTATTCTAGCTTTGATAGTTAACATAAATCATCAATCTAACTTCCAATATAAGAAAATATTGAGGTTCGGATTGGATTACTGACTAGGGTTTCCATCAATGAAAACACCAGATGACTTGTGTAGTATCTCTTGCCAACAGGCTTGGTGTGTTGTAATTTTAGGATATTAAGCATATATAAGTATAAATACAAGGTTCCTTCATTTATTTTCATATCTAAGCAATCAAGTCTTTTATGAGAGAATTTATCATAGCACAATTGAGTTCACCAGAGCATTCAAGAGTAATTCTTCAAGCATTTGGAGTCGTCATCAAGATTCAAGCGTCATATCAAAGATATTCTTGTCTCGTGTGTTGTGCTAACATTTGTGATGTAGCAATTTCATTCAAGAAAGAAATTCAATTCCATATTCATTGAGCATTCATTTGGTTCAAGATCCATATCCATTGTACCCATTTCATACAAGTTTGTAGAATTTACAATAAGGGTTTGGTGAGTTGTAGGATTCCATGTTGTTCATTCACCATTTCCCTTCATTATTCTATTTCATTTCAAGGTTTAATTACCAACAAGGGGTTTGACCAAGGAAAAGCCCCATTCACTAACAATTAACAAGTTTTTCCCTTCTTACATATTTGTGTTTGCAGATCTAGGTTGAAGACTTGAAGATCATTTGAAGTGCAAAGTTGTAAAGTTACAAAGTTGCATGAAAAATTTGTCATCTTCACGAAAACTCACCTACAAGCCAAATCTAAAGGTTTCAAAGCCTAAGATCAGAGAAGGAAGTGAAGACATCAAGCCTTAGGATCCTGTTCAGAGATTTTAAAAATTCCAAATGGGGCTAAGACAATAATAAAGGTGTATGAGTCCTCTTCAATCTATTTTAAAAAAATATTCCAGATCTAGTTCCAATATCTAAAGATTCTACATTTGCCTTGAGAAACAACTAGACAAAGACAACAATAAAGGAACCTTTGTCTTTAGCATATTTTGGAAACTTCTTTGCATTTTTAGAATCCTCACAAAATCACCAGACTTCCCAGGTACATACCTCCTAACTCCCTATTGCATATTTCATTATTTGCATCTATCATTTAGCTTGCATTGTTAGATTTTTTGATTTGAATGCTTGTTTGTCTTTTCCAAGCATTTGCTTGGTGGTGAACCCCTAAAAGCTAAAAAATCCCCCTCCTAGGTCTTCCTTTTTGTGAATTTATTCACCTTATGAGGTTGATATTCAATCCAATTAGGACTCCTAGGACATTATTGAATGTTTGTATGTGAAAAGTGGTACCATTAGCGCACCCTCCTTTTCACCATACAACACATTTTGGTGAACTTGACTCTTTTGAGCATTCATTTTCTGATTTGGAGCCCATTCAAGTTCTAGATCTAGATTGAATTCATTCTTGCATTGCATTTTACATTAGTGAAATTGCATCTAGGGTTTTTCATACTTAGTGAAAATTTCATTCAGGGTTTCTCATATTTGCATTAGTGAAAGTGCATATAGGTTGCATTTCTGCTTTCTTATATCATTTCATTTCATTCAAAAACTGAAAAAGTGTGTTTTTCATCATCTTAATTGCATTTAGAAACATTCTTATTGCACATTCAAAATTGAAAAAAAAATCCATTCAATTTGCATTCAATTTCTTGTTACTAGTTAACTTTTTTTGCATTCATTTGCACATTGTTCATGTTTCTAAACATTAACATCCTAAATAGATAATCTATAAACACTGTAAAAAATCCAAAATTTGATGTTTTAATAAGAAAAACCTCTGCTAGGACTAAAACCCCCTTCCTGGTATTCTTAGTCCCTCTTAGGGTTTTTGTCTCAAATTCCTTTCTTTGTTGTTTGTTGTCTATTTCAGTCCCTAGAACTTTAGAATTTCACTAGTAGGACCAGGACACCCTTACTAGAATTTTAGTACCTATTGAGTTTGACCTTCCAATTTTTAGGATCTAAAATTACTTTTTTGTGCTTTTGTTAGCTTCCTTCAGTTCTCTGTTTCAGTTGGTAGAATTTATGTTATTCCAATTTCTTTCATTTCAAGTGTAATTGCAAGCATATGATATTGTGTTCATTGCACTTTCTTTGGTTTATCCCTTGTATTAGCTATAGTAATTTCTATCCTAATACTAATATTGTGGTTAAATAAAGTGTGAGACTCATGGCATCCTACGATAAAACACTCATTGTGGATCTTAGGTTATCAAGCTCTCTTACTTCTAGTGTTGGTATTAGTTCACTAGGTATGGATCATACCTTTGATACCTCATTTCCTATTCCTACCTTACCTACAAGTGCTATGCCAATTTTTCAAGAAATGGTTGATCATATACCTCAACAAAACATAATGAAAATGCATGAAGATCTAGCCCATTTACAAGATAGCGTGAGTACTGAAAACATTTCGAACACTGATATACTTTCCATAGATAGTATTCACCACATGATGGAAAGTGATGAAGGACTAAAATTTTTGTGTAACCTAGCTTATGTCTTTGGAAAACATCTCCCTTCCACCACTAATGGTGATCAAGCTTCAAACAATGTGCAAGGCTAAAGAGGAAATCAAACCCCTCCCTCTTCAACCATAACATCCATTCCAACCTATAATAATCCTCAAGCATGACCATAACGATGTAACCAACTAGCAATATCCTTCCTACCTTGAATATTTCAACTAGTGCTACTTATACTTATGTCGCACCTAATCTTATCTCTCCTCCCATAATAAATCCTTTCACTAGTTCTTCCAACACATACACACCAACATCATATTCATCTCCATCTCCAACCTCAAGCATTGATCCTATCATTAACCATCTTTTACAAATCCTTTCATCCATCAAACATTAATTTTCCACCATAAATTGAAATCAAAATGGTCCACCTTCATACTAAGTCAAAATTAAACCATTATCCTTGGAGATATTGAGAACTCCATTGCCACAAAGTATATAGATCCCTATATTTGAGAAATATGGAGGAGAGGGGGATCCTGCTAATCATGTTAATGTCTTTATTGCATTGTGTAGTGACTTTATCCTTCAAGACAAACTATTGGCTAAGCTTTTTCCCTGATCCTTGAAATATATTGCCTTGGATTGGTTTTCTACATTAATGAATAGCTCAATTCATTCATTTAATGAACTTGTTAAGGCCTTTATTAACCATTTCCAAGTGCATATGGTTCCTAAAATGACCCTAGATGATTGAATGAGATGTAAGAAAAATGAAGGTGAAAATGTAATTGACTTCATTTCATGCTACCAATCACTTTATTCCCAAATTAGTGTGAAGATTCTTGATTCCCACCTTCAAAAGATGTTCATAGAAAATATCCAAAGTAAGACAAGAGATAGGCTTACAATGATGAAATTTCCTTCCTTCATGTACTTGTGCACTACCCTTCGATATTATCATAATTCCATAGGTAGTAATGAACCAAAAAATGCCTCTACCCATCCTAAAAATTCCAAAGCTCCAGACCAAAACAACTACCAACCTTTCAAAACAAAAATAAAAGTTTCCTTCAACTAAATTTATCCTCTCAACCTACTCATCTAGTTGATACCCAAGTAGTTGCTATAAAGAAAAGTAATCCTTATATCTTTGGGGATCCACAAAGATAATTTACACCCTTACCTGATACACTTCACAACATTATGACCCATCTATTAAACAAAAACATTCTTACCCTACCTCCCGTTCGGCCCCTTGACCCTAGCAAGCCATTCCATCTGAGCTTTAGACATAATTCCTATTGTTCTTATCACCAACAAAGACATGATATGGAACATTGCAATCATCTTAAACATATTGTGGAAGACCTCATTGATTCTAATCATATCCAAATTGGAGGTGTGAATGACAAAGGTAATAAGTCTTTAGCTCCTCCCAATGAAAACATGCAAATATTTACCAATCCCATGCCCGACAATAATATTTCATTTGTCAAGGCTAGTGAAACTAAGTCTGATGTAATGAATGTTGACACAGATGATGAGAATACAAGTAATCATGAAAAAAATCCTATGGATACTAATGAACAAACTCCTATTGATACAATGATAAGAGTGATTGACATCGAGACTCATAAATACAAAACCATAATTCCCACTGAAATTACTTTCTTTTTAGAAGAAATAATTCCACATGCACTTGATGGTCCTCATTACATAGTTGGTAGAATCAATAACATGCCCACTTTTGGGATTTTAATTGATCCTATCTATGGAGAGAATGTGATCACAGAAGAACTCTTATATGTGCATAAACTTACTCAAGATAGATATGATAAAAAAATAATGGGTTAAAATGCATGATGGTTTTGGTTGTGCTATGATGGGCTCGATCACACTCCCTTTACAAGTAGGACCGAATAAATTAAAAGTAGATCATTCTCTATCATATCTAATTAAAAAAAAAAATCATGTGAAGTTGTGTTATAACTGGTTTAACTCCATGAAGGAGGTTCCATCTATTGTCCATAAGTGCTTAAAGTTTCCAATCAGAAATGAAATATTCACTACAAACCATAGTGGCTTTAGACCCCTGTCTTCATGTGGAAACTTTTCCTTAGATTATTTTTGGCCTGAACCTATGGAGCCTATAAGACTCCATGAATATTTCGTTTCCCTATCCTACCAAAAGTTCAAAGCAAAATACATAGCAAAATTATCCCTTGAGAACTTGCCTCCACCCATGATTGAACCTCCACCCCTTGAAGAAAACAATAGTAAATCTAAATCCCTTCCAAAAAACCAAGAACCATGCATGGAAACTCCCTTTTCCTATTTCCTATAAAATAACTAGAGAGAAACAAAAAAATCCTAGTATGCCTCCTAGGAAAATTTATAAATCCAAAGAGAAACTGGTTGATCAACCTTCCATGGTTTCTTTCGTTCTTCCCTCACAAGAAGAAAAGGAACCTATGGTTGTAAAACCTGCTCCTACACAAACGAAAGTTGAAAACCATAATAAAAGGAACAAAAATGCTGGACAACATAGAAATAGATGTCGTGCTATTGCTCAAAAGATGAATGATGAGAAAAAAATTAAAAATCCAAATACAAACTTGATAGAAGAAATAAATGATTACCCTCCTCTCTTACCAAAACAAACAAAAGATATTTCTCTAACACATTGATGAGCCTAGTTTTTGGTCCAATTTTGGGTAGAATCTATAGTCTATTTGTTAGTAAATGTCATGAAACTTGATGATTAAATGTTGGTATTTTCATAATGTTTCCCTCAAACCATTGACATTTGACATTATCCTATCTCTACAAGCTTTAATGACACTTGGCATATTTTGTGGATTATCTAGATATTGATTTTGCATGTGGTTAATGAATGTTCCTTAGAGTGGTTATAGATGTGTAGTTATTATGTGTACTAGCTTTTCCATGCAGATTTAATGTGCTAAGTTGAGGAAGACACCGCCAGCTAGGCATGCACCATAATGTCTAGCTAAGGAATCGCTCCAAGTCAAACACAACCGACGACAAAATATTTTTTATGCAACTGAAAGCAACTTCCTTGTAGTGAAATTTAATGATTGAACATGCATGGGTGTTACTTCTAGATGGATCTGCATTTGGACCTACATGTCTAACCAAATTCCATGCATGCATAACCAGCATCGCTCTACTTTCCTTATTTTTCGTCAATGGTGTCCTAGTCGTGGAGTTGAATGCCTTGTTTAGCTATAGTATAAATAATGATTTGATGCTCCTTCTTCAGGAGGTTGCACGATTTGAGATTGTACTTTCACTCTCTAGTTGTCAGTAATACAGATACATTACTTTATGTATGCATAATTTACAATGAATAAAATAAAGTTATGATTTCGAGCATTTGAGTTTTCATTAGTTTTAGAGGATACTTATCCAAGGAGGGCCACTTGGTGAGTAATCCATTTTCTTAGTTTAGCATTAGTTTAGTATTACTTGTTGTTTAGTACTTAGTTAGAAATCTAGCATTGACTGTTCCTATAGCCAAAGTAGATAGAGTAGTTTCCTGTTTGTTGCTCAGATTTTCATTCCTATTATGCATTTCAACTTAGCATAGTTGTGGATTGATGTTATGCATTTGTCTCTTTTCCTTTGAAGCAATTTACTTTCAATATTGTGTGTTCCTTAGTTGTAGAATGCAATGGCTACTTTGAGTTCCTAGTGCACATACTATGCGGGCCCATTTCAAGTTCATGTCCCTAGGTTGACAAGTTAAATGCACCTTCATGATTATTGAAATGGCTATTGAGGATAGATGTCCAATCTTTGAATCATGGTTTGAAGGGCTTAGTTATTAAATTATTGTAGGAGGCCCACATTTTTGGCATTTTTTCCTAGGATGGTGTCAAACTAGGGAGTCTTTTGGAGTCATTGGTAGTTTTTCTTGCTGTACTATTTCTGGAAGTTGTTCTTAGTATATCCTAATTTAGGAAGTAATGACCCCCCTTATTCTTTACCAATTCTTTGTGTGAGTTGGTTGATAGTGAGTGATACCGCATGCATAGAGGAAGGAGAAGGGATGCTTATGGGAAATTTCTTCCTAACAATCCTAATCCATTCCATCTAGTTGAATATTAGAACCTATGAAAAGAATAAGAGGAAGAAGATCTACACCCCTTTGCGGATGCATGTCCTGATCTGAATAGCTTTGAAGTCTCCTCTGAGGATCAAAATCAGCTTGAGAACTCCTTTGTTTTGGAACCACATCAAATAGGCATGGGTGATGCAAATAGGAACAAACCAAACCAAATAACTTTTCCTTTCCCCATTGCCCATCAAAATGAAGTTGACAACATCAAGAACATTCCTACCTCAACACTCCCCAAGTTTTATGGACTTGTAATAGAAGATCTTGATACCTTCTTATTTGAGTTTGACATACTCTGTAGGAGTTATGATTATACTATCGATGCCCATAGTGTAGTACCCCTCCAGTTGCTACTATGTGTATCAGTTTGCTTGTGATCATTTGCTAGTTATTTAGCTATTTTGGATACTATATTGTATTGCTTCTAGTTATGACACTGATGTTATGTTAGTTGTTATACTCTGTGGATGATTCATTGGATAATGAGATTATTTGGTTAAGTTCATATGAAGACATTATGATAGATGTGTGTGTAATGGATATGTTGTTTTTGAGTTTTAATGTGGTTATCATGATGCGATTTATGTTTATGATATAATTATGCTTGTTAGTCCTGGTGAAGAAGACAGTGTAGCACTACTCACTTGTGAGTATCCTGTTGTGTTGTGATTCTTCTTCACGGTGTGTTTTTTGATATATGTTTATATGTTTAACAATGACATTTTTATGTAGTTACAAGTACCAGGTATTGGCTCCACCTGCTTGTCGGGTCTAAGCGTACCTTAATCCAATGAAATTATGTTGAAATGGAGATAGTGTCAGGTCCTTTTTTGACCATCGTTCTTCATTGAACAAGTATCCAATTGTCGCCTATTGTTGTTTGTTGTTTTGTCTTGTTGTGTCAATTTTTTTTTGTGTTATTTATTTAAAAATTAATTACTGTTTAATTTAGTTAAATGGATAATTTGTTAATATATTTGATTTAATGCAAATTTGTTTAAATATTAGATTAAACATTTATGTTTATGTTTATGGTTTAATTTATTAATTTAAATTGAACAAGTCATTTAATTAAAAGAGAGTTAATTTTGTGAAAAGGATTTTCTTTAAAAATAATTAATGAATTACTTGTGCAAATAGGATTTATGTGCAAAGAAAGTATTTTTAAAGAGTTGTTTTCAACAAGTTTAAAATATTTGAAAACATAACTTGAGGGAAAATATCTTAGATATTTAATAATTATAACTAATTAAGAAATTTTTGGATTGCATGACTACAATTAGTTGATTTTTGTAACTGGAGGTAATTAATTCCATTAAAAGCTTTTTGGGGGTTGCAATTTCACTCACAGCAATGTTTTGGAAGAAATTTCATGACAGTATCTTTTAGGAAATTTTTACACGATAGTCATTCTGAAAAAGGATTTCATCTCAGTTTTTGATTAAAAATGTATTATTGGGCTGGTTTAGTTTGGATCTCATTAGCAAATAGCCAGTATTAAAAGTAGGATTGACAAAAGTTTCAAATTTCATTTTCAGCTCAACTTTCAAGCTTTTAAAACAGGTTCTCTTCTCGTTTGGCAATATTTATATCTATTTTTTCTGAAAATTTTTCTTGAAAACTTTTGTTACACTAGTTTATGTCTATGCTTTCCTATGGAAAAGATTGTCTAGCTCAACCTGCATAATCAAAAATAAAATTCGCACCCAATTAGTATACACACAGATTCATTAATTTTTTCTTTGTGAACTTTGCTTGTTGATGTCAGCGTTGATCTTTCCATGTTGATCTTCTTAGCTGTAGTTTGATCTCTTTTAGCATTTAAAAAAAAAAAAAAACTTTTGTTTGATAAGAGCCTTTCTTTCCAATGGTGTCACTCTATATATATATAGTTATCCACATTCAATATCTACCGCAACTTGCAAAATTTCTTCTACCATTAATCTTTCTGACCGATTCTCTCTCTCTCTCTATTCGTCAGTGGGGTTTAATCATTTGTGTCATGCAGTTGATGTGTTTTTGAATCCTTAGATCTTAAGGAAATTACCATAACAAGTTGTGACCAGGGGCATTGAAGGTTATTCTTATATAATAATTCCTTTCATCTTGTTGGCTACATGGTTATAGCGCATGACCTTTGTTCAGATTATTTCATTTGGAATCACCAATATAATCTACTTTAGTTGTGTCGCTATTTCAATTGAAGGAGATGGTTAACTTCTCTCAGGACAATTTCTTTTGTTTTAAGCCAGTGACTGGGATGTCTTGAATCATTCTTATATTAAGATTCCCTTCACTTGTTCGGCTTGGAATGTATTCAGTGATTGTTACATGAAATGGCAATAATGCAAATTATGCCGCTCCTATTCTTTTGCTTTGAATATTATGTGTGCAGTCAACAATCTCATAGTTCTTCATTTCTTGTATTCAAAATTTCATTTGATGTTGCCAATGTAGATCTCTTTAGTTGTTTAGCTATTATACTGACTATCTAATCGTAATATTTCCTTAGAAACACTTGACTCTCCCTTCCTAATCTTTGAGTTAGGTTAAGTCTATATCCACTCAATGTCACACCTTTAGTTTTCATAAACTTAACCCGTAGTCTTTGGCGTTGAATCTGATTAAAATTAATAGCTAATAGTTTCCTTTTGATAGTGCACTGACCCAGTACATCTATTCCTTTCTTTATGCTATGTACCTCTACTTTCCTTGTCGCTGATAGTACCCTTGACTTAACTATAGACTCACTTTGTTTGAGTTGGGATTATGATTCAATCTTTTAGTGTTTACTATGTAATACACAATTTATGCATAATTTTGTAATATGCAAATTGTAATAATTTTCTCCTATGTGTGTACCCTGAAAATAGAAGTTTGTCTTTTCCTTACCATAAATTGTTCATTTTTTTTTATGGGTATTAAGATAAATAATATTTCATGAGAATCTCCTTTTAACGATGCCCTGTTTTGACTTAAATGGATGCCATCATAAATATGGCTATCTGCCATCATTGGAAGAACAGAAAATAGTCTTAATCCCTAATGGAATATATTTTTGACAAATATCAATGCCATCCTTTTAACTATGTTTAACAACTCATAGTTTTCTATTAGTCATTTCCATGCATGCTTTATTTGATGCATGACATTAGATTGAATTACCACTTGTTGTAAACATATAGCTATCATAATCATGTGTTTATCCTTATAACAAATATCACCAATATTGTCATTATGTGATTCTATTGAGTTACTCTCAACTACATTGAAATCTGTAGTTTACTCCAGTAGAGCGTATATATATATATATAATTGAATGGATTTTAATTGTTTAATTAGTAAATTAAAAAAAAAAAATTGGTTAATAGTTCCAAGATGATTCTTTATCATTAGAGAAAAGTTCAAATATTGTTGTTTAATATATTATATATATATATATGGGTGAATGTGTGTGAGTGTGTTTTTATCTTCATTTCAAAATATTCAATTTGATCTATTTCTTGATTATGGTAAATTAAATGCAATATATTACTTTCACTTAGTTCCATTTGATGGGGAAAATATTAAGGGTTATCTTCATAGCATAGGGAGTGGATTGAGTAATAAAGTATTTTAAGGGTTATGAATTTAACTATTGAAAGTAAATGTAAGTGATTGAGTAAACGATATGGTGTTTTTATATGAATTTTGTTTCTTTTAAGTTGTAACTATTCTTTACAATTTTGAATAAAAGGAAATTTAAGCATTTTAAAAGGATAATTAGGTGTGTGTAGAAGATAGTATTTTAGTTGTAATCTATTTCTTTGAATTGTGTTAGTAGATATTAATTTCTTTTAAATAAGAAGTGAGTAGGTAAGGTTCTTGCATGTATAATTGTTGTGACGTATGTGAATATTTAAAAGGGTATATGTTTTATATATGTACTTTGAATTTTGGTTATAAGAGAAATACCATTATGCCAAGAATACATCTTTAGTTAATTAAAGAATGTGTACTTATATGATCATTGATTTAAGCAAATTTGTATTGGTATTGTATGGGCAATATTGTTATGGTTGTAATTTATGAGTTTACTTTTGTAGTATGGAGTTCTAGTTATCCAAAGGCTAGGGAACTCTTTTATTGAGTTAATGTATTGTGAGATAGCCATGCATGTGTGTTTGTTACCTATGTGGTAACTAAGAATAAAGTATTATGTATCATGAATGGATTTTGGTGATGATTCAGTTTGTTTGAGCTTGATGGCTATCTTTTTGGTTTAATAAGTGTTGTGATATTGTAAAAGGAAGAGTGGCTTTCAATAGGGGCGAGTAGCCAAAGTGGTAGCAAGGGTAACTTATTGGAAGTTTTTAATCTAGTGAAAATATTAATAATTGTACTTGGGATTAATTAAATAAATTTAGATAAATAAATGCCTCACCTAGTGCTTTAATGCTTGTTCAGATTAAGGGTAGGTTGAGAAGGCCTGGAAAGGCTTAATCATTTACCTTGTCTCCTCAAAAGGTAATTCAATTCCACATGTGATTGTCTAAGGGCCAGGAATCGGTAGAGACTACTAGGGTAACTCTTGATGAGGGCTGGTAGTCTAGGAAGATTCACCAGGGTAACTTAGAACAACTATGTGATGACACTCTATCCTAAAAAAAATGCTATAGTTTGTTTGTGATCTTGTAATTTTAGATTTGGTCATGTTGTTATGTGTGGTCAGCTAAGTAATGTAATGTGTTTTCTTTGTTAGTTAGTTTGTCTTATGGACCTTTCATTATCTCCTAGCATGGAGGGAGTGGACCTTCAGGTTCCATGTGGTTGGGTGGAAACTGTGCTACACCTTCATTGGATATTCTTATAGATGATACTATACTTGTAGAAGATTTCAATTACTTCTTTGTTTGTGACATTGGATGTTGAACATGTTCAAAGACAAGGAAATTAGATATGAGGTGATCTATATCCTTATTGTATATTTATTTCATGTTTATGAGTGTACTCTTTGTACCATCATTATAATGTATTGAGCTTTATGAGAATCTCACTGGATGTAATATGAATATATAAGTATCTTAACTAGATATAAGTTTTGAAAAGTGAATCATTCATGAATGTGGTTTGTACTTGTGATTTATGACTTTAATATTATGGTGTGATGTTCTTAATAATAATGTTTAAGTAACATCATCTTGGGATCCATAAGACATTTTTTTAATTGAATGACTTTAAAAAAAAATTATTTAGATAATTTGCTACTTAAAATTTTGTATTATTGGATTCCTTGGTGGAGCGTTGCACATAGGCTTAAGCTATTTCCTACCACCTTGAAAGAGGTTGCATTAAGATGGTTCATGAGCCTAGGAAGAGATATTATAGAAAATTGGGAAGACATGAAGACAAAATTCCTTCAAAAATACCAGGAATATTATAGGGGGAGTGACATGAGAGGAGGTGGCATTTTCGAGATGAAGCAAAATGAAGATGAGAGCCTAGAAGATTGCATTGTAAGGTTTCTATTTTTCTTGCAAAAATATCCACACCATACACTCAATGAAGACTCACAAAATTTTATTTTCTTGTGAGGAATTAATGATAGATACATTGATGCCTTGGACCTCATGGTAGGAGGAGATATCTCCCAAGTTCCTTGGGAGGATATCAAGAAAATATGCTAGAACTACTCTAGGGAAGCTTCAAAGAAAGGGAGAGCTTATCAATCTTCCATGGGTAATTCAACTACCTGTGGAGTTTCAAGAATGAAGATTACTCATTTGCTAGATGACTTCAAGCAAGACGTTATCAATAATCTAGCTACTCAACTAGATACATTTTAGGCCAAGAAGAAGCATGAGGAGGTAGGGGCAATGTTGATAGAGTATTTCCCCCACTACAGACAAAAGAAGAATGACTATAGGTGCAAGATGGTAGCTAACCTTGAAAGAAAGTAGATTCCACCTGAGTTCAACCCAATCTAGATTGAAGAAGACTAACTCTACTATGTTGCACAAAGGAAGCCTTGGGCTCCAAGACAAGTATGCCACCGGATCCATTATGCTTTGTTGGGCCATATTTTAATTCCTATTCATCTAGTAACCAATGGAAGCCCCCATATCCACCTAGTTATGGAGGATATCCACTATAGCCTTGGAGTAACCCTCCAAATACTTGGCCTAGTCATAAGAGTTATCCACCCAAGTTGCAAAAACTTTAGGGGAATTGGCAGCAATTTCAAGGGCATTGGTAACCACCTCCAGGGAATTGGCAGCAAACAAATCAATGGAGAGGAGTAAAAAAGTGGCCTACCCAAATAACCAGTTATGTGCAGCCACCTTCTCACCCCAGAAACCTACTGTAATGCCTCCACTTGCTAATCCAAGCTCAAATGCACCTAAAGCTACTCAGCTACTAGCTCAGCCCACACCCAATCCAAATAACAAACCACAAAAGCAACCTACATACTCTGCTGATTCAAATCAATTCCCTACATATGTTGTGAGTGTAAGTGACGTCCACTTGCATTCAAGAACTACTCTACTAGCCCCTTTCAAGCCCATTATCACTAAATTTCATGTGGAAGAGGAAGAGGATCCTTTGAATGTTCCCATTTAGCCAAATGTACCAAAAAATCCTGAAGCAGTCCAAGTGAAGCAAATTGAACAAGAACCACCATTTCCTTAGAGATTGGAAATTTTCAAGAAGGAAGAAAAGGAGGATACCACCTTTGATATCTTGGATCAGCTGAAGCATATATGTTTCCAAATACCCCTATTTTATGCCATAAAGGATGTTCTAATCTACAACAAAGAAATCAAGGAATCTTGTCTCAAGAAGCTAGGAAGGAAAAAAGAAAGACCCAACTATAGTTAATGTGGTGGGCTAGCTAGCTGACATCATGCTGGGAAAAGTGACTATTCCCAAGTATAATGACCTAGGCAGTCCTATGGTAGCAGTTGTCATAAATGGGATCCAAGTAAAGAATGCTCTTATTGATTTAGGTTCAACAATAAATGTAATGACCAAGGTCATCCTACAACAAATAAACATTCCAAGCATGAGATCTACTCCTACTATCTTGTAGCTTGTTGATAGCTCTACTTTTAAGCCTGATGGTGTAGTGGAGGATCTTGTGGTAGTTTTGGACTCTTGGGAGTACCCAACAAACTTTATAATTCTCTCTCCTAAGGCTACACTAGGTGGGTATCCCATTATTCTTGGAAGGCTATGGGTAGCAACTGCAGATGCATACATTGGATGTTAGTCAGGTGACGTGACCATTTTAGATGGGAGGAGAACTAAAAATTTTGTCCTTTATCTGCCTGCTTAGCCATCTCATGATGAAGATAATCCCATATGGCCACAAGTTGGTGAAGAGGATGAGGAAGTTAATTCTGTGGCTCAACTTATGATGCTAGGAAGAAACTCTTTCATGTAGATCCAAGATGAGGATGAAGTATTGGCTAACATCATTCAAAACCATTGTGAAGAGGAGGAAGTATCAACTTCTCATTCTGCTACTCCTGTCAAGAAACTACTGCCTACTCTTCCTCCAACCACTATTCCTGTAGCCACTCTTCCTGCAACCACTCTTTTTGTAGCCACTCTTCCTACAACCACTCTTCCTGTAGATAGACTTCCTACATCAATAGGTATGTCCCATATCTTACTTCCATATAAACTAAAGGTACCATGTGTCAATGAAGCAACCATGATATAGTTAACTACACCAATGCAAGTGTCAGAAGGAAAATACTTGAATGTTAATAGTAAATTAAATGAAGAACAATTGTTATTGGAAAACCTATTAAGGACCCATCAACCTGAATTTGCATGGGATTATCATGATATGAAGGTATTAGATCCTAAAATTTGTATACACAAAATTTACATCAGCTATTATTGCACCCTAGTAAGATAGCCATAGAGAAGAATTAACCTTGCACTAAGAGAGATTGTGAAAGGAGAACTGTAGAAATTACTAGATGCAAGATTCATCTACCCCATTTCAGATAGTTAGTGGGTGTATCCATTAGTGATTGTGCCTAAGAAAGAAGGGAAATTGTGAGTTTGTGTTGATTATAGGGAACTTAATGCTACCACAAAGAAGGATCACTTTCCTTTACCCTTCATTGATCAAGTTTTGGACACACTTGTAGAAAAGGAATAATTTTCTTTTCTAGATGGATTTAATGGCTACAACCAGATCCAAATTACATTGGAGGACTAGGAGAAGACCACATTTACCTATCCATGGGGGACCTATGCCTATTCGGTACTCCCATTTGGCTTGTTCAATGCACCTACAACTTTTCAAAGGGCAGTAATTAGCATACTCTAAAAAATTTCTCATGATTGCATGGATATTTATATGGATGACTTCACCACTTTTTTATCAAGCATTGGAAAATGTGAGAAGAGTTCTATAGAGATGTGAAGACCAAAACTTTTCCTTAAATTGTTAAAAGAGCTTCATGATGATGCAAGAGGGTGTAGTTCTTGGCCACTACATCTCCCACAAAGGAATTCAAGTAGATCCTACAAAGGTTGAGGTAATCACAAATCTTCCCACACCTGCAAAACAGAAGGATGTTAGGAGTTTCTTGAGTCATGCAGGATATTACAGGAATTTCATCAAGGATTTCAGTAAGGTAGTAGCACCATTGTACACTCTTCTCACTAAAGATGTTTAATTTCATTGGACTAAAGCTTGTGACAAGGAATTTTCTAACTTGAAGGAAGCCTTGATTCATGCTCTTATACTCAAAGGGCCTCATTCAAAGCTTCCTTTTCACATCCATATTGATGCATCAAATTATTTCATAGTAGTAGTCTTAGGATAAAAATAAGGAGCTATTGAAAATACTATTTACTTTGTCAGAAAAAATTTACAAGGATTTGAATTCAATTATACAATGATAGAAAAAGAGATGTTGGTAGTAGTCTATGCATTGAACAAATTCAGACATTACATAACAGGCTACCAAATATTTGTGCACACTGATCAAGCATCCATTGGATATATCATGAATAAACCTTTGATCACAAGTAGATTGGTGAGATGGTTATTGTTGATGTAGGAGTTTGATATAACCATTGTAGATAAGCTAGGGCAAGCCAATGTTGCATATTTTCTTTCAAAGCTAACTACATCAAAAGAAAATCAGCCCATAGATAACTTTTTTCCTAATGAGAATCTATTATCCCTTAGTGTACAAACACCTTGGTATACTGACATAGCCAATTATTTGGTAATAGGTAGAGTTCCTTCTCACTTCTCCCAAAAAGAGAAAAGAGCACTCATTGAGAAATATTTTCCTTTCTCTTGGATTGTTGGATGTTTGTTTTATACTGGACCAGACCATATCATGAGGAGATGTGTCAAGGATGATGAGACATATGACATTCTTCATGCATGTCACAATGAACCATGTGGAGGATACTTTTCACCCAAGAGGATAATAATGAAGGTTTTGAACACAAGGTATTATTGGCCAACACTCCACAAGGATGCACGAAGGTATACTAGAAAATGTGATAGATGTCAAAGAATGGGTAGAACAACTAGATCTGATGAGATGCCACTATGCCCTTAGGTAGTAATCATTCCCTTTGGCAAATGGGGATTGGATTTTGTGGAACCCATTGACCTTCCATCAAATTATAAGTCTTATATATTGGTATGCACTGATTAGGTGACAAAATGGGTAGAAGTTAAGGCCATGTAGCATGCAAGAGATAACAATGTTGTAGAATTTCTTCATGAGGAGATTTTCACAAGATATGGAGTCCCAAGAGAAGTAGTGACTAATCAAGGAGCTCAATTCACATCAACTCTTATTGCAACACTAGTGAATGAGTACAATATAAGGCACAAGAAGTCTACTCCTTATCACCCCCAAGCTAATCACCAAGTTGAGGTGACCAACAGAGAAATTGAAGCCATTTTGACTAAAATAATAGCTATTCATAGAAATGATTGGGAAAATAGATTACTAGAAGTTTTTTGGGCCTATAGGACAAACTAGAAAACAACTACAGGCTTCACCCCATTTGAGTTGTTGTATGGAAAGACATCTATGATGCTAGTTTATTTGGGAATGGATATTTTTGAGGCACAAAAACAAAGAATTGTGTAGCTAAATGCTTTGGATGAAATAAGAAGAGAAGCCATGTAGCATATAAAAGTGCTACAGAATCAGAGAATCAAGTGGCATGACAAGTTTATCAAGGATAAGAAATTCCAACCAAGAGATTGGGCTCTACTCTATGATTCAAGATACTAGAATAGTGTAGGAAAATTGTAGACAAGGTGGCTAGGAACATATGAAGTTGTTGAGGTCTTTCCTAATGGAGCTATTCAACTTATGATCATTGACCCTGTCAGATTCAAATTACTTGTCAATGCTCATCACCTCAGATTATACCACAAGCCAACTTCTAAAGAAGAGTTCCTACAACAATTCACCTAGCATTTAGCACTCGAGCTTCCTGCAATCGAAGGAAGTGGACCTAGTGTCCCTCCTTCTGGCTAATTAAGGTACATACTTTTCATAATAAAGACTTCCACTTACGTGGAATTCCATTTCTTTATCCATTCACCCATCCACCCATCCATAACCACCTTTCTCTCTCTTCCATCACTTCATTCCACCTCACCTCATTTTACTTCATTTATTGCTCAATTTATTCTCTAAAAAGGTGAGTGGTACATTCTCCATGATCTTTGCAACAAATATTCCACAAATTCAAGTATGTGCACATTAATTTCTATCTTTAATCATCTTTTACGTGTGTTCATTTAATCACTATATGTTAGTATTGACATTCACATAAAACTCCATTATTCCCTATCAAATCACCACTCCCATCTCACATGTGTGGAAACATGTCTAAATTTAGGTTGGGGGGAGGGGAAAGAAAAAGATGCAAATATATTTCCCCTATGTCAATTCATTTGAGGCTACGTCAAAATATTTAAAATGAGCTGATTTTGAGATCCGAGTGAGAGGATGGCTTGCATGTGTGAAGTCACAATAACTACAGCTGCCATTTCTTCCCATCATAACTCTCCTTTATTACTCTTTTTCTTTGTATTATTGACTCTGTCGTAATCTTGAGTTGAAGAGCCATAGTTGTTAAACAAAAGAAAGGAAATTTAGTAGGTTGGCACTAGAAATTTAGCAAGTACTACAAGAAAGTGCATTTATTTTCAAACATGAATTGTAGGAAAATAAGTTGTAGAGCATTTGTTTGATTACAAACAATGGGAGGTGGGTTAATTTGAAATGATCCCATGGTGCATGATGTTTTAGTGCAGGATGTACAATGCCTGGCTGAATTTAGAAACTGTGGATGGTTAGATTACTTATTGAAGCTTGATGGCTTTGATGAAAGTATTTCCCTTGAATTTTCCTAGATATTTTTAGAAGGAAAAGCCATGATAAAAGGGTTGGAAGTTGTGGCAACAAAGGAAAAAATTGCAGAGGTCACAGGGTTGCCTATTGATGGTGAAAGTTACCCTACTTCCAGAGATGCTAGATCAGATATGGCCAAATTTACAAAGCTGAATGACCCCCCACTGAGCATAGATAAATAGGGTGTAAAGAGAATGTCTCTACCTGAGCCATGGAAGAAGATAGCCATTTATGTTATCAAATACATCACCTGTGAGGGTCGCCAGTCAAATTTGCATTATGTCCACTTCAAGATTTTGAATCATATGAGGCACAAAAGGAGGATGAATGTACCTAATGTGTTGTACAATATTCTCTCAATCATGGTGGCCAAGACAAAAAAAGATAGGGATAATTCTATTTCCCACCATTTCCTAATTAAATTGCTAGTTGGAAATTCTCTGCATGATGTATCTAGAATGACTTGGGAATATTTTACAAATGTTGATCAAATTAGACCTAAGTACTTGCAACCTAGGGCTTTGCCTAAATCCCATAGGTCTAGTAGGAGATTAATCATGCTAAATCCATTCCTAGTGCTTCAACCTCTAGTGTTGGCTCTAGTGTGAATCCTCTGTAGTAGAAGAAACCATAGAAATTAGTTCTTCTAGAACAGACCACTCAGAAAAAGAGAGCTCTTCCTCATATTTTTATGATGACACTCCACTTGAAACCCTAATGAAAATGAGGGCACAATAGAGAGAAATAAAAATGAGAAAAGGGAGGGCTAAAACACAACCTATAGAAAGAAAAGTGCCAAATTCTAAGAAGAGGAAGGATGACACTGTTCATCCTGTAGCCAAAGAAAACTATGAGAGACCTCCCAAGAAATTAAGACTAGTTGGGCTTGTGATTGGTACGCCTTCATAGGAAATCCCTAAACCTAGTGAGAGCTCACATGAGGACCCTGAAGCTCCAATAGAGTAGGATAATTTTGAAGAAGACATATTTAGGAGAGCAGTGAATATAACATTGGTCGATCTTGCTAACATTGCATAAGAGTTGGAGGAAAATCAAGACATCCTACAACATGAGCAAGAATTCCTACAACAAGAAGTCCTATAGCAAGAAGTCCTACAACAACAGCCAAAACTAGAGTAGGAGTTCCTATAGGCACAACAAGAACAAGAATGAGAGTCCCTACAACAACAAGTAGAAGAAGAAACAGTACCCATATAGCCAAAGATAATTGGACAACCTGAGTCCATGCAGATAGTGCCATATGAGGAGCCACCACCAAAAATACTAGTAGGAATCCATAATCCTCAATATTTTACATTACATACAAAAATTTTGAATTTATTGAAGGGAATACAAAGAAGAGAGGAAGAATGGAAAAAGGAAAAACAAAAATTGGAGGAAATTCAGAAGAGCGATGAAGAGATTGAGGATAAAAATGCATAAATTTCCACCCTGAAGTAGAAGGTAGATGACATGGCAGCTTTGGCACCACATATTTTGGAATGTATGACCCCTCCAAGGGTCTCTGCTCTGATCCTAAAAGAGAAATATCTCTCTTTTAAGTTTTCAAGGATTGCCTCAGGTGTGAATCCTTCTATTGACATCCCCATTGAATTCCTCAATGCTTATAGGATTGCCTCACCTAAAATGAAGAATTTTTTATGTGAATTTTATTTGCATAATTATGTTGTAATGAAAGATCATGATTGGAATCCGATGTTGTACATTGGGGATGTTCAATTGAGAGCATTTATGTCTTGGGTACAAAATGAGATTAGTTGGGGACAACAACATGGTGCTTATAAGCAATTGAAGTCTAATATCCCTCTTCCTATTAGAGTTGAATCAAGCAACCCAAGAGATATTTATAGAGAATGGCACAAAATGCTTCTTAGACTGAGTTAAAATAGGCTAAACCTCATTCCATCCACAATTATGTTACAAGACTAAAAGGAATTGATAGGTATATTCAGATTGGGAGAACATAGGGGCAACTTTTGCTTCCCCTAACTTTCCAACAATCCATGATCATGTGGCCCATGCCAAACTTCATATTCTACCAATGTGACATTGCTACAAAGAAGCAAAGATGGAATAGGTTTGATAGATTGGGAGGATGTTATTGGGATCCTAATTCACACACTATAGCCACTAATGTTGGACAACTCTCAGTTGCAAATTTCAGAGCTTTAACCAAGTAGAAGAACAATCCTTCCCTTGGTAGAGGACCAAAAAAATGTTCGGTTGGGGGAAGTGATGAGCCTAGTTTCTAGTCCAATTTTGGGTACAATCTATATTCTATTTGTTGGTAGATGTCATGAAATTTGATGATTAAATGTTGGTATTTTCATAATGTTTCCTTCAAACCATTGACATTTGACATTATCATATCTCTGCAAACTTTAATGATATTTGACATATTTTGTTGATTATCTATATTGATTTTGCATGTGGTTAATGAATGTTCCTAAGATTGGTTATAGATGTGTAGTTATTATGCATACTGACTTTTCCATGTAGATTTAATGTGCTGTGTTGAGGAAGACACCGCCATTTGGGAATGCACCATAATGTAAAACTAAGGAATCACTCCAAGTCAAAGGCAGTCGATGGAAGAAGATTCTTCATGCAACTAAACGTAGTCTCCTTGTAGTGGACTTTAATGATTCAACATGCATGGGTGTTACTGATGTGTTGAATTTGCATTTGGACCTGCATGTTTGACTAGATTCCATGCATGTGTAACCACCATCACTCCACTTTCCCTATTTTACCTAAATTGTGTCCTTCCAATCATGGAGTTGACTACCTTGTTTAGTTGTAGTCCAAATAATGATTTGATGCTCCTTCTTTAGGAGGTTGCACAATTTGAGATTTCACTTTCACTTTCAAATTTTTTAGTAATACAGATACATTACTCTTTTGTATGCATGATTTACAATGAATAAAATAAAGTTCTGAGTTCGAACATTTGAGCTTTCATTAGTTTTAGAGGATACTTATCCAAGGGGGCCCACTTGGTGAGTAATCCATTTTCTTAGTTTAGCACTAGTTTAGTATTACTTGTTGTTTAGTACTTAGTTATAAATCTAACATCGACTGTTCCTGTAGCCAAAGTAGACAGAGTAGTTTCCTATTTGTTGCTCAGATTTTCATTCTTGTTATGCATTTCAGATTAGCATAGTTGTTGATTGATGTTCTACATTTTTCTCTTTCCCTTTCAAGCAATTTACTTTCACTATTGTGTGTTCCTTAGTTGTATAATGGAATGGCTAATTTTAGTTCCTAGTGCACATACTGTGCTAGCCTATTTCAAGTTCACATCCCTAGGTTGACAAGTTAAATGCCCCTTCATGATGATTGAAATGTCTATTTAGGATAGATGTCCAATCTTTGAATCATGGCTATAAGGGCTTGGTTATTAAATCATTGTAGGAGGCCAACACACATCAAGGAATAGAACCTTCTATGGATATAGTCATGCATCCTCCTATTGTGGTTAACTTGAATGATGATGAGGAAACTACTAAAATTGATGAACAAGTTCATAATGACTTGAATTTCCCATTTTCCTCTTCCATGAGCTTAAACGATAACAACTGTGATGATCCTCCTAAACTAATTGATGCATCATGTGTTGAACTTGGTGATTCTCCTAGTATAACACTTTATGTTGTCCCTCTTGCTAGTGAATTGCATTCTGCATATATTGAACAAGACTGGGATGTGGATGACATGTTGGATGGTTGACTCTCATGTGCTTTAATAGTATTTTATCTTTTCTTTTTCTTTTTCCTTTTTCTTTCCTTTTTTTTCCTTTATGATTTTGATTGCATGTGTGTAATTTGATCCTCCATAATTTTTTTTTTGATGTCTCTCTCTATATGTGGATTCCTCTATTTGTACCTCCATTCTTCTATATGTCATATAATTTTTCCTTTTCATTTATCTTTTCTCTTTACTTTTCATTTTCACTTTTTTCTTGTGTTTTCCTTTTGGAGATGACACAAGGCATCGAGACACCCTATGTCTCTTCCATGTTGACCCAAAATATTTTTCTTTATCTTTGCTTTTCATTTTCATTCTTATCTTATGTTTTCCTTTCTGGGATGATGCAAGGCATTGAGACATTCATGTTTCTTCCATGTTGAACCAAAAGGTTGTTCATTTTTTTTGCTCTCTTTGTGTCATTCTTCAAGTTCTATTTGTATTTGAGGAATGATGAAATTTTTGAGCTCTTTGATATCATTGCAACAAAGACATATATAGACCCCAAATCCATAGATCCCTTATGTGTTTCTAGGGGGAAACCCTCTCTTTTCTTTTTTCCTTTTGGCCACTTTAAATTAATTTCTCACAACATGGTGTAAGAAATTTCTTTAAAGTGGAGGCATACATTGGCATTATTTTGGCATTTACTTTCATGTTCCTTGATGTGATTTTCTTATTTTATGCAATGTGTTTTTCCTCTTTATGGTGAGATTGGGAGTAATGTCCTTCAAGAGGTTGATCTATCTTAGTATATTATATTCCTCTTAGTTTTGATGAGATGCACTACATTCCCTAAGTTGTGAATATTTTATCCTCTGATTGGTCCTCTCTTGGAGACATTAGAATGATGTTCCCTAAGATTAGGACCTCACATGAGCTAAGTAAAATCCCTTTGAACATTTATTTTTCTTGTTGCATTTTTCTTTTTGTACCATATTAAAGTCATGGAGCTATGGCTTTTATATGGTCCCCCTGGTGCTCACCTAGTGAGCACCTAGCTTCACTAGCCCTTGTGAGTGTGCATTTTTGTACCTTATTAAGTTCATGGAGGTATAAATTTGATATGGTCCCCCTGGCGCTCACCTAGTGAACACCTAGATTCACTAGCCCTTATGAGCATGCATTTTTGTACCTTATTAAAGTCATGGAGGTATGGCTTTGATATGGTTCCCTGTGGCTCACTTAGTGAAAACCTAGCTTCACTAGCCCTTGTGAAAATGCATCTTTCTTTTGTCCTTATCATATTCATGGGGGTATGACTTTGATATGGACCTCTTAGGGCTCACCTATTGGACACCTAGCTTCACTAGCCCTTGTGAGCATGCATTTTTTTGCATGGTGGACAATTTTTTTCACTTCTAAACCTTTTGGACAAATAGCCTAGACTTGGTTCACTACCTTGGATAGCCAATCGAAGCTTGACCCATTGCATTTTTCCTTTTTCTTTTTCCTTTTCCTTTTTTCTTCATCTTTGATGGTGTATGTTTATGATTTGATTATGGCTTCATATATCATCCACAAGCATGTTCCTTTGTTCCTATGTTTATTTTCCATGGGATTTTGATCCTAGGGGCTTGACCACCCTCTTAGTTTTTTTCATCCTATCTTACTAGCATTCGTACATTTAAACCCCTCTTGATTGTGTGGTTGGCTACTTTAGTGTGAGTTTGAAGCATGTTCATCCTCTCACTAAAGTGGGGGATAAATGTAGTGTAGAAAAACGCATACCCTTGCATTTTCACACATGTTTGAGCCTGCCTTGATTTATTTATCCCTATTTATGTCTTAATTGCTCCTATTTTGCATCCACAAGCCCTATGAATTATATATTTTTCTGGATAATCTCAACACTCTCCAATGCATAAATGATAATTTAATTATTTCATCAGTGTGTTCCTATTTTTTTCTTTTAGGACTAAAATGCCAGCTAGGGTTTCTTTGTCCCCCAAAGGTCTTGGGACCCCAATTTTGAGGTATCTTAAATGGGCCCCATTTTGGTGTTTGTGTCCCAAGTTTCATGACTTGGGACTAAGACACCACCTATGGAATCTTAGTACTCCTTCAGTCATTTTTGAGATTTAATTTCAAATTCTAGTGGGATTTAGCCTCCTTTATTTAATGAATTCATATGTTGTCTTTTTGTGTTGTAATTTTAGGATATTAAGAATAGATAAGTACAAATACAAGGTTCCTTCATTCATTTTCATATCTAAGCAATTGATTTTTTTGTGAGAGGATTTACCATAACATTATTGAGTTCACAAAAGCATTGAAGAGAAATTATTCAAGCATTTGGATCCATCATCAAGATTCAAGCATCATATCAAAGATGTTCTTGCATCATGTGTGTGGTTTTGCTAACATTTTTTATGTAGGGTTTTGATTCAAGAAAGCAATTCAATTCCATATTCATTCATCATTCCTTTGGTTCACGATCCATATACATTGTATCCATTTGACACAAGTTTGTAGACTTTACAATAAGGGTTTGGTGAGTTGTAGAATTGCATGTTGTTCATTCACCATTTCCCTTCATTATTCTACTTAATTTTAAGGTTTAATTACCAACAAGGGGTTTGACAAAGGAAAAACCCCACTAACAATCAACAAGTTTTTCCCTTCTTGCATATTTGTGATTGTAGATCTAGGTTGTAGACTTGAAGATCATTTGAAGTGAAAAGTTGCAAAGTTGCAAAGTTGCATAACAAAGTTGTCATCTTCATGGAAACTCACCTACAAGCCAAATCTAAAGGTTTCAGAGCATAAGATTAGAGAAGAAGTGTAGACATCAAGCCTCAAGATCCCGTTCAAAGATTTCAAAAATTCCAAATGGGACTAAGAAAATAGTGAATATGTCTTAGTTCTCCTTAGGCCATTTTTTTAGAAATTCTTCCAAATCCAATTCCAACATCTGAAGATTTTGCATCTGCCCCAAAAAATTGCAGCGAGACTAAGACAATAGTAAAGGAATATTTGTCCTCCCTAGCATATTTTGGTAGCATCTTTGCATTTTTGGAATCCTCACAACATCTCCAAAATTCCTAGGTACATACCTCCTAACTCCGTGTAGCATATTTTTATTATTTTTATCTTTCATTTAGCTTGCATTGTTATATTTTGTGAGTTGAATGCTTGTTTTTCTTTTCCAAGCATTTTCTTGGTGGGGAACCCCTAAAAGCTAAAAAGGCCCCCTCCCAGGTCTTCCTTGTTGTGAATTGACTCGCTTTGTGAGGTTGATAGTAAATCCAATTAGGACTCATAGGAAATTATTAAATGTTTTTAGGTGAATGGTGGTACCATTAGTCCACCCTCCTTTTCACCATATGAGACACTTTCCTATTTAAACAAATTTATTTGAAAAAAATTATTCCAAAATTTTCACTTCTCCTCTGATATTTCATGCCAATTTATTTCTTTGGTTGGCATCCCTCCTAATGCAATAACAACCAAGGCATCTACAATAGAACCAAAGTTGACATAAAAACCTTGACTAGAGTCCAAGGTTTAATATTTTCTTATATGTAGTCAACATTGATGTCATGCAATAAAAAGGGAAAACATAGATA
>VDFB02379711.1:131542941-131561267 GCA_007258455.2 Sequoia sempervirens
CTCTCTCCCACCCTCTCCCACTCTCTCCCGCCATCTCCCACCCTCTCTCCCACTCTCCCTCTCTCTCCAACTCTCTCCCAACCTCTCCCACACTCTCAGACTCTCTCCCACTCTCTCCTGCCATCTCCCACCCTCTCGCCCACTCTCCCATGCTCTCCCACCCTCTCTCACACCTTCTCCCACCCTCCCACCCTCTCCCACTCTCTCCCACCATCTCCCACCCTCTTTCCCTATAATGATGGGAAAAATATCCCACTTACTAATTATAATCCTTGTTTCCAAAATAATTTAATAAAACCAATTAGGAATATATTAATGAGTTTGGAGAGAAATTGTAACTTAGGATTTCTTTTTAGGTTAGATTTAGGTTATCAAATCAATATAAAAAACAAAACCCAAAGTAATTACAAAGAACAAAGGAAGCAAATGTAAATGAAACAAGTATACCAAATAGTTGTTGCAGCCTCCATGATTCACCTTTGTAACACCTTCTTACTTGTTGGATGATACTTTTCCCTCATATCCGTCGTGCGAGCAATCTACAAATATATGTCTATGTCCTACACCAAGCTTTGAAGGATTTGCATAAATGTCCAATGCCTATGCCTAAATGTTCAATACCTATGCCTAAATGACTATGATTGACAATGCCTAAACATACTAAGATTTGATCAAATAAAAAGACTAATTGCAATGAGAAGCCTAAGTGTGCAAGTGCATGAAAGTATGTAATGCCTATAATACATCTACTTATAAAATGCATGTGTAATTGAAGAGTGAGAGGAGAATGTCATTTTATAGAAAATGCCATTTTGAATGGACAGGTGAGATTGCATTCTCACCAAAACCTAAAATGAAAGGTCCAAATTAAATATGAGAATCCCTAATTATGGTTAGGGAAAATTCATTAATTGAACGGTCAAGATAATATCTTAGATAATTGGATCGACAGTGGAGAATAAATGAAGAAACATTTTCGAAAATAAAGGTTTTTGAAAATTAATAAGATAAAGACCGGACTGAAGATAAATTTTGGAAGGGTCGAGAACCTGCCTGATTACTTGACTCTTGACAGAAAGTTACTAATTTGGAATTAAATTAATTCCAAATATGAACTTTGAGAAATAGTAAATAATCAGTTTTCTAATTATTTACCAAAATGAGCTTGTAGTTACGAAGAGATGACATTTTAAATATTTTAATTTATTTAAAATGAGAAGAATATCCAATTTGGCAATTAAATAATTAAATTTAATTATTTAATTTAGCAAATAAGACTGATAATTAAATAAATTAATTAATTCATCTAATTATGAAAATTAGTGACGTATTAAATAAATAAATTAAAAACTTATTTATTTAATAATCTGAAAGAATAAAGTGAATAAAAGGCAATTTAATAAATTAAGAAATTTATTTAATTAAAGGGAGACTTAGACAATTAATGATGTATTTAATAAATAAATGAAATTTATTTATTTAATAATCATGAAGAATAAAAGGACATGAATTAATTAAATAATTATGAATTATTTAATCAATAGTTGAATGTGGACCAAAGATATAATTAAATGTCATAATTATGTTAGGACAAAAGGGGTAAAAATAGTGCTCATAGGCCTAGGTCATTTTTAGGTGTCTACATTTTGCCCCTCTTTGTCATAATGTAGCATGTCGCATTGTGACAAAGAAAATAAGTTAAATCCATGCCCCAGTAAGGGTATAGAGTAGCCTTGCCCCCTCAGGAAATTTTTCAAATTTTGGGTTGGCAACAGAAAAATTTGTGAAGGGTCCCAATAAATCAAATCCATGACTAGTAAAACAAAGGTGCAATCGGTTTTCAATTTTGACATGTTTAAAGGAGCTAACGGGGTGGTCAAAGTTGGTCCTTGAATGAGCCTCCAGTAATAACCTAGTTGACAAATACCATTTTAACTTTATAAATAGGTTGACAAAGAGGTAAAAGTCAATTCACTTTTACTATTTACTTTGCAAATTTGGAGAGTTCAGAGTGAAAAGGAGCCTAGCGATGATGGTGATTCCAGTGACAGAGCATCACGGTGAGATCGTGCAGACATTCAGGTGGCTAGAGGGTTTGGAGCCAGTGGTTTGTACCCCTGTCCCACTTTGTAATTTTGTTGTTTTGCTTGTCATAACGAGGTTTCTAGGGTGAGTAACGAATGCGCGGTGACACATATGCGTTCGCGTTCGACGCATTCGCTTTTGCATTCGATGCATATGATGTGTTGCGATGCAAGTGCAACAAAGAAAAAGGGTGGAGCGGTGGTTTGCGCCGCATTTTCCATATCCTGTGATGCATTCACTTTGTCGAGTCGCATTTGAATGTTTCAATCCCGCAATCATCGATTTGCAATGCATTTGCCTGTTTGATCGACACAGTTGTGATTATGCGACGCATTTGATATTCTGAGATGCAAGTGACAAATTTCATGACACAAGCATGAATATGTGACACATTTGACATAACAAATGATGCATTTTTCATTTTGCACCACATTTGATGTACGAAATGACACATTTGACATTTTGAGATGCAATTGCCTTAGTGTGATGCATTTGCCTTTGACTCTGAGCATAGTTGTTTTTGATATTTTTCTAACCTTAGATGCTTGTGATAATACTAACAATTTTCTCAAAAGGTACTGACAATTTGTTTAGATTTTTGCAAAGGCAGCTTGCCTCGATTTACACACGCGAGAGCAAACCAACGACATTTCAGTTTGCTGACTAGTTGAGCCCATGAGAGCAGCATTGGTTGATGTGACTGGGATTATTCTATGTTGCTTAGATGCTCGCCATTCGGGTGAATAGGGGATTGCTGACTACATTGTGTGAGCGGTGGCATTTGGAGACCTGCTCCTTCCACCTGCTGATAGGTGAGACCACTATTACTTTAGAGGATGTGTATCGGATTCTATGAGTGTCGATTTGAGGGGATCAAATCATCTACAACCCTCATCATGGCGAGCAGAACTTCTGAGCATACTACCAAGATCAAGGTGCAGGACTAGGCATCCAGGGATATGAGATCAGATGGGAGTTCTTGGCAGAGCACTATGGTTGCTTTGATGCATTCCTTGCAACCTTAATTGTAGGTATTTTGGTTCATGACCGTTGAGGACACAGATTCCCTATTGGCTGGGTAGACATCTGAGTTGGTATGAGACAAGACAGGACCATTTATGCCTGGGGTCCCTATTTACTGGGGACACTTTACCATCAGTTGCATGATGTTGCCTACAGGAGGGCAGAGAGTCTCTCCTGGGGGACTACTTTGATGATGATCTTGGCTTGGGAGCATATTGCCATATTTTGTCCTCCCATTCAAGGACCACAATTGGCCGAGGGGATGCCCTATGCCTATTACTACATAGGTGCTTTATAGCAGACTTGGATGGGTGAGATAGGTTGGTGGCGGCATAGGACTGACACGATGGTGTCCTTTATCTTGAGACCCTACAAAGATTGTGAGTAGTGGGATGATGAGGATGACCACTTCAGCCTTTGCAAACAATACAAATATTTGATTGGGAGGACCATGCAAACCTCACTGATCATCAAGATGTATTTTCATAGCGTGTCCTTAGGCAGTTCAGAGAATAGCAAGGTGTACCTATAGGGACAACTGAGTATGCCTGGTCATCCAGAGAGTACGCTTGGGGACCAGCCATTCTAGTGCCCTTCGCAGAGCAGAAGATTAATGGGCTAGGAGCCCAGGCATGGGGATGGAGAGGTGGAGTAGCTGATCCCAAGACTATAGTAGATTATGACTTATGGTGGGATGCACACAGGCCAGTGCCATTGATAGATCTAGATGGGCCAGCATCGGTGGATAGATGGTCAATGATTCCTAGTGTGCTGAGGGCCAGGTGAGGTGGTAGGGATGGTGACAGGGGGAGAGACATGGGAGAGATGGAGGTCGGGGTGGAGACGGAGGCAGAGACGAAGGCATGGGGGAGATGATGGTGGGGATGGCCGGCGAAAATGGCGAGATGGTTAGAGACAGGGCTGGAGGGTGCACCCATGTGTGGTGAGGGTAGCATTAGACACTATCCCTGAGGTTGGTGAGGAGGGGGAGAGAGAGGAGCAGCCCTGACAGGAGGGAGAGGGTGAGGAGAGATGGGAGGAGGCGGAGGTGGAAAGGTAGGAGGAGGAGGTGGAGGTGGAGAGGCAGGAGGCAAAGGATGAGGCGGAGGATGTGGTGGTGGTGGAGGATGTGGTAGATGATGATGATGACAAGGATGATGCCATGGATGAGGTCGAGAGAATCCTTAGATGGCGGATGGTGGAGGGAGAGGAGGAGATACCGTCCTTCTTGGGATTTCTCCAGGATGCCATGACAAATAATAAGGTGGCCAATCTATAGTAGAGATTATATGATAGCATGGCCCAGGTCAAATCATTACAGTCTGAGTTAGAGGTAGCCCAGGCAGAGCGAGATTAGGCAGTGATCCGCCAGCAGGACTTGGCTCAGTGGTGTACATAGTTTGTAGCATTATGTATAGGGCCTGCAGGGGATATGGCTCGTGAGCTAACCAGGGTGAGCATGAGACTGGGACAATATCGGACATTATTTGAGTAGGCAATGCCACCTGAGCGGCAGGATCCTACCTTATCATGGCCACAGAAGAGGATAGGCAGTGGCCACAAATCAGGCAGTGCTAGTGGCAGCAGGAGTCACACTAGTGTTAGAGGATCTACCTCGACAGGGCACACATCAGTGCACAGGTCACATCACTCATGCTGGCACACCCCGAGTCACCATTTAGGTCACAGTCATGGGTCGACTGGTTTAGTGTAGAGGTCGGTACAAGGACAACCACCAGTGATCGATCCATCTACTTCTCAGAGTCAGGCAGCAGTGACATCATAGGTGTCTGTTACCATGGAGATGATGCCTTCATTCTCAGTTCCATTAGTGGCACAGGCAGAGGTTGCCATAGGTCCACCTATCATTTTAGTGCCAGCTTTAGAGTTGCAACTACCACATTCTTCACCATGAGGGGATGATGAGAGTCTACCCTAGGGCATTTTTGTTATTATGACACACTATGTATATATTATTGAGCCTGCGAGCTCCATTTTTGGGATATCTCCCAACTTTATCCTATGACATTGTACATTTTTGAGATGATATGATATGATGATGTAGTTTTGATGCAGCCTACATGTGTATTATCTGATGTTCCTTGCATTATAATATATGTAATTTATGATGTTGATTTATGATGTATCATGTATGTCCTATGATGCTTATTTATGATTTTGATGCCATGGTGATGCAATGCTTACTTATATGAGATGATCATGATAATGATGTGTATAATGTATTTAGTAAATGGATGTCATGTTGTTGATTATGTTAATGCAATGTTTGTGATTATATATATGAATTAATGCTATGAATGATGTATGTATGGACCTAACACAATGTTTATATGATCATGTATGCACTTATGTTTTTGGATGTCATAGGATATCATCATGAGATGGACGAGAAGAGATGACCAGACTGACAAGAGAAAATGATCCAACTGAAGAAGAGAAGATGACCAGACCGATGAAAATGCATGTTAATTCCTAGACCAAATCCTTCAAAGCTTTACCATAGGACATTAGTATTTATTGCTCTTAATCATCATTAGGTAGACTGTTGTAATGGCCAACAAACACCATGATATGAAATAGATCAAGGTTTGCAAGGTTGTACCATCACGTAAGACAAGCAGTCGCAAACAAGGATGATCATGACTCATACTAAGAACGTGATTGCCCTAGTCTTTGTCATAATCAACCACTGGCAGAAAAGACAAGGAAAAATCATGAAACGTCGTTGCTTCTCCAAATCTTGCTTCTAGGACATCCTTGAGAAACTAGCAACATGATTGCGAAAATATAAAAATAGAGCCCTTATCATGATACGTCATTGTTTTTCTAAATCCCAGAATCGGGACCTCACTGAGAAACTAGTAGTCATGCATGTCAATCGTCATGATATGTTGTTGCTTCTCTAAATCCTATTATTGGGATCTCGCTAAAAAACTAATAACATGATAAAAATCCAAAAGACAATGTCAAGTGTTTTCCAAGTGCATATGGATATCCATTGTTCTGATGTCAAGATGTCAGTTTTGATAATGATGAGATGCCAGAGTGTCAAAGCGTTGATGATTCCCAGATGACAAATGTCCAAAATTGCCAAATTTAGGAAGGACACATCCTAAATAATGTTAATGTCATGAGGATTGATCCCTAAATGTCAAAAGGGGTCCCTCAAAATGCCATGTGACAGTGATGATGACGATGCCTAGAAAAGACACATCCTAAGGCATAAATGACATAGTTGGTTCTTCAGAAGGATACATCTGAAGAAAACTGATGTTAGGAGGAGCGATCCTTAGATGCCAAAAGGATCCCTCAAAATGTCGAATGACAGTGATGATGCTTAGGAAGGACACATCCTAAGGCATGAATTACCGAGGCTATCCTTCGGAAGGACACATCTGAAGATTGACCTAAAGTTGATAGTTTGATAGGTTATGATGATTTGACTTGCTTTGACCGAGTTTGACTTGTGTTTGACTATATGTCGATATTGTCATGATGATATGATTGACCTGTTGATGAGATTGTCATATTGAAATAACTGATTGCCATGATTTTTTTTATTAGTTTACCCATTCCAGAGCGATTCACTTTTCCTTGAAGATATTTTGACGTGTGTGCTAGTGTGGTGCCATGAACCCTAATGGACTAACCTAGTGTGGCCTCGGGGGCTCATCGACAGATGGCCTTGCCTACGTCATACACTCAGAGACCTCATAGTTCGACACGGCCAATGACTTTGTCTTAATGACCAAAGATTGTGCCATGATTTTATTTTGACAAACCTAGAGGACTAAGCTAATGTCTCAAGGACTCAAATGTGAGTCTTGCCTACATAGCAAATGCGCAGAGACAACGTAGTTCACACAAATGATAAAGACTGATTGATATGATTGACTTTGACCAGAGATGACCCTGTGTTTGCATTCTTCAAGCAGTTTGGTGTTTTGTAGTTTTCTTTAGGACGTTTTATGATTTCTAGGTCTTTCTTTAGGACATTTTATGATGTTTTTGGTCTTTTTTCAAGACTTTTTACGATGTTTTTGTCTTTCTTCAGGACATTTTATGATGTTTTTGGTCTTTTTTAAGGACTTTTTACAATGTTTTTATCTTTCTTCAAGACATTTTATGATGTTTTTGGTCTTTTTTAGGACTTTTTGCCAATTTCCAAGATCATGTGCGACATCCATTGTAGTTTCATGATAATTTTTTTTCCCCTAGTCAGGTCCAAGACTTAGCCATTTTTAAGGAACATGGACGGGATGCTGCTGGTGTACTAGATGGACAATCCTCATGAATCGATGTCAATGGCTTATTAACCATGATAGGTAGGGTGGTATGTGGTGGTGATTTGTGTGATAATGGTGGAAATACCTTTCATCTTAGGCCAAGGAAGACAAAGTGATAGTAGATGGCTGAGCAATGATTGATTACGCATGGTGCCTGTTTGCCAAGTTTTCACCATGGTACTTGTCCAAAGCGCCTGTTTGCCAGGTTTTCACTATTGAACAAATCATTTTTTTCTTTACTATTTTCTTGACTTTTTTATTTTTTTTGTGTTGCCAAGACACCTGTTTGCCAGGTTTTCATCAAGGCAACAATTTTTTATCATTTTTCAATTTTTTTTGTATTTTACGATTTTCAACTCAATCCTCTGATGCTATGCATAGAACCTTCAGAGATGTAAACTGTTGATGGGCTCTGTCATTTGTTCTCCATCTGGTGTGGCCAACTAATAAGCTCCAAAACCAAAAGAAGATATGATAATGTAGGGACCCAACCAGTTTGGTTCAAACTTTCCTAGCTTTTCTCTGTCAGCTTGGTTCTTGGGGTTTTGCATGAGAACTAGGTCGCCAATGTCAAACTTCCTGACCATAACCTTCTTATTGTAGCCATGAAAAAGACAGTTATGATATGCTTGGAGATGGTTCAATGAATTTTTCCTTCTTTCTTCCAACATTTCCAGCTTGTGCAAGTGTGATTGTCGATACTCCTCTTCATTAGTTAAACCCTTCAGGGAGACTCATAATGAAGGAATTTCAACCTCAATAGGAAAGATAGCCTCAGTGCCAAAGAATAGGGAAAATGGAGTGGCTCCTGTAGGTATACAAATGATAGTTCAGTAAGCCCACAGAGCAGGGTTGAGTTGTATGTGCCAGTCACAGCCAACGTCAATGATAGTCTTTTTGAGGATTTTGACAATGGTTTTATTTGACACCTCAGCTTGACTGTTTCCTTGTGAGTAGTATGGAGATGAAAAATGGTGTTGAATGTGAAATCGCTCACATAACTCCTGAACATCTTGGTTTTTAAATGGATGTCCATTGTCAGTGATGATGGATTGCGGAAAGCCATACCGACAAATGATGTAGTTAAGGATGAACTTGGATATTTGTTTGTCGGTAATATATGTCAATGAGATGGCTTCAATCCACTTCGTAAAATACTCAGTGGAAGTGATAATGAATTTGTGGCCATTGGATGAGGTTGGATGAGTTTTACCCATGAGGTTGAGTCCCCATTGAGCGAAGGGCCAAGGAGAAGTGATTGGTCAAAGTTCCTGTGCTAGAGCATGGATCAAATCACTGTGAATCTAACATTTGTAACATGTCCTAACATATTCAATTGCATCCTTTTCAATGGTTGGCCAATAATACCCAAGTCTCGTTACTTTCTTAGCTAGAGTAGGACCACTCGAATGAGACCCGCATATACCATCATGCACTTCGCATAAGGTCGTACGTGATTCATTGGTGTTGAGACATCTAAGGAGGGTGTCATGAAAACTATGGTGGTAAAGGGTGTCACTAACGATGGCATACCTTGCAGATTTTTGGATGAAGGACTTCCTTTGGTTATTGGACAGGTTCAGTGGAAGGGTTTGAGATTTTAGGCAGTCATAAATATCCTGATACCAGGGAGAGTTGGGACCAAAAAGTTTGCAAACCATTTCTGACTTTGGAATGTCATAGGCAGGGACCAGCAATTGCTCTATTAGGAATTCCAGCTAAGGAAAATTTCTTGGTATGTCAAGGAGGGAGCCTATTGTAGCCATGGCATCTTTCGCTTTATTCTGTGTTCTCAGAAATTGTTCAAAGGTTACCATGTGAAAGTATGTTTGGAAATTGTCAACCATCCATTTGTAGGGAATTAGCTTCACGTCTTTTGTATCATAGTCATCATTAACCTAGTTGATGACAAGTTGAGAATCCTTGTAGACATGGAGTGCTCTGATCTTCCATTTTATTGCCATTCTTAGTCTTGTAACTAACGCCTCATATTCTACCACATTGTTTGTACATGGGAAGGCAATGTGGAAAGACTTAGGAATGAAGTCTCCTTGCAGGGTGATGAACAAGATTCCTACCCCCGAGCCATGATTTGTGTGTGATCCATCAAAGTAGAGTCACAAAGGTGCCTTAGGTTTCGTATGGAATATCGACTCATCTAGAAAATATGTCACTAATGGGTGATCACTCTACAAAGGTGCATCTGCAAGCTGGTCCACTATGGCTTGTCCTTTTATAGATTTTCTTTTGACATACTGAATGCCATATTCACTCAGAATCATAACCCATTTTGCTAGTCATCTTGTTAATGTTGCTCGACTTAGCAAATATTTCAATGGGTCGATCTTTGCTACTAGTTATGTCTGATGACTCAACATATAATTTCTTAGCTTTTGTGCTACAAAGACCATGACTAGGCAAGCTCATTCAATTGGCATGTAGTTCAGTTCATACCCGACCAATGTTCGGCTAATGTAATATATAGCTCTTTCTTTTTCTTGTTGGTCGTTTTGTGCTAGTAATGCCCCTAGCACTGAACTAGTAGTCAAGATGTATAGGATCAATGGCTTTCCATGAATGGGAGGCATGAGGACTGGTGTTGACAGTAGGTAATATTTGATTTATAGATAGGCTTCTTGACATTTATTTGTCCATACAAAGGGGATATCCTTGCGCAACAGATACTAGAATGGGTGACACTTATCTACCAATTGGGCTATGAAACACCGAATAGATTGTACTCTTCCTTGTAGAGTTCTGAGTTCACTGATTCCTCTGAGCGGAGGCATGTCTATGGTGGCTTTGACTTTTGCTGGATCAACCTCTATGCCTCTTCGGGAAACTATGTATCCCAAGAGTTTACCTGATGTGACCCCAAAAATACACTTCTTAGGATTTAGCCAGACTTTGTACTCTTCAAGTCTCTTGAAAATTGTGTCGAGCACCTTCAAATGATCTTTCCTGGTTACTGATTTGGCTAATAGGTCATCTATATAATCTTCCATTATTTTGTGCATCATGTCATGGAAGATTCTAGTCATAGCCCTTTGGTATGTGGCACCTGCATTTTTGAGACTGAATGGCATGACATTCCAACAATATGTACCCCATGGGAAAGTAAATGTCATTTTTTCCTAGTCTTCAGAAGCAATGCGAATCTGATTATAGCCGAAGAAACCATCCATGAAGGATAGCATCTCATATCCTGTTGTGAGGTCAACTATGATGTCAATGTTTGGCAAAGGAAAGTCATCCTTTGGGCATGCTTTATTTAGGTCTTGAAAATATGTACATACGCGGATCAGCCCATTTGGCTTTATTACTAGCACCAGGTTAGAAATCCATTCAGTGTAGTCAATAGACCATATGAATCTGGTGTCTAGTAATTTCTTTAACTCGGCCTTGACCAATAGAGCAACTTGAGGGTGCATTTTGCACAACTTCTGCTTGACTTGTTTAGCATTAGGTAATAGTGGCAGATGGTGCAGAACCAATTTTGGGTCCAATCTTGGCATGTCAGCATAGGACCATGCAAAGTTGATTTTTCATTCTGCAAAGAATTTATGAAATTATGATCTCTCTTCTTCAGTCAATGATGCAGCAAAGAGGACCATCTTGGGATCTTCTGCAGTTGATATGTTATCCCCTATTGTGCCTTCAATAAGAATAGCTGATTTCTATTGTTGCATGGGGAGAAATTATAGTCCTCCATCTTTGGGTGACTTAGAGAGGTTTTCACCCACATATACGTCCTTTATTTTTACTATTTTATCATCAAAAGGTGCCTTTCAGTTTTCACCTAGAGACGTTTCATTTTTAATTTTATTTTTAGTTTTACTTTTGCGATTAGAGGATGGAGCAGTCTCACCGAAGTATGCCATGCAGACTAAATCAATGGTGAATCCTGACTTGTGGTCCCCACTGGGTATGCCTTCTCATAATCCCATAAATTCAACAATTGCCTCTTCATTCTTAAATGTGTACAGGACTTGCGATCCTTGTTGGTCCCAATCGACTAGCATAGGGTAAACTAAGGAAATGCCATTGTCAATGTTGGTGAATTGAGGTGAGGATGCAGACAACATGCAGATGGATTTAGTGATGTTGTAGATGAGATTATCATCATCCAACTCTACATCGAACTCTATCCAATATTCTCCTTCACTAGTGTCAAATTCATTGTCAAAATAAGGGGTGAAGGTTATAGAGCCTTGGTTGTCAATGTCGTCTGATACTTCAGATGGATTGGACTGAAGGGGTTCAGATGATGGGTGTTGTACATCATGTGAAGTGGTAATGGGACTTTGACTATTTGGTGCCTGTTCAATTTTGAATGTTTTCCAAAACTGTTGTTCAGAGGTCAGTTCCCCTGGTTCGACAAACAAATCATCAAGACAACAGTCACTTAGGGATCATTCTAAGCCAAATTCCCACTCTTGGGAGTCAGTTTCGGTGAGGGTTTCCTTAGTGGTCTCAACACTTTTCGAAGCATGTACTTGCTCACTTGAAAGTCCAATGATACATCGATTGTCATTGTCAGGTGATCCAAACCCTAATCCAAGATACTTCAAAATTTGAAAAGTTTCTATGGGTTCCCTTCAGCCATTTTTATTTCTTCCTAGGCCACTAGTACCATCGTAGCCTTTAGCCTTCATTATGTCATAACCCTTGCAATACTTTTGAACTGGTAATGGGGGTAGTGTGACAATATCCTTATAGATCCATCCTCTAATGTCAGCAAGGTCTTCATTACTCATGTCTCCCCACTTGATAAAAACTATTTTCGGTGGAACTTTGAAAGTTTCCCTGGGTTCCATTCTGAAACATGGCCAACCATATATCTTTGGAGACTTGGGTATTGTTGTTATGTTGTATGCTATAGTTAGTTTGAACTCTTTGTAGCCGAGGCCCTAGATTTTGAAAGTGAATTCAGTCTTAGGGTTTGCCAGAGGTGGTGGTGTGGCGGAAGACGTGAATGGAGCGGATGCGAAAAATGATGTGAGTGTGGATGGATCAATGTATTTGGATGACAAGGAGCCAGTGCTTCCCGATTAATAGGCACTCAGTTTTCGGAAATACCCCTTGGGTTGGTATAGTATTGGAAGGGGTCGGGGTCTCCGTATATGGTTATTTCGGTGCCGTCAAATGGAAACATTAGGCATTGGTGATATGTGGATGGAACAGATTTTGAGGCATGAATCCATGGATGACCGAGCAAGATGTTATATGGTAGTTCTAAATCTAGGACCTGGCAGGTTGTGTCCACAATGACTGGTCCCACTCTGATAGGGAGAGAGATAACGCCACCTGGTGAAGAGTGTTCCTCATCATTGTATGCTTTGATCACTATACTCTTTGTTGGGTCTACGCATGCATCAAAGAACCCTAGAGCCTTAACTAGTTTGAGGGAGCATATGTTCAATCCTACTTCACCATCTACTAAAACCCATCTAACTTTTTGCTTGTGGAAAAAAGTTTCTATGTGCAAAGCATCATTGTGGCTAGTTTTAGGTGATGAGTAATCTTGATCTGAGAAGGTGATGTGGTGAGGCATAGTGAGATATCCCACCATGGTTTCAAATTGATTGACATCGATGTCCTTGGGGACCAATGACTCAAGCAGGGTTTTATCAAGGATATCTTTATGTGTGGGAGATATACGAAGCAACTCAAGTATAGAGATTTGTGCGGGAGTCTTTCCTAGCTGGTCGATGAGGTTAAATTGACTTTTGGGTTTCCATTGCTTTATGGCCAGGACAGATTTTGGTTATTTAGCAGATGGGATAGGTATGGTAACCTTGCCACTGTGAGTAGTAGCATTACATTGGGGTGCTCTCCTGATCGTAATGGTATTGATGTATTCATTGTTAGTTCAGACATTGTTTATAATAGGTCCACTAAAATAGTTGTACTTGGATAGGGTGAAGTAAGCTTGATTATTGTTCATCTATGGACCTAATGTGGAAGCCTTATGAGAACCATGGTCCTGCAGTGGATTCTTATGGATAGTATGATCTAAATTGGAGGCAAATTGAGATCCACCTACTTCAATGACACGACTTTTGATAAGATCTTGTATTAGGTTTTTCAATTGTTGAAAGTTAGAGGTTGTATGTCCTTTTGATCGATGGTATTCAAAAAATGCATTTTCATTCCACCATGCTGGTTTGAATTGTCCTGGATCATATGATTTTGGTTCTTGGAGAATAATGACCCCATTCTGGAGACATTTCTTAAGGACTTCTTCAATGGGTTCACCTAAAGAGGTGTATGTGTGACCCTTAGGAAATTGTCTTGTCTGACGGTATTGTCCATAGTTATTTTTATTGTTCTAATTGTTTGAAGGGACATTAGTAGGGGGTGTCGATGTTGTTGTTGGTTTGTGTTGTTTTTGGACCCCTTTTAGGGCTAGTACATGACCTACAGTGTTTGCAGTCTTGGCATCAACAACATCGTCATTTGTAACCTACTTATTTTTGACCCAGTATTTATTCTTGTTAGTGGTTGGATTGGCATTTGTGTTTTTGGGACCATATCTTAGTTCTCCCTTTATGATAAGGGCTTTCTCAATCTGGACCCCTTTTTTGACTAAGTTTGTGAAGTTTGTGCAATAATGTACTTGTAATGCATATTTTAAGGGCCCCAGAAGTGTTTGGACAAACATTTCAACTTTCTCCCTTTCGGGTATGTCAATGTGACATTGACTAGCAAGGATTCTCCATTTTTGAAAGAATGGGATAAACGTCTCACCAGCATCATCTTGCGTGAGAGTGCACAAACTAGTAATAGAAGTATCCATGTTGATGTTGTACACGTAATTTTTTATGAATTTTTGTTTAAACTCATCCCATGTTTGGATATCCTTTTGCATGGAAAACTATTCAAGGGCAGGACCTGCCAAACTTTTAGAAAAAAATCTCATCAAGTATGTTTGTTCGTAGGCAATGTCCATACAATTGGTTGAAAATTTGCGAACATGTTCAATAGGGTTTGTCTTGCCTCTGTATTTTGTGAAATTGGGTGACACATATCCCAGAGGAAACGGAGGCATGTATAAGCTCATGTCAAATGGGTATACATTTAGATCATATGATATTTCTGATTTCTTTCCTGAAATGTATATGTATTGGATATTTTTTTCTAAACCCATCAATGTTGTTTGGAGGGCATCCATAACAGGGTCATTTGTGTTTCTGTACATTGTATTGCTTGGTACACCATAGGTTCCCATTTGTTGTGCATGAATATTGGCATATTGTGGCAGTATGGATTGTTGTGGTATGTATGATATGTGTCGCTTGGCCTGTTGTTGGTACTGGAAGTTAGGGTTTGGTGTATATTGGTGAGTATGAACGTGAGATGAGTAGGTTGGGATGTGTCCCCCGGCCATGTGTGTTGTTACTTGAGGAATATGATGACCATGAATGTTATGATGTGTTAGTGATTCCATGGATTGTGTTATTTGACCACCTTGAGTGAATTGTTGAGTTTGCACAAGAGGAACATTTGTATTTGTACCTTGGGAGGAAATGACATGTGACTGTGTTGTCATGTTAATGTTTTGTTGTTGTCCTTGGATAAAGATATGTCCTTTGCCTCCTCCCAAAGGATTTTGTGAGATACCATTGAGAAAATATGTCAAAGTTGTGCTCATGGTAGTAGAAGTAGCTATCAAGGAGGAATTGTTGTGACTTGATGATGCCCTTGTGGCATTTACTACCATGGTATTTAGAAGGTTTGAATGATTTTTTGTCATTGCCAAGGAGCCAAAGGTGGTTCCATCTGATTGTGACTGTGTTGTGGATGTGGTGGGTATTGTAGCCAATTGTGATCCTCCAATGGATGTAGTATTTATTGTATTAGAGGTGTTTGGGATGTTGGAGGTAGCATGCAATGTCGTTGTGGTGTCAAAGAAAGTATTGCTCGTCGTGTTTAGAGGTTGACCACTATTTGACATGTTATGCATGTTATTGAAATTAGGGTTTGGAGGTGTTGATTATATTGTGGTAATGTCAAATCCTTGGGGTAATTTGGCTCCTTGACTCAAGAGTATGGCCAAGTATCTATCTCTGTCATAAAGGACCATTATTTCAACGAATCGAGAGGCCTCTGGGTCTTGTGCCACTACCTCTAAGTTTTCCTCGAGTATTTGACTGTACTCATTCTTTCACAAGAATGGTTCAAATGGGTTGTTTGATGAGGGTAGTGTCGTCATGAGAGGTTGATTGTTTGAATTACCAAATGGATCGTCAAAAGTCCAATTTGGGTCATATGTGGGATTGTTGACAGTGGAAGTGGGGTCTTACCAAAAGTTTTCCATTTGTCATTGTTGTTTTTGGAGTCTAGTTTCTACCATAAATGAGATTGCTCAAATAACAATGCCAACTAAATGCAATGATGACACTATGCAAGGTCTAAGTTCAAAATGACGACCAGGATGACTAATGTTTTTGGATTTTTGGGAATAAAATATGTAATGTCTAGACTTATAATGCAATTTAAGACAAGGGTATCTAAGCACTTCTAAGCTCAATCTTTGTTTTCTATTTCGGTGACTAGAGGACTTTGTTGAAAATGACAAGATGACAAGGTCTAAATGACTAGTGAGTTTTCCTAACTAGACTTTTGAGTTGGAAAAAAATCTCACAAAAGAGGAAAATGATTGAAAAAGGGGTTGATAACTTAGTCCAAGAGAGCCTAATTTTGAAAGCAATGACATTTCCAATTGTGCTAAGATTTTCCTAATCCTAAGTATGCAAAATGTAAACCTAGGGACAACCTAATGTCTAATGTATGCAACCTAACAAGAATGAAGGATGAAACCGATGGTGATGAATGCAAACTAAAGGTCAAAACTTTGAGCAATTTCAAAATTGGCTTTTGACAGAGTCTCCTTGGAAACAATGTTTGACAAATGATTGAAAAGGTGAAGACTTCAGATTTGAATTTATATGAAGTTTTAATTGTGATAGGCGAATGCGTCATTTGAGGTTTCAATTGCGTTGCAGTTTTGAGAATGCAGCTCAGGTTGAGCAAATGCGACTCAGGATCAGACAAATGCAACTCGGTTTAGCAGATGCAACTTTGTGATAGTCAATTACATCGTGACGCATGCTCATGCAGTGTTTGAAATCTTGAATGTGGCAAATTAGAGTGATTGTGACTCAGAAACTCAAATGAGGTTTATCAAATGTGACAACTTGTGAAAAAATGAGTTTATTGTTGTTTTGATGGAAAATTTGTTCTATTTGATATTGACTATTTTGTTTAGAACTATAAATGTGATGATTCCAGAAAGCACTTGATAAGAACAATGTTTTGAAAGTAACCAATCACACATCAGATAAGTAAAATCCTAGGTTAGGCCATGACAATATTCACTAGATTCCACATGGGTTTCCCCAACCGCATATCTGTAGCGTGTGAATTCAGAAGCTTGGATGCACGAGCTCCCCCTTACAATGCACTCTCTTCACAGGCCAACTGAGCTTCTAACCCCCATGAAACTCCCATGGCAGGTTGATCACCTCTACTACAAACTGTGAAAGTGTGGATGCCTTCACACTGACTAGTGTTGCACTAGCAAATAGAAGGTTTTTGGCTTACTACACAAAGGTTTTTAGTTCGGGACCCCGTTCGAGTGGCCATACATGGGGCAAGAGATTAATCACCAATAAGGTGGCACTCCAGCCTAAAAAGGTTAAGCTCAATAGGGTTTAAGGGAGTACAACTCTATCCATATGACACATCCACACTCACAATTTTAGGTTTTCCCTTAATATTTACATTTATATACTAGTTGGGGGTAGCTTGGCTTGAGCTCTGTTGCTGGTTTGAGTCATGTTGGGGTGATGAGATGAAATCCCTAGGTAGGCCCAATTTCTAGAGTTGGTAACCGTTTCTCTTACACCCAAGATCACCCGAAAGTGCAAGGGGAGGGGATACTCCGATATACCAAATCGTTAGGTAAAAACAGATAAAAGCAGGTCTGGTTTTTTTATCACCAATTTTTCAAAAGGTGAGAGCATAATCACCTACCGCTTTACAAACACATTCAAATATGATCAAACAGAGGTTCATTTTAATTGCACCAAAATAAAATGTGTGTTACACTACTAAAAATGCAGGCACATTGTTTTGATGTTTAGTCTTTGACGGTCGAACCTACAAGACAATCCATTAGTAGTTTTAGTGTTTGTCTTCAACCCACAAAAAGTAACTGCCAACAAGCTACAAATCTTGATTAGTAATAGAAAACCTATGCTAGGCAGAGTGCAGGAAATAACCAAGATAAAAGAAACACAAAAAACAACAAAAAATTGAATGTGAAATAACAAAAATTTTTACCAGTCGAATGCATCACAACAAAGAGATTGTGTCACTCTATGTATTAGATGCACCTCGATATTTCAATTGTGGCTTTCCCAAGGCCGATTGTTGCATGACAGGGTGATTGTGGTGTTTCTGTTGGCTAATGCATTGCGATGCATCAGATGCATCATGAGTTAAAAAAAAAGTAGTTGTGTCACTTCGTACCTATACCTATAAAATAACAAAAAACACGTATGAAAATAACAAAAAAGATAGAGTCGGGTTCACCAATGTAACTTAGGATTTATTTTTAGGTTAGATTCAGGTTATCAAATCAATATAAAAGACAAAACCCAAAGTAATTACAAAGAACAAAGGAAACAAATGTAAATGTAACAAGTATACCAAATAGTTGTTGCAGCCTCCATGATTCACCTTTGTAACACCTTCTTACTTATTGGATGATACTTTTCCCTCAGATCCGTCGTGCGAGCAATCTACAAATATATGCCTATGTCCTACACCAAGCTTTGAAGGATTTGCATAAATGTCCAATGCCTATGCCTAAATGACTATGATTGACAATGCCTAAACATACTA
>VDFB02379711.1:131561367-131619581 GCA_007258455.2 Sequoia sempervirens
TGTGCTAAATCCCTAAGTGTATGCACCATTCATCCACCTAATGCACTGAAATCCTAAATGCGTTATTCTAAGTATCGTATGTGCTAAACTATCTATTTCCTAAAAGTGCTAAATTTACCCTATAAGTGCTAAAAGAAACATTGCAAGCGCTAAAACTCCTACTCTATGCATGAAAATGAAATTTTCAAACCTAAGTCCATTCTAAAACACATATAAATTCAATTAAAATCACAAAATTTCCACACAAAGAGGGTTGAATCGACTCACCGGTGGTCCATATGCAACTGGTCTCTCATATCAGTAGGCCCACTTGAATCTATGTCTATGATACGGTATCTCCATCTCGCCAAGTCAGTGTTAGAGCAACAAAATCACTAAAGTCAAAAGGTGAAAATGACTTGCCCTTTTTACCCCTTTTACCTTTTAAAGGTCAAACAAGGTGGGTTTTTGTGGCATTTTATTTTTATTTTTTCTCCTTTCTCAAACTTTGACCTTATTTTTCAAACTGGGGCACCTTTTTAATCAATTTAGCCCAGGCTAAATTCATCTATCCTCTCATCATCTGTATAATAAATATATTTCATCATCAACTCAACACTTGTCTCATCATCAATGGATGCACTGTGGGGGCATCAACAATATCAACAATATTTCTAACTGTAAGTTACGGTTTAGTGATTCAACTGCAGCACATCACCACATTTTTAATTAGCAGGAATGCCAAAATCTTTTCTCTAATGTGGAAAATAAAATGCACAGTTAGATTATTTTCTTCTTTTTAGCTGCAATGTGGTTTCACACATCATCAAAGAGGGGAAAAAATGTGACATATCTTAAAAATGGTCATGGTTAATCAAGCTTGTCAATTAATTAAATATGAATTATTTAATTAATCTTCTAAAGTCATCTACATATAAATAAATTTAATTATTAATTTATATTGATCACTTTTATAATTCTTCTACCTTAATTAAATAAATAAGTTTATTTAATTATTACTATCTTCTATCTTCCTCTTAATTAAATTAAATAAATTTCATAATTTATTTATATTAATTATCATATGATTCTAAATTTGAATATTTGAATAAAAATAATGGAATATTCCTCCAAACACTTTCTTCATCTCATAGTTAAAATAAATCTTACAAATATTTAATTTAACACTTTTTTCTCATTTCATGCATAATTAAATATTTTAAATATTTAATTACCTTCCATTTTCATCTCACACGTAATTAAATATTTAATATTTAATTATGGAAACTTCTAAATTCATTGTCACATGTAATTAAATCAATTTATTTATTTAATTGTGGGATTTATCTTCAACTACAAAACCAACTCGTAACTAAAGATGACAAATGACAAGTTGCCTCTATTTTTGAGTGCAAGGTTTTGTGGGAAGGAAACATCTTCCATTATTCTCTCAACCTTCCATCTTTTTCTCAACCTCTAGAATCTCTCACCATTCATCTTGACAAGCTTTATTTCAACCATTGATCACATCAGCCAATTAGAAGCTTTCAAAAACTCTATAAATACCCCTGCAAATCCAAACATTTGTTACACACATACACACACATTAGAGACTGGCGATTAGCATTTTAGCATTATTATTATCATCTTTAGTATTCATAATTTCATAATTTTACATTCTAGCAATCATGTTTAGTTTAAGCATGTTAATCATTTCTTAGCATAGCATGCATTCATCTTTAATCTTGTTCTCTAGAAAGATTATTTGTTGAGCCTAGCAAACAATCTGTGAGCATACTGGAATCAACAAAAACACTGGAGATAGAGGACAATGGGATGTCATTGAAGAAACTGTTGTTTTAAAAGTTTTTTTATATTTTAATTTTTTTTCTTCAATATAATGTTGCATTGGTGTGTTTTGATTTAATTTTGGAATCTACATTTATTGTGCACATAAAATTGATCACACACTATAAATTTTCCTGCACAAATAAAATATGTTGTTATCATCAAGACAACTATCAAGACTTGTAGATTCAAAATATCATTATTTCCAACCTCACACATCTTGTCAAAATAATCTTGAGTTATATCACATTTATCAAACAATTCATCAAATGAATAACAAAAAATATTTTTGTCACATGAGAATTTACATAATGTAGGATTAGACCTTAGACATATATTTTTAGTTATGATTTCTTCAAGTAAATAAACTAATAACTTATTTTCTTCTTTAAACATTGATATTTCTTCCTCTTGTAAACTATTTTCCATTTCCAATTCTTCATTTTTATTTATAACTTTCACTATTTTTTCATCTAAAATATTTTTTTAACACATTATTTTTCATTTTCTTCAGTTACTTATTGTCCATTCTTTCTGTAGTGTGGAAAAATGAATACCCTTTTTATTTTAACACTTGTTTGGGCCCACCTTGATTTATTTATCCCTATTTAAGTCTTAATTGGTCCTATTTTTCTTCCAAAAGCCCAATGAATTATATCTTTTTTCTGGCTAATCCCGACATTCTACAATGTATAAATGATAATTGAATGATTTCATCAGAGTCTTCCTAATTTTTTGGTTTGAAACTAAAACACCACCTAGGGTGTCTTTTTCTCCCAAAGGTCTTACGACCAGGTGATTTTGAGGTATCTTAAATGGGATCCTTTTTGGTTTATGTGCCGCAAATTTCATGACTTGGGACTAAGATGCCACCTAGGGCATCTCAATCCCCCTTGAGTCATTTTCAAGATTTAATTTCAAATTCTGGCGGGATTTAGCCTCCTTTTTTAATGAATTCATATGTCAGCTCTGTTTGAAGCAAGGAACACTAAGAGGGGGGGTGAATCAATGTTCTACAAAATTTAACTTTATTAATATGATATTTAAACAACTTATATCTTTGACCCAAAAGAAAGATGCAAGAACACAAAGCATTCAACCAAAATACCATAACACTAGGATTTTTTACGTGGAAACCCTGTTAGGGGAAAAAACATAATGGACGCTAATCCACAATATGAGTATACTCAAAATAAGTGTTTACAAATGGGGAATGCACATGCATTCAGGCACACTGCCTAGAGCTCATTGCTCAAATAAAAAGGGCTTACTACCCAAAAGAAGACTCATTGTCCTACAAAAATAGATAGACAATCTGGAGTGGATGAACTATGAGATAGAATCTGCTAATGCCTAAGTATTGTTTTTTTTATTCAAGGGGTGAACGCTTTTGACCGGAGCTATGAACCAGAATACAACCATTCAACAATACCACCCCAACGGGGTTTGAACCTTGGTGGAAAGAACAACAATGCCACCTTTAAACCAATACACCATGCCAATACGAGCTAATGCCTAAGTATTGTTATAGTTAAGCACATAGATCACATTCTTCACACTATCTGATTCTGCTCTTTAAAATTTGTCTGCTTTAATTCAAATCACCAATCTTCTTTCTACTCTTATGAAACTATACACAATTGATCAATATTCCTTTTGACTTTTGCATCTCATCACAATACACAACAAAATTATATTAGCAATCACTTATGTATATTCATGACTAGGAATTACATAAACTACATGTCGGCTTTTACAAAAATATAAAACATGTACAAATTGTTAGCTTAATCCATAAACAATTATTAATGTGAATCATACAATATCTTCCAAAACATAGTGAGGACCCAAAAAAACATCTTTGAACATGAAACACCTTAAAAAATTATGCCTCGAATATCCACAATGTGCTATACTCATTGAGTCAGCCTTTCAACATTGTTAGACTGAAAATCAATCAACTGGATCTTCTAACTTGCACACTAATCAATACGAGGCTCTATCATTCAATGATAAGATAGTTCATACATCGAAAATCCTTCCCTGAGTTCCACGATATCAAATAACTTAAGTGGCGGGAATCAGTTGTACAACCTGAATTCCTATTCTTAGCTTTGACAATAAATACAAATGTTTTTAACTCAATGATAAATCAAATATTTAGGTGCGTATTATATTATTAGATTGTAGTTTCCATTAATGACAACACCGTACGATTCCCGTGGTAGGTCTCTTTCCAACAATCTTCCCTTTGCTGAATGATGGGTAACACTAGTGAAATGACCTGCTGAATCTACCAACATGAATACACCAGAATCTTATAAACTGAAAAACACAACTCTCCTTAAGATGAATATGATGCCCTATAATTTCTTGATGGCAAATAAATGAAATATGTAACCTACATACCAAAATAAAATAAAATTGCTATGAAATAAATGTATATACATAATATCTCCTTTACAACTTACATGAACTTGAATATGTCTACAAAATTGTTCTTCAACAAGCTTAAACTAGTGTCCCAACCCTTTTTGAGACTCTCCAAAATAGTCATGTTACCATAGAAAAGATAAGATTGCATCTCTATTGACTCAATATTTTTTGAATCACTAACAACCATAACATCCTGTGCTTCCTTCAATGCATTAAGCATTGTCTCCATTTTAGGACCATTTATTCCTTTGAGCTCACATACCCTTTCAACAATTTTTTCTTTTTCATGCTTCAAAATTTTAATTTTTTCAAGCAGGGATATGACTTGACCTTCTTGCTTACTCATAGAAATGGTTAAAGGATCAAAGGCTTGAGAAATATCTACTAATTGTTTCTCATATTCCTTAATCTTCTTCTTAGTGACCTCAGTGAATTTTGACAAGGATAAGCATGACTTGTAGATATTTCCACCCTCAGATAATGCACCTTATATGTTCTTTTCACATGTAGCTCATATATATTTATCATTAGAAATCATACCCTTCAATCTACTAAACCTGTTTGCATCAAATTCTTTCTAAAGTTTATCCTCAACTGACTTTTCAAGAGACTCAAAGTGAGTACTTACAGAGCTGATAAGTTTCTTCAACTGACCAGAGGGAGAATTAGATAAGTCCTTCACATATGTAGGAATGATCTTCTCCAAGATACTGGATGCAAGACTTAGTAGTTCATTGTCCTCAATGTGAGATTTCAATATCTCCTCCCTTGCCTTAGCCTGAGCAAATGATGCTACCTTCAACTTTAGAATAGGAGATAGAGTGGCTAAGTTGATAGGACCTTCAACCAATTTAGGGTCAAACTCCTCCTGTTGTTCTTCTAAAAAATCCTTCACTTCCTTTGCAGTGTCTCTTGCTTCCATAGGAATCTCCTTTGCCTCAACCTTCTTTTCTTCGATCACAGATTCTTGATTGGCTTTAGGAATCTCTCTTTCATCAAATGACACATCTTTAGGAGCTTCAGTCTCCATGGCAATTTTAGTATCTTATATTTCTAGAGGATTTTGAGTGTCCTTAATTGTGTCTTCTTTCACTTCTTCAATTTCTGGACCAGATGGAACATCTTCATCATGAGTTTCTTCAGAAACAACATTATATTTGTTCTTCAACAAAACTACCCTAAGAATTTTCTTAGTATTTTTTGCCACTTCTTCAGTCTTCCTAGTCATAAGCTTATTCACCCTTGTTTTTCTCTTAAAATCCCTTTTTGAATCATTGACTATTTTCTTCATTTCTTCTATTGACATTACCAGATGTAGATCGAAAAGTATGCATTCTCTCATTTTTTCTTCTTCAATTCTTGCATTTACTCTCCTTATTTATAAGACTTCATATAACCCTTTAGGTAACTCTAACATTATTTCTATGAAATTCATATTGAAAACATTCAAATATTTTATTATTCCTTCTTCAAGAGTTCTTTGACCAACACTATCAAAAGTTTCATACCATTTAGAAAGTGGTTTAAGATTACCATCCTTAATTAAAAGCTTTTTCCACTTCCTCTACAGTCATACCTGATATGTCAGTTTTCACCTTTTTCTTTGCTTTCTCTTCACTGGAGGTCTTTTCCTTAGAGACTTTTGATGCCTTTGTGCCCTTATTCTTTATTTCTCTTAGCTCTTCATCATATTTAGTTTCTTCATCATCTTCAATTACCACATAGACTCTGGTGATTTTATCCTTCTTCCTCTTTCCTTCTCTACTGGATGTCCTGACTTGAGCTTTTACTGGGCTTGATTTATTTGTAGGACTAGATGAGAGTGCAGAGATCCTTGTAGATCTAGATCTGGTAGAGGATGTTGTTGGACTAGCTGACTTAGTTCTAGCAGGCTCCCCTTCTTCAACTTGTTCTCTTTTCTTCCTAGCTTCCCTCATTTCTTCAACTGATATAGCAAGGATTTCTACAAAAGCTTCAACTTCTTTCTCACCTTCCAGACTATCATAGGCTTCTTTAGTTGTGTATGGATTTGTATATCCTTCTCTTCAAAGGTACCAAACCTTTCTTCTATCAAATCCTAAGGTTTAATCAATAGGTGTTGGGAATATAGCTCCAAAATGTGTTCCTCAACCTCATATCCCATAGGAATTATCCAAAATATTCTAGGTTCGATTGCTTCCATCAAACACTGATCAATTTCAACCATGAAGAAAATAGTTTCCTTATATTTTTCCACTATAGATTTAGGAATCCTTTCCCTAGCTTGCATTTTTCTTTGAAAGCTTTTGAAATAACCCCATATAGCAGTTTTCCTTGCTTTTCTATCACCAATTTTGTATAAGGTGTATCTGATTTGAACAGTTATAGGTTCCATTGCACTTTTCCAACTCCTAGAACTTCATTCATGAAGTAGAAGAATAGACATATCAATATATTTCCATACTTGAAAGAGTTATTCTTGTCCTTGATTTTGCCAAAATTTTGAATTAGTTGGCCCTAGAGTAACTCACATAAGTCATATTCTGCATTTTCCTTGACCATCTGATAGGCTGCATAGATTGCAATACCGGATACAACGTTATCTCAACTAGAGTGATAGATTTTGTATCCAATAACCATAGAAGAAAATATTACATGGAAAACTCAATGATGTCATTAATTGTCATGGCTCTTTTGTCAAAAACGGAACTGGTTTCCTCAATGACTATTTGGTTCTTCACAACTTTCAATGTGGGAAACCCACTAGATGAATTCAAACTAGTTACAATAATTATAGCTTATTTTGTGATTTTGAAAGGATAACTTAACCACATGAATTCAGCATACACTCGACTCAATATGTATCAAACCCTTTCATTTTTGTCAAACCTGGGAAACTTGACAATTTGTGTGAACTTCTTCTCCTCCAAAGTCTTGAAGTCAGTCCTTACATAGAGATCTTCTCCCACAATGTGATTTTTATATAGATTTAATAATTGGGAGTTTCCTAATTCCTCAACATTTGTATGCAAATATTCCCTAATATCTTCAATATGAAAAACATCATATGGAATGGAAGAAAATACATCTAATGTTTCCATCTCAATAGATTTGAATGGGTGCCATTTGAATTTTTGGAGGGGTCTATCCTTGATATCAAATACTAATGAAGTAGCCATTTCTAGAAATTTCAAATTCACAAGTTTTGCAAATAAATACCTCTCACCGGATTAGGGTTTGATCACTGAATCACATTCAAACTTGTATCTCACCAATATTCGCTTATAGAACTCTCCAAACTTCTTAAAATGCAATGTGACAAATGAGAAATAGAAGTAACCTTTTATCATTCACACACCTAACTTTTTGTCCCAATAAATGCTTTTTCCATAGGTCTTCTGGATACCCTGTTTTTATTGATTATGAAAGAAAATTCTTTTGCGGACCTTCAATTTTGCATAAATTTTCTCCACAATTGTTCCCAAAACATCTATAGATCACTAATGCAATCGTTGCAATTTGCCACATTCTAGTATCAACTACCTGTAGGGGGTAAAATATTTTTCTTGAGAACTCCCCTAGGCTAGAGGCCTTAAACTAATTCCCAGAGGAATTTCCAGTACCAGATTCTGGTGTTGACTCATTTTCTGCATTAGAAACACTCTTCTTCACCCATGTCTTCATCATTTGATTCTTGATCCCATCTGGAGTAAGTTTTCCTTTTCCCTTAACATTTTTTTGCATATTTTTTCCTTTGTTTACCAGACCCTTCCTACTTCTATAGAATCTTGCAATGTGACTAGATTTTTTACAATTATAGCACACAACATTCCTTTTTCCAGACCAGTTATTCCATTGATTTTCTCTTGATCTGTACTGGTTAGCAATATGGCCAAACCTATTGCAAGCATCACATCTAACATTTCTATGAAAAAGTTGTTTGAAATATTTTTGCATTCAATTGACTTATGGCCATACTTATGATAATTGAAACACTGACTGGAGAATGATGGACCACTTGGATTCATTCTACTTCTACATTGAGGAGCCATATGACCAAATTTATTACAAACAAAACAATATCCATTGAATTTTTGAGCATTGGATTGTCTTACCAGATACTTTCTAGCTTTGTTCATTTGATTTCCTAGCCTAAATTTCCTTTAACTAGATCCAGAGCTTTCTCCTTTCTCAAATCCAAAACCTCGCTTGTCATTTCCAATCTTTTGGCTTTGAATCAATTCATCAAGCTTAGCTGAGCTAGTCTTGAACTTCTCCTTTTATTCATTTGCAGTAGAAAGTTCATTCCTAAGAATAACAATATGTATTTCAAGTTCTTCTTCATTGTTTCTGGATTATGACAATTTAAGCTCCAACTGATTGAATCCATCATTAATTCTACTGCATTCATCATATTTTTCTTTCAAGGACTGAGTAAGATTCTCTTCATTATTTTTTTCTCTTCAGTCTCCTTGGTCATCCTCACCACAATAGATTCCATCTTATGCTTTAGGGAAGCATTATCTTTGGTGAGATTTTCACATTCTTTTATATTTTCCTTCAAGGCTTGACTTAGGTGTTCATCTTCCATGCTTTTACTTCCTTTCTGCTTTAGCTGATCACAAAGATCCTTTCTCTTTTCCTTGGACTTATTGATTTGATCTTTCAATGATTGAATGAATTTCTCAGCATTCATGAGGCTTTCCTGCAATTCTTGGACTTCATATTTGGACTAATCAAGATCATCTAGTGCCACAAAAAGTTGTTGAAGACTACCATAATCCATTGAATCACTTTCCAAAATCTTCCCAAAGCTATTAAACTTCTTTTGAGGAACTAGGCTCTAATACCAATTGTTGGAATCAAGGAACACTAAGAGGGGGGGTGAATCGGTGTTCTAAAAAATTTAACTTTATTAATCTGATCTTTAAACCACTTATAGCTATGAACCAAAAGAAAAATGTAAGAACACAAAGCAATAAGCCATAACACCATAACATGGATTTTTTAACGTGGAAACCCTGTTAGGGGAAAAACCATGGTGGAGGCTAATCCACAATATGAGTATGCTAAAACTAAGTGTTTACAAATGGGGAATGCACATGCATTCAGGCACAGTGCCTAGATCTCCTTGCTCAAATACATAAAGGATTACTACCCAAAAGAATACTCACTATCTTAAAAAATACATAGATAATTTAGAGTGGATTAACTATGAGATAGCATCTACTAATGCATGAGTATAGTTATGGTTAAGCACATAGATCACATTCTTCACACTCTATCTAATTCTACTCTTGAAACTCTATCTGCTTTAATTCAGATCACCAATCTTCATTTTTCTCTTATGAAACTATGCACAATCAATCTATATTCCTTTTTTTACTTTTGCATCTCTTCATAACACACATCAAAATGATATGAACAATCTCTTATATATCAGCAACTAGGAATTACATAAACTACATGTCGAATTTTACAAAATATAAAACATGTACAAATTGTCGAATCAATCCATAAACAATTATTAATGTGAATCATACAATGTTGGCCAAATCATAGCAAGGACCCAAAAAAACATCTCTAAAAATGAAACACCTTAAACAATTATGCCTTGAAGATCCACAACACACTATAATCATCGAGTTGGCATTTCAACATTGTCAAATTGAAAATCAATAAACCAGATCTTCTAACTTGCACACTAATCAATACAAGGATCTATAATTCAAATATAAGACAATCCATACATCAAAAATCCCTCCCCGAGATACACAACACAAAATGATAAAAAAATTTACGTATGAATCAATGTATAGAACTCTATCGGATGCCCTGTTCTAGCTTTGATAGTTAACATAAATCATCAATCTATCTTCTGATATAAGAAAATATTGAGGTGCAGATGGGATTACTGACTAGGGTTTCCATCAATGACAACACCAGATGACTTGTGTAGTATCTCTTGCCAACAGGCTTGGTATGTTGTAATTTTAGGATATTAAGCATAGATAAGTATAAATACAAGGTTCCTTCATTTATTTTCATATCTAAGCAATCAAGTCTTTTGTGAGAGAATTTATCATAGCACAATTGAGTTCACAAGAGCATTCAAGAGTAATTCTTCAAGCATTTGGAGCCATCATCAAGATTCAAGCATCATATCAAAGATATTCTTGTCTCATGTGTGTTGTTGTGCTAACATTTGTGATGTAGCAATTTGATTCAAGCAAGAAATTCAATTTCATATTCATTGAGCATTCATTTGGTTCAAGATCCATATCCATTGCAGCCATTTCATACAAGTCTGTAGAATTTACAATAAGGGTTTGGTGAGTTGTAGGATTCCATGTTGTTCATTCACCATTTCCCTTCATTATTCTATTTCATTTCAAGGTTTAATTACCAACAAGGGGTTTGACCAAGGAAAACCCCCATTCACTAACAATTAATAATTCTTTCCCTTCTTACATATTTGTGTTTATAGATCTAGGTTGAAGACTTGAAGATCATTTGAAGTGCAAAGTTGTAAAGTTTCAAAGTTGCATGAAAAAGTTGTCATCTTCATGAAAACTCACCTAAAAGCCAAATCTAAAGGTTTCAAAGCCTGAGATCAGAGAAGAAGGAAGTACAAACATCAAGCCTTAGGATCCTATTCAGAGATTTCAAAAATTACAAATGGGGCTAAGACAACAATAAAGGTGTATGAGTCCTCTTCAGGCTATTTTAAAAAAAATATTCCAAATCTAGTTCCAATATTTGAAGATTCTACATCTACCTCGAGAAACAACAAGTAGATGAAGACAACAATAAAGGAACCTTTGTCCTTAGCATATTTTGGAAACTTCTTTGCTTTTTTAGAATCCTCACAAAATCACCAGACTTCCTAGGTACATACCTCCTAACTCCCTATTACATACTTCATTATTTGCATCTATCATTTAGCTTGCATTGTTAGATTTTTTGATTTGAATGCTTGTTTGTCTTTTCCAAGCATTTGCTTGGTGGTGAACCCCTAAAAGCTAAAAAATCCCCCTCCTAGGTCTTCCTTGTTGTGAATTTATTTACCTTATGAGGTTGATAGTCAATCCAATTAGGACTCCTAGGACATTATTGAATGTTTGTATGTGAAAAGTGGTACCATTAGCACACCCTCCTTTTCACCATACAACACATTTTGGTGAACTTTACTCTTTTGAGCATTCATTTTCTGATTGATAGTCCATTCAAGTTCTAGATCTAGATTGCAATCATTCTTGCATTGCATTTTGCATTAGTGAAATTGCATCTAGGGTTTTTCATACTTAGTGAAAATTTCATTTAGGGTTTCTCATATTTGCATTAGTGAAAGTGCATATAGGTTGCATTTCTACTTTCTTGTATCATTTCATTTCATTCAAAAACTAAAAAAGTGTGTTTTTCATCATCTTAATTGCATTTAGAAAAATTCTTATTGCACATGCAAAATTGAAAAAAAAATCCATTCAATTTGCATTCAATTTCTTGTTACTAGTTAACTTTTCTTCCATTCATTTGCACATTGTTCATGTTTCTAAACATCAACATCCTAAATAGATAATCTATAAACATTGTAAACAATCCAAAATTTGATGTTTTAATAAGAAAAACCTCTACTAGGACTAAAACCCCCTTCCTGGCATTCTTAATCCCTCTTAGGGTTTCTGTCTCAAATTCCTTTCTTTGTTGTTTGTTGTCTGTTTTAGTCCCTAGAACTTTAGAATTTCACTAGTAGGACCAAGACACCCTTACAAGAATCTTAGTCCCTATTGAGTCTGACCTTCTAGTTTTCAGGATCTGAAATTGCTTTTTTGTGCTTTTGTTAGCTTCCTTCAGTTCTCTGTTTCAGTTGGTAGAATTTATCTTATTCCAATTTCTTTCATTTCTAGTGTAATTGCAAGCATATGATATTGTGTTCATTGCACTTTCTTTTTTTTATCCCTTGTATTAGCTATAGTAATTTCTATCCTACTGCTGATGCTGTGGTTAGACAACGTGTGAGACTCATGGCATCCTATGATAAAACACTCATTGTGGATCTTAGGTTATCAAGCTCTCTTACTTCTAGTGTTAGCATTAGTTCACTAGGTATGGATCATATCTTTGATACCTCATTTCCTATTCCTACCTTACCAACAAGTGCTATGCCAAGTTTTCAAGCAATGGTTGATCATATACCTCAAGAAAACATAATGAAAATGCATGAATATCTAACCCATTTACAAGATAGTGTGAGTATTGAAAAACATTTCCAACATTGTTATACTTTCCATAGATAGTATTCACCACATGATGGAATGTGATGAAGGACTAAAATTTGTGTGTAACCTAGCTTATGTCTTTGGAAAACATCTCCCTTCCACCACTAATGGTGCTCAAGCTTCAAACAATGTGCAAGGCCAAAGAGGAAATCAAACCCCTCCCTCTTCAACCATAACATCCATTCCAACCTATAATAATCCTCAAGCACGACCATAACGATGTAACCAACTGGAAATATCCTTCCTACCTTGAATATTTCAACTAGTGCTCCTTATACTTATGTGGCACCTAATCTTATCTCTCCTCCCATAATAAATCCATTCACTAGTTCTTCCAACACATACACACCAACATCATATTCATCTCCATCTCCAACCTCAAGCATTGATCCTATGATTAACCATCTTTTACAAAGCCTTTCATTCATCAAACATTAATTTTCCACCATAAATTGAAATCAAAATGGTCCACCTTCATACTAAGTCAAAAGTAACCCATTATCCTTGGAGATATTGAGAACTCCATTGCCACAAAGAATATAGATCCCTATATTTTAGAAATACAGAGGAAAGGGGGATCATGCTAATCATGTTAATGTCTTTATTGCATTGTGTAGTGACTTTATCCTTCAAGACAAACTATTGGCTAAGCTCTTTCCCCAATCCTTGAAATATATTGCCTTGGATTGGTTTTTTACATTAATGAATAACTCAATTCATTCATTTAATGAACTTGTTGAGGCCTTTATTAACCATTTCCAAGTGCATATGGTTCTTTAAATGACCCTAGATGATTTGATGAGATGTAAGAAAAATGAGGGTGAAAAAGTAATTGACTTCATTTCATGCTACCAATCGCTTTATTCCCAAATCAGTGTGAAGATTCTCGATTCCCACCTTCAAAAGATGTTCACAGAAAATCTCCAAAGTAAGATAAGAGATAGGCTTACCATGATGAAATTCCCTTCCTTCATGTACTTGTGCACTACCCTTCGAGATTATCATAATTCCATAGGTAGTAATGAACCAAAAAGTACCTCTACCCATCCTAAAAATTGCAAAGCTCCAAACCAAAACAACTACCAACCTTTCAAAAAAAAAAAAAAGTTTCCTTCAATTAAATTTATCCTCTCAACCTACTCAACTAGTTGATACCCAAGTAGTTTCAATAAATAAAAGTAATCCTTATATCTTTGGGGATCCACAAAGACAATTTACACCCTTACCTGATACACTTCACAACATTATGACCCATCTATTAAACAAAAACATTCTTACCCAACCTCTTGTTCAACACCTTGACCATAGCAAGCTATTCCATGCGAGCTTTAGACATAATTCCTATTTTTCTTATCACCAACAAAGACATGATATGGAACATTACAATCATCTTAAACATATTGTGGAAGACCTCATTGATTCAAATCATATCCAAATTGGAGGTGTGAATGACAAAGGTAATAAGTTTGTAGCTCCTCCCAATGAAAACATGCAAATATTTACCAATCCCATGCCCAACCATAATATTTCATTTGTCAAGGCTAGTGAAACTAAGCCTATTGTAATGAATGTTGACATAGATGATGAAAATACAAGTAATCATGAAAAAAATCCTATGGATACTAATGAACAAAACCCTATTGATACAATGATAGGAGTGATTGACATCGAGACTCATAAATAGAAAAACATAATGCCCACTAAAATTACTTTCTTTTCAGAAGAAATAATTCCACATGCACTTGATGGTCCTCATTACATAGTTGGTAGAATCAATAACATGCCCACTTTTGGGATTTTAATTGATCCTGTCTATGGAGAGAATGTGATCAGAGAAGAAATCTTATATGTGCATAAACTTACTCAAGATAGATATGATAAACAAAAGAATGGATTAAAATGTATGATGGTTTTTCTTGTGCTATGATGGGCTCAATCACACTCCCTTTACAAGTAGGACCGAAGAAATTAAAAGTAGATCATTCTCTATCATATCCAATTAAAAAAAAAATCATGTGAAGTTGGGTTATAACTGGTTTAACTCCATGAAGGAGGCCCCATCTATTGTCCATAAGTGCTTAAAGTTTCCAATCGGAAATGAAATATTCACTATGAACCATAGTGGCTTTAGACCCCCATCTTCATGTGGAAACTTTTCCTTAGATTATTTTTGGCCTGAACCTATGGAGCCTATAAGACTCCATGAATATTTCCTTTCCCTATCCTACCAAAATTTCAAAGCAAAATGCATAGCCAAATTATCCCTTGAGAACTTGCGTCCACCCATGATTGAACCTCCACCCCTTGAAGAAAACAATAGTAAATCTAAATCCCTTCCAACAAACCAAGAACCATGCATGAAAACTCCCTTTCCTATTTCCTATAAAAGAACTAGAGAGAAACAAACAACTCCTAGTCCACCTCCTAAGAAAATTTATAAATCCAAATAGAAACTGGTTGATCAACCTTCCATGGTTTCTTTCGTTCTTCCCTCACAAGAAGAAAAGGAACCTATGGTTGTAAAACCTGCTCCTACACAAATGAGAGTTGAAAACCATAATAAAAGGAACAAAAATGTTGGAGAGCATAGAAATAGATGTCGTTCTATTGCTCAAAAGATGAATGATGAGAAAAAACTTAAAAATCAAAATCCAAACTTGATAGAAGAAATAAATGATTACCCTCCTCTCTTACCAAAACAAACAAAAGATATGTCTCTAACACATTCATGAGCCTAGTTTTTGGTCCAATTTTGGGTAGAATCTATAGTCTATTTGTTGGTAAATGTCATGAAATTTGATGATTAAATGTTTGTATTTTCATAATGTTTCCTTCAAACCATTGACATTTGACATTATCCTATCTCTACAAGCTTTAATGACACTTGGCATATTTTGTGGCTTATCTAGATATTGATTTTGCATGTGGTTAATGAATGTTCCTTAGAGTGGTTATAGATGTGTAGTTATTATGCATACTGACTTTTCCATTTAGATTTAATGTGCTAAGTTGAGGAAGACACTGGCAGTTGGGCATACACCATAACGTCTAGCTAAGGAATCGCTATAAGTCAAACACAACTGATGACATAAGATTTTTCATGCAACTAAAAGCAACTGCCTTGTAGTGTAATTTAATGATTGAACATGCATGGGTGTTACTTCTAGCTGGATCTACATTTGGACCTACATGTCTGACCAAATTCCATGCGTGCATAACCACCATTGCTCTACTTTCCTTATTTTCCCTCAATGGCGTCCTTCCAGTCGTGGAGTTGACTGCCTTGTTTAGCTATAGTATAAATAATTATATGATGCTCCTTCTTTAGGAGGTTGCATGATTTGAGATTGTACTTTAACTCTCTAGTTGTCAGTAATAGATATACATTACTTTATGTATGCATGATTTACAATGAATAAAATAGAGTTATGAGTTCAAGCATTTGAGTTTTCATTAGTTTTAGAGGATACTTATCCAAGGGGGCCCACTTGGCAAGTAATCCATTTTCTTAGTTTAGCATTAGTTTAGTATTACTTGTTGTTTAGTACTTAGTTAGAAATCTAGCATCGACTATTCCTGAAGCCACTAGAATTTCATTATGTGATTGTTCCTGTAGCCAAAGTAGATAGAGTAGTTTCTTGTTTGTTGCTTAGATTTTCATTCTTGTTATGCATTTCAGCTTAGCATAGTTGTTGATTGATGTTATGCATTTGTCTCTTTTCCTTTGAATCAATTTACTTTCAATATTGTGTGTTCCTTAGTTGTAGAATGCAATGGCTACTTTGAGTTCCTAGTGCACATACTGTGCTGGCCCATTTCAAGTTTACGTCCCTAAGTTGACAAGTTAAATGCACCTTCATGATTATTGAAATGGCTATTGGGGATAGATGTCCAATCTCTGAATAATGGTTTTAAGGGCTTAGTTATTAAATCATTGTAGGAGGCCCACATTTTTGGCATTGTTTCCTGGGATGGTCTCAAACTAGGGAGTCTTTTGTAGTCATTGGTAGTTTTTCTTTCTGTAGTTTTTCTAGAAGTTGTTCTTAATATATCCTAATTTAGGAAGTAATGACCCCCCTTATTCTTTACCAATTCTTTGTGTGAGTTGGTTGATAGTGAGTGATACCGCATGCATAGAGGAAGGAGAAGGGATGCTTATGGGAAATTTCTTCCTAACAATCCTAATCCATTCCATCTAGTTGAATATCATAACCTATGAAAAGAAGAAGAGGAAGAAGATCTACACCCCTTTGCGGATGCATAGCCTAATCTAACTAGATTTGAAGTCTCCTCTGAGGATCAAAATTAGCTTGAGAACTCCTTTGTTTTGGAACCACATCAAATAGGCATGGGTTATGCAAATAGGAACAAACAAAACCAAATACCTTTTCCTTTCCCCATTCCCCATCAAAATGAAGCTGACAACATCAAGAACATTCCTACCTCAACACTCCCCAAGTTTTTTGGACTTGTAATAGAAGATCCTGATACCTTCTTATTTGAGTTTGACATACTCTGCAAGAGTTATGATTATACTATTGATGCCCAGAGTGTAGTACCCCTCCAGTTGCTACTATGTGTATCAATTTGCTTGTGTTCATTTGCTAGTTGTTTAGCTATTTTGGATACTATATTGTATTGCTTCTAGTTATGACACTGATGTTATGTTAGTTGTTATACTCTATGGATGATTCATTGGATATCGAGATTATTTGGTTAAGTTTGTATGAAGACATTATGATAGACATGTGTGTGTAATGGATATGTTTTTTTAAAGTTTTAATGTGGTTATCATGATGCGCTTTATGTTTATGATATAATGATTCTTGTTAGTCTTGGTGAAGAAGACAGTATAGCACTACTCACTTGTGAGTATCTTGTTGCGCTACGATTCTTCTTCACAGTGTGTTTTTTGATATATGTTTATATGTTTAACAATGACGCTTTCATGCAGTTACAGGTACTAGTTATTGGCTCCACCTTCTTGTCGGATCTGAGCATACCTTAATCCAATGAAATTATGTTGAAACTAAGATAGTGTCAGGTCCTTTTTTGACCATTGTTCTTCATTGAATGAGTATCCAATTGTCGCCCATTGTCATTTGTTGTTTTGTCTTGCCGTGTCAATTTTTTTTGTGTTATTTATTTGAAAATTAATTACTGTTTAATTTAGTTAAATGGATAATTTGTTAATATATTTGATTTAATTCAAATTTGTTTAAATATTAGATTAAATTTTTATGTTTATGTTTATGGTTTAATTTATTAATTTAATTTGAAAAAGTCATTTAATTAAAAGAGATTTAATTTTGTGAAAAGGATTTTCATTAAAATTACTTAATGAATTACTTGTGAAAATAGGATTTATGTGAAAAGCAAGTATTTTTAAAGAGTTGTTTTCAACAAGTTTAAAATATCTGAAAACATGACTTGAGGGAAAATATCTTAGATATTTAATAATTATAATTGATTGAGAAATTTTAGGAGTGCATGACTACATTCAGTTGAGTTTTGTAACTGGAGGTAATTAATTGCATTAAAAGCTTTTTAGGGGTTGCTATTTCATTCACGGCAATGTTTTGGAAGAAATTTCATGGCAGCATCTTTTAGGAAATTCTTACACGATAGTCATTCTGAAAAAGGCTTTCATCTCAGTTTTGATTAAAAAATGTATTATTGGGCTGGTTTAGTTTGGATCTCATTAGCAAATAGCCAGTATTAAAAGTAGGATTGACAGAAGTTTCAAATTTCATTTTCAGCTCAACTTTCAAGCTTTTAAAATAGGTTCTCTTCTCGTTTGGCAATATTTCTATCTGTATTTTCTAAAAAAAATTCTTGAAAATTTTGGTTACACTGGTTTATGTCTATGCTTTCCTGTGGAAAAGATTGTCTAGATCAACCTGCACAATCAAAAAGAAAATTCACGCCCAATTAGTATACACACAGATTCATTAATTTTTTCTTTGTGAACTCTGCTTGTTGATGTCAGCATTGATCTTTGCATGTTGATCTTCTTAGCTGTAGTTTGATCTCTTTTAGCATTTAAAAAAAAAAAAAAAAATTGTTTGATAAGAGCCTTTCTTTCCAATGACGTCGCTCTATATATATATAGTTATCCACATTCAATATCTACCGCAACTTGCAAAATTTCCTATGCCATTAATCTTTCTAACCAATTCGCTCTCTCTATCTCTGTTCGTCGATGGGGTTTAATCATTTGTGTCATGCAGTTGATGTGTTTTTGAATCCTTAGATCTTAAGGAAATTACCATAACAAGCTACAACCTGGGGCATTGGAGGTTATTCTTATATAATAATTCCTTTCAACTTTTTGGCTACATGGTTATAGCGCATGACCTCTTTTTAGATTATTTCATTTGGAATCACCAATATAATCTACTTTAGTTGTGTCGCTATTTCAATTGAAGGAGATGGTTAACTTCTCTTAGGACAATTTCTTTTGTTTTAAGCCAGTGATTGGGACGTCTTGAATCATTCTTATATTAAGAATTCCCTTCACCTTTTGGGCTTGGAATGTATTTAGTGATTGTTACATGAAATGGAAACGATGCTAATTATTCCACTCCTATTCTTTTGCTTTGAATATTATGCATGTGGTCAACAATCTCATAGTTCTTCATTTCTTGTATTCAAAATTCCATTTGATGTTGCCAATGCAGATCTCTTTAGTTGTTCAACTATTATACCAACTATCTGATCATAATATTTCCTTGGAAACACTTGAATCTCCCTTCCTAATCTTTGAGTTAGGTTAAGTCTATATGCACTCAATGTCACACCTTCAGTTTTCATAAACTTAACCCATAGTCTTTGGCACTGAATCTGATTAAAATTAATAGCTAATAGTTTCCTTTTGATAGCGCACCAACCCACTGCATCTATTCCTTTCTTTATGCTACGTACCTCTACTTTCCTTGTCACTGACAGTACCCTTGGCATAACTATAGACTCACTTTGTTTGAGTTGTGATTGTGATTCAATCTTTTAGTGTTTACTCTATAATACGCAATTTATGCATAATTCTTTAATATGCAAATTGTAATAATTTTCTCCTATGTGTGTAACCTGAAAATAGAAGTTTGTCTTTTCCTTACCATAAATTGTTTGTTTTGTTTGATGGGTATTAAGATAAATAATATTTCATGAGAATCTCCTTTTAATGGCACCCTGTTTTGACTTAAATGGATGCCATCATAAATATGGCTATCTGCCATCATTGGAAGAACAAAAAATAGTCTTAATCCCTAATGGAATATCTTTTTGACAAATATCAATGCCATCCTTTTAACTATGTTTAACAACTCATAGTTTTCTATTAGTCGTTTCCATGCATGCCTAATTTGATGCATGACATTAGATTGAAGTACCACTTGTTGTAAATATATAGCTATCATAATCATGCATTTATCCTTATAACAAAAATCACTAATATTGTCATTATGTGAATCTACTGAGTTACTCTCAACTACATTGAAATCTGTAGTTTACTCTCGTAGAGCGTATATATATATATATAATTGAATGGATTTTAATTGTTTAATTAGTAAATAAAAAAAATATTTCGGTTAATAGTTCCAAGATGATTCTTTATCATTAGAGAAAAGTTAAAATATTGTTGTTTAATATATATATATATGGGTGAATGTGTGTGTGTGTTTTTATCTTCATTTCAAAATATTCAATTTGATCTATTTCTTGATTATGGTAAATTAAATGCAATATATTACTTTCACTTAGTTCCATTTGATGGGAAAAATATTAAGGGTTATCTTCATAGCATAGGGAGTGGATTGAGTAACAAAGTATTTTAAGGGTTATGAATTTAACTATTGAAAGTAAATGTAAGTGATCTAGTAAACGAGATGGTGTTTTTATATGAATGTTGTTTCTTTTAAGTTGTAACTATTCTTTACAATTTTGAATAAAAGGAAATTTAAGTATTTTAAAAGGATAATTAGGTGTGTGTAGAAGATAGTATTTTAGTTGTAATCTATTTCTTTGAATTGTGTTAGTAGATATTAATTGGTTTTAAATAAGAAGTGAGTAGGTAAGGTTCTTGCATGTATAATTGTTGTGACATATGTGAATATTTAAAAGGGTATATGTTTTATATATGTACTTTGAATTTTGGTTATAAGAGAAATATCGTTATGCCAAGAATACATCTTTAGTTAATTAAAGAACGTCTACTTATATGATCATTGATTTAAGTGAATTTTTATTGGTATTGTATGGGAAATATTGTTATGGTTGTAATTTATGAATGTACTTTTGTAGTATGGAGTTCTAGTTATCCAAAGGCTAGGGAACTCTTTTATTGAGTTGTTTATTCTATTTAAGTCATGATGATCATTTGAGTTAATGTATTGTGAGATAGCCATGCATGTGTGTTTGTTACCTATGTGGTAACTGAGAATAAAGTATTATGTATCATGAATGGATTGTGGTGATGATTCGGTTTGTTTGAGCTTGATGGCTATCTTTTTGGTTTAATAATTGTTGTGATATTGTAAAAGGAAGAGTGGCTTTCAATAGGGGTCGGTACCAAAAGTGGTAGCAAGGGTAACTTATTGGAATTTTTTTAATCTAGTGAAAATATTAATAATTGTACTTGGAATTCATTAATTAAATTCAGATAAATAAATGCCTCACCTAGTGCTTTAATGCTCATTCAGATTAAGGGTAGGTTGAGAAGGCTTGGAAAGGCTTAGTCGTTTACCTTGTCTCCTTGAAAGGTAATTTGATTCCACATGTGATTGTCTAAGGGACAGGAATCGGTAGAGACTGCTAGGGTAACTCTTGATGAGGGCCAGTAGTTTAGGAAGATTCACTAGGGTAACTTAGAACAACTATGTGATGACACTCTGTCCTAAAAACATTTTGTAGTCTATTTGTGATCTTGTAATTTTATATTTTGTCATGTCATTATGTGTGGTCAGCCATGTAATGTAATGTGTGTTCTTCATTGTTAGTTAGTTTGTCTTATGGACCTTTCATTATCTCCTAGCATGGAGGGAGTGAACCTTCAGGTTCCACATGGTTGGGTGGAAACTGTGCTACACCTTCATTGGATACTCTTATAGATGATACTATACTTGTAGCAGATTTCAATTACTTCTTTGTTCGTGATGTTGGATGTTGAACATGTTCAAAGACAAGTAAATTAGATATGAGGCGATCTATATCCTTATTGTATATTTATCTCATGTTTATGAGTGTACTCTTTGTGCCATCATTATGATGTATTGAGATTTATGAGAATCTCACTGGATGTAATTTGAATATATAAGTATCTTAACTATATAAGTTTTGAAAAGTGAATCATTCATGAATGTGGTTTGTACTTGTGATTTATGACTAATATTATGGTGCGATGTTCTTAATAATAATGTTTAAGTAACATCGTCTTGGGATCCATAAGACATTTGTTTAATCGAATGACTTTAAAAAAAAATTATTCAAATAATTCGCTACTTAAAGTTTAGTTTTATTGGATTCCTTGGTGGGGTGTTACACATAGGCTTAAGCTATTTCCTACCACCTTGAAAGAGGTTGCATTAAGATGGTTCATGAGCCTAGGTGGAGATATTTTGGAAAATTGGGAAGACATGAAGACAAAATTACTTGAGAAATACAAGGAATATTGTAGGGGGAGTGACATGAGAGGAGGTGACATTTTCAGGATGCAGCAAAATGAAGATGAGATCCTTGAAGATTACATTGCAAGGTTTCTATTTTTCTTGCAAAAATCTCCACACCATACACTCAATGAAGACTCAGAAAATTTTATTTTCTTGTGAGGAATTAATGATAGATACATTGATGCCTTGGACCTCATGGTAGGAGGAGATATCTCCCAAGTTCCTTGGGAGGATATCAAGAAAATATGCCAGAACTACTCTAGGGAAGCTTCAAAGAAAGGGAGAGCTTATCAATCTTCCATGGGTAATTCAACTACCCGTGGAGTTTCAAGAATGGAGATTACTCATTTGCTAGATGACTTCAAGAAAGACGTTATCAATAATCTAGCTACTTAGCTAGATACATTTTAGGCCAAGAAGAAGCAAGAGGAGGTAGGGGAAATTTTGATAGAGTATTTCCCCTGCTGTAGACAAAAGAAGAATGGTTGCAGGTGCAAGATGGTAGCTAACCTTGAAAGCAAGTAGATTCCACCTGAGTTCAACCCAATCTAGATTGGAGAATACTAAGTCTACTATGTTGCACAAAGGAAGCCTTGGGCTCCAAGACAACTATGCCACCAGATCCATTATCCTATGTTGGACCATATTTTAATTCTAATTCATCTAGTAACCAATGGAAGCCCCCATATCCACCTAGTTATGGAGGATATCCACTATAGCCTTGGAGTAACCCTCCAAATACTTGGCCTAGTCATAAGAGTTCTCCACCCCAGTTGTAGAAACTTTAGGGGAATTGGCAGCAATTTCAAGGGTATTGGCAACCACCTCCAGGAAATTGGCAGCAAAAAAATCAATGGAGAGTAAAAAAATGGCCTACCCAGATAACCAGTTACATGCAGCCACCTTCTCACCCCAAAAACTTGCTATAATGCCTCCACTTGCTAATCCAAGCTCAAATGCACCTAAAGCTACTCAACTACTAGCTCAGCCCACACCCAATCCAAATAACAAACAACAAAAACAACCTACATACTCTGTTGATTCAAATTAATTCCCTACATATGTTGTGAGTGTAAGTGATGTCCACTTGCATTCATGAACTACTCTACTAGACCCTTTCAAGCCCATTATCACTAAATTTCATGTGGAAGAGGAAGAGGAGCCTTTGAATGTTCCCATTTAGCAAAATGTACCAAAAAATCTTGAACCAGTCCAAGTGAAACAGATTGAACAAGAACCACCATTTCCTTATAGATTGGAAGTTTTCAAGAAGGAAGAAAAGGAGGATACCACCTTTGATATCTTGGATCAACTGAAGCATATATGTGTCTAGATACCCCTATTTTATGCCATAAAGGATGTTCCAATCTACAACAAAGAAATCAAGGAATCCTGTCTCAAAAAGCTAGGAAGGAAAAAAGAAAACCCAAATATAGTTAATGTGGTGAGCTAGCTAGCTAACATCATGTTGGGAAAAGTGACTATTCCCAAGTATAATGACCTAGGTAGTCCTATGGTAGCATTTGTCATAAATGGGATCCAAGTAAAGAATGCTCTTATTGATTTAGGTTCAGCAATAAATGTAATGACCAAGGACGTCCTACAACAACTAAACATTGCAACCATGAGATCTACTCCTACTATCTTGTAGCTTGTTGATAGCTCTACTTTTAAGCCTGATGGTGTAGTGGAGGATCTTGTGGTAGTTCTAGAATCTTGGGAGTACCCAACAGACTTTATGATTCTCTCTCCTAAGGCTACACTAGGCGGGTATCCCATTATTCTTGGAAGGCTATGGGTAGAAACTGTAGATGCATACATTGGATGTTACTCAGGTGACATGACCATTTTAGATGGGAGGAGCACTAAAAAATTTGTCCTTTATCTGCCTACTTAGCCATCTCATGATGAAGATAATCCCATATGGCCACAAGTTGGTGAAGAGGCTAAGGAAGTTAATTTTGTGGTGCAACTTATGATGCTAGGAAGAAGCTCTTTCATGTAGATCCAAGATGAGGATGAAGTATTGGCTAACATCATTCAAAACCATTGTGAAGTGGAGGAAGCATCATCTTCTCATTTTTCTACTCCTGTCAAGAAACTACTGCCTACTCTTCCTGCAACCACTATTCCTATAGCCACTCTTCCTACAACCACTCTTCCTATAGCCACTATTCCTACAGACAGACTTCCTGCATCAATAGGTATGTCCCATACCTTACTACCATATAAACTAAAGGTACCATGTGTCAATGAAGCAACCATGATATAGTTAACTACACCAGTGCAAGTGTCAGAAGGAAAATACTTGAATGTTAATAGTAAATTAAATAAAGAACAATTGTTATTGGAAAACCTATTAAGGACCCATCAACCTACATTTGAATGGGATTATCATGATATGAAGGGATTAGATCCTAAAATTTGTACACATAAAATTTACATCAGAGGTTATTGCACCCTAGTATGATAGTCATAGAGAAGAATTAACCTTGCACTAAGAGAGATTGTGAAAGGATAATTGTAGAAATTACTAGATGCAAGATTCATCTACCCCATTTCAGATAGTTAGTGGGTGTCTCCATTAGTGATTATGCCTAACAAAGGAGGGAAATTGTGAGTTTGTGTTGATTATAGGGAACTTAATACTACCACAAAGAAGGATCACTTTCCTTTACGCTTCATTGATCAAGCTTTGGACACACTTGTAGGAAAGGACTAATTTTCTTTTCTAGATGGATTTAACGGCTACAACCAAATCCATATTACACTGGAGGACTAGGAGAAGACAATATTTACCTATCCATGGGGGACCTATGCCTATTTGGTACTCCCATTTGGCTTGTTCAATGCACCTACAACTTTTCAAAGGGAAGTCATTAGCATACTCTCAGACATTTCTCATGATTGCATGGAGATTTATATGGATGACCACTTATGGTGTTGATTTTTATCAAGCATTGGAAAATATGAGAAGAGTCTTGTAGAGATGTGAAGAACAAAACTTTTCCATAAATTGTGAAAAGAGCTTCATGATGATGCAAGAGGGTGTAGTTCTTGGCCACTACATCTCCCACAAGGGAATTCAAGTAGATCTTGCAAAGATTGAGGTAATCACAAATCTTCCCACACCTGCAAAACAAAAGGATGTTAGGAGTTTCTTGGGTCATGCAGGATATTATAGGAATTTCATCAAGGATTTCACTAAGGTAGCAGCACCATTGTACACTCTTCTCACTAAAGATGTTGAATTTCATTGGACTGAAGCTTGTGACAAGGCATTTTCTAACTTGAAGGAAGCCTTGATTCATGCTCTTGTACTCAAAGGGCCTAATTCGGAGCTTCCTTTTCACATCCATAATAATGCATCAGATTATACCATAGGAGCGGTCTTAGGAAAAAAATAAGGAGCTATTGAAAATACTATTTACTTTGTCAGAAAAAAATTTACAAGGAGCTGAATTCAATTATAAAGTGATAGAAAAAGAGATGTTGGCAGTAGTCTATGCACTGAACAAATTCAAACACTACATAATAGGCTACCAAATCTTTGTGCACACTAATCAAGCACCCATTGGATATATCATGAATAAACCTTTGATCACAAGTAGATTGGTGAGATGGTTATTGTTGATGTAGGAATTTGATATAACCATTGTAGATAAGCTAGGGAAGGCCAATGCTGCATATTTTCTTTCAAAGCTAACTACATCAGAACAAAATCAGAAAATAGATAACTTTTTTCCTAATGAGAATCTATTCTCCCTCAGTGTACAAACAACCTGGTATACTAACATAGCCAATTATTTGGTGACAGGTAGAGTTCCTTCTCACTTCTCCCCAAAAGAGAAAAGAGCACTCATTGAGAAATATTTTCCTTTCTCTTGGATTGTTGGATGTTTGTTTTATACTGGACCAGACCATATCATGAGGATATGTGTCAGGGATGATGAGACATATGACATTCTTCATGCATGTCAGAATGAACCATGTGGAGGAAAATTTTCACCCAAGAGGACAACAATAAAGGTTTTGAACATAGGGTATTACTGGCCAACATTCCACAAGGATGCAGGAAGGTATACTAGAAAATGTGATAGATGTCAAAGAATGGGAAAACCAACCAGATCTAATGAGATGCCACTATGCCCGTAGGTAGTAATCACTCCCTTTGACAAGTGGGGATTGGATTTTGTGGGACCCATTGACCTTCCATCAAATCATAAGTCTTATATATTGGTATGCACTGATTATGTGACAAAATGGGTAGAGTTAAGGCCATGAAGCATGTAAGAGATAACAAGGTTGTAGAATATCTTTATGAGGAGATTTTCACAAGATATGGAGTCCCAAGAGAAATAGTGACTGATCAAGGAGCTCAATTCACATCAACTCTTATTGCAACACTAGTGAATGAGGACAATATAAGGCACAGGAAGTCTACTCCTTATCACCCCAAGCTAATCGCCAAGTTGAGGTGATCAACAGAGAAATTGAAGCCATTTTGACTAAAATAGTAGCTATTCGTATAAAGGATTGGGAAAATAGATTACTAGAGGTTTTTTGGGCCTATAGGACAACTTGGAAAACAACTATAGGCTTAACCCCATTTGAGTTGTTGTATGGAAAGACATCTATGATGCCAGTTTATTTGGGAATGGATATTTCTAAGGCACAAAAACAAATAATTGTGTAGCTAAATGCTTTGGATGAAATAAGAAGAGGAGCCATGTGGCATACAAAAGTAATGCAGAATCAAAGAATCAAGTGGCATGACAAGTTTATTAAGGATAAGAAATTCCAACCAAGAGATTGTGCCCTACTCTATGATTCAAGATACTAGGATAGTATAGGAAAATTGTAGACAAGGTGGCTAGGACCATATGAAGTTGTTGAGGTATTTCTTAATGGAGCTATTCAACTTACCACCATTGACCCTGTCAGATTCAAATTACTTGTCAATGGTCATCACCTCAAATTATACCACAAGCCAGCTTCTAAAGAAGAGTTCCTACAACAATTCACCTTGCATTTAGCACCTGAGCTTCCTGCAATCGAAGGCAGTGGACCTAGTGTCCCTCCTTCTAGCTAATTAAGGTACATACTTTTCATAATAAAGACTTCCACTTACATGGAAGTCCATTTCTTTATCCATTCACCCATCCACGCATCCATCACCACCTTTCTCTCTCTTCCATCACTTCATTCCACCTCACCTCATTTTACTTCATTTATTGCTCAATTTATTCTCTAAAAAGGTGAGTGTTACATTCTCCATGATCTTTGCAACAAATATTCCACAGATTCAGGTATGTGCACATTAATTTATATCTTTAATCATCTTTTAAGTGTGTTCATTTAATCACTATATGTTAGTATTGACATTCACATAAAATTCCATTATTCCCTATAAAATCACCACTCCCATCTCACATGTGTAGAAACATGTCTAAATTTAGGTTGGGGGGAGGGGAAAGAAAAAGATGAAAATATATTTCCCCTATTCAATTCATGTGAGGCTACGTCAAAAAAAAAAAAATGAGCTGATTTTGAGATTTGAGTGAGAGGATGGCTTGCATGTGTGAAGTCACAATAACTACAGCCACCATGTCTTCCCATCATAACTCTCCTTTATCACTCTTTTTCTTGCTACTATTGAATCTATCATAATCTTGAGTTGAAGAGCCATAGTTGTTAAACCAAAGAAAGGAAGTTTAGCAGGTTGGCACTGGAAATTTAGCAAGTACTATAGGAAAGTGCATTTTATTTTCAGACATGAATTGTAGGAAAAGAATTTGTAGAGCATTTGTTTGATTACAAATAATGGGAGGTGGGTTAATTTGAAATGATCCCATGGTGCATGATGTTTTAGTGCAGGATGTATAATGCCTAGCTAAATTTAGAAACTGTGGATGGTTAGATTACTTCTTGAAGCTAGATGGCTTTGATGAAAGTATTTCCCTTGAATTTTCCTAGATATTTTCAGAAGGAAAAGCCATGATAAAAGTGTTGGAAGTTGTGGTAATAGAGGAAAGAATTGCAGAGGTCACAAGGTTACCTGTTGATGGTGAAAGTTACCTTGCTTCCAGAGATGCCAGATCAAATAGGGCCAAATTTACAAAGCCGAATGACCCCCCATTGAGCATAGATTAATAGGGTGTAAAGAAAATGTCTCTTCCTAAGCCATGGAAGAAGATAGCCATTTATGTTATCAAATACATCACTTGTGAGGGTTGCCAGTTAAATTTGCATTATGTCCACTTTAAGCTTTTGAATCATATGAGGCGCGAAAGGAGGATGAATGTGCCTAATATGTTGTACAATCTTCTCTCAATCATGGCAGCCAAGACAAAAAAAGATAAGGATAATTCTATTTCCCACCATGGCCTAATTAAATTGCTAGTTGGAAATTCTCTGCATGATGTATCTAGAATGACTTGGGAATATTTTATAAATGTTGATCAAATTATACTTGAGCACTTGCAACCTAGGGCTTTGCCTCAATCCCATAAGTCTAGTAGGAGATTAAGCATGGCTAAATCCATTCCTAGTGCTCAATCTCTGGTGTTGGATCTAGTGTGAATCCTCTTGCAATAGAAGAAACCATAGAAATTAGTTCTTCTGGAATAGAGCACTCAGAAAAAGAGAGCTCTTCCTCATATTTTTATGATGACACTCCACTTGAAACCCTGATGAAAACTAGGGCACAAAGAGAGAAGTAGAAATGAGAAAAGGGAGGGCTAAAACACAACCTGTAGAAAGAAAAGTGCCAAGTTCTAAGAAGAGGAAGGCAGACACTGTTCATCCTATAGCCAAAGAAAACTATGAGAGACCTCCCAAGAAATCAAGACCAGTTGGGCCTGTGATTGGTATGCATTCATAGGAAATCCCTAAACTTGGTGAGATCTCACATGAGGACCCTAAAGCTCCAATAGAGTAGGATAGTTTTGAAGAAGAAGACATATTTAGGAGAGTAGTGAATATAACATTGGTCGATCTTGGTAACATTGCAGAAGAGTTGGAGGAAAATTAGGACATCCTACAACATGAGCAAGAATTCCTAGTCTTGCAACAACAGCCAAAACTAGAGTAGGAGTTCTTGCAGCCACAACAAGAACAAGAACAAGAGTCCCTGAAACAACAAGTAGAAGAATAAATAGTACCCCTGTAGCCAAAGATAATTGGATAGCCTGAGTCCATGCAAATAGTGACATATGAGGAGCCACCACCAAAAATACTAGTAGGAATCCATAATCCTCAAGATTTTATATTACATTCAAAAATTTTGAATTTATTGAAGGGAATACAAAGAAGAGAGGAAGAATGGAAAAAGGAAAAACAAAAATTGGAGGAAATTCAAAAGAGCGATGAAGAGATTGAGGATAAAAATGCATAAATTTCCACCCTAAAACAAAAGGTAGATGACATGGCAGCTTTGGCACCACATATTTTGGAATGTATGACCCCTCCAAGGGTCTCTGCTCTGATCCTAAAAGAGAAATATCTCTCTTTTAAGTTTTCAAGGATTGCCTCAGGTGTGAATCCTTCTATTGAAATCCCCATTGAATTCTTCAATGCTTATAGGATTGCCTCACCTAGAATGAAGAATTTTTTATGTGAATTTCATTTGCATAATTTTTTTGTAATGAAAGATCATGATTGGAATCCGTTCTTGTATGTTGGGGATGTTCAATTGAGAGCATTTATGTCTTGGGTACAAAATGAGATTAGTTGGGGACAACAACATGGTGCTTATAAGTGATTGGAGTCTAATATCCCTCTTCCTGTTAGAGTTGAATCAAGCAACCCAAGAGATATTTATAGAGAATGGCACAAAATGCTTCTCAGACTGAGTTAAAATAGGCTGAACCTCATTCCATCCATAATTATGTTACAAGACTAAAAATAATTGATAGGTATATTCAGATTGGGAGAACATAGGGGCAACTTTGGCTTCCCCTAACTTTCCAACCACCCATGCTCATGTGGCCCATGCCAAACTTCATATTCTACCAGTGTGACATTGCTACAAAGAAGCAAAGATGGAATAGGTTTGACAGATTGGGAGGATGCTATTGGGATCCTAATTCACACACTGTAGCCACTGATGTTGGACAACTCTCAGTTGAAAATTTTAGAGCTTTAACCAAGCAGAAGAAAAATCCTTCCCTTGGTAGAGGACCAAAAAAATGTTAGGTTGGGAGGAGTGATGAGCCTAGTTTCTAGTCCAATTTTGGGTACAATCTATAGTCTATTTGCTTGTAGATTTCATGAACTTTGATGATTAAATGTTGGTATTTTCATAATGTTTTCCTCAAACCATTAACATTTGACATTATAATATCTCTATAAGCTTTAATGATATTTGACATATTTTGTTGATTATCTATATTGATTTTGCATGTAGTTAATGAATGTTCCTTAGATTGGTTATAGATGTGTAGTTATTATGCATACTGACTTTTCCATGTAGATTTAATGTGCTATGTTGAGGAAGACACCGACAATTGGGAATGCACCATAATGTACAACTAAGGAATCATTCCAAGTCAAAGGCAGTCGATGGAAGAAGATTCTTCATGCAACTAAATGTAGTCTCCTTGTACTGGACTTTAATGATTGAGCATGCATGGGTGTTAATGATGTGTTGGATCTACATTTGGACCTGCATGTCTGACCAGATTCCATGCATGTGTAACCGCCATCACTCCACTTTCCCTATTTTCCTTAAATGGTGTCCTTCCAGTCATGGAGTTAACTACCTTGTTTAGTTGTAGTCTAAATAATGATTTGATGCTCCTTCTTCAGGAGGTTTCACAATTTGAGATTTCACTTTCACTCTCAAATTTTTCAGTAATACAGATACATTACTCTTTTGTCTACATGATTTATAATGAATAAAATAAAGTTCTGAGTTCAAGCATTTGAGCTTTCATTAGTTTTAGAGGATACTTATCCAAGGGGGCCCACTTGGTGAGTAATCCATTTTCTTAGTTTAGCATTAGCTTAGTATTACTTGTTGTTTAGTACTTAGCTATAAATCTAACATCGACTGTTCCTGTAGCCACTAGAATTATATTTTGTGATTGTTCCTATAGCCAAAGTAGATAGAGTAGTTTCCTATTTGTTGCTCATATTTTCATTCTTGTTATGAATTTCATATTAGCATAGTTATTGATTGATGTTCTACATTTGTCTCTTTCCCTTTCAAGCATTTCAGTATTGTGTGTTCCTTAGTTGTATAATGGAATGGCTACTTTGAGTTCCTAGTGCACATACCATGCTAGCCCATTTCAAGTTCACATCCCTGGGTTGACAAGTTAAATGCACCTTCATGATGATTGAAATGTCTATTTAGGATAGATGTCCAATATGTGAATCATGGCTATAAGGGCTTGGTTATAAAATCATTGTAGGAGGACAACACACATCAAGGACTAGAACCTTCTATGGATATAGTCATGCATCCTCCTATTGTGGTTAACTTGAATGATGATGAGGAAACTACTAAAATTGATGAACAAGTGCATAATGACTTGAATTTCCTATTTTCCTCTTCCATGAGCTTAAACGATAACAACCGTGATGATCCTCCTAAACTAAATGATGCATCATGTGTTGAACTTGGTGATTCTCCTAGTACAACACTTTATGTTGTCCCTCTTGCTAGTGAATTGCATTCTACATATATTGAACAAGAGTGGGATGTGGATGACATGTTGGATGGTTGACTCTCATGTGCTTTAATAGTATTTTATCTTATCTTTTTCCTTTTTCTTTCCTTTTTCTTTCCTTTATGCTTTTGATTGCATGTGCATAATGTGATCCTCCATGATTTTTTGTTTGATGTCACTCTCTATATGTGGATTCCTCTATTTGTACCTCCATTATTCTATATGTCATATAATTTTTCCTTTTCATTTATCTTTTCTCTTTACTTTTCATTTTCACTTTTGTCTTGTGTTTTCCTTTTGGAAATGACACAAGGCGTCGAGACACCCTATGTCTCTTCCATGTTGAACCAAAAGGTTGTTCATTTTTTTCCCTCTCTTTGTGTCATTCTTCAAGTTCTATTTGTATTTGAGGAATGATGAAATTTTTGAGCTCTTTGATATCATTGCAGCAAAGACATATATAGACCCCAAATCCAAAGATCCCTTATGTGTTTCTAGGGGGAAAACCTCTCTTTTCTTTTTTCCTTTTGGCCACTTTAAAGTAATTACTCACAACATGGTGTAAGAAATTTCTTTAAAGTTGAGGCATACATTGGCATTATTTTGGCATTTACTTTCATGTTCCTTGATGTGATTTTCTTATTTTATGCGATGTGTTTTTACTCTTTATGGTGAGATTGGGAGTAATGTCCTTCAAGAGGTTGATCTATCTTAGTATATTATATTCCTCTTAGTGGTGATGAGATGCACTACATTCCCTAAGTTGTGAATATTTTATCCTTTGATTGGTCCTCTCTTGGAGACATTAGGAATGATGTCCCCTAAGATTAGGACCTCACATGAGCTAAGTAAAATCCATTTGAAATTTTCTTTTTCTTGTTGCATTTTTCTTTTTGTACCTTATTAAAGTCATGGAGCTATGGCTTTGATATGGTCCCCCTGGTGCTCACCTAGTAAACTCCTAGCTTCACTAGCCCTTGTGAGTGTGCATTTTTGTACCTTATTAAATTCATGGAGGTATGAATTTGATATGGTCCCCCTAGCACTCACCTAGTGAACACCAAGCTTCACTAGCCCTTATGAGCATGCATTTTTGTACCTTATTAAAGTCATGGAGGTATGGCTTTGATATGGTTCCCTGTGGTTCACTTAGTGAACACCTAGCTTCAGTAGCCCTTGTGAGCATGCATCTTTCTTTTGTCCTTATCATAGTCATGGGGGTATGATTTTGATATGGACCTCTTAGTGCTCACCTATTGGACACCTAGCTTCACTAGCCCTTGTGAGCATGCATTTATTTGCATAGTGGACAATGTGTTCCACTTCTAAACCTTTTGGACAAATAGCCTAGACTTGGTTCACTTCCTTGGATAGCCAATCGAAGCTTGACCCGTTGCATTTTTCCTTTTTCTTTTTCTTTTTCTTTTTCTTTTTCTTTTTCTTTTTCTTTTTCTTTTTCTTTTCCTTTTTTCTTCATCTTTGATGGTGTATGTTTGTGATTTGATTATGGCTTCATATATTATCCACAAGCATGTTCCTTTGTTCCTATGTTGATTTTCCATGGGATTTTGATCTTGGGGGCTTGACCACCCTCTTAGCTTTTTTCATCCTATCTTACTATCATTCATACATTTAAACCCCTCTTGATTGTGTGGTTGGCTACTTTAGTGTGAGTTTGAAGCATGTTCATCCTCTCACTAAAGTGGGGGCTAAATGTAGTGTAGAAAAATGCATACCCTTACATTTTCAAACTTGTTTGAGCCTGCCTTGATTTATTTACCCCTATTTATGTCTTAATTGCTCCTATTTTGCATCCACAAGCCCTATGAATTATATATTTTTCTAGATAATCTCAAAATTCTCCAATGCATAAATGATAATTTAATGATTTCATCAGTGTGTTCCAATTTTTTTCTTTCGGGACTAAAATGCCAGCTAGGGTTTCTCTATCCCCCAAAGGTCTTGGGACCCCAATTTTGAGGTATCTTAAATGGGCCCCTTTTTGGTGTTTGTGTCCCAAGTTTCATGACTTGGGACTAAGACTCCACCTAGGGAATCTTAGTACTCCTTTAGTCATTTTCGAGATTTAATCTCAAATTCTAGTGGGATTTAGCCTCCTTTATTTAATGAATTCATATGTTGTCTTTTTGTGTTGTAATTTCAAGATATTAAGAATAGATAAGTATAAATACAAGGTTCCTTCATTCATTTTCATATCTAAGCAATCAATTTTTTTGTGAGAGGATTTATCATAACATTATTGAGTTCACAAAAGCATTCAAGAGAAATTATTCAAGCATTTGGAGCCATCATCAAGATTCAAGCATCATATCAAAGATGTTCTTGCATCATGTGTGTGGTTTTGCTAACATTTTTTATGTAGGGTTTTGATTCAAGAAAGCAATTCAATTCCATATAAATTGATCATTCCTTTGGTTCATGATCCATATACATTGTAGCCATTTGACACAAGTTTGTAGACTTTACAATAAGGGTTTGGTGAGTTGTAGCATTTCCTGTTGTTCATTCACCATTTCCCCTCATTATTCTATTTAATTTTAAGGTTAAATTACCAACAAGGGATTTGACCAAGGCAAAACCCCACTAACAATCAACAATTTTTTCCCTTCTTGCATATTTGTGATTGTAGATCTAGGTTGCAGACTTGAAGATCATTTGAAGTGAAAAGTTGCAAAGTTGCAAAGTTGCATGACAAAGTTGTCATCTTCATGGAAACTCACCTGCAAGCCAAATTTAAAGGTTTCAGAGCATGAGATTAGAGAAGAAGTGTAGACATCAAGCCTCAAGATCCCATTCAAAGATTTCAAAAATTCCAAATAGGACTAAGACAACAGTGAATACGTCTTAGTCCTCCTTAGGCCATTTTTTTAGAAATTCTTCCAAATCCAATTCCAACATCTGAAGATTCTACATCTGCCCCAAAAAATTGCAGCGAGAATAATACAATAGTAAAGGAATATTTGTCCTCCCTAGCATATTTTGGTAGCTTCTTTGCATTTTTGGAATCCTTACAACATTTCCAAAATTCCTAGGTACATACCTCCTAACTCCATGTAGCATACTTTCATTAGTTGTATCTTTCATTTAGCTTGCATTGTTATATTTTGTGAGTTGAATGCTTTTTTTTCTTTTCCAAGCATTTGCTTGGTGGGGAACCCCTAAAAGCTAAAAAGGCCCCCTCCCAGGTCTTCCTTGTTGTGAATTGAGTCGCTTTGTGAGGTTGATAGTAAATCCAATTAGGACTCATAGGACATTATTAAATTTTTGTAGGTGAAGAGTGGTACCATTAGTCCACCCTCCTTTTCACCATATGAAACACTTTCCTATTCAAACAAATTTATTTGAAAAAAATTATTCCAAAATTTTCCCTTCTCCTCAGATATTTCATGCCAATTTATTTCTTTGGTTGGCATCCCTCTTTATGCAATAACAACTAAGGCATCTACAATAGAACCAAAGTTGACATAAAAACCTTGACTAGAGTCTAAGGTTTAATATTTTCTTATATGTAGTCAACATTGATGTCATGCAATAAAAAGGGAAAACATAGATATGCAATAATTATAAAAAAATTTATAAGAAATTATATGCATTCTTATGCACACCCATAACATCATATATTAATATAATTTAATGTCTTATAATTTATTCACCATGCTTCTTCCATATATATATCTTCCACATTTCCTAATTCTCACATATATTTAATCTATGCTATTCCACACATGTTTCTAGAGTCTTTCTACCCTTTCATAATACATTTCCATCATACAATTTCATAATAACACTAACTTTTCCTTTTCAATGAATTTTCACTTTTCTCTATACTATCTTGCACTTTTATAGATTATTTATGAATATTAGAGTTGTTTTAAGGATATTTAATTGGTATATAATAGATATGTAGGTCTATAAATTACCCAAATGATCTATGAGGTGCTACATATCCCTCTATATCTTACCAACAAACTCTTTTTCATGGCTACATTTTCCTTATATCCATCCTCTTCTTCTACTAATTACTACTCTACCTTGATTCATTCATTTCTATATGCTTGGTAATTTTCTTCATCATTTAAATTTTATTGATATTATTCTTGTAATGCCTCAACCAAAGCATAAGGAAAAGCTTGGATAACTTCTTTTTAAAACAGAACAACACAACACTGAAGATATGACATCAACATGTCACTCTTTCACAATAATATGCACATAAGTGTCACACAAAAATTAAAAAAACAAAGAAAACAACAACAAGATAACCTCACAATTACAAAGTAAAGGTGGAAATATTAGAAGAATAGAAAATGTGGGATAAATCCACCATGAATAACAAGAGAGGGAGATAGTCAAACAAAACATCTCCTACACAATAATTAGTTATGACCCATGATCGTGTTTTCTCACATGATGACTCTAGAATAGGATGATGGATTCATTAATATCTAATCCACATATACATTAAATTAACCAATATAAAAAAGTAAAATATTCATCAAAGTATTCAAAACCAAGAGATAAAAACTCTGCACTAACTTGAATTACAACAGGTCTCTTCCAAACACAACATATGATTTCCAAGATGTCTTTTTGCAATGTGAAATCACACAAGTGGAAAGATAATACAAAAAACCACCTCAAGGGATATGAGGAATTTTTATAACACTAATACTACTAACCATGAAATTTTACAACCTTCCCAAGACTTCACAAAACAAGGTGCACAAACTCCCTACCCCTAGGCTTGTCAACTGGGAAACTTCAATAGCGTGCAAAAAAACTAATGAAAGAGAACCTAAAATTCCTAAAACATTACTTAATGACAAGCTCCAAATAATAATAGACCCTTAGGACCATGATGAACAAATTTCTATTACATGGTTTACCAGTATGAGGTCTCAAAACTTAGAGGAAATAACAAGTCCAAAGAGAGATAACTTGAATAGATTTTTGAAGGTCTAGTCGATGAAAACAATTACCACAAGAAAAATACAAGAGATGAAAATTATCAAAAAAAAGAAATAGGCATAGACAAACCCTACCTAACTATGGTCAAGAGGGTTTACATTTTATTTTTAATGGGGAACAAGGCTTTCCAAACATAAGGCTAGGATGCCTAAATAGAGATAGACAACTTTGAACATGTCATTTGTCGTAACCAAGCCTCCCCATTATCAACACATTTAGAAATATTCCACATGAGTTTTGGGATTCTTAAGCTGACCATGCCACCTATATTCAAAACCAGACCGCTCAAACTCACTAGAAGACTTTTAAGTTCATCTAAAAGAAAAACTAAATGTTCCTAAGTTAATTTTAACTTTATAATACATAACTAACATTTGAAATGGGTTACATATCCATCTCAAGAGAGAGGTTATTTTATAAATTATAAAACATTTACATAGTGAAGGGACTCAAATATTCTTTTAAAATTAAATTACATTACATTTAAATAAAGTTAAAGAAATAAAATGAAGGAAGAAGATATCATTGTCACTTTTGATCCTCAAACCTCCAAACCCCAATGATGGGTTTCACACAACCCTAACACATGAAACCAACAAGGTTGACCCGCAACATGCTAAGAGATGGTGACATGGCCCAAGCATAGTCACACAAGAAACTTTGGAGAATGGTATACACTCACACCAATTATTGAGTAAACATATCACACATATCATACAAGAATCACTTCTACATTCACAACATTTAGAATGGATAAGCAACAACCTCAAGTATTAGTCAAATAATTTAACTAATACCTCTCACAAGAGATGAGCTATTCCAAACACACCATAAATGTAACTTCACTCAATGGAAACATTATAATAGAGATACTAACTTCCAAGAAATAGTACCGAGATGAGAACCAACACATAATTCAACACAAATTCAATACAAAACAAATTTTTGTTGTGAAACACACAAAATGTTTTCAATAGAATTATATTGAACAACAATGAAGTATACCTTAATTCTCACGTTCACAAAAAACATAATTCACACAATTCATTCAAATTTTCAAAAAAAATATCAAAACTAAGGATTTTCCAAAACACCATTCAAATAGCTCAAAAATTACCAAAATTGAAATTTGAGAAATTTTTTTAAAAAAGATACTCTTTTGGTTTAAAAGATACCAAAAACTATTTTCACTATAAATTTAACCTTTTGGACGTTTCCTAAAAAAATTGGCAATAAAACAATACTTGGGGGAAAAAATCATAAAATTGCACATATTAAGGATACACTATTCAAATCTATGAAATTAAAGAAGTTGGGAGGTTCTAACACCCCAACAATATATTTGCAACCTTCCAAAATGAAAAATAATAAAAATTTGAGGAGATATGGAAAAATTAACTCTTAATTAGCAAAATTTTAAAAGAGGTGAACTTTAAACAAACCTCACAGAGCATGATATCCTATTAATTCCTATCTATATGCTTCAAACCTATTCCAATTATCCATCCAATTGGTCCCACCATAAAAATAAAAAATAAAAATTGGGAAAAGAGGGGTTTTCCTCTCCAAATTCCTCACAAAATGTAACATAAAAATGAAAAAAAAAAACATTTTCCATTTTAACCCTCTTTTCCTTTTCTAGATTAAATAATTATTATTATTTTTCTTTAATAATTGCATTTGATCCCTAGTTTCATTGAATCCAAAACAAGACATTTAAATACAATCCAATTTTCTACTTCACCCTTAAATCATGATTTAAGCTTATATAAGCATATTTTCACATTGCTTGTAGAAACCAAAATTCAAATTCATTTAAAATTAATTCAAGTTATATTTTCATATCTCAAATTTGAAACTCTCACAAATAACCCCAAATCTTAATAATTGATTAAATTCATTCCCAATTATAATTCAAAATTTAATTTCACTATTAAATCTATATAAGTATTTAACTAAATTAAATTGTAGAAATAAGACATTTAACAAGACATCAACCACACATTCATGATACATATATAAAGAGTGTTACAATATCTAAAAGCATACCAATGCTGGTATTTGATCAACATGAATAGAATAACAAAGGTGTCACACTCAAATTGAGTATGAAAGGTAAGGAAAAACAATAAATTTCCAATTTAACATCTCCTTAAAAGCACTATCTATGTATATGCAAACCTACGGAGCCAAGTGGAGAAATACCTAGTACTTGTAACCACTCAATGCACATGTCAAGCATACCAGCTCCATGTGTGTGTGTGTGTGTGTGTGTGAATCATTGCATAATTCCCAATGGTGGAAAACATCATATCCATAATTTCAGTCCACTTCAATGATACATCTCATGATATAATTTAAATACATATTCTACATTAATGCATATATTCATAAAACAAACTATAGTAATAATCACATAGCTAAGCCCATATCTAGTAGAAATTTGAAGAATACATTTAAAATTAAATAAATTCATCCCCTTTTCAAGGGAATTGACATCAAAACACACACACACACACTTTTATTCCATTTACATCATGCAAATCAATAAAATAACCATAGAAGTGAAAAGGTGAAAAATAGGGGTTTGTTTAATTTAAAAGGGGGTTCACCAAATATGACATATTTCTCACTATTTCATTAGAAAATGAGATCCACACAATGAATTGACTTACAAACCTTAGGTGAGTCAACTCAATGAGGGAATATACTAAATTCATTATGATTGAGGACAAGGCTATCAGCCTAAACGACACCTTTCGGAGAGAAATTAGAAATAGTAAATCAACTCAATTATGCTCATTCAAACTTGAAAAAACAATTTAAAGATCAATACTAATAGAAATAACAAAATTTATGCAAATCTTAGAAGGGTAGAACACTATGTACGAGTCACCAAAAGGTAGTCTTGGGAGGAAAAATAGGACTCATTCGTGCATGGGTAAATGAGTCTCTACTCATAGTTCACAACCAACTTTTGGGAGCCTCTTATATCAATCTATAGCTTTTTTTTATCTAGGTTTTAGTGTTAGAAAGTTGAAAATTAGATAGTAGGTGAATTTCCTTGAATTGACGAAAAATTTGATAACTTTTGCAACTTTAACAATATTTATCTTCAAGAGATCTTCAATCCTTCTTAAACCTAAGATCCACAACACAAACACAAGAGGGAAAATTTGTTTTTTTTTGGTGAATGGGGGTTTTCCTTCGTCAAAACCCATTTTGATAATTAAAACTTGAAATGAAATAATGAAATGTGAATGGAATGATGAATGAACAATGCTATGTTGTAACTCACCAAACCCTTGAATAAACCTTTATAAATTTACAATATTGATCTTGATATTGCATGAAATGGCTTAAATGGATGTGGATTTTGATGATTGAATTGATGCTTTGAATGTTTGACTTGATCTTTGAAACCTACATCACAACGTTAGCTCCAAAAATATACATGATGCTTAATATTTCAGCATGATGCTTCAGATATTGATTGTTGTAATAAATCATTGATAAATATACTCTTGAATTCCCTTAATCATAATATTTTCTCTTGTAAACTTGAATTATACTATAATGAATTTCCTCTTGAAAACTTAGACTTGATTTAATGAAATAACCTTGTATTTATAGTTATATATACTTAGTTTCCTAAAAATTAGAAATTAGAAGACATAAAATTTTGAATTTAAGGACATTAAAAGTACCACTAAAAACATATTTTAGCTTTAGGTTCAAAGGCCTAGGTAGGGCCCATTCACCCATGGGAGAATGGGTCCCAAGTCCCTATTCTTGGAACAATCAAACTCAATCTAAAGTAGACAATCAAGAGAGGTATAATTGTAAAATTATTAGAAAGATAAGATGAAAAAGGTTAAAGAGTGTGATCAATCCCCCAAGATCTAAGATCTCATGGAAAAAAAACAAATTAAAAAAGAGACGCATGCCTTTATTAAATATGTAGCAACAATGACAAGATAGTCAATCATACAATTTCAATGACTTAAAAGAGGAGAGAAGAAAAATGAAAAAGGGGTGGATCAAGCCTCGACTGTTTGTATAACTCGATGTGGATCGAGCCTTAGCTATTTGTCTAAATATTTACAAGTGATCCTCGTTTCCCACTATGCAAACAACAGTGCACTCACATGGGCTAGTGAAATCTATTATCCACTAGGTGAGCCCCCAGACAATGGCCAATGAGAGAATCTTATTAGGCTCCCATTGAACTAACCATAAAAAATTTGTGCCTCCTGATAACTTTGTTATGGCGGTACACAATATAAACTTTGAGCTTCATATTCATAAATCTTATCAAGTTGTGTTGTGCTAAACACTTATGAAAAAACATGCTAAACACTTATGAAAAAACATGGCCGTACTAGAAAGCAAGGTGTTCTATGCTTAGTGGCCATGAAAAAGGTTGTAACTTTGAGCTTCACAATGCTAACAAGTTGCATTATGCAAAACACTCATGAGAAAAATACAAATAGGATATTCGAAGGGGTTTTTATTACTTCATAAAAGGTCTCTTCTTAGGGAACATTGCTCCTAATGTCTCCAAGAGAGGATAAGTCAAGGATAAAATATTCACAACTTAGGGAATGCAATCCATAGCATTACCACTAAGAGTAATGTCATATGCTCAGAAAGGTCACAATCTTGGAGGACATCAAACCCAATGTCTCTAAGAAGAAGACACATCACATGAAGTAATAATACCACACTATGAAACATGAATTATAGTCAACAATTTCAAAATTATAATGCCAATATATCCCCCCACTTTAAATAAATTGCTTAGAAATAACATGATGTGAGAAATTACTTTAAAGTAGCAAATGATAAATGCTAAGAATTAATGAAGAAATGAGAGATTATTTGGAAAGATCTATGTAGAGCATATGTTTCCAAAAGAAGCTACATCACGAAGAAGGGGTTTCCCCAAATGAACTACCAAACACATATGGGATCCATGTGAAAGGAAGAATTTTGTTTGGACTTCTATGCTTGGAAGATATAATAACAAAAATTGAACACTCTCATACAAGGATAACCATAGAGATCTCAATCCTAGATATGTGAAGGAGAAAGACATATTGCAATAGGTATGTTCTAAGGGATGATTGTAAACTAATGAGGGGTTCACTACCAAGCTAAGTCTTGGAAAGACAAATGAAATGCAAGATGTAATGCTTAACCCTAATATGATGCAATCTTTCACTAAATGACCTAAAAATACATGAACATTAGAATAGAAAGGTGAGATATCAGAATTGTGCACTTGAAAACCTAAAGGAGATTGGATGGGGCTTAGAAATGCTCAAAACCAAGAATTTTGACAGACGGGGACTCATACACCATTCTAGGCATATCAGTCCTAGATCAAGGTTTCTAGGTAGGAATTGGTTCCTATAAAATGGGTATCTGAAACTGTAAAGATCTAGAAAAATGCATGTAGTGGGACTCATATGCCACTTCTGGCATATTAGTCCCATCCCACTTTTTTGATAATTCAATGTTCAGATATGGACATCAACACTTTCTCTTCTTTCCCAATTTGATTTCTAGATCTGAACCTATAAAAAGACTTGCAAAACATAATATATATTTGATTTTCTTATGGGGTTTTTCCTCAATGAAACCCCTAGTTTGGTAATTAAACCTTGATAGAAACAATGAAACTTGAATGCCAATGTGAACATAAACCCTAACCTTAAGTCCATATGAGATTAGGAAATCATAAATGCAATGGAACCCTATTCTAATATGCAATAGTGAGATGCATGAATGAAGCTTGAATGTAATGACTCACTCTGATATATATCAAATCACTCTAATAAGTCATGATGATGCATGTACCTTCCTTGGGTTGAAAGTAGAGTGATAATAGAGGATGTAATCACTTAGGAAACAATTCATTGAGCTTGGCTTGATGGCTAGTTGCATCTCCCCAACCTAGAATCCATCATGATTCACCATAGGCAACCATAATCAACCCTTGACAATGCTAGATCATGAGTGAAAGTGAGCTTGAATACCTGGAAAAACATTTTAATGCTGCTCCAAGACTTCAACTCTACTTTCTTTTGAAACTTGAATGCTCTTATGAAAGAATGCTTGGATCTTGAAATTTATTTAAAAATGCTTTCTTAGATGAAATAATGAATTATAATTTTTCTTATATAGGAATTAACACCTAATTTATCATTATTTATATCTCAAAAGTTGAGATCAACAAAAAAATTTAATTTTATTGCTCAAACCCTCAAAAAACCCAAATAGGACTCATATGCCACCTCTAATGTATGGGTCCCACCTAGGGGGACTCATACACCCAAGGTGGTGTATGAGTCCCACCCTAGATTTTCAGGGTGGGTTGTTAAGATTTTTTATGTTTCTCATTATTTTGTTAGCTTTTTAGATTAAATAAGCCTCGAGATCCAAAATATTGGGTTTTAGGGGCCTATTAATGATTTCTTAAAGGGATATTTAATACAAGGGTGCTAAAATAGGTCCAAATTATGTGTGAAATTGCACTACTTTCAAGAGTGTACAATTTTCTACACTACATTTAGACCCGACTTTAGCACCCATATGACTCTACATGCATATGCAAGCTAAAGGACTCCAACAATAAACTTTGTTTCATAAAAGGATACACATATAAGTTTAATAACAACATGGGAAAATGAAGACCCCATTGTAGCTATCTGGAAAACCACAATGTTTGAAACCACATCCTACAACACAAATTCATTAGTTGTCCTTAAATCCTCTTATCTAACCTCTTCTAGAAATTGAATTTGAGAGGAGAGGTGGAGTCAAGGTAGCATTCTAGCCACATCAAATAAGGTAAGTCATATCATAGGGTATTTCCAAGTACCATACTACATAATGATAGATGTATGATGAGGATGAGAGAAGAATCATGATTCCAACACAACAAACAACAACAAAAAAGGAGCTCTCTAGCCCCTATTATATTAATTTTAATGAAAGGTACTTTTAACCCTAATATAGTAAAAACCCTAATTTTTAGCATATATAAGAGTAAAAAGTGAAGTAATTTCTAACTATTTCGTCTTTTACCTTCTTGTAGCTTGACTTTGGTGGAGAATAAATAAATATTTTGAGCTAACAAGAGTATGATCCTCTGAGACTAGACATCCTAAGGGAGGAGGCAACCCACGACGAGTGACAGTATCAGGTGAGTTGATTTTTCTACCTTAGCTTTGTCCTTATGCATTTATTTTATGTTTTTATGCATTTCTACATAGATTTAGAACCTTGAAAGAAAATGTTTTCAAAGCATCCTTTTTTTTTCACAAAGTGTCCTCTCTTTTTGTAAAGTGTCCCTTTTTATAATGAAGTGTCCCTTTTTGTTGTGAAGTGTCCCATTTTTTTGAAAAGTGTCCTATTTCTTCACGGCGTGTCCTGAAAGGGATCTAAAGTCTCTAGGACACTTAGAAAACTACATTAGAACAATTTTAGTACACCTTTTTTATTATTTATGTATAGATTTAAGATTTTAGAATGCTTATAGGACACATTGTTTTCTTTTTTGTTAGATTCTACCTCGGTCATGGCAGTGTCTTAGTAGAAGATACTTCCATCACCTACAAGACCTAGCCCAACTTTATTAGAGGAGGAGACATATATATTACTGTTATGATATAAATTTTACCCCCTTGGAAATGGTACAATTTCACTTGATTTGGGAATAATTAATGATAAATTGGACTTAATGTCACCTTGATCTAGTGTTGTGATGTGTTTTACACATCCATATTAGGTTTTGGGCCCTTTTAAAGCTAAATAAACCTAACCTTTCCTTAATTTAGTGTTGTAAAGTGTGTTTATTTACACCTTCACATTAAATTTAGGAGGCTTGCAAATCAAATCGACCTAATCTAGTGTTATAATGTGTTCTACACATTTACATTAGATTTAGGGCCCTTCTAAGCTAAGTAGACCCAATTTTTCATTAATTTAATGTTGTAAAGTATATTTATTTACACTTTCACATTGAAATTTGAGTCCCCTTTCATTTATGACCTTTATATCATCATTAAAAGGCCCCTATGACCCAATATTATGCATTTGAAGGCATATTTTAACCAAAATCCCAACATAGACCTCATACTAACTTAATTTCTTCACTCCCTAACATTATCTCTCTTTAAATAGGCCTTGTGGGACCCATACACCATCTTGGGTGTATGTGTCCCATCTAGGTGGGATCCATATGTCACTAGTGATGTATGAGTCCAATTTGGCCTAATTTTAAGGATTAAGTGAGGAAACATGATTTTAAATTCAAATTTCTTCTATGTCGGCCTTTGGGATCTAATAAATGGTCATTCAGATGGATTTCCTATATAAATGAGATTTCAAATCATTATTTCATAAGGCATACATTTCATCAAGTCAAGCATTCAAGAGTTAAGCATTCCAAGACTACACAAGGTTGCTAGGAGAGTTTGGAAGATTATTTCTAATGAATTTAAGAGAAGAATTCTTCATCAATTGTTGTAGCAATTAAATATACATCATCATACCAAGGATATCAAGCATCAAACATGTTAGTGAGTTAGTGTTGTGATGTAGCATTGAAGTTCCAAAATCAAGCATTGTTCTACACCTATTGTTAAGATCAAGATCTACATCCTTCATGGCCATTTCATGTTGAGTTGCATATTTAAAAGACATCATTCACAAGGAATCATTCAAGGTATCATTGTCTATGATTCATGCTATTTTTTTCATGCTTCATATCTTCATTTCATTATCTCATCATTTGGTTTAATTACCTACAAGGGGTTTGACCAAGGAAAATCCCTATTCACCAATAATCAACAAGTTTTTCCTATATTTACATGTGTTATTGTAGATATAGGTGTCTTAGAGAATGAAGGACCTTTGAACATTAGATTACAAGCTTGGATAAAAAAAATTGAATTGTCACCTCATTGGCAAGGTTGCTATCTTCACAAAAAATCACCTACAACCACAAAATCAGGGTTTCAGATTTGGAAATGAACTGGAAAGGACAAAGCATACATTAAAGACCATTTTTAGACATTAAATTTCTAGAAAACCCTAACTTGACTCATAAACCAGTACTAGCATATGAGTCCTAGTTTAGGTCATTTTTCATATTTTTGTAGTTTTGGATACCCTTTTTCCAAAAAGCTATTTCAGACTAGAAATCCTAATCTGGAACCGATACACCCAGACTGGCATATGAGTGCCACTAGGACTAAATTTTAGATTATTTAGCATTTCAAGCCTCCATTCAAGTTCTCTCGGGTTTCTAGGATCTCCTCTATACTTTTCCAGTTTGTTGTTGTTACTTATTTGCATTTATAGTTCTTTTAGTCAAGTTTCTTGCATCATTGAGTTCAACCATTAGATCTTGCATTTCATACATTTTTCCAAGCCCTAACTTAGTGGAGAAACCCTCATTAATATCTAAACATAGGTTAGGATAGTCACTTAGTAGATCTCTTTCTCCCATTATCACCATTTTATTGAGATCTCTATGGCATCCTTAAATCTGGAGTATAGAAAGTGTGTTTCCATAGGTCCTAGACACTAGTGATGACAATTTTCTATCTTACATTTTAATGAACCAACATTTAGAACACCTTATTCTCTTATTTTGAGTCCATCATCATCCTAGATCTATCTTGTATTAACTTTATATTAGTTAATTGGAATTCTACGGTTTAGAAATCTTGGATTAGTTAAAGTGCATATAGCTTGCATTTTTGCATCTCAAATAATTGAAAATAATATAAAATATACATTTACACTCAGCTTACAACTCATACAAACTAAAAAGCATAGAAATCACTCAAAATAACTGGTACTCATATTCCCCTCTGGGTGGATTAGTCCCAGTATAGATTTTAAACTACCTTTTACAACATTGAAAACCTCATTTCTATGCTTCCTAATCTTGTTGGTAACATATACTATAAGTTTGGAAAGTTTTGGTAACATTTTTTTTCTGCATCTAGGTCAAAAACATCAATTTAGGGTACTCATTTTTCAAATCATTTCAATTACAAGCATCATTAGATCTAAAATTGCTGACATTTCTAAAACTTTGCATAATATGGATAAAAGCACTTATCAATTTTCCATACACAATGTTTATATTCATAAAGCTTTGCATTAGTTTGATAAAATTTCTTTTCATTCTTGGGTACACATTGTTTTCATTCTTAAAGTTTTACATACATTGGATAAAAGTATTTTTCATCTTTGGATATACATTGTTTACATTATTAAAGCATTGCATGAGATGGTTAGAAGTGATTTTCATTTTTGTTCAAACAATGTTTCTATATTACCTATCTAGGCATGCTAAGAAAAAGTTCATACTCCCTTCCTATGAGACTATTTTAGTGAAAGAGAATACAACCTTGGACAATCCTAATGATCATATAATTTCTTCTCCTAATATCTCTCTTATTTGTGAAGAAGATATTTTGGTGTTGGTAGAACTAATCAATGAGAGTTTTGAGAATCCTAGTTGTTTCTCTCCTTCTACATCTCTTATTAGGCAAGACATTGATGAACAAGAAGAAACAACCATAGGTAATCATGATGATAGCATAACACAAGAGACCATTGAAACTTAAACTAGTCTACATTCATCTCCCAACATCTTCCCCTCTTATGATAATGTTTTAGAGGATGAAAGTGTAAGTGAGGAAGATATGTTTGTGTTGGATGATAAAAAATTTAAGATCTATGACAACCCTATTTATGTTTCCTCTCCTATTTTGAAAGACATTATGGGACAAAGAAATGAAATCATAAATCCTCATGAAAATCATACTTGTTCTTACCCTAATTTTGAAGAACATACTTTGATCAATGAAATTCATGAGAATATTAGTTGTCCCTCTTCACCTAGGGAAACCCTTATTGAGCAAGAAAATTCAACCATTGATCATTCCCTTACTTACAATGAAGTCATTTTGGAAGAACCAATCCTTGAATGTCAAGAAAATTTGGTTTTTAGTTCTCCTAAAAACTCTCCTCCTAGGGAGGATATCATTGTGCAAGAAAATGAAAATAATAGTGATGTGACTTCCCTAGATGTTGGTAAAAATATGATACTATATTTCCCTTTATTAGAAATACATCAAACCAAGACCATTGAGTTTATGAATGCACAAGTTTATGTTAGATCCCCCTCAATTGATGGAACTCCTACATACCTAGTGGGACATCCTAAGAATCCTCTAATTCTATACCCACCATCACATAAACATTAAAAAAGCCCAAAATTATCCTCTACCCACCTAAGAATAATGTTTCATAGAATCTGACTGATAATATCATTGCCCATACATATAACACTAGGAACAATTTGCAACCAAGAAAAACACCTTAAACATCCCTCCCATTGGCTAACCCTATCCTACCTAACCCTATCTTACAAGACACTCCTCATGGAAAGCAGTATGATCTTGTTGAAAAACTTAAGAATAATCTTGCTAAGATATCATTATGGTACCTTATTCAAGCCTCCCCTCATTATCTTCACATGATTCAAAGTTTTTTATAAAAAGTTACTATCCCTTCAAATGCACATCCAAATGACATAGCATGCCCAATTCAATAAATAAATGCTGACATTGTTTTCCACCAAGGTGAGTTCCCTTCTTTGGAAGTGCAAAAAAAAAATGAAGCTTTCATAGTAATAGCTCAATATAAAAGGAAAAGGATAAAGAAAACCATTGTTAAAAATGGATTTACCCTTAATGTGTGCAGTGTGACCCCTTTGGATAGGCTTGGCATGGATAAATAAAAAATTCAACCTGATTCTTTATCTATTAAAGGATTTGACAACATAGGAAAACAACCACTTGGTGTGATCAGTTTTCCTATTACAACTAGAAAGGACACATTAGAAACACTGATCCATGTTATGCCTCATGATATTTCATATAACCTTATTTTAGGTAGACCATGTATTGACACAATAAATGGGGTTCCTTCTACTCTTCATCATGTAATGAATTCTATCTACAATAACAAAGTGTACATACTGAAATTCGGTCCCAAAGAAAATAGTTGTTTGAACATTGAGGAAAACAAGGATAATCCTTTGAAAACATTCACAACAACTACACAAGCGGAATCCATGCAATAAGAACAAAATGGTAAACCATTCCAAATGATATCACTAGATGATTTGGGATCATTAAATTTTGAACCAACATTCATGGGAGAATACAAGATCATAAAAAAATACTTTAAAAAGGGAAAAGAAAAAGTGATAATTTCAACACAAAATTTGGAAGATTCTTTGAAAGCATCCACCTCAACCACTTTAGAAGAAAAATTAAATTACACAAAAAACTTTGATGAACTTAATTATGAGAAACCACCCAATCCAAAAGGGATTAAGAATCTTTATGGAAAAGGTTATGAAATGATAAAACAACTTGGGTATAGTGGAAAAGGATGTGGTGATAGAAAACAAGGTAGTTGTGTCCCTATAGAGCCTCACACACAAGAAAAGACTAGTGGTCTTGGTTATTTCCCCTCGAAAGAAACAAGCAAGCCTTCACTTAATATCAAAACTATTAAAAAATATTCCTTTAAGCCAACTTTAACATTAGTAGACACGAAGCAAACAAAGAAATATTCAATTAATGTCAATGTCATCACACAACACACTAATGATTTGAATTCATTAGATTTTACATCCTCCTATAAAGGAGAGAATGGAATCTCGTAATCTAAAGAGTGTTGTGTAGGTATGGCACCTTTTACTAAGCAAGAGATATCTTTGTCACAAAATAAAACATCTTCTATTATTGATCAAGAGAGTATCTTGTCGAGACTCCAAGATCATTTGATATATCTCCCTACAAGAAAACAGAAGTAATTTTTCTACAAGACTTCATTTTGTGCATATCATAGAGTTCATGTTCATACTACTAATCAATTCAAGCCTTTGAGTAAGAAAATTCAACATCTTAAGGACTACGGTTCTCTTCCTTGGATTGGAGCACCTAGTTCTTCTTTTCATTTTGTCTCATCCTTGTCCTACACTAAGTGGGGGTAAGGGGTTAGATAGCCTTGTCCTCATATGTCACTTGTCATTGTCTCTTTTGGCTGGTTGACCTCCTTTCATGTATATATAAGAGCAAGCTTGGGATGTGGATGACATTCCTTAAGTTGGCTCGCATGGGACATATGAAGTTATACATTTTTGGGGCAACCCCTTCCATTTTTCATGAAATAGATTGTTGGAAACATATGAGTTGGTATAGGGATTTTTGAGTAAGCTCTCACATCTTCTTTTACTTTAAATAAATTTCTTACAGAAATGGTGTTAGCAACCAATTTAAAGTGGGGGCATAAATGAACACTCATGTTTCATTGCACAATTTTCTTTCTTCTTGTGATGCATCCTTTTCTTGGTGGTGTCATTAGGCTTGATTTCCTCTAACAGGATGATATTTATTGGTTTTTTCTTCTCTCATAGACATTAGGCACAATGTTCCCTAAGAAGATACCTTGCATGAGCTAAGAAAAATCCCTTTGAATGCACCTTACACTATTTTGCATTCATAATTTTGATTATATGGCCACCTTGCATAACAAACTTTGCATGCCTATAGAGTCATCTTGTTTGTTCATGAGTTCCAAGCATATGAAGCTTTGCTTGCCTCATGAAGTTCAAAATTCATTATTTGTTCATGATCTCCAACAATACAAATTTATTCTCGTTACATGAAGCTCAAAGATCATTTTTCCATGGTGCCTTATCAAAGTTATCATAAGGTATAACTTTGGTATGGTTGGATGGGAATTCGATCTGAGGAATGACTTTCCCTTAGACACTCACGTCTGTGTGTGAGTGAATATCAGTTGTACGTTTCTCACCTTCTCATATTACTCACCCAACAGATAGCTTGAAGTTCCATTGCCTCAGAGTGAGTGTGCATTTTTGGGTATGTGCAGGATCATGATGGGCCAAAAAGTGGCGATATGATGGGTATGTGTAGGGTATGTGGCTAACGACTTTTTTTTAATCCAAAGTTGATGAAACAAAAAGGGTTTTTAAAGGATATTCTCAGCTTTCCACGATATAAATTATGCTTTACTTTGAATTTAATAAATAAATATTATTCATTTTCTATTTGAATTACGACTAAAGTCCTGATTGATAGGTTGATTGTAAAACATCTATAGCTTTCAAATGGTATCACATTTTTTGAATTGAAACATGTGTCAGATTCTATGCTTCACATACTATAGGATTAAAACAACAAAAAAATTAATTTCATGAAGTTTTGACCAAGTTAAGGTGGTTAGTCATACAATTTTTTATATTATTTAAAAGTTGTAATAAAAAAATCATAATTAATTATTCACTTGGAAAAAAATTACAAAAAAATGTGCATCACATCTGGACATGAGTTCTCTACTTTTATCTAAAATCTTATAAAACAATATTATCATTTTATTGTGGTTAGGGTGGTCAGATAGACACCTATTTATTTATTCCCTGAAATTTAAGTACCACTACATTGAAATTTCAAATTTACACCAAACAGATATATTATTTTTTTAAATAAACATAGTATTTTAGAAATTACATTCAATTTTCTACAGATTATATTGTTACATATTTTTGAAATAATATAGATAACTTATTCAAATTTTTACATGAAGTTTCCTAACTCTGATTTTTCTGAATTTTTTTCCACTTAAGGGCCTATTTTTTCCATGATGATCCTACACATACCCTTTTGGAAAAACAAGCTAGATTTGATCCACATCATGTTGGAAAAATGGTTGAAGCTTGTTCCACCTTTTTATTTTTCCTTATTTTTGTTCTTCTTTCTTTTAGCTATTGACATTGCATGTTTGTGTATCTTGATGCTACATATCATACACCTTGTGTGTGTCCTTTTGTGCTTATGTCAATTTGACATAGGATCTCAAATCCTAGGGGATTGACCACCTCCTTTGATCCTTTTTATCCTAAACCATCCACATTGGTACAATTGGACCCCTCTTGAATGTCTACTTTAGTGTGAGTTTGAAGCAAGTTCATCCTCTCACTAATGATGAAAATTTTACCACCTTGGAAATTGTACTATTTCACTTGATTTTAGAATAATTAATGATAAATTAGACTTAATGTCACCTTGCTCTAGTGTTGTGATGTGTTTTACACATCCACAATAGGTTTTGGGCACTTTTAAAGCTAAATAAACCTCACCTTTTCTTAATTTAGAGTTGTAAAGTGTAGTTATTTACACCTTAACATTAAATTTAGGAGGCTTGTAAATCAAATTGACCTAATCTAGTGTTTTAATGTGTTCTACACATTCACATTGGATTTAAGGCCCTTATAAGCTAAACATACCCAATTTTTCCTTAATTTAATATTATAAAGTATATTTATTTACACTTTCACAATGAACTTTTGGCCCCCTTGCATTTATGACCTTTATATCATAATTAATAGGCCCCTATGATCCCATATTATGCATCTCAAGCATTATTTTAACCAAAATCCTAACATAGACCTCATATAACTTAATTTCATCAGTCCCCAACATTCTCTCTCTTCAAATAGGCCCTATGGGATCCATACACCATCTTTGGTGTATGAGTCCCATCCAAGTGGGAATCATATTCAATCAGTGGCATATGAGTCCCATTTAGCCTATTTTTAAGGATTTAAGTGGGAAAATAAGATTTTAAATTCAAATTTCTTCTATGGCAGCCTTTGGGATCTAATAAATGTTCATTTAGATGGATTGCCTATGTAAATGAGATTTAAAATCATTATTTCATAAGCCCTAGATGTTATCAAGTTAAGCATTCAAGAGTTAAGTAGTCCAAGATTTCACAAGGTTGTTAGGATGGTTTGCAAGATCATTTCTAAGGAATTCAAGAGAAGAATTATTTATCAATTGTTGCAAAAATTAAAGATCTATCATCATGCCAATGATATCAAGTATCAAACATGTTATTGATCTAGTGTTGTGATGTAGCATTGAAGATCCAAAATCAAGCATTTTTCTCAACCTATTGTCAAGATCAAGATCTACATCCTTCATGTAAATTTCATGTTGAGTTGTAGATTTACAAGGCATCATTCAAGGTATCATTATCCGTGATTCATGTTCTTTCTTTCATTTTTCATACCCTCATTTCATTATCTCATCATTTGTTTTAATTACCTACATGGGGTTTGATAAAGGAAAAAAACTTATTCACTACCAATCAACAAGTTTTTCTTCTTTTTACATGTGTAATTGCAGATCTAGGTTTCTTAAAGCATGAAGGATCTTTGAAGATTATATTATAAACTTGGATAAAGTTGTTATAATTGTCCCCTCATTTCCAAGGTTGTTATCTTCACAAAAATTCACCTATAGTGTTGAAATCAAGATCTCGGATCCATAAATAAATTGGAAAGGAAAAAGCAGACACTGAAGACTAGATTCAAACCTTAAACTTCTAGAAAAGCCTAACTGGACTCATACACTAGTCTCGGTGTATGATTCTTAGTTTATCTCATTTTTAATATTTTTGCAATTTCAGAAACCTTTTTTAGATGAAAAATCTTGATCTACGACTAATACACCCAGACTAGTGTATGAGTCCCAGTAGGCCTAAATTTTATGTTTTTTAGCATTTCATGCATCCATCCAAGTTCTCTCAAGTTTCTAGGTGCTCCTCTATACTTTTCCAGTTTGTTGTTCTAATTTATTTGCATTTAAAGTTCATTTAGTTAGGTTTCTTGCATCATTGAGTTCAATCATTAGATCTTGCATTTCATACAATTTTTCAAACCTTATCTTGGTGGTAAACCCCTCATTCATCTCAAAACATTCCTTAGGATAGTGCGTTAGTAGCTATTTTTCTCCCATTATCATCATTTTATTGAGATCTCTAGGGCATCCTTGAATGTGGACTATAGAAAGTTTGTTTCCCTAGGTCCTAAACCTAAGAGGTAACAATTTTATATCTTATAATTATAGACGATTGAATTGTATTGGGCATACATCATGCCCCCATGAGGTACTATGATGCTAGTCTGATGGCCTTGGTAGAGTAGTGGGATGCATATACATGTATGTTTCATCTCTCAACAAGAAATATGATGATCACTTTAGAGCATGTACATCACATTCTTCAAGTTCTAATTTAAGGTGAGAGGGTACATTTTCCAGGGGATCGATCATTTCACAAGATGAAATATGGTATGTAGTACTATCTTGGAGGTGTGACTCATGATGACATCATGGAGCCACAAATTGAGCTATCCTAGCTACTATATTCACAAGCTCCACTTGTGGTACAGATTATGATGTTTACTGTGGTACTAGTACTCATCCCTGACGGCTGGGGAGCACATCTAGAGGGAGGACTAGTTCATATGATATGAGGTATGGTAGGGTAGAGGACCATATATTCCTGGGGGAAATATCCTTGTACACTTATACAATGATCTAGGGTGGTTTTCATTCCACAAGGTCAATAGTGTGGTTCACTATACACTACTGTAGGTGTGATGCATCGAGCATATCACGTACACTAGGCCGACACGCTTTCCATGTACATCATCCCTAGGGTACCTTATTGCATTCATTTATTCATTTCAGGTTCACCAAAATGAAAGCAAGAATTTTGTTTAGACTTCTATGCTTGGGAGATAGAATAACAAAACTCAAAGACTCTTATTCAAGGATAACCCTAGAGATATCAATCCTAGATATGAGAAGGAGAAAGAAATCTTGCAATAGGGTTGTCCTAGGGGATGATTGAAAACTAATGAGGGGTTCTCCACTGAGCTAGGAATTAGAAAGAAAAATGAAATGCAAGATGTGATGCTTAACCCTAATATGATGCAATCTTTCACTAAATGACCTAAATATGCATGAAAATTAGAATAAAAAGGTGAGATATCAGAAGTGTGCACCTTAAAACCTAAAGGAGATTGGATGAGGCTTTGAAATGTTGAAAAACCTAAAAATTTTCACACTAGGACTCATACGCTAGTCTGGCTGTATCAGTCCCAGATTAGGGTTTCTAGGTAGGAACTAGTTTATGGAAAAACGGTATCTGATACTAAAAAGATTTGGAAAAATTATTGTAGTGGGAATCATACACCACTTCTAGTGTATCAATATCATTCTACATTTTTTAGGAATTTAGAGGTCAAATCTACACTTAAACACCTAATCTTCTCTCCCAAGTTGATTTCTAGATCTGAACCTATAAAAAGACCTATAAACAGAATATATACTTGATTTCCTTATGGGGAGTTTTCCTCGAAAAAACCCCTAGTTTTGTAATTAAACCTTGATAGAAACAATGAAACTTGAATTCCAATGTCAACATAAACCCTAACCTTAAGTGTGTATAAGATTGGTAAATTATAAATGCAATGTAGCCCTATTCTAATATGTAAGAATGAGATGCATGAATGAAGCTCGAATGTAATGACTCACTTTAAGAGATGTAAAATAACTCTAATAAGTCATGATGATGCATGTACCTTCCTTAGACTGAAAGTAGAGTGACAATGGAGGATGGAATCACTTAGGAAACACATCATTAGGCTTGGCTTGATTGCTAGTTGCATCTCCCCAACCTAGAATCCATCAAGATTCACCGTAGGAAACCATAATCAACCCTTGAAAATGCTAGATCTTGAATGAAAGTGAGCTTGAAGACCAAAAAAAACACTTTAATAATGCTCCAATTCTTCAACTCTACTTGCTTTTGAAACTTGAATAATCTTGTGAAAGAATGCTTGAAGACTCTTGAATGCTTGGATCTTGAAATTGCTCTAAAAATGCTTTCTCAAATGAAATAATGACTTAGAAGCTTGCTTATATAGGAATTAACACCTAATTTACTATTATTCAGATCTCAAAAGTTGACATCAACCAAAAATTTGAATTAAAAAAGTTGATTTTCTTGCTCAAACCCTAAAAAATCCCTAAATGGGACTCATATGCCACCTCTGGTGTATGGGTCCCACCTAGGAAGACTCATTCCCAAGGTTGCATATGAGTTCCACCTTAGATTTTTGGGGTAGGTTAAGATTATTTTATGTTTTTGATGATTTTGTTGGGTTTTTAGTGGAAATGAGCCTCAAGATCCAAAATAAATGGTCTAAAGGGCCTATTAATGATGAATTAAAGGGGTTTATAATGGATGGGTGCTAAAATAGGTGTAAATTATTTGTGAAATTGCACTACTTTCAAGAGTGTACAATTTTCTACACTACATTTAACCCTGAATTTTGTACCCATATGACTCAACATGCATATGCAAGCTAGAGGACTCCAACAATAAAATATATTTCATAAAAGGATACACATATAAGTTTAATCATAACACGGGAGAATGAAACCCTCACTGTAGCTATCTACAAAACCACAATGTTAGGAACACCATCCTATAACATGAAATTATTAGTTGTCTCAAAATCCTCTTATCTAACTTCTTCTAGAAATTGAATTTGAGGGTAAATGTATGCCACCCCTTGATTCTGCTTGCTTTACTAAGGTGGAATCAAGGTAGCAGTCTAGCTACATTGAATAAGGTAAGTCATATCATAGGGTATTTCCAAGTACCATACTACATAATGATAGACATATAATGAGGATGAGAGCAGAATCATGATTCCAAGATAATAAACAACATTGAAAATGGAGCTCTCTAGCCCCCGTTATGTTAATTGGAATGAAAGGAACTTTTTAAACCCTAATATAGTAAAAATCTTAATTTTTAGCATATATAAGAGTAAAAAGTGAAGTAATTTCTAACTTTTTTTTTTATTTTACCTTCTTGTAGCTTGACTTTGGTTGAGATTGACTCAATATGTTGAGCTAACAAGAGTACGAGCCTATGAGACTTGACATCTTGCAAGAGGAGGTAGCCCGCGACAAGTGAGAGTATTAGATGAGTTGACTCTTTTTCCTTAACTTTGTCCTTATGCATCTATTTTATGTTTTTATGAATTCCTAGATAGATTTAGGACCTTGGAAGAATTTTTTTGCAAAGGAGCCCTTTTTTTTCTAAAGTGTCCCCTTTTTTTGCAAAGTCTCCCTTTTTATTGTGAAGTGTCCCTTTTTATCGTGAAGCGTCCCTTTTTGTTGCAAAGTGTCATGTTTGTTAGCGAAGTGTCCTAAAAGGGATCTAAAGTGTCTAGGACCTTTAGAATAGTACACTTTAACAACTTGAGAATGCTTATAGGACATACTTTTTATTTTTTGTTAGATTCCACCCCGGTCGTGGCAACTTCTTAGCAGTAGATAGTTTTGTCACCTCCAAGGCCTAACCCTAACTTTGAGGATAACATATAAACTCATGGAACATGAAAATAATAAATTCAACTCATTATGTACTTTCTAATAAATCTTAGCAGTCTCATTGTCACCATAGTTAATCACAACAAGAGGTCTAATGATAATATCCATTGAAGGTAATTGTTCTTGTTGTGGTCTAGAATTAAGATTTTCTTGTTATACCGAAAGTGCAGAATCACCATGCATTTCTTGAGTTGTTGTTTGATCTTCAGTTGTTGATTCATGTTTTTTTTGCAACTAATAAGCAATAGTATGATGTCTATTCCTATTCTCTCTAGTATTTTAGTTTCCTTTTGTTCTATTTTTGAGTCGTGATTATGTAGGAGCTAGTATAGGTCCACCTCAACCTCTTTGATGTGTTATAAGTTTATAATTATGGTATGAAGTGTGTGTGTGTGTGTGTGTGTGTGTGTGTTTGATCTTGAGCCAACAAGTTTTCTTGTGCATTATACATCTAATTAGACCAACCTAATTGATGTTGTAGGTGTTTTTGGATGTAAAGGATATAAATATAAGATCATTTTCACTATTTTAGGAATATGATATAATGTGAGATGTACTGTAGAAAATATAGTGATACAAATTCCTAAGAAGAGCATGTGAATATGATGTGAATGGATAGAAAAGAAGAGTGTTAGAAAATAGTAGTATGAAGTGTTTTGACTCATCGTATTGAGCTTCAATGGAACTATTTTTCTTTCTTATTGTAGATGCATTTTTGGGTAAGTGCACCAAGATGGTTCCCAAAAAGGGGGCTTAAGTGGCCACTTTTGTTTCTAGAATCAAGAAATACTGACCTTGGACGTGAAATTGAGGATAGATACACTCAAAATTTTGAGATGGAACAAAAACAAGGATCAAAGTGCTCTGAGTCTACTTTCTAAAATACTAATTTATTTTGAAAATGGTTGAGATTAAGGGGTTCAAAAGAGGGATGTACATAAATATTTGTTTTTTTTGTCAGAAAAACATAACATAGAAACTCTT
>VDFB02379711.1:131622076-131648197 GCA_007258455.2 Sequoia sempervirens
ATGTTGCATAAATATGTATGTATATATTTAAATATATCTTTTTATTATTATTATTTTGAAGATTCAATTATTGGAAAACTGAAAAGAAATATTTAAAAGAAAAGGTAAAAGAATAAAGGGAGGGATGCAACAAATTTTCACAGACTTTTCAATATTACTCGGTAAGGAATAACTGAAAGGAAAATGCTCTATCTAGTGAGAGGGAGAGGAGCAAAGAAGGGGTGACAGAGTTACCTTGTCATGCAATTTCTTGTTAAGGCCAAATCTAATTTGTTGTATGGGGAAGCAAATACTCTACTTCACTCAGCTTCACTTTCACCATGAAAATGGGCACCACAGCGCCAAATTGCATAGCATCAAAAGTGCAAGAGTGGTGAAGTGTGCAGCTTCCCCTCTCCCTGAAGTGCTTCTTTTTTTATTGTGATGGCATCCTAGTGGACACATAGCATGATGATCATAGAGGCTCCTTCAATGAAGCCTTCCAAGAGAAAGGATTGAATGTGAGCTAGGATGTGCAGCTTTATGGAGAATTGCTCAAGATTGGTGGTGGAAAGGAGAGAATGACTGCCTACTTTAACAAGACAGGGTGACCAAATGCAACTCTCGATATAGAAGGTTTATCAAGGGTTGCTTGGAAATAGCTCAGGATGTCCTTAGACTGGCATATTCTGGCAATAGGGAGGAAGTCTTAGTCACTTTATTCTTGGCTCTTAACCTCAATCAGGAAAAAGGAATTTTTGTAGGGTGTATGTTGCTCGAGGAGTAGGGTTTATAGAGTTCACTACTTCTTGTGTGATGGCATTTTGGGGTAAAATTTTTTGTCTCAAGCTCTATTTACTATTATAAGCATCTTTTTTTCATTAGGAATCTATGTTTTGTGGAAGTTCTATATTCAAAATTAGAGTATCAGGTTGTGATTTCATTGTAGTTGTTACTGCCCTGATGTTTGTTTAAAGTTTAAAGGATTTTCAAATAGCTATTGGATTTTAATTATCAGAATTTGTATGAAGAAAGTATGGATATTTTATCAATCTGGCTTATTGATAGGAAGACTATTACTTAGATATAAATCCGCGGGTCTCAAATTTTGTCTAATGAGTAGTAGGTAGTAGAAAACTTTTATTTTTCTCTCTTCAAAACAAAAGCATGATGTACTTAAGAAGCAATTGAATCTAAAATGTTGTATTCATATTTAAACTCTTTTGCAAAATGATTTGTGTTTGAACATTTTTTTTTCAAATCTAAGAATAGGATCGGTTCTAGAAATGTTTTTCGTCTATAAGAACTCACCTACCATCAAATGAGTGTTATCACTTAATCTACCCTATAACTAATTAGTCATTGGTTTATCAGTCTTGATACTCAGGGTATATATTTATGAGTGTTATTTCCTTCTTGAATCCACTTCTAGATTTTCTAATTCAAGCATCTAAAAATAGCTATAGATTTAATTGTGCTTAAGAGTATATTTGATGTGATTTTCTCATAGCTACAAGTTAGCGGTATTTTGATTGGTTGTGTGATAGTTGAAGGAAAATAAAGATATATATGTGTGTGTGTGGGTGTGTGTGTGTGTGTGAGAGAGAGAGAGAGCGCGCAATAATAATGTGTATGGGAGGCTTGTGTACGTAGTTTTTCTTTATCTTCCCTACTAATTTAGTAAGCTATACTTCTCATGCTAGGTACGTGAGGTACTATATATTGCGCAACATTTGAAACCTTCCCTTAACTTTCACCTAAAGGATGTCGATAGGGGTTGAAGTTGAGTTGGTTTGTGATCGACTGTTCTAATATTCAATGCCTTGTTAGTTTTCTAAAAATTTTAACTATAGAGAACTGAATGTTAGCAGATCGTTTCTTTCTGAATATGTTCCTATGTAATTGATATTTGATTATAATTTCCTTTTGTGCTATGGGGCTTTGACATTGGTTATCATATGCATTCTTTTCTCTTGAATTTATCCTGATCGAAGTTATAGTTGTAATGCTTACCAGGTTGGTTTAGTACTATTTACCCCTATCATGTATTTTATGTATCTTCTCATTAATAAAATTGCTAAATATTTACAATGGAAATAATTCATTTTATTTGTATGATCCTATTTATCGACCACATCTAAGTCTCTTTTAAAGGGTTGTATGAGCCTTTATATTTTTAAGGCATTTTATCTATAGAAGGAAACTAATAATTGTAATTTTTAAGTTATGATTTAAGAAAGAAGTAAAAAGATTACATTTCTCTACTTAATTCCTTAGAATGAAGTTAATTAAGATCTATTGTTGGAACTTTATCTCTTCCCTAGAAATAGTAGAGTTTAACTAATTGTGTTTTTCTTTTACTTAATTTCTCTTGAAAGCAAAGTGTTTTCAAGGAAACAACATCAAATTATGGTTATTCAAGTTTATGAAATATAACTTCCTATGATAAACAAAATATCGATCCATGATCATTACCTTTGGGTGGACATTTCCAAAATTAAATATTCATTTAGAATATTTAGAGCTATGATCAGCAAGTCAAGCCATTGAAACTTATGTGACATGCTTTCTTGATAAGTTGTGGTTAAATATAATCTCATTTGGTCTCTTCTCTACACTCCTTATAAACATTCGCTAGCTCATTACAATTATGATCATCTAGATTTTCAAAGCCTAATCATCATTCACATATAATGTTGGCTTTTTCAACTTCTAAAGGCTCTAATAACTCACGAATACCCTAAAGCATTGGTATTGCATAGACTAGAATCTAGATGCTTTTGGTGCAATATCTTTGAAGCATGAAAGGTTTGGTGGTCTTATGGATAGGTTAAGTGATTGACCTTAAATTATGAGTTTCTGATACTGTATTTAGAGTGTTCAATATGTAAGTTAAGTGTAGCATTCAATAACATGTGTTGCAATTGCTTTCAAGTGCATATTCATGAGTAACTAGTGTAACTATAGATAAGGAAAATTTATTTCAAAGAAAACTAATTAAATAGGATAGTTATATGAGAAGGATTATCTTTTATGTATATTGATCATTCCCAGATCTCATCTTTTGAAAAGTGATTGGGAATCTTGTTTAACGATGTTTCTTCCTATAAAGTATGTTTATGAGAGACAATTCTAACCTTCTTTGTTGTAAAAGCAACCTATAGTGTCAAATCATCATGTATCATGTTTGTATTCAAACTAACATTAGTGAAGGAGATTTCATGATTCAAAAAAATCACTCAAGTTAAAACCTTTCAGCATCAAGCAAGAGCTTATTGTAGAATCCTCAATGAGTTGCAACATCATAATGTGATCACTCTTAATCTATTCATTCTATTTTATTTCATGTCTAGGTTTGAATACCAAAATGGGGTTTGACCAAGGTAAACCCCTATTCACTAACATTTTCTTCTAGGTCTAGATCGTTGTCATATGGATTAGAAAGTCTCTTTTGTGTTTGCTTCATTATGTTGGTCAAATATGACAAACCTGGAAGTTATTTAATTTGAGTAAAGATGATGCTTAATTATATTGTCAAATCATTTAACTTATTTGATAGACCTTGATTAATTGATATGCATGTTATTCCATTCCTATAAGTGATGTGAAATTATATAATTATTTTTGTAGACACCTAAAAATGACCTAGGCCTACGAGTACTATTCTTACCACTTTCGTCCTAGCATAATTATGACATTTAATTATGTCTTTGGTCCATATTCGACTATTGATTAAATAATTCATAATTATTTAATTAGTTCATGTCCTTTTATTCTTCATGATTATTAAATAAATAAATTTCATCTATCTATTAAATACGTCATTAATTGTCTAAGTCTCCCCTTAATTAAATAATTTTCTTAATTTATTTAATTTCCTTCTATTCACTTTATTCTTTTAGATTACTAAATAAATAAGTTTTTAATTTATTTATTTAATATGTCACTAATTGTCATAATTAAATGAATGAATTAATTAATTTAATTATCAGTTTTATTTGCTAAATTAAATAATTAAATTTAATTATTTAATTGCCAAATTGGATATTCTTCTCATTTTAAATAAATTAAAATATTGAAAATGTCATCTCTTCTTAACTACATCTCATTTTGGTAAATAATTTGAAAACTGATTATTTACTATTTCTCAAAGTTCACATTTGGAATTAATTTAATTCCAAATCGGTAACTTTATGTCAAGAGTCAAGTAATCGGGCAGGTTCTCGACCCTTCCAAAATTGATCTTTAGTCTGGTATTTATCTTATTCATTTTCAAAAATCTTTATTTTTGAAAATGTTTCTTGATTTATTCTCCACCATCAATCCAATTATCTGAGATATTATCTTGACCGTTCGATTAATAAATTTTCCCTAACCCTAATTAGGGATTCTCAGATTTAATCTGGACCTTTCATTTTAGGTTTTGGTGAGAATGCAATCTCACCCATCCATTCAAAATGGCATTTTCTATAAAATTCCATTCTCCTCTCACTTTTAGATTACACACGCATTTTATAAGCATACGTATTATAGGCATTACATACTTTCATGCACTTGCACACTTAGGCTTCTCATTGCAATTAGTCTTTTTATTTGATCAAATCTTAGTATGTTTAGGCATTGTCAATCATAGTCATTTAGGCATAGGCATTGGACATTTATGCAAATCCTTCAAAGCTTGGTGTAGGACATAGGCATATATTTGTAGATTGCTCGCACGACGGATCTGAGGGAAAAGTATCATCCAATAAGTAAGAAGGTGTTACAAAGGTGAATCATGGAGGCTGCAACAACTATTTGGTATACTTGTTACATTTACATTTGTTTCCTTTGTTCTTTGTAATTACTTTGGGTTTTGTCTTTTATATTGATTTGATAACCTGAATCTAACCTAAAAATAAATCCTAAGTTACATTGGTGAACCCGACTCTATCTTTTTTGTTATTTTCATACGTGTTTTTTGTTATTTTATAGGTATAGGTACGAAGTGACACAACTACTTTTTTTTTAACTCATGATGCATCTGATGCATCGCAATGCATTAGCCAACAGAAACACCACAATCACCCTGTCATGCAACAATCGGCCTTGGGAAAGCCACAATTGAAATATCGAGGTGCATCTAATACATAGAGTGACACAATCTCTTTGTTGTGATGCATTCGACTGGTAAAAATTTTTGTTATTTCACATTCAATTTTTTGTTGTTTTTTGTGTTTCTTTTATCTTGGTTATTTCCTGCACTCTGCCTAGCATAGGTTTTCTATTACTAATCAAGATTTGTAGCTTGTTGGCAGTTACTTTTTGTGGGTTGAAGACAAACACTAAAACTACTAATGGATTGTCTTGTAGGTTCGACCGTCAAAGACTAAACATCAAAACAATGTGCCTGCATTTTTAGTAGTGTAACACACATTTTATTTTGGTGCAATTAAAATGAACCTCTGTTTGATCATATTTGAATGTGTTTGTAAAGCGGTAGGTGATTATGCTCTCACCTTTTGAAAAATTGGTGATAAAAAAACCAGACCTGCTTTTATCTGTTTTTACCTAACGATTTGGTATATCGGAGTATCCCCTCCCCTTGCACTTTCGGGTGATCTTGGGTGTAAGAGAAACGGTTACCAACTCTAGAAATTGGGCCTACCTAGGGATTTCATCTCATCACCCCAACATGACTCAAACCAGCAACAGAGCTCAAGCCAAGCTACCCCCAACTAGTATATAAATGTAAATATTAAGGGAAAACCTAAAATTGTGAGTGTGGATGTGTCATATGGATAGAGTTGTACTCCCTTAAACCCTATTGAGCTTAACCTTTTTAGGCTGGAGTGCCACCTTATTGGTGATTAATCTCTTGCCCCATGTATGGCCACTCGAACGGGGTCCCGAACTAAAAACCTTTGTGTAGTAAGCCAAAAACCTTCTATTTGCTAGTGCAACACTAGTCAGTGTGAAGGCATCCACACTTTCACAGTTTGTAGTAGAGGTGATCAACCTGCCATGGGAGTTTCATGGGGGTTAGAAGCTCAGTTGGCCTGTGAAGAGAGTGCATTGTAAGGGGGAGCTCGTGCATCCAAGCTTCTGAATTCACACGCTACAGATATGCGGTTGGGGAAACCCATGTGGAATCTAGTGAATATTGTCATGGCCTAACCTAGGATTTTACTTATCTGATGTGTGATTGGTTACTTTCAAAACATTGTTCTTATCAAGTGCTTTCTGGAATCATCACATTTATAGTTCTAAACAAAATAGTCAATATCAAATAGAACAAATTTTCCATCAAAACAACAATAAACTCATTTTTTCACAAGTTGTCACATTTGATAAACCTCATTTGAGTTTCTGAGTCACAATCACTCTAATTTGCCACATTCAAGATTTCAAACACTGCATGAGCATGCGTCACGATGTAATTGACTATCACAAAGTTGCATCTGCTAAACCGAGTTGCATTTGTCTGATCCTGAGTCGCATTTGCTCAACCTGAGCTGCATTCTCAAAACTGCAACGCAATTGAAACCTCAAATGACGCATTCGCCTATCACAATTAAAACTTCATATAAATTCAAATCTGAAGTCTTCACCTTTTCAATCATTTGTCAAACATTGTTTCCAAGGAGACTCTGTCAAAAGCCAATTTTGAAATTGCTCAAAGTTTTGACCTTTAGTTTGCATTCATCACCATCGGTTTCATCCTTCATTCTTGTTAGGTTGCATACATTAGACATTAGGTTGTCCCTAGGTTTACATTTTGCATACTTAGGATTAGGAAAATCTTAGCACAATTGGAAATGTCATTGCTTTCAAAATTAGGCTCTCTTGGACTAAGTTATCAACCCCTTTTTCAATCATTGTCCTCTTTTGTGAGATTTTTTTCCAACTCAAAAGTCTAGTTAGGAAAACTCACTAGTCATTTAGACCTTGTCATCTTGTCATTTTCAACAAAGTCCTCTAGTCACCGAAATAGAAAACAAAGATTGAGCTTAGAAGTGCTTAGATACCCTTGTCTTAAATTGCATTATAAGTCTAGACATTACATATTTTATTCCCAAAAATCCAAAAACATTAGTCATCCTGGTCATCATTTTGAACTTAGACCTTGCATAGTGTCATCATTGCATTTAGTTGGAATTGTCATTTGAGCAATCTCATTTATGGTAGAAACTAGACTCCAAAAACAACAACGACAAATGGAAAACTTTCGGTAAGACCCCACTTCCACTGTCAACAATCCCACATATGACCCAAATTGGAATTTTGACAATCCATTTGGTAATTCAAATAATCAACCTCTCACGACGACACTACCCTCATCAAACAACCCATTTGAACCATTCTTGCGAAAGAATGAGTACGGTCAAATACTCGAGGAAAACTTAGAGGTAGTGGCACAAGACCCAAAGGCCTCTCGATTCGTTGAAATAATGGTCCTTTACGACAGAGATAGATACTTGGCCATACTCTTGAGTCAAGGACCCAAATTACCCCAAGGATTCAACATTACCATGATACAATCAACACCTCCAAACCCTAATTTCAATAACATGCATAACATGTCAAATAGTGGTCAACCTCTAAACATGACGAGCAATACTTTCTTTGACACCACAACAACATTGCATGCTACCTCCAACATCCCAAACACCTCTAATACAATAAATACTACATCCATTGGAGGATCACAATTGGATACAATACCCACCACATCCACAACACAGTCACAATCAGATGGAACCACCTTTGGCTCCTTGGCAATGATGGAAAATCATTCAAACCTTCTAAATACCATGGCAGTAAATGCCACAAGGGCATCATCAAGTCACAACAATTCCTCCTTGATAGCTACTTCTACTACCATGAGCACAACTTTGACATATTTTCTCAATGGTATCTCACAAAATCCTTTGGGAGGAGGCAAAGGACATATCTTTATCCAAGGACAACAACAAAATGTTAACACAACAACACAGTCACATGTCATTTCCTCCCAAGGTACAAATACAAACGTTCCTCTTGTGCAAACTCAACAATTCACACAAGGTGGTCAAATAACACAATCCATGGCATCACTAACACATCATAACATTCATGGTCATCATATTCCTCAAGTAACAACACACATGGCTGGGGACACATCCCAACCTACTCATCTCACGTTCATACTCACCAATATACACCAAACCCTAACTTCCAGTACCAACAACATGCCAATCTGCACATATCATACATGCCACAACAATCCATACTGCCACAATACACCAATATTCACGCACAACAAATGGGAACCTATGGTGTACCAAGCAATACAACGTACAGAAACACAAATGACCCTGTTATGGATGCCCTCCAAACAAGATTGATGGGTTTAGAAAAAAATATCCAAAACATATACATTTCAGGAAAGAAATCAGAAATATCATATGATCTAAATGTATACCCATTTGACATGAGCTTATACATGCCTCTGTTTCCTCTAGGATATGTGTCACCCAATTTCACAAAATACAGAGGCAAGACAAACCCTATTGAACATGTTCGCAAATTTGCAACCAATTGTATGGACATCGCCTATGAACAAACATACTTGATGAGATTTTTTTCTAAAAGTCTAGCTGGTCCTGCCCTTGAATGGTTTTCCATGCAAAAGGATATCCAAACATGGGATGAGCTTAAACAAAAATTCATAAAAAATTACGTGTACAACATCGACATGGATACTTCTATTACTAGTTTGTGCACTCTCACACAAGATGATGCTGGTGAGACGTTTATCCCATTCTTTCAAGAATGGAGAAGCCTTGCTAGTCAATGTCACATTGACATACCCGAAAGGGAGAAAGTTGACATGTTTGTCCAAACACTTATGGGGCCCTTAAAATATGCATTACAAGTACATTATTGCACAAACTTCACAGACTTAGTCAAAAAAGGGGTCCATATTGAGAAATCCCTTATCGTAAAGGGAGAACTAAGATATGGTCCCAAAAACACAAATGCCAATCCAACCACTAACAAGAATAAATACTGGGTCAAAAATAAGTAGGTTACAAATGACGATGTTGTTGATGCCAAGACTGCAAACACTGTAGGTCCTGTACTAGCCCTAAAAGGGGTCCAACAACAACACAAACCAACAACAACATCGACACCCCCTACTAATGTCCCTTCAAACAATTAGAATAGTCAAAATAACTATGGACAATACCGTCAGAAAAGACAATTTCCTAAGGGTCACACATACACCTCTTTAGGTGAACCCATTGAAGAAGTCCTTAAGAAATGTCTCTAGAATGGGGTCATTATGATCCAAGAACCAAAATCATATGATCCAGGACAATTCAAACCAGCATGGTGGAATGAAAATGCATTTTGTGAATACCATCAATCAAAAGGACATACAACCTCTAACTGTCAACAATTGAAAAACCTAATACAAGATCTTATCGAAAGTCATGTCATTGAAGTAGGTGGATCTCAATTTGCCTCCAATTCAGATCATACTATCCATAAGAATCCACTACAGGACCATGGTTCTCATAAGGCTTCCACATTAGGTCCATAGATGAACAATAATCAAGCTAACTTCACCCTATCCAAGTACGACTATTTTAGTGGACCTATTATAAACAATGTCTGAACTAACAATGAATACATCAATACCATTACGGTCAGGAGAGCACCCCAATGTAACGCTACTACTCGCAGTGGCAAGGTTACCATACCTAGCCCATCTGCTAAATAACCAAAATCTGTCCTGGCCATAAAGCAATGGAAACCCAAAAGTCAATTTAACCTCATCGACCAGCTAGGAAAGACTCCCGCACAAATCTCTATACTTGAGTTGCTTCGTATATCTCCCACACATAAAGATATCCTTGATAAAACCCTGCTTGAGTCATTGGTCCCCAAGGACATCGATGTCAATCAATTTGAAACCATGGTGGGATATCTCACTATGCCTCACCACATCACCTTCTCAGATCAAGATTACTCATCACCTAAAACTAGCCACAATGATGCTTTGCACATAGAAACTTTTTTCCACAAGCAAAAAGTTAGATGGGTTTTAGTAGATGGTGAAGTAGGATTGAACATATGCTCCCTCAAACTAGTTAAGGCTCTAGGGTTCTTTGATGCATGCGTAGACCCAACAAAGAGTATAGTGATCAAAGCATACAATGATGAGGAACACTCTTCACCAGGTGGCGTTATCTCTCTCCCTATCAGAGTGGGACCAGTCATTGTGGACACAACCTGCCAGGTCCTAGATTTAGAACTACCATATAACATCTTGCTCGGTCATCCATGGATTCATGCCTCAAAATCTGTTCCATCCACATATCACCAATGCCTAATGTTTCCATTTGACGGCACCGAAATAACCATATACGGAGACCCCGACCCCTTCCAATACTATACCAACCCAAGGGGTATTTCCGAAAACTGAGTGCCTATTAATCGGGAAGCACTGGCTCCTTGTCATCCAAATACATTGATCCATCCACACTCACATCATTTTTCGCATCCGCTCCATTCACGTCTTCCGCCACACCACCACCTCTGGCAAACCCTAAGACTGAATTCACTTTCAAAATCTAGGGCCTCGGCTACAAAGAGTTCAAACTAACTATAGCATACAACATAACAACAATACCCAAGTCTCCAAAGATATATGGTTGGCCATGTTTCAGAATGGAACCCAGGGAAACTTTCAAAGTTCCACCGAAAATAGTTTTTATCAAGTGGGGAGACATGAGTAATGAAGACCTTGCTGACATTAGAGGATGGATCTATAAGGATATTGTCACACTACCCCCATTACCAGTTCAAAAGTATTGCAAGGGTTATGACATAATGAAGGCTAAAGGCTACGATGGTACTAGTGGCCTAGGAAGAAATAAAAATGGCTGAAGGGAACCCATAGAAACTTTTCAAATTTTGAAGTATCTTGGATTAGGGTTTGGATCACCTGACAATGACAATCGATGTATCATTGGACTTTCAAGTGAGCAAGTACATGCTTCGAAAAGTGTTGAGACCACTAAGGAAACCCTCACCGAAACTGACTCCCAAGAGTGGGAATTTGGCTTAGAATGATCCCTAAGTGACTGTTGTCTTGATGATTTGTTTGTCGAACCAGGGGAACTGACCTCTGAACAACAGTTTTGGAAAACATTCAAAATTGAACAGGCACCAAATAGTCAAAGTCCCATTACCACTTCACATGATGTACAACACCCATCATCTGAACCCCTTCAGTCCAATCCATCTGAAGTATCAGACGACATTGACAACCAAGGCTCTATAACCTTCACCCCTTATTTTGACAATGAATTTGACACTAGTGAAGGAGAATATTGGATAGAGTTCGATGTAGAGTTGGATGATGATAATCTCATCTACAACATCACTAAATCCATCTGCATGTTGTCTGCATCCTCACCTCAATTCACCAACATTGACAATGGCATTTCCTTAGTTTACCCTATGCTAGTCGATTGGGACCAACAAGGATCGCAAGTCCTGTACACATTTAAGAATGAAGAGGCAATTGTTGAATTTATGGGATTATGAGAAGGCATACCCAGTGGGGACCACAAGTCAGGATTCACCATTGATTTAGTCTGCATGGCATACTTCGGTGAGACTGCTCCATCCTCTAATCGCAAAAGTAAAACTAAAAATAAAATTAAAAATGAAACGTCTCTAGGTGAAAACTGAAAGGCACCTTTTGATGATAAAATAGTAAAAATAAAGGACGTATATGTGGGTGAAAACCTCTCTAAGTCACCCAAAGATGGAGGACTATAATTTCTCCCCATGCAACAATAGAAATCAGCTATTCTTATTGAAGGCACAATAGGGGATAACATATCAACTGCAGAAGATCCCAAGATGGTCCTCTTTGCTGCATCATTGACTGAAGAAGAGAGATCATAATTTCATAAATTCTTTGCAGAATGAAAAATCAACTTTGCATGGTCCTATGCTGACATGCCAAGATTGGACCCAAAATTGGTTCTGCACCATCTGCCACTATTACCTAATGCTAAACAAGTCAAGCAGAAGTTGTGCAAAATGCACCCTCAAGTTGCTCTATTGGTCAAGGCCGAGTTAAAGAAATTACTAGACACCAGATTCATATGGTCTATTGACTACACTGAATGGATTTCTAACCTGGTGCTAGTAATAAAGCCAAATGGGCTGATCCGCGTATGTACATATTTTCAAGACCTAAATAAAGCATGCCCAAAGGATGACTTTCCTTTGCCAAACATTGACATCATAGTTGACCTCACAACAGGATATGAGATGCTATCCTTCATGGATGGTTTCTTCGGCTATAATCAGATTCGCATTGCTTCTGAAGACTAGGAAAAAATGACATTTACTTTCCCATGGGGTACATATTGTTGGAATGTCATGCCATTCAGTCTCAAAAATGCAGGTGCCACATACCAAAGGGCTATGACTAGAATCTTCCATGACATGATGCACAAAATAATGGAAGATTATATAGATGACCTATTAGCCAAATCAGTAACCAGGAAAGATCATTTGAAGGTGCTCGACACAATTTTCAAGAGACTTGAAGAGTACAAAGTCTGGCTAAATCCTAAGAAGTGTATTTTTGGGGTCACATCAGGTAAACTCTTGGGATACATAGTTTCCCGAAGAGGCATAGAGGTTGATCCAGCAAAAGTCAAAGCCACCATAGACATGCCTCCGCTCAGAGGAATCAGTGAACTCAGAACTCTACAAGGAAGAGTACAATCTATTCGGTGTTTCATAGCCCAATTGGTAGATAAGTGTCACCCATTCTAGTATCTGTTGCGCAAGGATATCCCCTTTGTATGGACAAATAAATGTCAAGAAGCCTATCTATAAATCAAATATTACCTACTGTCAACACCAGTCCTCATGCCTCCCATTCATGGAAAGCCATTGATCCTATACATCTTGACTACTAGTTCAGTGCTAGGGGCATTACTAGCACAAAACGACCAACAAGAAAAAGAAAGAGCTATATATTACATTAGCCGAACATTGGTCGGGTATGAACTGAACTACATGCCAATTGAATGAGCTTGCCTAGTCATGGTCTTTGTAGCACAAAAGCTAAGAAATTATATGTTGAGTCATCAGACATAACTAGTAGCAAAGATCGACCCATTGAAATATTTGCTAAGTCGAGCAACATTAACAAGATGACTAGCAAAATGGGTTATGATTCTGAGTGAATATGGCATTCAGTATGTCAAAAGAAAATCTATAAAAGGACAAGCCATAGTGGACCAGCTTGCAGATGCACCTTTGTAGAGTGATCACCCATTAGTGACATATTTTCTAGATGAGTCGATATTCCATACGAAACCTAAGGCACCTTTGTGACTCTACTTTGATGGATCACACACAAATCATGGCTCGGGGGTAGGAATCTTGTTCATCACCCTGCAAGGAGACTTCATTCCTAAGTCTTTCCACATTGCCTTCCCATGTACAAACAATGTGGTAGAATATGAGGCGTTAGTTACAAGACTAAGAATGGCAATAAAATGGAAGATCAGAGCACTCCATGTCTACAAGGATTCTCAACTTGTCATCAACTAGGTTAATGATGACTATGATACAAAAGACGTGAAGCTAATTCCCTACAAATGGATGGTTGACAATTTCCAAACATACTTTCACATGGTAACCTTTGAACAATTTCTGAGAACACAGAATAAAGCGAAAGATGCCATGGCTACAATAGGCTCCCTCCTTGACATACCAAGAAATTTTCCTTAGCTGGAATTCCTAATAGAGCAATTGCTGGTCCCTGCCTATGACATTCCAAAGTCAGAAATGGTTTGCAAACTTTTTGGTCCCAACTCTCCCTGGTATCAGGATATTTATGACTGCCTAAAATCTCAAACCCTTCCACTGAACCTGTCCAATAACCAAAGGAAGTCCTTCATCCAAAAATCTGCAAGGTATGCCATCGTTAGTGACACCCTTTACCACCATAGTTTTCATGACACCCTCCTTAGATGTCTCAACACCAATGAATCACGTACGACCTTATGCGAAGTGCATGATGGTATATGCGGGTCTCATTCGAGTGGTCCTACTCTAGCTAAGAAAGTAACGAGACTTGGGTATTATTGGCCAACCATTGAAAAGGATGCAATTGAATATGTTAGGACATGTTACAAATGTTAGATTCACAGTGATTTGATCCATGCTCTAGCACAGGAACTTTGACCAATCACTTCTCCTTGGCCCTTCGCTCAATGGGGACTCAACCTCATGGGTAAAACTCATCCAACCTCATCCAATGGCCACAAATTCATTATCACTTCCACTGAGTATTTTACGAAGTGGATTGAAGCCATCTCATTGACATATATTACCGACAAACAAATATCCAAGTTCATCCTTAACTACATCATTTGTCGGTATGGCTTTCCGCAATCCATCATCACTGACAATGGACATCCATTTAAAAACCAAGATGTTCAGGAGTTATGTGAGCGATTTCACATTCAACACCATTTTTCATCTCCATACTACTCACAAGGAAACAGTCAAGCTGAGGTGTCAAATAAAACCATTGTCAAAATCCTCAAAAAGACTATCATTGACGTTGGCTGTGACTGGCACATACAACTCAACCCTGCTCTGTGGGCTTACTGAACTATCATTTGTATACCTACAGGAGCCACTCCATTTTCCCTATTCTTTGGCACTGAGGCTATCTTTCCTATTGAGGTTGAAATTCCTTCATTATGAGTCTCCCTGAAGGGTTTAACTAATGAAGAGGAGTATCGACAATCACACTTGCACAAGCTGGAAATGTTGGAAGAAAGAAGGAAAAATTCATTGAACCATCTCCAAGCATATCATAACTGTCTTTTTCATGGCTACAATAAGAAGGTTATGGTCAGGAAGTTTGACATTGGCGACCTAGTTCTCATGCAAAACCCCAAGAACCAAGCTGACAGAGAAAAGCTAGGAAAGTTTGAACCAAACTGGTTGGGTCCCTACATTATCATATCTTCTTTTGGTTTTGGAGCTTATTAGTTGGCCACACCAGATGGAGAACAAATGACAGAGCCCATCAACAGTTTACATCTCTGAAGGTTCTATGCATAGCATCAGAGGATTGAGTTGAAAATCGTAAAATACAAAAAAAATTGAAAAATGATAAAAAATTGTTGCCTTGATGAAAACCTGGCAAACAGGTGTCTTGGCAACACAAAAAAAATAAAAAAGTCAAGAAAATAGTAAAGAAAAAAATGATTTGTTCAATAGTGAAAACCTGGCAAACAGGCGCTTTGGACAAGTACCATGGTGAAAACTTGGCAAACAGGCACCATGCGTAATCAATCATTGCTCAGCCATCTACTATCACTTTGTCTTCCTTGGCCTAAGATGAAAGGTATTTCCACCATTATCACACAAATCACCACCACATACCACCCTACCTATCATGGTTAATAAGCCATTGACATCGATTCATGAGGATTGTCCATCTAGTACACCAGCAGCATCCCGTCCATGTTCCTTAAAAATGGCTAAGTCTTGGACCTGACTAGGGGAAAAAAAATTATCATGAAACTACAATGGATGTCGCACATGATCTTGGAAATTGGCAAAAAGTCCTAAAAAAGACCAAAAACATCATAAAATGTCTTGAAGAAAGATAAAAACATTGTAAAAAGTCCTTAAAAAAGACCAAAAACATCATAAAATGTCCTGAAGAAAGACAAAAACATCGTAAAAAGTCTTGAAAAAAGACCAAAAACATCATAAAATGTCCTAAAGAAAGACCTAGAAATCATAAAACGTCCTAAAGAAAACTACAAAACACCAAACTGCTTGAAGAATGCAAACACAGGGTCATCTCTGGTCAAAGTCAATCATATCAATCAGTCTTTATCATTTGTGTGAACTACGTTGTCTCTGCGCATTTGCTATGTAGGCAAGACTCACATTTGAGTCCTTGAGACATTAGCTTAGTCCTCTAGGTTTGTCAAAATAAAATCATGGCACAATCTTTGGTCATTAAGACAAAGTCATTGGCCGTGTCGAACTATGAGGTCTCTGAGTGTATGACGTAGGCAAGGCCATCTGTCGATGAGCCCCCGAGGCCACACTAGGTTAGTCCATTAGGGTTCATGGCACCACACTAGCACACACGTCAAAATATCTTCAAGGAAAAGTGAATCGCTCTGGAATGGGTAAACTAATAAAAAAAATCATGGCAATCAGTTATTTCAATATGACAATCTCATCAACAGGTCAATCATATCATCATGACAATATCGACATATAGTCAAACACAAGTCAAACTCGGTCAAAGCAAGTCAAATCATCATAACCTATCAAACTATCAACTTTAGGTCAATCTTCAGATGTGTCCTTCCGAAGGATAGCCTCGGTAATTCATGCCTTAGGATGTGTCCTTCCTAAGCATCATCACTGTCATTCGACATTTTGAGGGATCCTTTTGGCATCTAAGGATCGCTCCTCCTAACATCAGTTTTCTTCAGATGTATCCTTCTGAAGAACCAACTATGTCATTTATGCCTTAGGATGTGTCTTTTCTAGGCATCGTCATCATCACTGTCACATGGCATTTTGAGGGACCCCTTTTGACATTTAGGGATCAATCCTCATGACATTAACATTATTTAGGATGTGTCCTTCCTAAATTTGGCAATTTTGGACATTTGTCATCTGGGAATCATCAACGCTTTGACACTCTGGCATCTCATCATTATCAAAACTGACATCTTGACATCAGAACAATGGATATCCATATGCACTTGGAAAACACTTGACATTGTCTTTTGGATTTTTATCATGTTATTAGTTTTTTAGCGAGATCCCAATAATAGGATTTAGAGAAGCAACAACATATCATGACGATTGACATGCATGACTACTAGTTTCTCAGTGAGGTCCCGATTCTGGGATTTAGAAAAACAATGACGTATCATGATAAGGGCTCTATTTTTATATTTTCGCAATCATGTTGCTAGTTTCTCAAGGATGTCCTAGAAGCAAGATTTGGAGAAGCAACGACGTTTCATGATTTTTCCTTGTCTTTTCTGCCAGTGGTTGATTATGACAAAGACTAGGGCAATCACGTTCTTAGTATGAGTCATGATCATCCTTGTTTGCGACTGCTTGTCTTACGTGATGGTACAACCTTGCAAACCTTGATCTATTTCATATCATGGTGTTTGTTGGCCATTACAACAGTCTACCTAATGATGATTAAGAGCAATAAATACTAATGTCCTATGGTAAAGCTTTGAAGGATTTGGTCTAGGAATTAACATGCATTTTCATCGGTCTGGTCATCTTCTCTTCTTCAGTTGGATCATTTTCTCTTGTCAGTCTGGTCATCTCTTCTCGTCCATCTCATGATGATATCCTATGACATCCAAAAACATAAGTGCATACATGATCATATAAACATTGTGTTAGGTCCATACATACATCATTCATAGCATTAATTCATATATATAATCACAAACATTGCATTAACATAATCAACAACATGACATCCATTTACTAAATACATTATACACATCATTATCATGATCATCTCATATAAGTAAGCATTGCATCACCATGGCATCAAAATCATAAATAAGCATCATAGGACATACATGATACATCATAAATCAACATCATAAATTACATATATTATAATGCAAGGAACATCAGATAATACACATGTAGGCTGCATCAAAACTACATCATCATATCATATCATCTCAAAAATGTACAATGTCATAGGATAAAGTTGGGAGATATCCCAAAAATGGAGCTCGCAGGCTCAATAATATATACATAGTGTGTCATAATAACAAAAATGCCCTAGGGTAGACTCTCATCATCCCCTCATGGTGAAGAATGTGGTAGTTGCAACTCTAAAGCTGGCACTAAAATGATAGGTGGACCTATGGCAACCTCTGCCTGTGCCACTAATGGAACTGAGAATGAAGGCATCATCTCCATGGTAACAGACACCTATGATGTCACTGCTGCCTGACTCTGAGAAGTAGATGGATCGATCACTGGTGGTTGTCCTTGTACCGACCTCTACACTAAACCAGTCGACCCATGACTGTGACCTAAATGGTGACTCGGGGTGTGCCAGCATGAGTGATGTGACCTGTGCACTGATGTGTGCCCTGTCGAGGTAGATCCTCTAACACTAGTGTGACTCCTGCTGCCACTAGCACTGCCTGATTTGTGGCCACTGCCTATCCTCTTCTGTGGCCATGATAAGGTAGGATCCTGCCGCTCAGGTGGCATTGCCTACTCAAATAATGTCCGATATTGTCCCAGTCTCATGCTCACCCTGGTTAGCTCACGAGCCATATCCCCTGCAGGCCCTATACATAATGCTACAAACTATGTACACCACTGAGCCAAGTCCTGCTGGCGGATCACTGCCTAATCTCGCTCTGCCTGGGCTACCTCTAACTCAGACTGTAATGATTTGACCTGGGCCATGCTATCATATAATCTCTACTATAGATTGGCCACCTTATTATTTGTCATGGCATCCTGGAGAAATCCCAAGAAGGACGGTATCTCCTCCTCTCCCTCCACCATCCGCCATCTAAGGATTCTCTCGACCTCATCCATGGCATCATCCTTGTCATCATCATCATCTACCACATCCTCCACCACCACCACATCCTCCGCCTCATCCTTTGCCTCCTGCCTCTCCACCTCCACCTCCTCCTCCTACCTTTCCACCTCCGCCTCCTCCCATCTCTCCTCACCCTCTCCCTCCTGTCAGGGCTGCTCCTCTCTCTCCCCCTCCTCACCAACCTCAGGGATAGTGTCTAATGCTACCCTCACCACACATGGGTGCACCCTCCAGCCCTGTCTCTAACCATCTCGCCATTTTCGCCGGCCATCCCCACCATCATCTCCCCCATGCCTTCGTCTCTGCCTCCGTCTCCACCCCGACCTCCATCTCTCCCATGTCTCTCCCCCTGTCACCATCCCTACCACCTCACCTGGCCCTCAGCACACTAGGAATCATTGACCATCTATCCACCGATGCTGGCCCATCTAGATCTATCAATGGCACTGGCCTGTGTGCATCCCACCATAAGTCATAATCTACTATAGTCTTGGGATCAGCTACTCCACCTCTCCATCCCCATGCCTGGGCTCCTAGCCCATTAATCTTCTGCTCTGCGAAGGGCACTAGAATGGCTGGTCCCCAAGCGTACTCTCTGGATGACCAGGCATACTCAGTTGTCCCTATAGGTACACCTTGCTATTCTCTGAACTGCCTAAGGACACGCTATGAAAATACATCTTGATGATCAGTGAGGTTTGCATGGTCCTCCCAATCAAATATTTGTATTGTTTGCAAAGGCTGAAGTGGTCATCCTCATCATCCCACTACTCACAATCTTTGTAGGGTCTCAAGATAAAGGACACCATCGTGTCAGTCCTATGCCGCCACCAACCTATCTCACCCATCCAAGTCTGCTATAAAGCACCTATGTAGTAATAGGCATAGGGCATCCCCTCGGCCAATTGTGGTCCTTGAATGGGAGGACAAAATATGGCAATATGCTCCCAAGCCAAGATCATCATCAAAGTAGTCCCCCAGGAGAGACTCTCTGCCCTCCTGTAGGCAACATCATGCAACTGATGGTAAAGTGTCCCCAGTAAATAGGGACCCCAGGCATAAATGGTCCTGTCTTGTCTCATACCAACTCAGATGTCTACCCAGCCAATAGGGAATCTGTGTCCTCAACGGTCATGAACCAAAATACCTACAATTAAGGTTGCAAGGAATGCATCAAAGCAACCATAGTGCTCTGCCAAGAACTCCCATCTGATCTCATATCCCTGGATGCCTAGTCCTGCACCTTGATCTTGGTAGTATGCTCAGAAGGTCTGCTCGCCATGATGAGGGTTGTAGATGATTTGATCCCCTCAAATCGACACTCGTAGAATCTGATACACATCCTCTAAAGTAATAGTGGCCTCACCTATTAGCAGGTGGAAGGAGCAGGTCTCCAAATGCCACCGCTCACACAACGTAGTCAGCAATCCCCTGTTCACCTGAATGGTGAGCATCTAAGCAACATAGAATAATCCCAGTCACATCAACCAATGCTGCTCTCATGGGCTCAACTAGTCAGCAAACCGAAATGTCGTTGGTTTGCTCTCGCGTGTGTAAATCGAGGCAAGCTGCCTTTGCAAAAATCTAAACAAATTGTTAGTACCTTTTGAGAAAATTGTTAGTATTATCACAAGCATCTAAGGTTAGAAAAATATAAAAAAAAACTATGCTCAGAGTCAAAGGCAAATGCATCACACTAAGGAAATTGCATCTCAAAACGTCAAATGTGTCATTTCGTACATCAAATGTGGTGCAAAAATGACAAATGCGTCATTTGTTATGTCAAATGCATCACATATTCATGCTTGTGTCATAAAATTTGTCACTTGCATCTCAGAATATCAAATGTGTCGCATAATCACAACTGTGTCGATCAAACAGGCAAATGCATTGCAAATCGATGATTGCGGGATTGAAACATTCAAATGCGACTTGACAAAGTGAATGCATCACAGGATATGGAAAATGCGGCACAAACCACCGCTCCACCCTTTTTCTTTGTTGCACTTGCATCGCAATGCATCATATGCATCGAATGCAAAAGCGAATGCGTCGAACGCGAACGCATATGTGTCGCCGCGCATTCGTTACTCACCCTAGAAACCTAGTTATGACAAGCAAAACAAAAAAATTACAAAGTGGGACAGGGGTACAAACGACTGGCTCCAAACCCTCTAGCCACCTGAATGTCTGCACGATCTCACTGTGATGCTCTGTCACTGGAATCACCATCATCGCTAGGCTCCTTTTCACTCTGAACTCTCGAAATTTGCAAAGTAAATAGTAAAAGTGAATTGACTTTTACCTCTTTGTCAACCTATTTATAAAGTTAAAATGGTATTTGTCAACTAGGTTATTACTGGAGGCTCATTCAAGGACCAACTTTGACCACCCCGTTAGCTCCTTTAAACATGTCAAAATTGAAAACCGATTGCACCTTTGTTTTACTAGTCATGGATTTGATTTATTGGGACCCTTCACAAATTTTTCTGTTGCCAACCCAAAATTTGAAAAATTTCCTGAGGGGGCAAGGCTACTCTATACCCTTACTGGGGCATGGATTTAACTTATTTTCTTTGTCACAATGCGACACGATACATTATGACAAAGAGGGGCAAAATGTAGACACCTAAAAATGACCTAGGCCTCAATTTTTACCACTTTTGTCCTAGCATAATTGTGACATTTAATTATTCCTTGGTCCACATTCAACTATTGATTAAATAATTCATAATTATTTAATTAATTCATGTCCTTTTATTCTTCATGATTATTAAATAAATAAATTTTATTTATTTATTAAATACGTCATTAATTGTCTAAGTCTCCCCTTAATTAAATAAATTTCTTAATTTATTTAATTGCCTTCTATTCACTTTATTCCTTCTTGATTATTAAATAAATAAGTTTCTATTATTTATTTAATATGTCACTAATTGTCATAATTAAATGAATTAATTAATTTATTTAATTATCAGTCTTATTTGCTAAATTAAATAATTAAATTTAATTATTTAATTGCCAAATTGGATATTCTTCTCATTTTAAATAAATTAAAATATTTAAAATGTCATCTCTTCTTAACTACAAGCTCATTTTGGTAAATAATTCGAAAACTAATTATTTACTATTTCTCAAAGTTCACATTTGGAATTAATTTAATTCCAAATCGGTAACTTTCCATCAAGAGTCAAGTAATCGGGTAGGTTATCAACCCTTCCAAAATTGATCTTTAGTCCGATCTTTATCTTATTCATTTTCAAAAAAATTATTTTCGAAAATGTTTCTTCAATTATTCTCCATTGTCGATCCAATTATATGAGATATTATCTTGATTGTTCAATTAATGAATTTTCCCTAACCCTAATTAAGGATTCTCATATTTAATCTGGACCTCTTATTTTAGGTTTTGGTGAGAATGCAATCTCACCCGTCCATTCAAAATGGCATTTTCTATAAAATGCCATTTTCATCTCACTTTTAGATTACACACGCACATATTATAGAGACGCATTGCATACTTACTCACTTGCACACTTAGATTTCCATAGCAGCTGTAGCAATTATTGTCTTTATTTGATCAAGTCTTAGCATGTTTAGGCATTGTCAATCATAGTCATAGGCATAGGCATTAGACATTTATGCAAATCCTTCAAGCTTGGTGTAGGACATAGGCATATATTTGCAGATTGCTTGCACAACAGATCTGAGGGAAAAGTATCATCCAACAAGTAAGAAGGTGTTACAAAGGTGATTCATGGAGGTTTCAACAATTATCAGGTATACCTATTTCATTTACATTTGCTTCCTTTGTTCTTTGTAATTACTTTGGGTTTTGTCTTTTATATTGATTTGATAACTTGAATCCAAACCTAAGTGAAATCCCACATACTAATAATGTAGCAAATAGGAGGCTTTGATTCATGGGTTGCTTATGGCACTAAAGAAAAGTGTCAAAATTTTGCAAGTCTTTGGGGATTCTAAATTAGTGGTCAAGCAAGTTAGAAAGAAATATTCATGTCATGATAGAAGGTTGACCAATTATAGGCATAGAGTATGGGACATTATTGAAGGATTTGATGCTTTCAACATTTAGTTGATACCATGTAATAAGAACCAGACAACAGATTCCCTTGCACAGGCAGCTACTTTGCAGTCTTTGTCTCTTTCTAGACTGAAGAAGTTTACAGTGGAATTGACTCTAGTGCCTTCAGTGCCTGACAATGTGACCAAATTCCAGGTATTTGAAGATGATAAGCATATTTTGGATTTTATTACAAGTTCATATGTCTTTACTTGTCAGATTACAGATGAAACTAAACCCCAAGAAGTAGAGATGGATTTAAAAGGGGTGATTAATTTGAAGATTAATACTATCCCAAGGGGAATGGTGCAGCTATAAAGGATTTTTGATCTGGACAAGGTCAGAGATCAAGAGAAAGATGCTAAGAAGGAGTCCATCAGTGGACAATGTAAAATGTACAACATGGGCACTCCAGATGATATCAAGAATGTATTCATTGGTAGAGTGTGTACTCCAGAGGAGAGGAAAGGAATTATTGATGTATTACATACATACTAGGATGTGATAGCCTAGAGTTATGAAGATCTGAAGACATATGCCACTTCGATTATAATTCACACTATCCCTCTGAAGCTAGGAGTAAGACCCTTCAAGTAGAGGTAGAGACCAATCAATGCTTTGTTGGAGCCCATAATTCAAAAGGTGTAGAAATTGTTTTCTTCCTGAATTATATTCCCAGTCAGGAATTCAACTTGGGTTGCAAATCCGGTTCCTATGAGAAAGAAGAATAGGGAAATCAGGTTGTGTGTGGACTTTAGGAACCTTAATAGAGCATTAGAAAAGGACAATTATCCAGTCCCTTTGTTGGATGAAGTAATTTAGATTATTAATGAGTCTCAAATGATGTCTTTTCTGGATGGCTACTTTGGATATAACCAACTTATGGTACAATATGAAGATAGGCATAAAACTACCTTCAACACAAAGTGGGGCACTTTTTCTTATAGAAGAATTCCCTTCGGCTTGATTAATGTTGGAGCCACGTTCCAGAGGGTTATGGGCATTGATTTTAAGGACATAATTGGTAAATGCATAATTATTTATATGGATGATCTGATAGTCTTTTCCAAGAAGCGAGGTGATCACATATCCGATTTGTGTAGAGTGTTTCAGAGGTGTAGAGAATTTGGCATATCTCTTAACCCAAAGAAATTCATCTTTGGGGTTACTGAAGGAAAAATTTTGGGACATGTTATTTCAGAGAAAGGTATTGCTATTGATCCTAAATGAGTGGAAGCCATACTTGATATCTAGCCACCTGCTAGCAAGAAAGAGATGAAGTCATTATTTGGAAAAATAAACTTTGTACGTAAGTTCATCACTGGATTTGCTGAGATAGTCAAGCCATTAAATGCCATGTTGAAGTAGGAAGCTAAAGTTGAATGGAATGCAAAGGAAAAGGAGGCATTTGTAGAAATTAAGAAGGCCATTGTTGAGGCCCCAGTTTTGGTGAGTCCTGATTATGCTAAGCCATTTTACATATATTGATTTGCTTATGATCAGTCCTGTGCTGACATGTTGACCCAAAATTCTGGTCAAGGGAATGAGCACCCCATAGCATTTATCAGTGCACCACTGAAATATGAAAAACTAAGGTACCCAAGTGTCGAGAAGCAAGCTTAAGCCCTGGTTAGGGTTGTGAAGAAATTTAGACACTATTCTCAGGAACAAAGTCTTTGCAATAGTCCCTGATCCTACAGTCAAGCAGTTGTTGATGCAGAGTGAGCTGGGAGAATGCTGAGCTAAGTGGGTGACCGCGTTGCAGGAGTATGATATTGAAATTCAACCCATGAAATTGGTAAGAGGGTAAGGGCTTACGAGAAAAATAGTGGAAATGGGTCTTGACCTTGCAGCCCAGCATTATAATCTCAAAGATGGTTCTCCAGGGGACTGGTATGATGATATCATTCACTATATTTTGAATCAACAGTGTCTAGATCACCTTAATGTTGTACAAAGAAGACCATTGTGCTTGAAGAGTGATAGTTTCATGCTGAAGGGAGTTGTCCTATACAAAAATAACCATGAAGGCATCTACTTAAGATGTTTGGGAAGGAAATAAGTTGAAATGGTCATGGCAGAATTTCATGATAGATATGGCACTGGCCATGGATCTACACCATCCACTACAAATCAAATTTTGAGAGTTGGATATTATTGGCCCACATTTTTCAAGGACACACACAACCATGTGAGAATGTGTCATGTGTGTCAAACTGTAGCAACCAGAGAGAATTATGTAGCACTCCCACTTCAACCAGTCTCTGAGGTAAAACCTTTCATGTAGTGTGGAATGGACTTCATAGGTCCAATCAATCCACCCTCTTCTGTAGGCCATAGGTATATTATTACTATTACTGATTATTTCACAAGATGGACTGAGGCTCTTGCATGCAAATAGTGTACTTCTAAAGTGGTAATCAATTTCATCAAATCAGGTATTATCAATCGCTTTGGATGTCCTATGTCTTTGGTTTGTGATAATGGTCCTGCATTTCCATCATTGAAATTCTCTAAGTGGGCCTTTGATCATGGAATTATAATTAAATTTGCATCCAATTATTACCCTTAGGGTAATGTCTTGGCTGAGTCCTCTAATAAGAACCTCCTGATAGTTATTCGTAAAATGTTAGAAAGAAACCCTAAGGACTGGCATACCCAACTTCAATTTTCTCTTTGGCTAGATCGTACAAGACACAAGACTTCCATAGGGACTTCCCCTTACCATCTAGTTCATGGGCTAGAACCTATGTTTCCTATTCAGTTAAAAATCCCCACCCTGTAGTTCATTAACGAATATTATGATGAAGGGGATAAAAAAGAAGCCAGACTTGCTGAGTTGTCACACCTTGAAGAGAAAAGAGATGAAGCCCTTGAAATTTTTTCCAAACACCAGGGTGTAGTCAAAAGATGGTTTGATAGGAAAGCCAAGGTAAAATCCTTTCGAATCTCTAACTTAGTTCTCTACTAGGATAAAGCTCATGACCGTAAGGAAGAGCATGGAAAATTTGAGAAACTATGGCTTGGCCCTTATCAGATTTTAGAGATCTTGGGAGATAATGCTTTATTCCTGAAAACCCTCATTGGAGAGGATATCCCACTACATGTCAATGGGCAGTACTTGAAGCATTATTTCCAATCTTGAGCTATTTATAGCTCTTTTCTTGTACATAGTTAGAGTAGGTTTCCTTTCTATCTTTTTTTCCTTGCTTTGTTTGTTTGTTGTTCTTGGTTAGTTTAGGTTTGCTTTCGGTTTGGTCTGTTTTTACTCCACTCTTGCTTTGGGTCTTCCTGTTTTCTTTTGGGTATGTTGCACCTACATGGCAATCATATTATTATTTGGGACTGTTATGAATATTTCTCTTACAAACTTCAATCAGTTGGTGAAGGT
>VDFB02379711.1:131653874-132189077 GCA_007258455.2 Sequoia sempervirens
ACATGCATACATACATGACACACCAACATACATATACATACAAACATATGAAAAAACACTCAATAAAGTGGCATTTAACTAAAGGAAGACATAATGCAAGTGTGTTATGTGTTGCTAGACATCTTCCCTGAAGAAGCAAAAAATGTCAAAACTAACACATAACACAAGCATATTATAACGTGCTCGTGTTATATTTTGCTTTGGGAATCCCCAAGCCTTAGCTTTGGTATTTTCCTTGGAATACCAATGCAAAGTCTTGGAGGGAATTCCAAGTGACCACAGACGTGTTTTTTCCAAATTCTACAATTTTTCACATAATCAAGTCCGTGCTCACCGTCAGGATTGCATCTAGATCAATATCAAAAAAATTGAACACATGGGTAATGTTAAATTCTCTTTTAGCTTTCCAATGATGTAATTTTTTCACTTTTTGACAATGTTAGGCCTTTCATCCATAATTTCTTTTGTTTTTATGTCTTTTTTTTTGTCAAAAAGAAGTGTTTGGTTTTTTTCTCATTATAAATTAACCATTCATCAAAATTTCAAATAAATTACATTTTTCAAAACTAGACTCCATTCTACAAATTTAAAAATTAAAAATTAGAAAAAATCTATTACTTTCCAAAATTTGTAGGGGGAGCATGACCAAAGTTCTTTTTAGGAAGTTCCCACTTAGAAAATTAGTACAAAATCAAATATTCATTAAAAAATTATCAAAAAAATTGTGCATCAACTAGATACTATTAGCTAACTTCTGACCATAACAATTTTAAGAATACTAGAAAAATTTCACCATGCTAGGGACGTACAAGAGTTGCTATGTTATGTTTTTCTGACAAAAAAAAAAAAAATTATGTACATCCCTCTTTTGAACCCCTTAATCTCAACCATTTTCAAAATAAATTAGTAGTTTAGATAGTAGACTCAGAGCACTTTGATCCTTGTTTTTGTTCCATCTCAAAATTTTGAGTCTATCTATCCTCAATTTCACGTCCAAGGTCAGTATTTCTTGATTTCATAAAGAAAAGTGGCCACTTAAGCCCCCTTTTTTGGAACCATCTTGGTGCACTTACCCACAAATTCATCTACAATATGAAAGAAAAATAGTTCCATTGAAGCTCAATACAATGAGTCAAATCACTTCATACTACTCTTTTCTAACACTCTTCTTTTCTATCCATTCACATCATATTCACATGCTCTTCTTAGGAATTTGTATAATTATATTTTCTACAGTACATCTCACATTATATCACATTCCTAAAATAGTGAAAATGATCTTATATTTACACCCTTTACATCCAAAAATGCCTACAACATCAATTAGGTTGGTCTAATTAGATGTATAATGCACAAGAAAACTTGTTGGCTCAAGATCAAACACACACACACACACACACACACACTTCACACCATAATTATAAACTTACAACACATCAAAGAGTTTGAGGTGGACCTATACTAGCTCCTACATAATCATGACTCAAAAACAGAACAAAAAGAAACTAAAATACTAGAGAGCATAGGCATAGACATCATACTATTGCTTATTAGTTGCCAAAAAAACATGAATCAAAAACTATAGATCAAACAACAACTCAAGAAATGCATGGTGATTCTCCACTTTAAGCACAACAAGAAAATCTTAAATCTTGACCACAAAAAGAAAAAGTAACTTCAATGGATATTATCATTAGACCTCTTGTTGTGATTAACTATGGTGACAATGAGACTGCTAAGATTTATTAGAACATAATGAGTTGAATTTATTATTTTCATGTTCCATGAGTTTAGATGTTATCCTCAAAGTTAGGGTTAGGCCTTGGAGGTGACAAAACTATCTACTACTAAGAAGTTTCCACGACCAGGGTGGAATCTAACAAAAAAGAAAAAGTATGTCCTATAAGCATTCTCAAGTTGTTAAAGTGTACTATTCTAAAAGTCCTAGACACTTTAGATCCCTTTTAGGACACTTCGCTAACAAATGGGACACTTTGCAACAAAAAGGGACACTTCACGATAAAAAGGGACATTTTGCAAAAAAAGGGGACACTTTACAAAAAAAAAGGGATGCTTTGCAAAAAAATTCTTCCAAGGTCCTAAATCTATCTAGAAATTCATAAAAACATAAAATAGATGCATAAGGACAAAGCTAAGGAAAAAGAGTCAACTCATCTAATACTCTCGCTTGTCACGGGCTACCTCCTCTTGCAAGATGTCAAGTCTCAAAGGCTTGTACTCTTGTTAGCTCAACATCTTGAGTCAATCTCAACCAAAGTCAAGCTACAAGAAGGTAAAAGAAAAAATAGTTAGAAATTACTTCACTTTTTACTCTTATATATGCTAAAAGTTAATATTTTTACTATATTAGGGTTAAAAAGTTTCCTTTCATTCCAATTAACATAATGGGAGCTAGAGAGCTCCATTTTCAATGTTGTTTATTATCTTAGAATCATGATTCTGCTCTCATCCTCATTATATGTCTATCATTATATAGTATGGTACTTAAAAAATACCCTATGATATGACTTACCTTATTCAATGTGGCTAGACTGCTACCTTGATTCCACCTTAGTAAAGCAAGCAAAATCAAGGGGTGGCATACATCTACCCTCAAATTCAATTTCTAGAAGAAGTTAGATAAGAGGATTTTGAGACAACTAATAATTTCATGTTGCAGGATGGTGTTCCTAACATTGTGGTTTTGTAGATAGCTACAGTGAGGGCTTCATTCTCCCGTGTTATGATTAAACTTATATGTGTATCCTTTTATGAAATAGAGTTTATTGTTGGAGTCCTCTAGCTTGCATATGCATGTCGAGTCATATGAGCACAAAATTTAGGGTTAAATGTAGTGTAGAAAATTGTACGCTCTTGACAGTAGTGCAATTTAACAAATAATTTACACCTATTTTAGCACCCATCCATTATAAACCCCTTTAATTCATCATTAATAGGCCCTTTAGACCCTTTATTTTGGATCTTAAGGCTCATTTCCACTAAAAACCCAACAAAATCATCAAAAACAAAAAATATCTTAACAACCCACCCCAAAAATCTAAGGTGGAACTCATATGCAACCTTGGGAATGAGTCTTCCTAGGTGGGACCCATACACCAAAGGTAGTCCCATTTAGGGATTTTTTAGGGTTTGAGCAAGAAAATAAACTTTTTTAATTCAAATTTTTTGTTGATGTCAACTTTTGAGATCTGAATAATAGTAAATTAGGTGTTAATTCCTATATAAGCAAGCTTCTAAGTCATTATTTCATTTGAGAAAAAATTTTTAGAGCAATTTCAAGATCCAAGAATTCAAGTTTCAAAAGCAAGCAGAATTGAAGAATTGGAGCATTATTAAAGTGTTTTTGTTGGTCTTCAAGCTCACTTTCATTCAAGATCAAGCATTGTCAAGGGTTGATTATGGTTTCCTACGGTGAATCTTGATGGATTCTAGGTTGGGGAGATGCAAATAGCAATCAAGCCAAGCCTAATGATGTGTTTCCTAAGTGATTCCATCCTCCATTGTCACTCTACTTTCAGCCTAAGGAAGGTACATGCAACATCATGACTTATTAGAGTTATTTTACATATCTTAAAGTGAGTGATTACATTCGAGCTTCATTCATGCATCTCATTCTTACATATTAGAAGAGGGCTACATTGCATTTATAATTTCCCAATCTTATACACACTTAAGGTTAGGGTTTATGTTCACATTGGAATTCAAGTTTCATTGTTTCTATCAAGGTTTAATTACAAAACTAGGGGTTTATCTGAGGCAAACTCCCCATAAGGAAATCAAGTATATATTTTGTTTTATAGGTCTTTTTATAGGTTCAGATATGGAAATCAACTTGGGAGAGAAGAGCAGGTGTTTAAGTGTAGATTTGAACTCTAAATTCCTAAAAATGTAGAATGATATTGATACACTAGAAGTGGTGTATGATTCCCACTACAATAATTTTTCCAAATCTTTGTAGTTTCAGATACCCTTTTTCCATAAACTAGTTCCTACCTAGAAACCCTAATCTGGGATTGATATGGCTAGACTAGCGTATGAGTCCTAGTGTGCAAAATTTTAGGTTTTTCAACATTTCAAAGCCTCATCCAATCTCCTTTAGGTTTTAAGGTGCACACTTCTAATATCTCACCTTTTTATTCTGATTTTCATGCATTTTTAGGTCATTTAGTGAAATATTGCATCATATTAGGGTTAAACATCACATCTTGCATTTCATTTTTATTTCTAATTCCTAGCTCAGTGGAGAACCCCTCATTAGTTTTCAATCATCCCCTAGGACAACCCTATTGCAAGATCTCTTTCTCCTTCTCATATCTAGGATTGAGATCTCTAGGGTTATCATTGAATAAGAGTGTTTGAGTTTTGTTATTCTATCTCCCTAGCATAGAAGTCTAAACAAAATTCTTCCCTTCATTTTGGTGAACCCGACATGAATAAATGAATGCAATAAGGTACCCTAGGGATGATGTACATGGAAAGTGTGTCATCCCAGTGTACATGATATGCTTGATGCATCAAACCTACAGTAGTGTATAGTGAACCACACTATTGACCTCGTGGAATGAAAACCACCCTAGATCATTGTATAAGTGTGCAAGGATATTGCCCCTAGGAATATATGGTCCTCTACCCTACCATACCTCATATCATATGAACTAGTCCACCCTCTAGATGTGCTCCCCAGCCATCAGGGATGAGTACTAGTACCATAGTAAACATCATAATCTGTACCACAAGTGGAGCTTGTGAATACAGTAGCTAGGATAGCTCAATTTGTGGCTTCACGATGTCATCATGAGTTACACCTCCAAGATAGTACTACATACCATATTTCATCTTGTGAAATGATCGATCCCCCAGAAAATGTACCCTCTCACCTTAAATTAGAACTTGAAGAATGTGATGTACATGCTCTAAAGTGATCATCATGTTTCCTGTTGAGAGATGAAACATACATGTATATGCATCCCACTGCTCTACCAAGGCCATCAACATAGCATCATAGTACCTCATGGGGACATGATGTATGCCAATTACAATTCAATCGTCTATAATTGTAAGATATAAAATTGTTACCTCTTGAGTTTAGGACCTACGGTAACAAACTTTCTATAGTCCACATTCAAGGATGCTCTAGAGATCTCAATAAAATGATGATAATGGGAGAAAAATAACTACTAACGCACTATCCTAAGGAATGTTTAGAGATGAATGAGGGGTTTACCATCAAGATAAGGTTTGAAAAATTGTATGAAATGCAAGATCTAATGATTGAACTCAATGATGCAAGAATCCTAATTAAATGAACTTTAAATTCAAATAAATTAGAACAACAAACTGGAAAAGTATAGAGGAGCACCTAGAAACTTGAGAGAACTTGGATGGATGCATGAAATGCTAAATAACCTAAAAGTTAGGCCTATTGGGACTCATACACTTTTCTGGGTGTATTAGTCCTAGATCAAGATTTTTCATCTAAAAAAGGTTTTTGAAATTGCAAAAATATTAAAAATGAGATAAACTAAGAATCATACACCGGGACTAGTGTATGAGTCTAGTTAGGCTTTTCTAGAAGTTTAAGGTATGAAACTAGTCTTCAGTGTATGCTTTTTCCTTTCCAATTTATTTATGGATCTGAGATCTTGATTTCAACAATATAGGTGACTTTTTGTGAAGATAACAACCATGGAAATGAGGGGACAATTATAACAATTTTACCCAAGTTTATAATATGATCTTCAAAGATCCTTCATTCTTTAAGAAACCTAGATCTACAATTTCACATGTAAAAAGAAGAAAAACTTGTTGATTGGTAGTGAATAGATTTTTTCCTTTATCAAACCCCATGTAGGTAATTAAAACAAATGATGAGATAATGAAATGAGGGTATGAAAAATGAAACAAAGAACATGAATCATGGATAATGATACCTTGAATGATGCCTTTTAAATCTACAACTCAACATGAAATGTCCATGAAGGATGTAGATCTTGATCTTGACAATAGGTTGAGAAAAATGCTTGATTTTGGATCTTCAATGCTACATCACAACACTAGATCAATAACATGCTTGATACTTGATATCATTGGCATGATGATAGATCTTGAATTTTTGCAACAATTGATAAATAATTCTTCTCTTGAATTCCTTAGAAATGATCTTGCAAACTCTCCTAACAACCTTGTGAAATCTTGGAATACTTAACTCTTGAATGCTTGACTTGATAACATCTAGGGCTTATGAAATAATGATTTTAAATCTCATTTACATAGGCAATCCATCTAAATGAACATTTATTAGATCCCAAAGGCTGCCATAGAAGAAATTTGAATTTAAAATCCTATTTTCCCACTTAAATCCTTAAAAATAGGCTAAATGGGACTCATTTGCTACCGATTGAATATGATTCCCACTTGGATGGGACTCATACACCCAAGATGGTGTATGGATCCCATAGGGTCTATTTGAAGAGAGAGAATGTTGAGGACTGATGAAATTAAGTTATATGAGGTCTATGTTAGGATTTTGGTTAAAATAATGCTTGGGATACATAATATGGGGTCATAGGGGCCTATTAATTATGATATAAAGGTCATAAATGCCAGGGGGCAAAAAGTTCATTGTGAAAGTGTAAATAAATATACTTTATAATATTAAATTAAGGAAAAATTGGGTATGTTTAGCTTATAAGGGCCTTAAATCCAATGTGAATGTGTAGAACACATTAAAACACTAGATTAGGTCAATTTGATTTACAAGCCTCCTAAATTTAATGTTAAGGTGTAAATAACCACACTTTACAACACTAAATTAAGAAAAGGTTAGGTTTATTTAGCTTTAAAAGGGCCCAAAACCTATTGTGGATGTGTAAAACACATCACAACACTAGATCAAGGTGACATTAAATCTAATTTATCATTAATTATTCCAAAATCAAGTGAAATAGTACCATTTCCAAGGTGGTAAAATTTTCATCATTAGTGAGAGGATTAACTTGCTTCAAACTCACACTAAAGTAGACATTCAAGAGGGGTCCAATTGTACCAATGTGGATGGTTTAGGATAAAAAGGATCAAAGGAGATGGTCAAGCCCGTAGGATTTGAGATCCTATGTCAAATTAACATAAGCACAAAAGGACACACACAGGGTATATGATATGTAGCATCAAGATACACAAACATGAAATGTCAATAGCTAAAAGAAAGAAGAACCAAAATAAGGAAAAATAAAAAGGTGGAACAAGCTCAACCATTTTTCCAACATGATGTGGATCAAATCTAGGTTGTTTTTCCAAAAGGGTATGTGTAGGATCATCATGGAAAAAATAGGCCCTTAAGTGGCAAAAAATTCAGAAAAATTAGAGTTAGGAAACATGACGTAAAAATTTGAATAAGTTATCTATATTATTTCAAAAATATGTAAGAATATAATCTGTAGAAAATTGAATGTAATTTCTAAAATACTAGGTTTATTTAAAAAAATAATATATCTATTTGGTGAAAATTTGAAATTTTAATGCAGTAGTAATTAAATTTCAGGGAAAAAACAAGAAGTGTCTGTCTGACCACCCTAACCACAATAAAATGGTAATATTTTTTATAAGATTTTAGATAAAAGTAGAGAACTCATGTTCAAATGTGATGCATATTTTTTTGTAATTTTTTTCCAAGTAAATAATTAATTATGATTTTTTTATTACAACTTTTTAAAAATATAAAAACTCATATGTCTAACCACCTTAACTTGGTCAAAACTTCATGAAATTAATTTTTTTGTTGTTTTAATCCTATAGTATACAAAGCATAGAATGTGACACATGTTTCAGATTCAAAAAAATTGATACCATTTGAAAGCTATAGATGTTTTCCAATCAACCTATCAATCGGGACTTTAGTCGTAATTCAAATAGAAAATGAATAATATTTATTTGTTAAATTAAAAGTAAAGCATAATTTTATATCAGTGGAAAGCTGATAATATCCTTTAAAAACCCTTTTTGTTTCATCAACTTTGGATAAAAAAAGTTGTCAGCCACATACCCTACACATACCCATCATATCGCCACTTTTTGGCCCATCATGATCCTACACATACCCAAAAATGCACACTCACTCTGAGGCAATGGAACTTCAAGCTATATGTTGGGTGAGTAATATGAGAAGTTGAGACACATACAACCAATATTCACTCACACATAGATGTGAGTGGCTAAGGGAAAGTCATTCCTTAGATTGACTTCCCATCCAACTATACCAAAGTTATACCTCTTCATAACTTTGATAAGGCACCATGGAAAAATGGTCTCTGAGCTTCATGTGAGGTGAAGAAATTTGTATTGTTGGAGATCATGAACAAATAATGAACTTTGAACTTCATGAGGCAAGCAAAGCTTCATATGCTTGGAACTCATGAACAAACAAGATGACTCTATAGGCATGCAAAGTTTGTTATGCAAGGTGGCCATATAATCAAAATTATGAATAAAAAATAGTCTAAGGTGCATTCAAAGGGATTTTTCTTAGCTCATGCAAGGTATCTTCTTAGGGAACATTGTGCCTAATGTCTATGAGAGAAGAAAAACCAAATAAATATCATCATGTTAGAGGAAATCAAGCCTAATGACACCACCAAGAAAAGGATGCATCACAAGAAGAAAGGAAATTGTGCAATGAAACATGAGTGTTCATTTATGCCCCCACTTTAAATTGGTTGCTAACACCATTGCTATGAGAAATTTCTTTAAAGTAGAAGAAGATGTGAGAGCTTACTCAAAAATTCCTATACCAGGTCATATGTTTCCAACAATCTATTTCATGAAAAATGGAAGGGGTTGCCCCAAAAATGTATAACTTCACATGTCAAATGTGATCCAACTTAAGGAATGTCATCCACATCCCAAGCTTTCTCTTATATATACATGAAAGGAGGTCAACTAGCCAAAATAGACAATGAAAAGTGACATATGAGTACAATGCTATCTAAGCCCTTACCCCCACTTAGTGTAGGACAAGGATGAGCCAAAATGAAAAGAGGAACTAGGTGCTCCAATCCAAGGAAGAGAACCATAGTCCTTAAGATGTTGAATTTTCTTACTCAAAGGCTTGAATTGATTAGTAGCATGAACATGAACTCTATTATATGCACAAAATGAAGTCTTGTAGAAAAGTTACTTTTGTGTGCTTGTAGGGAGATATATCAGATGATCTTGGAGGAGTCTCGACAAGATACTCTCTTGATCAATAATAGAAGATGCTTTATTTTGCAACAAAGATATCTCTTGCTTAGTAAAAGGTGTCATACCTACACAACACTCTTTAGATTATGAGATTCCATTCTCTCCTTTATAGGAGGGTATAAAATCTAATGAATTCAAATCATTAGTGTGTTGTGTGATGACATTGACATTAAGCAAATATTTCTTTGTTTGCTTCATGTCTACTAATGTTAAAGTTGGCTTAAAGGAATATTTTGTAATAGTTTTGATATTAAGTGAAGGCTTGTTTGTTTCTTTTGAGGGGAAATAACCAAGACCACTAGTATTTTCTTATGTGTGAGGTTCTATAGGGACACAACTACCTTGTTTTCTATCACCACATCCTTTTCCACTATACCCAAGTTGTTTTATCATTTCATAACCTTTTCCATAAAGATTCTTAATCCCTTTTGGATTGGGTGGTTTCTCATAATTAAGTTCAAAAAGGTTTGTTGTGTAATTTAATTTTTCTTCTAAAGTGGTTGAGGTGGATGCTTTCAAAGAATCTTCCAAATTTTGTGTTGAAATTGTCACTTTTTCTTTTCCCTTTTTAGAGTCTCTTTTTATGATCTTGTATTCTCCCATGAATGTTGGTTCAAAATTTAATGATCCCAAATCATCTAGTGATATCATTTGGAATGGTTTACCATTTTGTTCTTATTGCATGGATTCCACTTATGTAGTTGTTGTGAATGTTTTCAAAAGATTATCCTTGTTTTCCTCAATGTTCAAACAACTATTTTCTTCGGGATCAAATTTGAGTATGTACACTTTGTTGTTGTAGATAGAATTCATTACATGATGAAGAGTAGAAGGAACCCCATTTATTGTGTGAATACACGGTCTTCATAAAATAAGGTTATATGAAAGATCATGAGGCATAACATGGATCAGTGTTTCTAATGTGTCCTTTCTAGTTGTAATAGGAAAACTGATCACACCAAGTGGTTGTTTTCCTATGTTGTCAAATCCCTTAATAGATAAAGAATCAGGTTGAATTTTTTATTTATCCATGCCAAGCCTATCCAAAGGGGTCACACTACACACATTAAGGGTAAATAAATTTTTAACAATGGTTTTCTTTATCCTTTTCCTTTTATATTGAGCTATTACTATGAAAGCTTCGTTTTGTTTTTGCACTTCCAAAGAAGGGAACTCACCTTGGTGGAAAACAATGTCAGCATTTATTTATTGAATTGGGCATGCTTTGTCATTTGGATGTGCATTTGAAGGGATAGTAACTTTTTATAAAAAAATTTGAATCATGTGAAGATAATGAGGGGAGGCTTGAATAAGGTACCATAATGATATCTTAGCAAGATTATTCTTAAGTTGTTCAACAAGATCATACTCCTTTCCATGAGGAGGGTCTTGTAAGATAGGGTTAGGTAGGATAAGGTTAGGCTATGGGAGGGATGTTTAAGGTGTTTGTATTGGTTGCAAATTGTTCCTAGTGTTATATGTACGAACAATGGTATTTTGAGTCAGATTCTATGAAACATTATTCTTAGGTGGGTAGAGGATAATTTTGGGATTTTTTTTATGTTTTTGTGATGGTGGGTATAGAATTAGAGGATTCTTAGGATGTCCCAGTAGGTATGTAGGAGTTCCATCAATTGAGGGGGATCTAACAAAAACTTGTGAATTCATAACCTCAATGGCCTTGGTTTGATGTATTTCTAATAAAGGGAAATATAGTATCATATTTTTACCAACATCTAGGGAAGTCACATCACTATTATTTTCATTTTCTTGCACAATGATATCCTCCCTAGGAGGAGAGTTTTTAGGAGAACTACAAACCAAATTTTCTTGACATTCAAGGATTGGTTCTTCCAAAATGACTTCATCGTAAGTAAGGGAATGCTCAATGGTTGAATTTTCTTGCTCAATAAGGGTTTCCCTAGGTGAAGAATGAAAACTAATATTCTCATGAATTTCATTGATCAAAGTATGTTCTTCACAAGTAGGGTAAGAACAAGTATTATTTTCATGAGGATTTATGATTTCATTCCTTTGTCCCATAATGTCTTCCAAAATAGGAGAGGAAACATAAATAGGGTTGTCATAGATCTTAAAGTTTTGATCATCCAACACCAACATATCTTCCTCACTTACACTTTCATCCTCTAAAACATTATCATAAGAGGGGAAGATGTTGGGAGATGAATGTAGACTAGTTTAAGTTTCAATGGTCTCTTGTTGTGTTATGATATAATCATGATTACCTATGGTTGTTTCTTCTTGTTCATCAATTTCTTGCCTAATAAGAGAGGTAGAAGGAGAGAAAAAACTAGGATTCTCAAAACTCTCATTGAATGATTCTACCAACACCAAAATATCTTCTTCACAAATAAGAGAGATATTATGAGAAGAACAAATATGATCATTAGGATTGTCCAAGGTTGTATTCTCTTTCACTAAAACAGTCTCATAGGAAGGCAGTATGAACTTTTTCTTAGCATGCCTAGATAGGTAATATAGAAACATTGTTTGAACAAAAATGAAAATCACTTCTAACCATCTCATGCAATGCTTTAATAATGTAAACAATGTATATCCAAAGATGAAAAATACTTTTATCTAGTGTATTGAAAACTTTAAGAATGAAAACAATGTGTATCCAAGAATGAAAAGAACTTCTATCAAACTAATGCAAATATTTATGAATATAAGCATTGTGTATGGAAAATTGAAAAGTGCTTTTATCCATATTATGCAAAGTTTTAGAAATGTGAGCAATTTTAGATCTAATGATACTTGTAATTGAAATGATTTGAAAAATGAGTACCCTAAATTGATGTTTTTGACCTAGATGCATAAAAAAATTGTTACAAAAACTTTCCAAACTTATAGTATGTGTTACCAACAAGCTTAGGAAGCATAGAAATGAGGTTTTTAATGTTGTAAAAGGTAGTTTAAAATCTATATTGGGACTAATCCACCCAGAGGGGAATATGAGTCCTAGTTATTTTGAGTGATTTCTATGCTTTTTAGTTTGTATGAGTTGCAAGCTAAGTGTAAATGTATATTTTATATTATTTTCAATTATTTGAGATGCAAAAATGCAAGCTATATGCACTTTAACTAATCCAAGATTTCTAAACCCTAGAATGCCAATTAACTAATGTAAAGTTAACACAAGATAGATCTAGGATGATGATGGACTCCAAATAAGAGAATAAGGTGTTCTAAATTTTGGTTCATTAAAATGTAAGAAAATTGTCATCACTAGTGTTTAGGACCTAGGGAAACAAACTTTCTATACTCCACATTTAAGGATGCCCTAGAGATCTCAATAAAATGATGGTAATGGGAGAAAGAGATCTACTAAGTGACTATCCTAACCTATGTTTAGATATTAATGAGGGTTTCTCCACTAAGCTAGGGCTTGGAAAAATGTATGAAATGCAAGATCTAATGATTGAACTCAATGATGCAAGAAACTTGACTAAATGAACTATAAATACAAATAAATAAGAACAAAAAACTGGAAAAGTATAGAGGAGCACCTAGAAACCTAAGAGAACTTGAATGGAGGATTGAAATGCTAAATAATCTAAAATTTAGTCCTAGTGGCACTCATATGGTAGTCTAGGTGTATCAATTCTAGATTATGATTTCTAGTATGAAATAGGTTTTTGGAAAAAGGGTATCCAAAACTACAAAAATATGAAAAATGATCTAAACTAGGACTTATATGCCAGTACAATTTTATGAGTCAAGTTAGGGTTTTCTAGAAATTTAATGTCTAAAAATGTTCTTTAATTTATGCTTTGTCCTTCCCAATTCATTTCCAAATCTAAAACCCTGATTTTGTGGTTGTAGGTGATTTTTTGTGAAAATAGCAACCTTGCCAATGAGGTGACAATTCAAAATTTTTTATCCAAGCTTGTAATCTAATGTTCAAAGGACCTTCATGCTCTAATACACCTAGATCTACAATAACACATGTAAAGATAGGAAAAACTTGATTATTGGTGAATAGGGGTTTTCCTTGGTCAAACCCTTTGTAGGTAATTAAACCAAATGATGAGATAATGAAATGAGGGTATGAAGCATGAAACAAGTAGCATGAATCATAGAAAATGGTACCTTGAATGATTCCTTGTGAATTATGTCTTTTAAATATGCAAGTCAACATGAAATGGCCATGAAGGATGTAGATCTTGATCTTAATAATAGGTGTAGAACAATGCTTGATTTTGGATCTTCAATGCTACATCACAACACTAACTCACTAACATGTTTGATGCTTGATATACTTGGCATGATGATGTATATTGAATTGCTACAACAATTGATGAAGAATTCTTCTCTTGAATTTGTTAGAAATAATATTCCAAACTCTCCTAACAACCTTGTGTAGTCTTGGAATGCTCAACTCTTGAATGCTTGACTTGATAAAATGTAGGCCTTATGAAATACTGATTTCAAATCTCATTTATATAGGAAATCCATCTTAATGACCATTTATTGGATCCCAAAGGCCGACATAGAAGAAATTTGAATTTAAAATCATGTTTCCTCGCTTAAATCCTTAAAATTAGGCCAAATTGGACTCATACACCACCAGTGACATATGGATCCCACCTAGATGGGATACATACACCCAAGATGGTGTATGGGTCCCACAAGGCCTATTTAAAGAGAGATAATGTTAGGGAATGAAGAAATTAAGTTAGTATGAGGTCTATGTTGGGATTTTGGTTAAAATATGCCTTCAAATGCATAATATGGGGTCATAGGGGCCTATTAATGATGATATAAAGGTCATAAATGAAAGGGGACCCAAATTTCAATGTGAAAGTGTAAATAAATATACTTTACAACATTAAATTAATGCAAAATTGGTTCTACTTAGCTTAGAAGGGCCCTAAATCTAATGTAAATGTGTAGAACACATTACAACACTAGATTAGGTCGATTTGATTTGCAAGCCTCCTAAATTTAATGTGAAGGTGTAAATAAACACATTTACAATAGTAAATTAAGGAAATGTTAGGTTTATTTAGCTTTAAAAGGGCCCAAAACCTAACATGAATGTGTAAAACACATCACAACACTAGATCAAGGTGACATTAAGTCCAATTTATCATTAATTATTCCCAAATCAAGTGAAATTGTACCATTTACAAGGGGGTAAAATTTATATCATAACAATAATATATATGTCTCCTCCTCTAATAAAGTTGGGCTAGGTCTTGGAGGTGATGGAACTATCTGCTACTAAGACACTGCCACGACCGGGGTGGAATCTAAAAAAAAAGAAAAGAATGTGTCCTATAAGCATTCTAAAAGCTTAAATCTATACATCAATAATAAAAAACGTGTACTAAAATTGTTCTAATGTAGTTTTCTAAGGGTCCTAGACACTTTAGATCCCTTTCAAGACACATTGTGAAGAAGTAGGACACTTTGCAAAAAAATGGGACTCTTCACAACAAAAAGGGACACTTCACTATAAAAAGGGACACTTTACGAAAAGAGGGGACACTTTGTGAAAAAAAAGGGATGCTTTGAAAACTTTTTCTTCCAAGGTTCTAAATCTATGTAGAAATGCATAAAAACATAAATTCAATGCATAAGGACAAAGCTAAGGTAGAAAAATCAACTCACCCGATACTGTCACTCGTCGTGGGTTGCCTCCACCCTTAGGATGTATAGTCTCAGAGGCTCATACTCTTGTTAGCTCAAAATATTTAGTTACTCTCCACCAAATTCAAGCTACAAGAAGGTAAAAGAAAAAATAGTTAGAAATTACTTCACTTTTTACTCTTATATATGATAAAATTAGGGTTTTTACTATATTAGGGTTAAAAGTACCTTTCATTAAAATTAATATAATAGGGGCTAGAGAGCTCCTTTTTTGTTGTTTCTTGTGTTGGAATCATGATTCTTCTCTCATCCTCATCATACATCTATCATTATGTAGTATGGTACTTGGAAATACCCTATGATATGACTTACCTTATTCGATGTGGCTAGACTGCTACCTTGACTCCACCTCTCCTCTCAAATTCAATTTCTAGAAGATGTTAGATAAGAGGATTTAAGGACAACTAATGAATTTGTGTTGTAGGATGTGGTTTCAAACATTGTGGTTTTCTAGATAGCTACAATGGGGTCTTCATTTTCCCATGTTATTAAACTTATATGTGTGTCCTTTTATGAAACAAATTTTATTGTTGGAGTCCTTTAGCTTGCATATTCATGTAGAGTCATATGGGTGCTAAAGTCGGGTCTAAATGTAGTGTAGAAAATTGTACACTCTTGAAAGTAGTGCAATTTCACACGTAATTTGGACCTATTTTAGCACCCTTGTATTAAATATCCCTTTAAGCAATCATTAATAGGCCCCTAAAACCCAATATTTTGGATCTCAAGGCTTATTTAAACTAAAAAGCTGAAAAAATCATGAAAAACACAAAAAATCTTAACAACCCACCCTGAAAATCTAGGGTGGGACTCATACACCACCTTGGGTGTATGAGTCCCCCTAGGTGGGACCCATACATTAGAGGTGGCATATGAGTCCCATTTGGGTTTTTTTAGGGTTTGAGCAATAAAATTAACATTTTAATTAAATTTTTTTGTTGATCTCATCTTTTGAGATATAAATAATGATAAATTAGGTGTTAATTCCTATATAAGAAAAATTCTAATTAATTATTTCATCTAAGAAAGCATTTTTAGAGAAATTTCAAGATCCAAGCATTTTTTCATAAGAGCATTCAAGATTCAAAAGCAAGTAGAGTTGAAGTCTTGGAGTAGCACTAAAATGTTTTTGCAAGTATTCAAGCTCACTTTCACTCATGATCTAGCATTGTTAAGGGTTGATTATGGTTGCCTATGGTGAATCATGATGGATTCTAGGTTGGGGAGATGCAACTAGCCATCAAGCCAAGCTAAATGAATTGTTTCCTAAGTTATTACATCCTCCATTATCACTCTACTTTCAGCCCAAGGAGGGTACATGCATCATCATGACTTATTAGAGTGATTTGACATATCTCAAAGTGAGTCATTACATTCAAGCTTCATTCATGCATCTCACTATTGCATATTAGAATAGGGTTTCATTACAGTTATGATTTCCTAATCTCAGATGCACTTAAGGTTAGGGTTTATGTACACATTGGAATTCAAGTTTCATTATTTCTATCAAGGTTTAATTACCAAACTAGGGGTTTCATCAAGGAAAACCCCCATAAGAAAATTAAGTATATATTATGTTTTGCAAGTCTTTTTATAGGTTTAGATCTAGAAATCAAATTGGGAAAGAAGAGCAAGTATTGATGTCCATATCTGAACATTGAATTATCAAAAAAGTGGGATAGGACTAATATGCCAGAAGTGGCATATGAGTCCCACTACATGCATTTTTCTAGATCTTTATAGTTCCAAATACGCATTTTCTAGGAACTAGTTCCTGCCTAGAAACCTTGATCTAGGACTGATATGCCTAGAATGGTGTATGAGTCCCCGTCTGTCAAAATTATTGGTTTTGAGAATTTCTAAGCCTCATCCAATCTCCTTCAAGTTTTCAAGTGCACAATTCTGATATCTCACCTTTCTATTCTAATTTTCATGTATTTTTAGGTCATTTAGTGAAAGATTGCATCATATTAGGGTTAAGCATTACATCTTGCATTTCATTTGTCTTTCCAAGACCTAGCTTGGTAGTGAACCCATCATTAGTTTAAAATCATCCCCTAGAACATACCTATTGCAATATGTCTTTCTCCTTCACATATCTAGGATTGAGATCTCTATGGTTATCCTTGTATGAGAGTGTTCAATTTTTGTTATTATATCTTCCGAGCATAGAAGTCCAAAGAAAATTCTTCCTTTCACATGGATCCCATATGTGTTTGGGATTCATTTGGGGGAAACCCCTTCTTCATGATGTAGCATCTTTTGGAAACATATTCTCTACATATATCTTTCCAAATAATCTCTCATTTCTTCATTAATTCTTAACATTTATCATTTTCTACTTTAAAGTAATTTCTCACATCATGGTATTTCTAAGCAATTTATTTAAAGTGGGGGGATATATTGGCATTATACTTTTGAAATTGTTGACTATAATTCATGTTTCATAGTGTGGTATTATTACTTCATGTGATGTGTCTTCTTCTTAGAGACATTGGGTTTGATGTCCTCCAAGATTGTGACCTTTCTAAGCATATGACATTACTCTTAGTGGTAATGCTATGGATTGCATTCCCTAAGTTGTGAATCTTTTATCCTCGACTTATCCTCTCTTGGAGACATTAGGAGCAATGTTCCCTAAGAAGAGACCTTTTATGAAGTAATAAAAACCCCTTTGAATATCCTATTTTCATTTTTCTCATGAGTGTTTTGCATAATGCAACTTGTTAGCATTGTGAAGCTCAAAGTTACAACCTTTTTCATGGCCACTAAACATAGAACACCTTGATTTCTAGTAGGGCCATGTTTTTTCATAAGTGTTTAGCACAACACAAGTTGATAAGATTTATGAATATGAAGCTCAAATTTTATATTGTGTACCGCCATATCAAAGTTATCAGGAGGAATGACTTATTTATGGTTAGTTCAATGGGGTCCTAATAAGATTCTCTAATTGGCCACTTTCTGGGGGCTCACCTAGTGGATAATATATTTCACTAGCCCATGTGAGTGCACTATTGTTTGCATAGTGGGAAATGAGTTTCAGTTGTAAATATTTAGAAAAATAGCTAAGGCTTGATCCACATCGAGTTGTACAAATAGTCAAGGCTTGATCTTCCCCTTTTTCTTTTTTCTTCTCCCCTCTTTTAAGTCATTGAAATTGTATGATTGACTATCTTATCATTGTTGCTACATATTTAATAAAGGCATGTGTCTCTTTTTTCCTTTGTTTTTTTTCCATGAGATCTTAGATCTTGGGGGATTGATCACCCTCCTTAACCTTTGTCATCTTATCTTTCCAACAATTTTACAATTATACCTCTCTTGATTGTCTACTTTAGATTGAGTTTGATGCAAGGTCATTGCCTCACTAAAATTGGGGCTAAATATAGTGTAGAAAAATGTAATCCTTTACATGTTCACACTTTGTTTCAGTCCTCTCAATTAAATTGGAATTAATTATGACTTAATAATCCCTATTTTATATCTACAAGCCTAATAAATTACATTTTCTAAAGGGGGAACCCAACAACAATGAATGCCAACAAATAGTTAATTACCTTAAGCAATGTGTGTTCTAGGAATAGGGACCTAGGACCCATTCTCCCATGGGTGAAGGGGCCCTACCTAGGCCTTTGAACCTAAAGTTAAAATATGTTTTAGTGGTATTTTTAATGTCCTTAAATTCAAATTTAGATGTCTTCTAATTTCTAATTTTTAGGAAATTTAGGATATATAACTATAAATACAAGGTTATTTCATCAAATCAAGTCTAAGTTTTCAAGAGGAAATTCATTATAGTATAATTCAAGTTTACAAGAGAAAATATTATGATTATGGGAATTCAAAAGTATATTTATCAATGATTTATTACAAAAATCAATATTTGAAGCATCATGCTGAAATATTAAGCATCATGTATATTTTTGGAGCTAATGTTGTGATGTAGGTTTCAAAGATCAAGTCAAACATTCAAAGCATCAATTCAATCATCAAAATCCACATCCATTTAATCCATTTTGTGCAATATCAAGATCAATATTGTAAACTTATAAAGGTTTATTCAAGGGTTTGGTGAGTTACAACATAGCATTGTTCATTCATCATTCCATTCACATTTCATTATTTCATTTTAAGCTTTAATTATCAAAATGGGTTTTGATGAAGGAAAACCCCCATTCACCAAAAAAAAAACAATTTTTCCCTCTTGTGTTTGTGTTGTGGATCTTAGGTTTAAGAAGGATTGAAGATCTCTTGAAGAGAAAGATTTTAAAAGTTACAAAAGTTATCAAATTTGTCATCAATTCAAAGAAATTCACCTACTATCTAATTTTCAACTTTATAACACTAAAACTTAGATAAAATGAGCTATAGTTTGATATTAGAGGCTCCCAAAAGTTGGTTGTGAACCATGAGTAGAGACTCATTTACCCATGCACGAATGAGTCCTAGTTTTCCTCCTGAGACTACCTTTTGGTGACTCGTACATAGTGTTCTACCCTTCTAATATTTGCAGAAATTTTGTTATTTCTATTAGTATTGATCTTTAAATTGTTTTTTCATGTTTGAATGAGCATAATTGAGTTGATTTACTATTTCTAATTTCTCTCCCAAAGGTGTTGTTTAGGCTGATAGCCTTGTCCTCAATCATAATGAAATTAGTAGATTCCCTCATTGAGTTGACTCACCTAAGGTTTGTAAGTCAATTCATTGTGTGGATCTCATTTTCTAATGAAATAGTGAGAAATATGTCATATTTGGTGAACCCCCTTTTAAATTAAACAAACCCCTATTTTTCACCTTTTCACTTCTATGGTTATTTTATTGATTTGCATGATGTAAATGGAATAAAAGTGTGTGTGTGTGTGTTTTGATGTCAATTCCCTTGAAAAGGGGATGAATTTATTTAATTTTAAATGTATTCTTCAAATTTCTACTAGATATGGGCTTAGCTATGTGATTATTACTATAGTTTGTTTTATGAATATATGCATTAATGTAGAATATGTATTTAAATTATATCATGAAATGTATCATTGAAGTGGACTGAAATTATGGATATGATGTTTTCCACCATGAGGAATTATGCAATTATTCACACACACACACACACACATGCACACACACACACACACACACACACACACACACACACACACACAAAAACACACACACATGGAGCTGGTATGCTTGACATGTGCATTGAGTTGTTACAAGTACTAGGTATTTCTCCACTTGGCTCCATAGGTTTGCATATACATAGATAGTGCTTTAAGGAGATGTTAAATTGGAAATTTATTATTTTTCATTACCTGTCATACTCAATTTGAGTGTGACACCTTTATTATTCCATTCATGTTGATTGAATACCAGCATTGGTATGCTTTTAGATATTGTAACACTCTTTATATATGTATCATGAATGTGTGGTTGATGTCTTGTTAAATGTCTTATTTCTACAATTTAATTTAGTTAAATACTTATATAGATTTAATAGTGATATTAAATTTTGAATTATAATTGGGAACGAATTTAATCAATTTGAATTTTAGTTTCTACAAGCAATGTGAAAATATGCTTATATAAGCTTAAATCATGATTTAAGGGTGAAGTAGAAAATTGGATTGTATTTAAATGTCTTGTTTTGGATATAATGAAACTAAGGATTAAATGCAATTATTAAAGAAAAATAATTTTTATTATTTAATCTATAAAAGGAAAAGAGGGTTAAAATGGAAAATGTTTTTTTTTTTCATTTTTATGTTACATTTTGTGAGGAATTTGGAGAGGAAAACCCCTCTTTTCCCAATTTTTATTTTTTATTTTTATGGTGGGACCAATTGGATGGATAATTGGAATAGGTTTGAAGCATATAGATAGGAATTCATAGGATATCATGCTCTGTCAGGTTTGTTTAAAATTCACCTCTTTTAAAATTTTGCTAATTAAGAGTTAATTTTTCCATATCTCCTCAAATTTTTATTGTTTTTCATTTTGGAAGGTTGAAAATATATTGTTGGGGTGTTAGAACCTCCCAACTTCTTTAATTTCATAGATTTGAATAGTGTATCCTTACTATGTGCAATTTTATGATTTTTTCCCCCAAGTATTGTTTTATTGCCAATTTTTTTAGGAAACGTCCAAAAGGATAAATTTATAGTGAAAGTAGTTTTTGGTATCTTTTAAACCAAAAGAGTATCTTTTTTAAAAAAATTTCTCAAATTTCAATTTTGGTAATTTTTGAGCTATTTGAATGGTGTTTTGGAAAATCCTTAGTTTTGATATTTTTTTTGAAAATTTGAATGAATTGTGTGAATTATGTTTTTTGTGAACGTGAGAATTAAGGTATACTTCATTGTTGTTCAATATAATTCTATTGAAAACATTTTGTGTGTTTCAGAAGAAAAATTTGTTTTGTATTGAATTTGTATTGAATTATGTGTTGGTTCTCATCTCGGTACTATTTCTTGGAAGTTAGTATCTCTATTATAATGTTTCCATTGAGTGAAGTTACGTTTATGGTATGTTTGGAATAGCTCATCTCTTGTGAGAGGTATTGGTTAAATTATTTGACTAATACTTGAGGTTGTTGTTTATCCATTCTAAATGTTGTGAATGTAGAAGTGATTCTTGTATGATATGTGTGATATGTTTACTCAATAATTTGTGAGTGTATACCATTCTCCAAAGTTTCTTGTGTGACTATGCTTGGGCCATGTCACCATCTCTTAGCATGTTGTGGGTCAACCTTGTTGGTTTCATGTGTTAGGGTTGTGTGAAACCCATCATTGGGGTTTGGAGGTTTGAGGATCAAAAGTGAAAATGATATCTTCTTCCTTCATTTTATTCTTTGACTTTATTTAAATGTAATGTAATTTAATTTTAAAAGAATATTAGAGTCCCTTCACAATGTAAATGTTTTATAATTTATAAAATAACCTCTCTCTTGAGATGGATATGCAACCCATTTCAAATGTTAGTTATGTATTATAAAGTTAAAATTAACTTAGGAACATTTAGTTTTTCTTTTAGATGAACTTAAAAGTCTTCTAGTGAGTTTGAGTGGTCTAGTTTTGAATATAGGTGGCATGGTCAGCTTAAGAATCCCAAAACTCATGTGGAATATTTCTAAATGTGTTGATAATGGGGAGGCTTGGTTATGATGGATGACATGTTCAAAGTTGTCTATCTCTATTTAGGTGTCCTGGCCTTATGTTTGGAAAGTATTGTTCCCCATTAAAAATAAAATGTAAACCCTCTTGACCATAGTTAGGTAGGGGTTTCCTATGCCTATTTCTATTTTTTGATAATTTTCATCTCTTGTATTTTTCTTGTGGCAATTGTTTTCATCAACTAGACCTTCAAAAATCTATTCAAGTTATCTCTCTTTGGACCTGTTATTTCCTCTAAGTTTTGAGACCTCATACTAGTAAACCATGTAATAGAAAGTTGTTCATCATGGTCCTAAGGGTCTATTATTATTTGGAGCTTGTCCTTAAGTAATGTTTTAGGAATTTTAGGTTCCCTTGCATTATTTTTTTGCACTCTATTGAAGTTTCCCAGTTGACAAACCTAGGGGTAGGGAGTTTGTGCACTTTGTTTTGTGAAGTCTTGGGAAGGTTGTAAAATTTCATGGTTGGTAGTATTAGTGTTATAAAAATTCCTCATATCCCTTGAGGTGGTTTTTTGTATTATCTTTCCACTTGTGTGATTTCACATTGCAAAAAGACATCTTGGAAATCATATGTTGTGTTTAGAAGAGACCCGTTGTAATTCAAGTTAGTGGAGAGTTTTTATCTCTTGGTTTTGAATACTTTGATGAATATTTTACTTGTTTATATTGGTTAATTTAATGTATATGTGGATTAGATATTATTGAATCCATCATTCTATTCTACAGTCATCATGTGAGAAAACATGATCATGGGTCATAACTAATTGTTGTGTAGGAGATGTTTTGTTTGACTGTCTCCCTCTCTTGTTATTCATGGTGGATTTATCTCACATTTTTTATTCTTCTACTATTTCCACCTTTATCTTGTAATTTTGAGGTCATCTTGTTGTTGCTTTCTTTGTTTTGTTATTTTCATGTGACACTTATGTGCATATTATTGTGAAAGAGTGACATGTTGATGTCATATCTTCAGTGTTGTGTTGTTGTGTTTTAAAAACAAGTTATCCAAGCTTTTCCTTATCCTTTGGGTGAGGAATTAAAACAATAATATCAATAAAATTTAAATTATGAAGAAAATTACCAAGCATATAGAATGGAATGAATCAAGGTAGAGTAGTAATTAGTAGAAGAAGAGGATGGATATAAGGAAAATGTAGCCATGAAAAAAAGTTTGTTGGTAAGATATAGAGGGATATGAGGCACCTCATAGATCATTTGGGTAATTTATAGACCTACATATCTATTATATACCACTTAAATATCCCTAAAACAACTCTAATATTCATAAATAATCTATAAAAGTGCAAGATAGTATAGAGAAAAGTGAAAATTCATTGAAAAGGAAAAGTTAGTGTTATTATAAAATTGTATGATGGAAATGTATTATGAAAGGGTAAAAGGACTCTAGAAACATGTGTGGAATAGCATGGATTAAATAAATATAAGAATTAGGAAATGTGGAAGATATATATATGGAAGAAGCATGGTGAATAAATTATAAGACATTAAATTATATTAATATATGATGTTATGGGTGTGCATAAGAATGCATATAATTTCTTATAATTTTTTTTTTTATAATTATTGCATATCTATGTTTTCCCTTTTTATTGCATGACATCAATGTTGACTACATATAAGAAAATATTAAACCTTGGACTCTAGTCAAGGTTTTTATGTCAACTTTGGTTCTATTGTAGATGCCTTGGTTGTTATTGCATTAGGAGGGATGCCAACCAAAGAAATAAATTGGCATGAAATATCAGAGGAGAAGTGAAAATTTTGGAATAATTTTTTTCAAATAAATTTGTTTAAATAGGAAAGTGTCTCATATGGTGAAAAGGAGGGTGGACTAATGGTACCACCATTCACCTAAAAACATTTAATAATTTCCTATGAGTCCTAATTGGATTTACTATCAACCTCACAAAGCGAGTCAATTCACAACAAGGAAGACCTGGGAGGGGGCCTTTTTAGCTTTTAGGGGTTCCCCACCAAGAAAATGCTTGGAAAAGAAAAACAAGCATTCAACTCACAAAATATAACAATGCAAGCTAAATGAAAGATAAAAATAATAAAAATATGCTACACGGAGTTAGGAGGTATGTACCTAGGAATTTTGGAGATGTTGTGAGGATTCCAAAAATGCAAAGATGCTACCAAAATATGCTAGGGAGGACAAATATTCCTTTACTATTGTCTTAGTCTCGCTGCAATTTTTTGGGGCAGATGCAAAATCTTCAGATGTTGGAATTGGATTTGGAAGAATTTCTAAAAAAATGGCCTAAGGAGAACTAAGACATATTCACTATTTTCTTAGTCCCATTTGGAATTTTTGAAATCTTTGAACGGGATCTTGAGGCTTGATGTCTACACTTCTTCTCTAATCTTATGCTCTGAAACCTTTAGATTTGGCTTGTAGGTGAGTTTCCATGAAGATGACAACTTTGTTATGCAACTTTGCAACTTTGCAACTTTTCACTTCAAATGATCTTCAAGTCTACAACCTAGATCTACAATCACAAATATGCAAGAAGGGAAAAACTTGTTGATTGTTAGTGGGGTTTTTCCTTTGTCAAACCCCTTGTTGGTAATTAAACCTTAAAATTAAGTAGAATAATGAAGGGAAATGGTGAATGAACAACATGCAATTCTACAACTCACCAAACCCTTATTGTAAAGTCTACAAACTTGTGTCAAATGGATACAATGTATATGGATCGTGAACCAAAGGAATGATGAATGAATATGGAATTGAATTGCTTTCTTGAATCAAAACCCTACATAAAAAATGTTAGCAAAACCACACACATGATGCAAGAACATCTTTGATATGATGCTTGAATCTTGATGATGGATCCAAATGCTTGAATAATTTCTCTTCAATGCTTTTGTGAACTCAATAATGTTATGGTAAATCCTCTCACAAAAAAATCAATTGCTTAGATATGAAAATGAATGAAGGAACCTTGTATTTGTACTTATCTATTCTTAATATCCTAAAATTACAACACAAAAAGACAACATATGAATTCATTAAATAAAGGAGGCTAAATCCCACTAGAATTTGAAATTAAATCTCAAAAATGACTGAAGGAGTACTAAGATTCCATAGGTGGTGTCTTAGTCCCAAGTCATGAAACTTGGGACACAAACACCAAAATGGGGCCCATTTAAGATACCTCAAAATTGGGGTCCCAAGACCTTTGGGGGACAAAGAAACCCTAGCTGGCATTTTAGTCCTAAAAGAAAAAAATAGGAACACACTGATGAAATAATTAAATTATCATTTATGCATTGGAGAGTGTTGAGATTATCCAGAAAAATATATAATTCATAGGGCTTGTGGATGCAAAATAGGAGCAATTAAGACATAAATAGGGATAAATAAATCAAGGCAGGCTCAAACATGTGTGAAAATGCAAGGGTATGCGTTTTTCTACACTACATTTATCCCCCACTTTAGTGAGAGGATGAACATGCTTCAAACTCACACTAAAGTAGCCAACCACACAATCAAGAGGGGTTTAAATGTACGAATGCTAGTAAGATAGGATGAAAAAAACTAAGAGGGTGGTCAAGCCCCTAGGATCAAAATCCCATGGAAAATAAACATAGGAACAAAGGAACATGCTTGTGGATGATATATGAAGCCATAATCAAATCATAAACATACACCATCAAAGATGAAGAAAAAAGGAAAAGGAAAAAGAAAAAGGAAAAATGCAATGGGTCAAGCTTCGATTGGCTATCCAAGGTAGTGAACCAAGTCTAGGCTATTTGTCCAAAAGGTTTAGAAGTGAAAAAAATTGTCCACCATGCAAAAAAATGCATGCTCACAAGGGCTAGTGAAGCTAGGTGTCCAATAGGTGAGCCCTAAGAGGTCCATATCAAAGTCATACCCCCATGAATATGATAAGGACAAAAGAAAGATGCATTTTCACAAGGGCTAGTGAAGCTAGGTTTTCACTAAGTGAGCCACAGGGAACCATATCAAAGCCATACCTCCATGACTTTAATAAGGTACAAAAATGCATGCTCATAAGGGCTAGTGAATCTAGGTGTTCACTAGGTGAGCGCCAGGGGGACCATATCAAATTTATACCTCCATGAACTTAATAAGGTACAAAAATGCACACTCACAAGGGCTAGTGAAGCTAGGTGCTCACTAGGTGAGCACCAGGGGGACCATATAAAAGCCATAGCTCCATGACTTTAATATGGTACAAAAAGAAAAATGCAACAAGAAAAATAAATGTTCAAAGGGATTTTACTTAGCTCATGTGAGGTCCTAATCTTAGGGAACATCATTCTAATGTCTCCAAGAGAGGACCAATCAGAGGATAAAATATTCACAACTTAGGGAATGTAGTGCATCTCATCAAAACTAAGAGGAATATAATATACTAAGATAGATCAACCTCTTGAAGGACATTACTCCCAATCTCACCATAAAGAGGAAAAACACATTGCATAAAATAAGAAAATCACATCAAGGAACATGAAAGTAAATGCCAAAATAATGCCAATGTATGCCTCCACTTTAAAGAAATTTCTTACACCATGTTGTGAGAAATTAATTTAAAGTGGCCAAAAGGAAAAAAGAAAAGAGAGGGTTTCCCCCTAGAAACACATAAGGGATCTATGGATTTGGGGTCTATATATGTCTTTGTTGCAATGATATCAAAGAGCTCAAAAATTTCATCATTCCTCAAATACAAATAGAACTTGAAGAATGACACAAAGAGAGCAAAAAAAATGAACAACCTTTTGGTTCAACATGGAAGAAACATGAATGTCTCAATGCCTTGCATCATCCCAGAAAGGAAAACATAAGATAAGAATGAAAATGAAAAGCAAAGATAAAGAAAAATATTTTGGGTCAACATGGAAGAGACATAGGGTGTCTCGATGCCTTGTGTCATCTCCAAAAGGAAAACACAAGAAAAAAGTGAAAATGAAAAGTAAAGAGAAAAGATAAATGAAAAGGAAAAATTATATGACATATAGAAGAATGGAGGTACAAATAGAGGAATCCACATATAGAGAGAGACATCAAAAAAAAAATTATGGAGGATCAAATTACACACATGCAATCAAAATCATAAAGGAAAAAAAAGGAAAGAAAAAGGAAAAAGAAAAAGAAAAGATAAAATACTATTAAAGCACATGAGAGTCAACCATCCAACATGTCATCCACATCCCAGTCTTGTTCAATATATGCAGAATGCAATTCACTAGCAAGAGGGACAACATAAAGTGTTATACTAGGAGAATCACCAAGTTCAACACATGATGCATCAATTAGTTTAGGAGGATCATCACAGTTGTTATCGTTTAAGCTCATGGAAGAGGAAAATGGGAAATTCAAGTCATTATGAACTTGTTCATCAATTTTAGTAGTTTCCTCATCATCATTCAAGTTAACCACAATAGGAGGATGCATGACTATATCCATAGAAGGTTCTATTCCTTGATGTGTGTTGGCCTCCTACAATGATTTAATAACCAAGCCCTTATAGCCATGATTCAAAGATTGGACATCTATCCTAAATAGACATTTCAATCATCATGAAGGGGCATTTAACTTGTCAACCTAGGGATGTGAACTTGAAATAGGCTAGCACAGTATGTGCACTAGGAACTAAAATTAGCCATTCCATTATACAACTAAGGAACACACAATAGTGAAAGTAAATTGCTTGAAAGGGAAAGAGAAAAATGTAGAACATCAATCAACAACTATGCTAATCTGAAATGCATAACAAGAATGAAAATCTGAGCAACAAATAGGAAACTACTCTGTCTACTTTGGCTACAGGAACAGTCGATGTTAGATTTATAACTAAGTACTAAACAACAAGTAATACTAAACTAGTGCTAAACTAAGAAAATGGATTACTCACCAAGTGGGCCCCCTTGGATAAGTATCCTCTAAAACTAATGAAAGCTCAAATGTTCGAACTCAGAACTTTATTTTATTCATTGTAAATCATGCATACAAAAGAGTAATGTATCTGTATTACTAAAAAATTTGAAAGTGAAAGTGAAATCTCAAATTGTGCAACCTCCTAAAGAAGGAGCATCAAATCATTATTTGGACTACAACTAAACAAGGTAGTCAACTCCATGATTGGAAGGACACAATTTAGGTAAAATAGGGAAAGTGGAGTGATGGTGGTTACACATGCATGGAATCTAGTCAAACATGCAGGTCCAAATGCAAATTCAACACATCAGTAACACCCATGCATGTTGAATCATTAAAGTCCACTACAAGGAGACTACGTTTAGTTGCATGAAGAATCTTCTTCCATCGACTGCCTTTGACTTGGAGTGATTCCTTAGTTTTACATTATGGTGCATTCCCAAATGGCGGTGTCTTCCTCAACACAGCACATTAAATCTACATGGAAAAGTCAGTATGCATAATAACTACACATCTATAACCAATCTTAGGAACATTCATTAACCACATGCAAAATCAATATAGATAATCAACAAAATATGTCAAATATCATTAAAGTTTGCAGAGATATGATAATGTCAAATGTCAATGGTTTGAAGGAAACATTATGAAAATACCAACATTTAATCATCAAATTTCATGACATCTACCAACAAATAGAATATAGATTGTACCCAAAATTGGACTAGAAACTAGGCTCATCACTTCCCCCAACCGAACATTTTTTTGGTCCTCTACCAAGGGAAGGATTGTTCTTCTACTTGGTTAAAGCTCTGAAATTTGCAACTGAGAGTTGTCCAACATTAGTGGCTATAGTGTGTGAATTAGGATCCCAATAACATCCTCCCAATCTATCAAACCTATTCCATCTTTGCTTCTTTGTAGCAATGTCACATTGGTAGAATATGAAGTTTGGCATGGGCCACATGATCATGGATTGTTGGAAAGTTAGGGGAAGCAAAAGTTGCCCCTATGTTCTCCCAATCTGAATATACCTATCAATTCCTTTTAGTCTTGTAACATAATTGTGGATGGAATGAGGTTTAGCCTATTTTAACTCAGTCTAAGAAGCATTTTGTGCCATTCTCTATAAATATCTCTTGGGTTGCTTGATTCAACTCTAATAGGAAGAGGGATATTAGACTTCAATTGCTTATAAGCACCATGTTGTTGTCCCCAACTAATCTCATTTTGTACCCAAGACATAAATGCTCTCAATTGAACATCCCCAATGTACAACATCGGATTCCAATCATGATCTTTCATTACAACATAATTATGCAAATAAAATTCACATAAAAAATTCTTCATTTTAGGTGAGGCAATCCTATAAGCATTGAGGAATTCAATGGGGATGTCAATAGAAGGATTCACACCTGAGGCAATCCTTGAAAACTTAAAAGAGAGATATTTCTCTTTTAGGATCAGAGCAGAGACCCTTGGAGGGGTCATACATTCCAAAATATGTGGTGCCAAAGCTGCCATGTCATCTACCTTCTACTTCAGGGTGGAAATTTATGCATTTTTATCCTCAATCTCTTCATCGCTCTTCTGAATTTCCTCCAATTTTTGTTTTTCCTTTTTCCATTCTTCCTCTCTTCTTTGTATTCCCTTCAATAAATTCAAAATTTTTGTATGTAATGTAAAATATTGAGGATTATGGATTCCTACTAGTATTTTTGGTGGTGGCTCCTCATATGGCACTATCTGCATGGACTCAGGTTGTCCAATTATCTTTGGCTATATGGGTACTGTTTCTTCTTCTACTTGTTGTTGTAGGGACTCTCATTCTTGTTCTTGTTGTGCCTATAGGAACTCCTACTCTAGTTTTGGCTGTTGTTGTAGGACTTCTTGCTATAGGACTTCTTGTTGTAGGAATTCTTGCTCATGTTGTAGGATGTCTTGATTTTCCTCCAACTCTTATGCAATGTTAGCAAGATCGACCAATGTTATATTCACTGCTCTCCTAAATATGTCTTCTTCAAAATTATCCTACTCTATTGGAGCTTCAGGGTCCTCATGTGAGCTCTCACTAGGTTTAGGGATTTCCTATGAAGGCGTACCAATCACAAGCCCAACTAGTCTTAATTTCTTGGGAGGTCTCTCATAGTTTTCTTTGGCTACAGGATGAACAGTGTCATCCTTCCTCTTCTTAGAATTTGGCACTTTTCTTTCTATAGGTTGTGTTTTAGCCCTCCCTTTTCTCATTTTTATTTCTCTCTATTGTGCCCTCATTTTCATTAGGGTTTCAAGTGGAGTGTCATCATAAAAATATGAGGAAGAGCTCTCTTTTTCTGAGTGGTCTGTTCTAGAAGAACTAATTTCTATGGTTTCTTCTACTACAGAGGATTCACACTAGAGCCAACACTAGAGGTTGAAGCACTAGGAATGGATTTAGCATGATTAATCTCCTACTAGACCTATGGGATTTAGGCAAAGCCCTAGGTTGCAAGTACTTAGGTCTAATTTGATCAACATTTGTAAAATATTCCCAAGTCATTCTAGATACATCATGCAGAGAATTTCCAACTAGCAATTTAATTAGGAAATGGTGGGAAATAGAATTATCCCTATCTTTTTTTGTCTTGGCCACCATGATTGAGAGAATATTGTACAACACATTAGGTACATTCATCCTCCTTTTGTGCCTCATATGATTCAAAATCTTGAAGTGGACATAATGCAAATTTGACTGGCGACCCTCACAGGTGATGTATTTGATAACATAAATGGCTATCTTCTTCCATGGCTCAGGTAGAGACATTCTCTTTACACCCTATTTATCTATGCTCAGTGGGGGGTCATTCAGCTTTGTAAATTTGGCCATATCTGATCTAGCATCTCTGGAAGTAGGGTAACTTTCACCATCAATAGGCAACCCTGTGACCTCTGCAATTTTTTCCTTTGTTGCCACAACTTCCAACCCTTTTATCATGGCTTTTCCTTCTAAAAATATCTAGGAAAATTCAAGGGAAATACTTTCATCAAAGCCATCAAGCTTCAATAAGTAATCTAACCATCCACAGTTTCTAAATTCAGCTAGGCATTATGCATCCTACACTAAAACATCATGCACCATGGGATCATTTCAAATTAACCCACCTCCCATTATTTGTAATCAAAAAAATGCTCTACAAATTCTTTTCCTACAATTCATGTCTGAAAATAAAATGCACTTTCCTGCAGTACTTGCTAAATTTCCAGTGCCAACCTGCTAAACTTCCTTTCTTCGGTTTAACAACTATGGCTCTTCAACTCAAGATTATGATAGATTCAATAATAGCAAGGAAAAGAGTGATAAAGGAGAGTTATGATGGGAAGACATGGTGGCTGTAGTTATTGTGACTTCACACATGCAAGCCATCCTCTCACTCAGATCTCAAAATCAACTCATTTTATTTTTTTTGACGTAGCCTCACATGAATTGAATAGGGGAAATATATTTTCATCTTTTTCTTTCCCCTCCCCCCAACCTAAATTTAGACATGTTTCTACACATGTGAGATGGGAGTGGTGATTTTATAGGGAATAATGGAATTTTATGTGAACGTCAATACTAACATATAGTGATTAAATGAACACACTTAAAAGATGATTAAAGATATAAATTAATGTTCACATACCTGAATCTGTGGAATATTTGTTGCAAAGATCATGGAGAATGTACCAATCACCTTTTTAGAGAATAAATTGAGCAATAAATGAAGTAAAATGAGGTGAGGTGGAATGAAGTGATGGAAGAGAGAGAAAGGTGGTGATGGATGGGTGGATGGGTGAATGGATAAAGAAATGGACTTCCAAGTAAGTGGAAGTCTTTATTATGAAAAGTATGTACCTTAATTATATAGAAGGAGGGACACTAGGTCCACTGCCTTCGATTGTAGGAAGCTCAGGTGCTAAATGCTAGGTGAATTGTTGTAGGAACTCTTCTTTAGAAGCTGGCTTGTGGTATAATCTGAGGTGATGACCATTGACAAGTAATTTGAATCTGACAGGGTCAATGGTGGTAAGTTGAATAGCTCCATTAATAAATACCTCAACAACTTCATATGGTCCTAGCCACCTTGTCTACAATTTTCCTATACTATCCTAGTATCTTGAATCATAGAGTAGGGCACAATCTCTTGGTTGGAATTTCTTATCCTTAATAAACTTGTCATGCCACTTGATTCTTTGATTTTGCATTACTTTTGTATGCCACATGGCTCCTATTCTTATTTCATCCAAAGCATTTAGCTACACAATTCTTTGTTTTTGTGCCTCAGAAATATCCATTCCCAAATAAATTGGCATCATAGATGTCTTTCCATACAACAACTCAAATGGGGTTAAGCCTATAGTTGTTTTCCAAGTTGTCCTATAGGCCCAAAAAACCTCTAGTAATCTATTTTCCCAATCCTTTATACGAATAGCTACTGTTTTAGTCAAAATGGCTTCAATTTCTCTGTTGATCACCTCAACTTGGCGATTAGCTTGGGGTGATAAGGAGTAGACTTCCTGTGCCTTATATTGTCCTCATTCACTAGTGTTGCAATAAGAGTTGATGTGAATTGAGCTCCTTGACCAGTCACTATTTCTCTTGGGACTCCATATCTTGTGAAAATCTCCTCATACAGAAATTCTACAACCTTGTTATCTCTTACATGCTTCATGGCCTTAACTCTACCCATTTTGTCACATAATCAGTGCATACCAATATATAAGACTTATGATTTGATGGAAGGTCAATGGGTCCCACAAAATCTAATCCCCACTTGTCAAAGGGAGTGATTACTACCTAAGGGCATAGTGGCATCTCATTAGATCTGGTTGGTTTTCCCATTCTTTGACATCTATCACATTTTCTAGTATACCTTCCTGCATCCTTGTGGAGTGTTGGCCAGTAATACCCTATGTTCAAAACCTTCATTGTTGTCCTCTTGGGTGAAAAGTGTCCTCCACATGGTTCATTGTGACATGCATGAAGAATGTCATATGTCTCATCATCCCTGACACATATCCTCATGATATGGTCTGGTCCAGTATAAAAAAAACATCCAACAATCCAAGAGAAAGGAAAATATTTCTCAATGAGTGCTCTTTTCTCTTTTGGGGAGAAGTGAGAAGGAACTCTACCTGTCACCAAATAATTGGCTATGTTAGTATACCAGGGTGTTTGTACACTGAGGGAGAATAGATTCTCATTAAGAAAAAAGTTATCTATTTTCTGATTTTGTTTTGATGTAGTTAGCTTTGAAAGAAAATATGCAACATTGGCCTTCCCTAGCTTATCTACAATGGTTATATCAAATTCCTACATCAACAATAACCATCTCACCAATCTACTTATGATCAAAGGTTTATTCATGATATATCCAATGGATGCTTGATTAGTGTGCACAAAGATTTGGTAGCCTATTATGTAGTGGGGTGATCCCATAATAGTGGTTTACAATTTTTGGCCAAACTGGACACTAAAATTATTATTTTTAACTAAATCTTCACATTCGGGCACCTATAGCGGCTAAACTGTGAGGAATTTGAAGATGGTACAAACTAGAGTCTCATCAAATTTTGTCTGTAGATTCTAAAAAATATTTTTTCAAAATTTTTGAATCAAAATTGCACTTCTTTTTCCATCTCCATGAAAATTGATTTTCAGAAAACAACATTTTTTAAAAGTGAAATTGCACCATTATAGTATAACTTTTTTTCCATGAAGGATAAAATTCTAATTCTTTCGAATTTAGATTTGTAACTCTGATATCTAGTGCTTCCACTTGGTTAGATAGTTTTTCATTGAATAATTTTTCCTTAATCAAGTTTCAAAGTCAAATGAATTAAAATTTAGACACAACGCGACTGTATAACGCATAACTTCTTTTGTATATGTCAAATTTTTTTATTTTTTTTGTTGGATCAAGGACTTCAATATACGGGTGCATCATATTTTCAATTTTTTTATAATCTTCTATTTTCCACATGTGAAGAGAAAAAAGAAATTCATTTTGATGAAAACCTATGTTTAATAAAACTTCAAAACAAATACATAACAAAACCAAAACATATTAAAATTATATTATTCATTGGATAGCTTGTTCTGAGGAATACCATAATCATTTGAAATAAATTTTAAATTAATTCATTTGATCCCCCAAAAGCTAAATCAAAAGTGATTTTTTATCAGCATTTTGATAAGTGTAAAGGAGACACATTTATAGGTATGGTTTAAAACTAGCAAGGTTCTATCCAAGGGGGTTTGATCTAAGGTGATTTGATCAAACCCTCTCCAATTGGAATCCTTAAAATGGAAATTTTTAAGGCTTAAATCATTATATTTTCTAAAAATATCTGATTTCAGCGAAAATTCATTCCTCTCAAGAATTGTAAACCACTATTATGACAACACTCAGTGTTTGAATTTGTTCAGTGCATAGACTACTGCCAACATCTCTTTTTCTATCACTTTATAATTGAATTCAGCTCCTTGTAAATTTTTTCTGACAAAGTAAATAGTATTTTCAATAGCTCCTTATTTTTGTCCTAAGACCGCTCCTATGGCATAATCTGATGCATTATTATGGATGTGAAAAGGAAGCTCCAAATTAGGCCCTTTGAGTACAAGAGCATGAATCAAGGCTTCCTTCAAGTTAGAAAATGCCTTGTCACAAGCTTCAGTCCAATGAAATTCAACATCTTTAGTGAGAAGAGTGTACAATGGTGCTGCTACCTTACTAAAATCCTTGATGAAATTCCTATAATATCCTGCATGACCCAAGAAACTCCTAACATCCTTTTGTTTTGCAGGTGTGGGAAGATTTGTGATTACCTCAATCTTTGCAAGATCTACTTGAATTCCCTTGTGGGAGATGTAGTGGCCAAGAACTACACCCTCTTGCATCATCATGAAGCTCTTTTCACAATTTAAGGAAAAGTTTTGTTCTTCACATCTCTACAAGACTCTTCTCATATTTTCCAATGCTTGATAAAAATCAACACCATAAGTGGTCATCCATATAAATCTCCATGCAATCATGAGAAATGTCTGAGAGTATGCTAATGACTTCCCTTTGAAAAGTTGTAGGTGCATTGAACAAGCCAAATGGGAGTACCAAATAGGAATAAGTACCCCATGGATAGGTAAATGTGGTCTTCTCCTAGTCCTCCAGTGTAATTTGGATTTGGTTGTAGCCATTAAATCCATCTAGAAAAGAAAATTATTCCTTTCCTACAAGTGTGTCCAAAGCTTGATCAATGAAGCGTAAAGGAAAGTGATCCTTCTTTGTGGTAGTATTAAGTTCCCTATAATCAACACAAACTCACAATTTCCCTCCTTTGTTAGGCATAATCGCTAATGGAGACACCCACTAACTATCTGAAATGGGGTAGATGAATCTTGCATCTAGTAATTTCTACAGTTATCCTTTCACAATCTCTCTTAGTGCAAGGTTAATTCTTCTCTATGGCTATCTTACTAGGGTGCAATAACCTCTGATGTAAATTTTATGTGTATAAATTTTAGGATCTAATCCCTTCATATCATGATAATCCCATTCAAATGTAGGTTGATGGGTCCTTAATAGGTTTTCCAATAACAATTGTTCTTTATTTAATTTACTATTAACATTCAAGTATTTTCCTTCTGACACTTGCATTGGTGTAGTTAACTATATCATGGTTGCTTCATTGACACATGGTACCTTTAGTTTATATGGTAGTAAGGTATGGGACATACCTATTGATGTAGGAAGTTTGTCTGTAGGAATAGTGGCTATAGGAAGAGTGGTTGTAGGAAGAGTGGCTATAGGAATAGTGGTTGCAGGAAGAGTAGGTAGTAGTTTCTTGACAGGAGTAGAAAAATGAGAAGATGATGCTTCCTCCACTTCACAATGGTTTTGAATGATGTTAGCCAATACTTCATCCTCATCTTGGATCTACATGAAAGAGCTTCTTCCTAGCATCTTAAGTTGCACCACAAAATTAACTTCCTTAGCTTCTTCACCAACTTGTGGCCATATGGGATTATCTTCATCATGAGATGGCTAAGTAGGCAGATAAAGGACAAATTTTTTAGTGCTCCTCCCATCTAAAATGGTCATGTCACCTGACTAACATCCAATGTATGCATCTACAGTTTCTACCCATAGCCTTCCAAGAATAATGGGATACCCGCCTAGTGTAGCCTTAGGAGAGAGAATCATAAAGTTTGTTGGGTACTCCCAAGAGTCTAGAACTACCACAAGATCCTCCACTACACCATCAGGCTTAAAAGTAGAGCTATCAACAAGCTACAAGATAGTAGGAGTAGATCTCATGGTTGCAATGTTTAGTTGTTGTAGGATGTCCTTGGTCATTACATTTATTGTTGAACCTAAATCAATAAGAGCATTCTTTAGTTGGATCCCATTTATGACAAATGCTACCATAGGACTGCCTAGGTCATTATACTTGGGAATAGTCACTTTTCCCAACATGATGTTAGCTAGCTAGCTCACCACATTAACTATATTTGGGTCTTTCTTTTTTCCTTCCTAGCTTTTTGAGACAGGATTCCTTGATTTCTTTGTTGTAGATTGGAACATCCTTTATGGCATAAAATAGGGGTATCTGGACACATATATGCTTCAGTTGATCCAAGATATCAAAGGTGGTATCCTCCTTTTCTTCCTTCTTGAAAACTTCCAATCTATAAGGAAATGGTGGTTCTTGTTCAATCTGCTTCACTTGGACTGGTTCAAGATTTTTTGGTACATTTTGCTAAATGGGAACATTCAAAGGCTCCTCTTCCTCTTCCACATGAAATTTAGTGATAATGGGCTTGAAAGGGGCTAGTAGAGTAGTTCATGAATGCAAGTGGACATCACTTACACTCACAACATATGTAGGGAATTAATTTGAATCAACGGAGTATGTAGGTTGTTTTTGTTGTTTGTTATTTGGATTGGGTGTGGGCTGAGCTAGTAGTTGAGTAGCTTTAGGTGCATTTGAGCTTGGATTAGCAAGTGGAGGCATTATAGCAAGTTGTTGGGGTGAGAAGGTGGCTGCATGTAACTGGTTATCTGGGTAGGCCATTTTTTTACTCCTCTCCATTGATTTTTTTGCTGCCAATTTCCTGGAGGTGGTTGCCAATACCCTTGAAATTGCTGCCAATTCCCCTAAAGTTTCTACAACTGGGGTGGAGAACTCTTATGACTAGGCCAAGTATTTGGAGGGTTACTCCAAGGCTATAGTGGATATCCTCCATAACTAGGTGGATATGGGGGCTTCCATTGGTTACTAGATGAATTAGAATTAAAATATGGTCCAACATAGGATAATGGATCTAGTGGCATAGTTGTCTTGGAGCCCAAGGATTCCTTTGTGCAACATAGTAGACTTAGTATTCTTCAATCTAGATTGGGTTGAACTCAGGTGGAATCTACTTGCTTTCAAGGTTAGCTACCATCTTGCACCTGCAGCCATTCTTATTTTGTCTACAGCAGGGGAAATACTCTATCAAAATTTCCCCTACCTCCTCTTGCTTCTTCTTGGCCTAAAATGTATCTAGCTAAGTAGCTAGATTATTGATAACATCTTTCTTGAATTCATCTAGCAAATGAGTAATCTCCATTCTTGAAACTCCACGGGTAGTTGAATTACCCATGGAAGATTGATAAGCTCTCCCTTTCTTTGAAGCTTCCCTAGAGTAGTTCTGGCATATTTTCTTGATATCCTCCCAAGGAACTTGGGAGATATCTCCTCCTACCATGAGGTCCAAGGCATCAATGTATCTATCATTAATTCCTCACAAGAAAATAAAATTTTGTGAGTCTTCATTGAGTGTATGGTGTGGAGATTTTTTGCAAGAAAAATAGAAACCTTGCAATGTAATCTTCAAGGATCTCATCTTCATTTTGCTCCATCCTAAAAATGTCACCTCCTCTCATGTCACTCCCCCTACAATATTCCTTGTATTTCTCAAGTAATTTTGTCTTCATGTCTTCCCAATTTTGCAAAATATCTCCACCTAGGCTCATGAACCATCTTAATGCAACCTCTTTCAAGGTGGTAGGAAATAGCTTAAGCCTATGTGTAACACCCCACCAAGGAATCCAATAAAACTAAACTTTAAGTAGCGAATTATTTGAATAATTTTTTTTTAAAGTCATTCGATTAAACAAATGTCTTATGGATCCCAAGATGATGTTACTTAAACATTATTATTAAGAACATCGCACCATAATATTAAAGTCATAAATCACAAGTACAAACCACATTCATGAATGATTCACTTTTCAAAACTTATATAGTTAAGATACTTATATATTTAGATTACATCCAGTGAGATTCTCATAAATCTCAATACATCATAATGATGGTACAAAGAGTACACTCATAACCATGAGATAAATATACAATAAGGATATAGATCGCCTCATATCTAATTTACTTGTCTTTGAACATGTTCAACATCCAACATCATGAACAAAGAAGTAATTGAAATCTACTACAAGTATAGTATCATCTATAAGAGTATCCAATGAAGGTGTAGCACAGTTTCCACCCAACCATGTGGAACCTGAAGGTCCAATCCCTCCATGCTAGGAGATAATGAAAGGTCCATAAGACAAACAAACTAACAATGAAGAACACACATTACATTACATGGCTAACCACACATAATGACATGACAAAATATAAAATTACAAGATCACAAATAGACTACAAAATGTTTTTAGGACAGAGTGTCATCACATAGTTGTTCTAAGTTACCCTGGTGAATCTTCCTAGACTACTGGCCCTCATCAAGAGTGACCCTAGCAGTCTCTACCGATTCCTGTCCCTTAGACAATCACATGTGGAATCGAATTACCTTTCAAGGAGACAAGGTAAACGACTAAGCCTTTCTAGGCCTTCTCAACCTACCCTTAATTTGAATGAGCATTAAAGCATTAGGTGAGGCATTTATTTATCTGAATTTAATTAATGAATTTCAAGTACAATTATTAATATTTTCACTAGATTAAAAAAATTCCAATAAGTTACCCTTGCTACCACTTTTGGTACCGACCCCTATTGAAAGCCACTCTTCCTTTTACAATATCACAACAATTATTAAACCAAAAAGATAGCCATCAGGATCAAACAAACCGAATCATCACCACAATCCATTCATGATACATAATACTTTATTCTTAGTTACCACATAGGTAACAAACACACATGCATGGCTATCTCACAATACATTAACTCAAATGATCATCATGACTTAAATAGAATAAACAACTCAATAAAAGAGTTCCCTAGCCTTTGGATAACTAGAACTCCATACTACAAAAGTACATTCATAAATTACAACCATAACAATATTTCCCATACAATACCAATAAAAATTCACTTAAATCAATGATCATATAAGTAGACGTTCTTTAATTAACTAAAGATGTATTCTTGGCATAACGATATTTCTCTTATAACCAAAATTCAAAGTACATATATAAAACATATACCCTTTTAAATATTCACATATGTCACAACAATTATACATGCAAGAACCTTACCTACTCACTTCTTATTTAAAAGCAATTAATATCTACTAACACAATTCAAAGAAATAGATTACAACTAAAATACTATCTTCTGCACACACCTAATTATCCTTTTAAAATACTTAAATTTCCTTTTATTCAAAATTGTAAAGAATAGTTACAACTTAAAAGAAACAACATTCATATAAAAACACCATCTCATTTACTAGATCACTTACATTTACTTTCAATAGTTAAATTCATAACCCTTAATATACTTTGTTACTCATTCCACTCCCTATGCTATGAAGATAACCCTTAATATTTTTCCCATCAAATGGAACTAAGTGAAAGTAATATATTGCATTTAATTTACCATAATCAAGAAATAGATCAAATTGAATATTTTGAAATGAAGATAAAAATACACACACACATTCACCCATATATATATATATATATATATATATATATATATATATATATATATATATATATATATATATATATATATATATATATTAAACAACAATATTTTAAATTTTCTCTAATGATAAAGAATCATCTTGGAACTATTAACCGAAATATTTTTTTTATTTACTAATTAAACAATTAAAATCCATTCAATTATATATATATATACGCTCTACGGGAGTAAACTACAGATTTCAATGTAGTTGAGAGTAACTCAGCAGATTCACATAATGACAATATTGGTGATGTTTGTTATAAGGATAAATGCATGATTACGATAGCTATATATTTACAACAAGTGGTACTTCAATCTAATGTCATGCATCAAATTAGGCATGCATGGAAACAACTAATAGAAAACTATGAGTTGTTAAACATAGTTAAAAGGATGGCGTTGATATTTGTCAAAAAGATATTCCATTACGGATTAAGACTATTTTTTGTTCTTCCAATGATGGAAGATAGCCATATTTATGATGGCATCCATTTAAGTCAAAACAGGGCGCCATTAAAAGGAGATTCTCATGAAATATTATTTATCTTAATACCCATCAAACAAAACAAACAATTTATGGTAAGGAAAAGACAAACTTCTATTTTCAGGGTACACACATAGGAGAAAATTATTACAATTTGCATATTAAAGAATTATGCATAAATTGCGTATTACAGAGTAAACACTAAAAGATTGAATCACAATCACAACTCAAACAAAGTGAGTCTATAGTTATGTCAAGGGTACTGTCAGTGACAAGGAAAGTAGAGGTACGTAGCATAAAGAAAGGAATAGATGCAGTGGGTTGGTGCACTATCAAAAGGAAACTATTAGCTATTAATTTTAATCAGATTCAATGCCAAAGACTATGGGTTAAGTTTATGAAAACTGAAGGTGTGACATTGAGTGCATATAGACTTAACCTAACTCAAAGATTAGGAAGGGAGATTCAAGTGTTTCCAAGGAAATATTATGATCAGATAGTTAGTATAATAGTTGAACAACTAAAGAGATCTGCATTGGCAACATCAAACAGAATTTTGAATACAAGAAATGAAGAACTATGAGATTGTTGACCGCATGCATAATATTCAAAGAAAAAGAATAGGAGTGGCATAATTAGCATCGTTTCCATTTCATGTAACAATCACTGAATACATTCCAAGCCCAAAAGGTGAAGGGAATTCTTAATATAAGAATGATTCAAGATGTCCCAATCATTGGCTTAAAACAAAAGAAATTGTCCTAAGAGAAGTTAACCATCTCCTTCAATTGAAATAGGGACACAACTAAAGTAGATTATATTGGTGATTCCAAATGAAATAATCTAAAAAGAGGTCATGCACTATAACCATGTAGCCAACAAGTTGAAAGGAATTATTATATAAGAATAACCTCCAATTCCCCAGGTCGTAGCTTGTTATGGTAATTTCCTTAAGATCTAAGGATTCAAAAACACATCAACTGCATGACACAAATGATTAAACCCCATCGACGAATAGAGAAAGAGAGAGCGAATTGGTCAGAAAGATTAATGGCATAGGAAATTTTGCAAGTTGCGGTAGATATTGAATGTGGATAACTATATATATAGAGTGACGTCATTGGAAAGAAAGGCTCTTATCAAACAAAAGTTTTTTTTTTTTTTAAATGCTAAAAGAGATCAAACTACAGCTAAGAAGATCAACATGGAAAGATCAATCTTGCGACATCATAATGAGAGTTCAAAAAATTAATAATGAATGCATTATTAGCCTGTACTAATTGGAAGTGAGATTTTCTTTTTTGGGTGCGTACGAGGTTGGTCAGGTAATCTTACCCATAGGAAAGGCATGGGCCATAGGCAGGTGCCGGCAAAATTTTTCAAAATTGCATCAGGATAAGTGTTGCATGAGAGAACCACATTTTAAAGCTTGAAAGTTGAGCTGAAAATGAAATTTGAAACTTCTATCAATCCTGCTTTTAATACTGGCTATTTGCTAATGAGATCCAAACTAAACCAGCCCAATAATACATTTTTAATCGAAGCCAGGGTGGCCTTTTAGGAGTGGCTATGATGTAGGAATTTCACAGAAAGATCTTTATACATGAAATTTCATTTGACATTTACATGATGATAGCAGCTGAAAAGCACCGTGCAGTGAAATTGCATCAGTTCTAAGGCTCCGTGGATATGGTCAAGTATACAATTTCAGTCGTTAGAACATTCCATCTATACAGATATTTTTCCCATCAAGTCATGTTTTGAGGATGTTTTAAACTTAATTTAGAAAATAACTCTTTAAAATACATGCCATGATACTTGTTTTACAGTAATTCATTAAGTAATTTTAATGAAAATCCTTTTCACAAAATTAAATCTCTTTTAAATAAATGACTTTTTCAATTTAAATTAATAAATTAAACCATAAACATAAACATAAATGTTTAATCTAATATTTAAACAAATTTGCATTAAATCAAATATATTAACAAATTATCCATTTAACTAAATTAAACAGTAATTAATTTTCAAATAAATAACACAAAAAAAATCAACACGGCAAGACAAAACAACAAATGACAATGGGCGACAATTGGATACTCATTCAATGAAGAACGATGGTCAAAAAAGGACCTGACACTATCTTAGTTTCAACATAATTTCATTGGATTAAGGTATGCTCAGATCTGACAAGAAGGTGGAGCCAATACCTAGTACCTGTAACTACATAAAAACATCATTGTTAAACATATAAACATATATCGGAAAACACACTATGAAGAAGAATCTTAGCACAACAAGATACTCACAAGTGAGTAGTGCTACACTGTCTTCTTCACCAGGACTAACAAGCATCATTATATCATAAACATAAATCGCATCATGATAACCACATTAAAACTTTAAAAAAACATATCCATTACACACACGTGTCTATCATAATTTCTTCATACGAACTTAACCAAATAATCTCGATATCCAATGAATCATCCATAGAGTATAACAACTAACATAACATCAGTGTCATAACTAGAAGCAATACAATATAGTATCCAAAATAGCTAAACAACTAGCAAATGAACACAAGCAAACTGATACACATAGTAGCAACTGGAGGGGTACTACACTATGGGCATCAATAGTATAATCATAACTCCTACAGAGTATGTCAAACTCAAATAAGAAGGTATCAGGATCTTCTATTACAAGTCCACAAAACTTGGGGAGTGTTGAGGTAGGAATGTTCTTGATGTTGTCGGCTTCATTTTGATGGGCAATGGGGAAAGGAAAAGGTATTTGGTTTTGTTTGTTCCTATTTGCATCACCCATGCCTATTTGATGTGGTTCCAAAACAAAGGAGTTCTCAAGCTGATTTTGATCCTCAAGAGGAGACTTCAAAGCTAGTTAGATTAGGCTATGCATCCGCAAAGGGGTGTAGATCTTCTTCCTCTTCTTCTTTTCATAGGTTCTGATATTCAACTAGATGGAATGGATTAGGATTGTTAGGAAGAAATTTCCCATAAGAATCCCTTCTCCTTCCTCTATGCATGCGGTATCACTCACTATCAACCAACTCACACAAAGAATTGGTAAAGAATAAGGGGGGTCATTACTTCCTAAATTAGGATATACTAAGAACAACTTCTAGAAAAACTACAGAAAGAAAAACTACCAATGATTACAAAAGACTCCCTAGTTTGAGACCATCCCAGGAAACAATGCCAAAAATGTGGGCCTCCTACAATGATTTAATAACTAAGCCCTTAAAACCATTATTCGGAGATTGGACATCTATCCCCAATAGCCATTTCAATAATCATGAAGGTGCATTTAACTTGTCAACTTAGGGACGTGAACTTGAAATGGGCCAGCACAGTATGTGCACTAGGAACTCAAAGTAGCCATTGCATTCTACAACTAAGGAACACACAATATTGAAAGTAAATTGCTTCAAAGGAAAAGAGACAAATGCATAACATCAATCAACAACTATGCTAAGCTGAAATGCATAACAAGAATGAAAATCTTAGCAACAAACAGGAAACTACTCTGTCTACTTTGGCTACAGGAACAATCACATAATGAAATTCTAGTGGCTTCAGGAACAGTCGATGCTAGATTTCTAACTAAGTACTAAACAACAAGTAATACTAAACTAATGCTAAACTAAGAAAATTGATTACTTGCCAAGTGGGCCCCCTTGGATAAGTATCCTCTAAAACTAATGAAAACTCAAATGCTTGAGCTCATAACTCTATTTTATTCATTGTAAATCATGCATACATAAAGTAATGTATATGTATTACTGACAACTAGAGAGTGAAAGTACAATCTCAAATCGTGCAACCTCCTAAAGAAGGAGCATCATATAATTATTTATACTATAGCTAAACAAGGCAGTCAACTCCACGACTGGAAGGACGCCATTGAGGGAAAATAAGGAAAGTAGAGCAATGGTGGTTATGCACGCATGGAATTTGGTCAGACATGTAGGTCCAAATGTAGATCCAGCTGGAAGTAACACCCATGCATGTTCAATCATTAAATTCCACTACAAGGCAGTTGCTTTTAGTTGCATGAAAAATCTTATGTCGTTAGTTGTGTTTGACTTATAGCGATTCCTTAGCTAGACGTTATGGTGTATGCCCAACTGCCAGTGTCTTCCTCAACTTAGCACATTAAATCTGCATGGAAAAGTCAGTATGCATAATAACTACACATCTATAACCACTCTAAGGAACATTCATTAACCACATGCAAAATCAATATCTAGATAAGCCACAAAATATGCCAAGTGTCATTAAAGCTTGTAGAGATAGGATAATGTCAAATGTCAAAGGTTTGAAGGAAACATTATGAAAATACAAACATTTAATCATCAAATTTCATGACATTTACCAACAAATAGACTATAGATTCTACCCAAAATTGGACCAAAAACTAGGCTCATGAATGTGTTAGAGACATATCTTTTGTTTGTTTTGGTAAGAGAGGAGGGTAATCATTTATTTCTTCTATCCAGTTTGGATTTTGATTTTTAAGTTTTTTCTCATCATTCATCTTTTGAGCAATAGCACGACATCTATTTCTATGCTTTCCAACATTTTTGTTCCTTTTATTATGGTTTTCAACTCCCATTTGTGTAGGAGTAGGTTTTACAACCATAGGTTCCTTTTCTTCTTGTGAGGGAAGAACGAAAGAAACCATGGAAGGTTGATCAACCAATTTCTATTTGGATTTATAAATTTTCTTAGGAGGTGGACTAGGAGTTGTTTGTTTCTCTCTAGTTCTTTTATAGGAAATAGGAAAGGGAGTTTTCATGCATGGTTCTTGGTTTGTTGGAAGGGATTTAGATTTACTATTGTTTTCTTCAAGGGGTGGAGGTTCAATCATGGGTGGAGGAAAGTTCTCAAGGGATAATTTGGCTATGCATTTTTCTTTGAACTTTTGGTAGGATAGGGAAAGGAAATATTCATGGAGTCTTATAGGCTCCATAGGTTCAGGCCAAAAATAATCTAAGGAAAAGTTTCCACATGAAGACGGGGGTCTAAAGCCACTATGGTTCATAGTGAATATTTCATTTCCGATTGGAAACTTTAAGCACTTATGGACAATAGATGGGGCCTCCTTCATGGAGTTAAACCAGTTATAACCCAACTTCACATGATTTTTTTTTAATTGGATATGATAGAGAATGATCTACTTTTAATTTCTTCGGTCCTACTTGTAAAGGGAGTGTGATTGAGCCCATCATAGCACAAGAAAAACCATCATCCATTTAATCCATTCTTTTGTTTATCATATCTATCTTGAGTAAGTTTATGCACATATAAGATTTCTTCTCTGATCACATTCTCTCCATAGACAGTATCAATTAAAATCCCAAAAGTGGGCATGTTATTGATTCTACCAACTATGTAATGAGGACTATCAAGTGCATGTGGAATTATTTCTTCTGAAAAGAAAGTAATTTTAGTGGGCATTATGTTTTTCTATTTATGAGTCTCGATGTCAATCACTCCTACCATTGTATCAATAGGGTTTTGTTCATTAGTATCCATAGGATTTTTTTCATGATTACTTGTATTTTCATCATCTATGTCAACATTCATTACAACAGGCTTAGTTTCACTAGCCTTGACAAGTGAAATATTATGGTTGGGCATGGGATTGGTAAATATTTGCATGTTTTCATTGGGAGGAGCTACAAACTTATTACCTTTGTCATTCACACCTCCAATTTGGATATGATTTGAATCAATGAGGTCTTCCACAATATGTTTAAGATGATTGTAATGTTCCATACCATGTCTTTGTTGGTGATAAGAAAAATAGGAATTATGTCTAAAGCTCGCATGGAATGGCTTGCTATGGTCAAGGGGTTGAACAAGAGGTTGGGTAAGAATTTTTTTGTTTAATAGATGGGTCATAATGTTGTGAAGTGTATCAGGTAAGGGTGTAAATTGTCTTTGTGGATCCCCAAAGATATAAGGATTACTTTTATTTATAGAAACTACTTGGGTATCAACTAGTTGAGTAGGTTGAGAGGATAAATTTAATTGAAGGAAACTTTTTTTTTTTTTTGAAAGGTTGGTAGTTGTTTTGGTTTGGAGCTTTGCAATTTTTAGGATGGGTAGAGGTACTTTTTGGTTCATTACTACCTATGGAATTATGATAATCTCGAAGGGTAGTGCACAAGTACATGAAGGAAGGGAATTTCATCATGGTAAGCCTATCTCTTATCTTACTTTGGAGATTTTCTGTGAACATCTTTTGAAGGTGGGAATCGAGAATCTTCACACTGATTTGGGAATAAAGCGATTGGTAGCATGAAATGAAGTCAATTACTTTTTCACCCTCATTTTTCTTACATCTCATCAAATCATCTAGGGTCATTTAAAGAACCATATGCACTTGGAAATGGTTAATAAAGGCCTCAACAAGTTCATTAAATGAATGAATTGAGTTATTCATTAATGTAAAAAACCAATCCAAGGCAATATATTTCAAGGATTGGGGAAAGAGCTTAGCCAATAGTTTGTCTTGAAGGATAAAGTCACTACACAATGCAATAAAGACATTAACATGATTAGCATGATCCCCCTTTCCTCTGTATTTCTAAAATATAGGGATCTATATTCTTTGTGGCAATGGAGTTCTCAATATCTCCAAGGATAATGGGTTACTTTTGACTTAGTATGAAGGTGGACCATTTTGATTTCAATTTATGGTGGAAAATTAATGTTTGATGAATGAAAGGCTTTGTAAAAGATGGTTAATCATAGGATCAATGCTTGAGGTTGGAGATGGAGATGAATATGATGTTGGTGTGTATGTGTTGGAAGAACTAGTGAATGGATTTATTATGGGAGGAGAGATAAGATTAGGTGCCACATAAGTATAAGGAGCACTAATTGAAATATTCATGGTAGGAAGGATATTTCCAGTTGGTTACATCGTTATGGTCATGCTTGAGGATTATTATAGGTTGGAATGGATGTTATGGTTGAAGAGGGAGGGGTTTGATTTCCTCTTTGGCCTTGCACATTTTTTGAATCTTGAGCACCATTAGTGGTGGAAGGGAGATGTTTTCCAAAGACATAAGCTAGGTTACACACAAATTTTAGTCCTTCATCACATTCCATCATGTGGTGAATACTATCTATGGAAAGTATAACAGTGTTGGAAATGTTTTTCAGTACTCACACTATCTTGTAAATGGGTTAGATATTCATGCATTTTCATTATGTTTTCTTGAGGTATATGATCAACCATTGCTTGAAAAATTGGCATAGCACTTGTAGGTAAGGTAGGAATAGGAAATGAGGTATCAAAGGTATGATCCATACCTAGTGAACTAATGCCAACACTAGAAGTAAGAGAGCTTGATAACCTAAGATCCACAATGAGTGTTTTATCGTAGGATGCCATGAGTCTCACACTTTGTCTAACCACAGCATCAGCAGTAGGATAGAAATTACTATAGCTAATACAAGGGATAAAAAAAAGAAAATGCAATGAACACAATATCATATGCTTGCAATTACACTAGAAATGAAAGAAATTGGAATAAGATAAATTCTACCAACTGAAACAGAGAACTGAAGGAAGCTAACAAAAGCACAAAAAAGCAATTTCAGATCCTGAAAACTAGAAGGTCAGACTCAATAGGGACTAAGATTCTTGTAAGGGTGTCTTGGTCCTACTAGTGAAATTCTAAAGTTCTAGGGACTAAAACAGACAACAAACAACAAAGAAAGGAATTTGAGACAGAAACCCTAAGAGGGATTAAGAATGCCAGGAAGGGGGTTTTAGTCCTAGTAGAGGTTTTTCTTATTAAAACATCAAATTTTGGATTGTTTACAATGTTTATAGATTATCTATTTAGGATGTTGATGTTTAGAAACATGAACAATGTGCAAATGAATGGAAGAAAAGTTAACTAGTAACAAGAAATTGAATGCAAATTGAATGGATTTTTTTTTCAATTTTGCATGTGCAATAAGAATTTTTCTAAATGCAATTAAGATGATGAAAAACACACTTTTTTAGTTTTTGAATGAAATGAAATGATACAAGAAAGTAGAAATGCAACCTATATGCACTTTCACTAATGCAAATATGAGAAACCCTAAATGAAATTTTCACTAAGTATGAAAAACCCTAGATGCAATTTCACTAATGCAAAATGCAATGCAAGAATGATTGCAATCTAGATCTAGAACTTGAATGGACTATCAATCAGAAAATGAATGCTCAAAAGAGTAAAGTTCACCAAAATGTGTTGTATGGTGAAAAGGAGGGTGTGCTAATGGTACCACTTTTCACATACAAACATTCAATAATGTCCTAGGAGTCCTAATTGGATTGACTATCAACCTCATAAGGTAAATAAATTCACAACAAGGAAGACCTAGGAGGGGGATTTTTTAGCTTTTAGGGGTTCACCACCAAGCAAATGCTTGGAAAAGACAAACAAGCATTCAAATCAAAAAATCTAACAATGCAAGCTAAATGATAGATGCAAATAATGAAGTATGTAATAGGGAGTTAGGAGGTATGTACCTAGGAAGTCTGGTGATTTTGTGAGGATTCTAAAAAAGCAAAGAAGTTTCCAAAATATGCTAAGGACAAAGGTTCCTTTATTGTTGTCTTCATCTACTTGTTGTTTCTCGAGGTAGATGTAGAATCTTCAAATATTGGAACTAGATTTGGAATATTTTTTTTAAAATAGCCTGAAGAGGACTCATACACCTTTATTGTTGTCTTAGCCCCATTTGTAATTTTTGAAATCTCTGAATAGGATCCTAAGGCTTGATGTTTGTACTTCCTTCTTCTCTGATCTCAGGCTTTGAAACCTTTAGATTTGGCTTTTAGGTGAGTTTTCATGAAGATGACAACTTTTTCATGCAACTTTGAAACTTTACAACTTTGCACTTCAAATGATCTTCAAGTCTTCAACCTAGATCTATAAACACAAATATGTAAGAAGGGAAAGAATTATTAATTGTTAGTGAATGGGGGTTTTCCTTGGTCAAACCCCTTGTTGGTAATTAAACCTTGAAATGAAATAGAATAATGAAGGGAAATGGTGAATGAACAACATGGAATCCTACAACTCACCAAACCCTTATTGTAAATTCTACAGACTTGTATGAAATGGCTGCAATGGATATGGATCTTGAACCAAATGAATGCTCAATGAATATGAAATTGAATTTCTTGCTTGAATCAAATTGCTACATCACAAATGTTAGCACAACAACACACATGAGACAAGAATATCTTTGATATGATGCTTGAATCTTGATGATGGCTCCAAATGCTTGAAGAATTACTCTTGAATGCTCTTGTGAACTCAATTGTGCTATGATAAATTCTCTCACAAAAGACTTGATTGCTTAGATATGAAAATAAATGAAGGAACCTTGTATTTATACTTATCTATGCTTAATATCCTAAAATTACAACATACCAAGCCTGTTGGCAAGAGATACTACACAAGTCATCTGGTGTTGTCATTGATGGAAACCCTAGTCAGTAATCCCATCTGCACCTCAATATTTTCTTATATCAGAAGATAGATTGATGATTTATGTTAACTATCAAAGCTAGAACAGGGCATCCGATAGAGTTCTATACATTGATTCATACGTAAATTTTTTTATCATTTTGTGTTGTGTATCTCGGGGAGGGATTTTTGATGTATGGATTGTCTTATATTTGAATTATAGATCCTTGTATTGATTAGTGTGCAAGTTAGAAGATCTGGTTTATTGATTTTCAATTTGACAATGTTGAAATGCCAACTCGATGATTATAGTGTGTTGTGGATCTTCAAGGCATAATTGTTTAAGGTGTTTCATTTTTAGAGATGTTTTTTTGGGTCCTTGCTATGATTTGGCCAACATTGTATGATTCACATTAATAATTGTTTATGGATTGATTCGACAATTTGTACATGTTTTATATTTTGTAAAATTCGACATGTAGTTTATGTAATTCCTAGTTGCTGATATATAAGAGATTGTTCATATCATTTTGATGTGTGTTATGAAGAGATGCAAAAGTAAAAAAAGGAATATAGATTGATTGTGCATAGTTTCATAAGAGAAAAATGAAGATTGGTGATCTGAATTAAAGCAGATAGAGTTTCAAGAGTAGAATTAGATAGAGTGTGAAGAATGTGATCTATGTGCTTAACCATAACTATACTCATGCATTAGTAGATGCTATCTCATAGTTAATCCACTCTAAATTATCTATGTATTTTTTAAGATAGTGAGTATTCTTTTGGGTAGTAATCCTTTATGTATTTGAGCAAGGAGATCTAGGCACTGTGCCTGAATGCATGTGCATTCCCCATTTGTAAACACTTAGTTTTAGCATACTCATATTGTGGATTAGCCTCCACCATGGTTTTTCCCCTAACAGGGTTTCCACGTTAAAAAATCCATGTTATGGTGTTATGGCTTATTGCTTTGTGTTCTTACATTTTTCTTTTGGTTCATAGCTATAAGTGGTTTAAAGATCAGATTAATAAAGTTAAATTTTTTAGAACACCGATTCACCCCCCCTCTTAGTGTTCCTTGATTCCAACAATTGGTATTAGAGCCTAGTTCCTCAAAAGAAGTTTAATAGCTTTGGGAAGATTTTGGAAAGTGATTCAATGGATTATGGTAGTCTTCAACAACTTTTTGTGGCACTAGATGATCTTGATTAGTCCAAATATGAAGTCCAAGAATTGCAGGAAAGCCTCATGAATGCTGAGAAATTCATTCAATCATTGAAAGATCAAATCAATAAGTCCAAGGAAAAGAGAAAGGATCTTTGTGATCAGCTAAAGCAGAAAGGAAGTAAAAGCATGGAAGATGAACACCTAAGTCAAGCCTTGAAGGAAAATATAAAAGAATGTGAAAATCTCACCAAAGATAATGCTTCCCTAAAGCATAAGATGGAATCTATTGTGGTGAGGATGACCAAGGAGACTGAAGAGAAAAAAATAATGAAGAGAATCTTACTCAGTCCTTGAAAGAAAAATATGATGAATGCAGTAGAATTAATGATGGATTCAATCAGTTGGAGCTTAAATTGTCATAATCCAGAAACAATGAAGAAGAACTTGAAATACATATTGTTATTCTTAGGAATGAACTTTCTACTGCAAATGAATAAAAGGAGAAGTTCAAGACTAGCTCAGCTAAGCTTGATGAATTGATTCAAAGCCAAAAGATTGGAAATGACAAGCGAGGTTTTGGATTTGAGAAAGGAGAAAGCTCTGGATCTAGTTAAAGGAAATTTAGGCTAGGAAATCAAATGAACAAAGCTAGAAAGTATCTGGTAAGACAATCCAATGCTCAAAAATTCAATGGATATTGTTTTGTTTGTAATAAATTTGGTCATATGGCTCCTCAATGTAGAAGTAGAATGAATCCAAGTGGTCCATCATTCTCCAGTCAGTGTTTCAATTATCATAAGTATGGCCATAAGTCAATTGAATGCAAAAATATTTCAAACAACTTTTTCATAGAAATGTTAGATGTGATGCTTGCAATAGGTTTGGCCATATTGCTAACCAGTACAGATCAAGAGAAAATCAATGGAATAACTGGTCTGGAAAAAGGAATGTTGTGTGCTATAATTGTAAAAAATCTAGTCACATTGCAAGATTCTATAGAAGTAGGAAGGGTCTGGTAAACAAAGGAAAAAATATGCAAAAAAATGTTAAGGGAAAAGGAAAACTTACTCCAGATGGGATCAAGAATCAAATGATGAAGACATGGGTGAAGAAGAGTGTTTCTAATGCAGAAAATGAGTCAACACCAGAATCTGGTACTGGAAATTCCTCTGGGAATTAGTTTAAGGCCTCTAGCCTAGGGGAGTTCTCAAGAAAAATATTTTACCCCCTACAGGTAGTTGATACTAGAATGTGGCAAATTGCAACGATTGCATTAGTGATCTATAGATGTTTTGGGAACAATTGTGGAGAAAATTTATGCAAAATTGAAGGTCCGCAAAAGAATTTTCTTTCATAATCAATAAAAACAGGGTATCCAGAAGACCTATGGAAAAAGCATTTATTGGGACAAAAAGTTAGGTGTGTGAATGATAAAAGGTTACTTCTATTTCTCATTTGTCACATTGCATTTTAAGAAGTTTGGAGAGTTCTATAAGCGAATATTGGTGAGATACAAGTTTGAATGTGATTCAGTGATCAAACCCTAATCCGGTGAGAGGTATTTATTTGCAAAACTTGTGAATTTGAAATTTCTAGAAATGGCTACTTCATTAGTATTTGATATCAAGGATAGACCCCTCCAAAAATTCAAATGGCACCCATTCAAATCTATTGAGATGGAAACATTAGATGTATTTTCTTCCATTCCATATGATGTTTTTCATATTGAAGATATTAGGGAATATTTGCATACAAATGTTGAGGAATTAGGAAACTCCCAATTATTAAATCTATATAAAAATCACATTGTGGGAGAAGATCTCTATGTAAGGACTGACTTCAAGACTTTGGAGGAGAAGAAGTTCACACAAATTGTCAAGTTTCCCAGGTTTGACAAAAATGAAAGGGTTTGATACATATTGAGTCGAGTGTATGCTGAATTCATGTGGTTAAGTTATCCTTTCAAAATCACAAAATAAGCTATAATTATTGTAACTAGTTTGAATTCATCTAGTGGGTTTCCCACATTGAAAGTTGTGAAGAACCAAATAGTCATTGAGGAAACCAGTTCCGTTTTTGACAAAAGAGCCATGACAATTAATGACATCATTGAGTTTTCCATGTAATATTTTCTTCTATGGTTATTGGATACAAAATCTATCACTCTAGTTGAGATAACGTTGTATCCGGTATTGCAATCTATGCAGCCTATCAGATGGTCAAGGAAAATGCAGAATATGACTTATGTGAGTTACTCTAGGGCCAACTAATTCAAAATTTTGGCAAAATCAAGGACAAGAATAACTCTTTCAAGTATGGAAATATATTGATATGTCTATTCTTCTACTTCATGAATGAAGTTCTAGGAGTTGGAAAAGTGCAATGGAACCTATAACTGTTCAAATCAGATACACCTTATACAAAATTGGTGATAGAAAAGCAAGGAAAACTGCTATATGGGGTTATTTCAAAAGCTTTCAAAGAAAAATGCAAGCTAGGGAAAGGATTCCTAAATCTATAGTGGAAAAATATAAGGAAACTATTTTCTTCATGGTTGAAATTGATCAGTGTTTGATGGAAGCAATCGAACCTAGAATATTTTGGATAATTCCTATGGGATATGAGGTTGAGGAACACATTTTGGAGCTATATTCCCAACACCTATTGATTAAACCTTAGGATTTGATAGAAGAAAGGTTTGGTACCTTTGAAGAGAAGGATATACAAATCCATACACAACTAAAGAAGCCTATGATAGTCTGGAAGGTGAGAAAGAAGTTGAAGCTTTTGTAGAAATCCTTGCTATATCAGTTGAAGAAATGAGGGAAGCTAGGAAGAAAAGAGAACAAGTTGAAGAAGGGGAGCCTGCTAGAACTAAGTCAGCTAGTCCAACAACATCCTCTACCAGATCTAGATCTACAAGGATCTCTGCACTCTCATCTAGTCCTACAAATAAATCAAGCCCAGTAAAAGCTCAAGTCAGGACATCCAGTAGAGAAGGAAAGAGGAAGAAGGATAAAATCACCAGAGTCTATGTGGTAATTGAAGATGATGAAGAAACTAAATATGATGAAGAGCTAAGAGAAATAAAGAATAAGGGCACAAAGGCATCAAAAGTCTCTAAGGAAAAGACCTCCAGTGAAGAGAAAGCAAAGAAAAAGGTGAAAACTGACATATCAGGTATGACTGTAGAGGAAGTGGAAAAAGCTTTAATTAAGGATGGTAATCTTAAACCACTTTCTAAATGGTATGAAACTTTTGATAGTGTTGGTCAAAGAACTCTTGAAGAAGGAATAATAAAATATTTGAATGTTTTCAATATGAATTTCATAGAAATAATGTTAGAGTTACCTAAAGGGTTATATGAAGTCTTATAAATAAGGAGAGTAAATGCAAGAATTGAAGAAGAAAAAATGAGAGAATGCATACTTTTCGATCTACATCTAGTAATGTCAATAGAAGAAATGAAGAAAATAGTCAATGATTCAAAAAGGGATTTTAAGAGAAAAAAAAAGGGTGAATAAGCTTATGACTAGGAAGACTGAAGAAGTGGCAAAAAATACTGAGAAAGTTCTCACGGTAGTTTTGTTGAAGAACAAATATAATGTTGTTTCTGAAGAAACTCATGATGAAGATGTTCCATCTGGTCCATAAATTGAAGAAGTGAAAGAAGACACAATTAAGGACACTCAAAATCCTCTAGAAATATAAGATACTAAAATTCCCATGGAGACTGAAGCTCCTAAAGATGTTTCATTTGATGAAAGAGAGATTCCTAAAGCCAATCAAGAATCTGCGATCGAAGAAAAGAAGGTTGAGGCAAAGGAGATTCCTATGGAAGCAAGAGACACTGCAAAGGAAGTGAAGGATTTTTTAGAAGAACAATAGGAGGAGTTTGACCCTAAATTGGTTGAAGGTCCTATCAACTTAGCCACTCTATCTCCTATTCTGAAGTTGAAGGTAGCATCATTTGCTCAGGCTAAGGCAAGGGAGGAGATATTGAAATCTCACATTGAGGAAAATGAACTGCTAAGTCTTGCATCCAGTATCTTGGAGAAGATCATTCCTACATATGTGAAGGACTCATCTAATTCTCCCTTTGGTCAGCTGAAGAAACTTATCAGCTCTGTAAGTACTCACTTTGAGTCTCTTGAAAAGTCAGTTGAGGATAAACTTTAGAAAGAATTTGATGCAAACAGGTTTAGTAGATTGAAGGGTATGATTTCTAATGATAAATATATATGAGCTACATGTGAAAAGAACATATAAGGTGCATTATATGAGGGTGGAAATATCTACAAGTCATGCTTATCCTTGTCAAAATTCATTGAGGTCACTAAGAAGAAGATTAAGGAATATGAGAAACAATTAGTAGATATTTCTCAAGCCTTTGATCCTTTAACCATTTCTATGAGTAAGCAAGAAGGTCAAGTCATATCCCTGCTTGAAAAAATTAAAATTTTGAAGCATGAAAAAGAAAAAATTGTTGAAAGGGTATGTGAGCTCAAAGGAATAAATGGTCCTAAAATGGAGACAATTCTTAGTGCATTGAAGGAAGCACAGGATGTTATGGTTGTTAGTGATTCAAAAAATATTGAGTCAACAGAGATGCAATCCTATCTTTTCTATGGTAACATGACTATTTTGGAGAGTCTCAAAAAGGGTTGGGACACTATTTTAAGCTTGTTGAAGAACAATTTTGTAGACATATTCAAGTTCATGTAAGTTGTAAAGGAATGTATGTACATATGCATTTGTTCATAGCAATTTTGTTTTATTTTTGGTATGTGGATTCTTGTATTTGTTATTTATGTCAAAGGGGGGGAGTGGGACAGTGAAAATGTCATATTCATCTTAGGAGGAGTTGTGTTTTGAAGTTTTATGGATTGCAGTGTATTCATGTTGGTATTGATTCCAACACTTAGTCATTTTTCACTAAGTGTTGCCATCATTGGCAAAGGGGAAGATTGTTGGAAAGAGACACTACACAAGTCATCTGGTGTTGTCATTAATGGAAACCCTAGTCAATAATACCATCTGCACCTCAATATTTGATTATACTGGAAGTCAGATTAAATATTTATGTTAATTGTCAAAGCTAGAATAGGGCATTCAACAGAGTTGTGTACACTGATTCATACATAAATTCTTGTTATCATTTTGTGTTGTGGAACTCAGGGAAGGATTTTCGATGTATGAACTATCTTATCATTGAATGATAGAGCCTCGTATTGATTAGTGTGCAAGTTAGAAGATCCAGTTGATTGATTTTCAGTCTAACAATGTTGAAAGGCTGACTCAATGAGTATAGCACATTGTGGATATTCGAGGCATAATTTTTTAAGGTGTTTCGTGTTCAAAGATGTTTTTTTGGGTCCTCACTATGTTTTGGCCGATATTGTATGATTCACATTAATAATTTTTTATGTATTAAGCTAACAATTTGTACATGTTTTATATTTTTGTAAAATCCGACATGTAGTTTATGTAATTCCTAGTCATGAATATACATAAGTGATTGCTAATATAATTTTGGTGTGTATTGTGATGAGATGCAAAAGTCAAAAGGAATATTGATCAATTGTGTATAGTTTCATAAGAGTAGAAAGAAGATTGGTGATTTGAATTAAAGCAGACAAATTTTAAAGAGCAGAATCAGATAGTGTGAAGAATGTGATCTATGTGCTTAACTATAACAATACTTAGGCATTAGCTCGTATTGGCATGGTGTATTGGTTTAAAGGTGGCATTGTTGTTCTTTCCACCAAGGTTCAAACCCCGTTGGGGTGGTATTGTTGAATGGTTGTATTCTGGTTCATAGCTCCGGTCAAAAGCGTTCACCCCTTGAATAAAAAAAACAATACTTAGGCATTAGCAGATTCTATCTCATAGTTCATCCACTCCAGATTGTCTATCTATTTTTGTAGGACAATGAGTCTTCTTTTGGGTAGTAAGCCCTTTTTATTTGAGCAATGAGCTCTAGGCAGTGTGCCTGAATGCATGTGCATTCCCCATTTATAAACATTTATTTTGAGTATACTCATATTGTGGATTAGCGTCCATTATGTTTTTTCCCCTAACAGGGTTTCCACGTAAAAAATCCTAGTGTTATGGTATTTTGGTTGAATGCTTTGTGTTCTTGCATCTTTCTTTTGGGTCAAAGATATAAGTTGTTTAAATATCATATTAATAAAGTTAAATTTTGTAGAACATTGATTCACCCCCCCTCTTAGTGTTCCTTGCTTCAAACAGAGCTGGCATATGAATTCATTAAAAAAGGAGGCTAAATCCCGCCAGAATTTGAAATTAAATCTTGAAAATGACTCAAGGGGGATTGAGACGCCCTAGGTAGCATCTTAGTCCCAAGTCATGAAATTTGCGGCACATAAACCAAAAAGGATCCCATTTAAGATACCTCAAAATCACCTGGTCGTAAGACCTTTGGGAGAAAAAGACACCCTAGGTGGTGTTTTAGTTTCAAACCAAAAAATTAGGAAGACTCTGATGAAATCATTCAATTATCATTTATACATTGTAGAATGTCGGGATTAGCCAAAAAAAGATATAATTCATAGGGCTTTTGGAAGCAAAATAGGACCAATTAAGACTTAAATAGGGATAAATAAATCAAGGCGGGCCCAAACAAGTGTTAAAATAAAAGGGTATTCATTTTTCCACACTACAGAAAGAATGGACAATAAGTAACTGAAGAAAATGAAAAATAATGTGTTAAAAAAATATTTTAGATGAAAAAATAGTGAAAGTTATAAATAAAAATGAAGAATTGGAAATGCAAAATAGTTTACAAGAGGAAGAAATATCAATGTTTAAAGAAGAAAATAAGTTATTAGTTTATTTACTTGAAGAAATCATAACTAAAAATATATGTCTAAGGTCTAATCCTACATTATGTAAATTCTCATGTGACAAAAATATTTTTTGTTATTCATTTGATGAATTGTTTGATAAATGTGATATAACTCAAGATTATTTTGACAAGATGTGTGAGGTTGGAAATAATGATATTTTGAATCTACAAGTCTTGATAGTTGTCTTGATGATAACAACATATTTTATTTGTGCAGGAAAATTTATAGTGTGTGATCAATTTTATGTGCACAATAAATGTAGATTCCAAAATTAAATCAAAACACACCAATGCAACATTATATTGAAGAAAAAAAATTAAAATATAAAAAAACTTTTAAAACAACAGTTTCTTCAATGACATCCCATTGTCCTCTATCTCCAGTGTTTTTGTTGATTCCAGTATGCTCACAGATTGTTTGCTAGGCTCAACAAATAATCTTTCTAGAGAACAAGATTAAAGATGAATGCATGCTATGCTAAGAAATGATTAACATGCTTAAACTAAACATGATTGCTAGAATGTAAAATTATGAAATTATGAATACTAAAGATGATAATAATAATGCTAAAATGCTAATGCCAGTCTCTAATGTGTGTGTATGTGTGTAACAAATGTTTGGATTTGCAGGGGTATTTATAGAGTTTTTGAAAGCTTCTAATTGGCTGATGTGATCAATGGTTGAAATAAAGCTTGTCAAGATGAATGGTGAGAGATTCTAGAGGTTGAGAAAAAGATGGAAGGTTGAGAGAATAATGGAAGATGTTTCCTTCCCACAAAACCTTGCACTCAAAAATAGAGGCAACTTGTCATTTGTCATCTTTAGTTACGAGTTGGTTTTGTAGTTGAAGATAAATCCCACAATTAAATAAATAAATTGATTTAATTACATGTGACAATGAATTTAGAAGTTTCCATAATTAAATATTAAATATTTAATTACGTGTGAGATGAAAATGGAAGGTAATTAAATATTTAAAATATTTAATTATGCATGAAATGAGAAAAAAGTGTTAAATTAAATATTTGTAAGATTTATTTTAATTATGAGATGAAGAAAGTGTTTGGAGGAATATTCCATTATTTTTATTCAAATATTCAAATTTAGAATCATATGATAATTAATATAAATAAATTATAAAATTTATTTAATTTAATTAAGAGGAAGATAGAATATAGTAATAATTAAATAAACTTATTTATTTAATTAAGGTAGAAGAATTATAAAAGTGATCAATATAAATTAATAATTAAATTTATTTATATGTAGATGACTTTAGAAGATTAATTAAATAATTCATATTTAATTAATTAACAAGCTTGATTAACCATGACCATTTTTAGATGTATACATTTTTCCCCTCTTTGAAGTGATGTGTGAAACACATTGCTTCAAAGAAAATATTCCTGCCTTTGCTGCATTTTATTTTTCCCCTGATCAGAAAAATTTTAACTGATATGCCTTTAATTAAAAAAAATGTGTTTGATATGCCTTTTGATTTGAATCTAATATGTTTCTGATTTAGAAATGTGGCTGATATTGATGATGCCCCCTCAGGAGGTAAATCATTGATGATGAGACAAGTGTTGAGTTGATGATGAAATATAGATGATGAGAGGGATGCAGTGATTTAGCCTCTGATAATTGATTAAAAGGTGCCCCAGTTTGAAAAATAAGGTCAAAGTTTGAGAAAGGAGAAAAAATAAAAATAAAATGCCACAAAAACCCACCTTGTTTGACCTTTAAAAGGTAAAAGGGGTAAAAAGGGCAAGTCATTTTCACCTTTTGACTTTAGTGATTTTGTTGCTCTAACACTGACTTGGCGAGATGGAGATACCGTATCATAGACATAGATTCAAGTGGGCCTACTGATATGAGAGACCAGTTGCATATGGACCACCGGTGAGTCGATTCAACCCTCTTTGTGTGGAAATTTTGTGATTTTAATTGAATTTATATGTGTTTTAGAATGGACTTAGGTTTGAAAATTTCATTTTCATGCATAGAGTAGGAGTTTTAGCGCTTGCAATGTTTCTTTTAGCACTTATAGGGTAAATTTAGCACTTTTAGGAAATAGATAGTTTAGCACATACGATACTTAGAATAACGCATTTAGGATTTCAGTGCATTAGGTGGATGAATGGTGCATACACTTAGGGATTTAGCACATACAAGGAAGTAGGGCATAGGGGATAAACTTTAGGCTTTTAAGGCACAAAATAGCACATATGTAGATTTAGTGCATTTGGGGGAAACTTTAGCACATTTGGGGTTTCAACGCATAGGGGCCGAAGATTAGCGTATCCAAGAAATTTAGGGAAAATGCACTGTTTGATGAAAATGATGATGCATATTGCTTCTTTAGTCAATAGATAGATAAATTGTCTTGTCATTATGCTGATATGGATAAAAATGATAGAAAATATGATGATGAATTGATAACTTTGCTTCTCAAAAATAGAAAAAAAAGAGTAGGTACCTGATAACTTTGTTTCCCTTGAATGAAAATCAAAGAGTAGAATGATTGATGGATAGTCTAATAATTTTTCTTTAGAAAACAAAGAGTATATGATTGATATGACTTCTAATAAATTTATTTTCTATGATAGAAAACAAATAGTAGATGATGTATTTGAAAACATATTTTCATTCGTGATTGAAATACAAATAGGAAGATGATTCAATTGTTGATAAATTTTCTCTCTTGAAAAAGAAAAAAAATAGTAAATGATGATAGAGTAGATTGATTTGATATTCAGATAGATTTATTTAGCATTGATTTCATGATATGAGTCACTTAGATAGAACACTTGATATGGTGCACTTGATATGAGTCACTGATATGGGTCACTTGATATGAGTCACTTGATATGGTTTAGTGGTATGGGTCACTGATATGGGTCACTTGATATGAGTCACTTGATATAGTTTACTGATATGGGTCACTGATATGGTTTACTGATATGGGTCACCTAATATGGTTTATTGTTATGGGGTCACTTGATATGAATCACTTGATATGAGTCTAATTGATTTGTATGATGCGAAGTAGATAGATCATGTTGATATGAGTCTAACTGATTGTCCTTGTGATGACCAAAAAAAGGAGGTTTTCAAAAACCTCCAGATCAGAGAGAACTTCCCTGTAGGTTGGGATCAGATACGAGATCTGACACTGGAATATGTACAATTGATAGTGGGATGTGGGTTGGGACCTTTATTGTCTATGCTACCGATTCGGGTCAATAGGGGACTATTGACCGCACTAGCAAAGAGGTGGCATTCAGAGCATAACACCTTTCATTAACCGATGGGTGAGATGACTGTGACCCCCTGAGGATGTATATAGGATTTTTGGGATTCCAGTGGTAGGTACTCTTGTGTTTTATGACCACAAGGAGCAAGGTGGTACAGATGCACTTAGAAGGGTGTTTGGGGATGCTCAGATAAAAGGTTATTGGGTACCATGGGTAGATTTGAGGGGATATCCATCCTTACCTGCAATATTGAGTGCATTTATTGGAGGCTTCCTTTGTCTAGACCACTGGTCAAAAGGATTATTAGTTGGGTGGGGGAGGATCCTTTAGCTAATGATAGGTCAACAGTAGAGATATGCCTAGGGGAGTTGCATGTTAGCTCATTTATATCATGACTTGCATTAGGTAGTGTACAGAGGATCATCTAGTTTTTCTTTTGGTGTTAGCCTGCTCCAGATCTGGGCATGGGAGCATATTTTTATTATGAGACCACTTTTTCCTAGAGCTAGGCCACCAAGCAGGCCATATGTATATGCATATTCTAGTGCACTTGTCCAGCCCAAGCTGGGCAAGTTGGAGTACTGATGATAGATTCTTGATGATATAGATTGAGTTATATGGGGGCCATACACAAATTGTGAGGCATGGGATACTGATCATTTGGAGATTCCATTTGTATGTATGCCTCAATATCTGATAGGTCAGACCATGTTCATTATATAGAGATTTTTGGCATTATGAGTGCAAAGACAGTATGGCTATACATAGGGGATGCCTTAGGGCGATGTGCACTATGGTCAGTGCAAGGATGATATTGGATGGGGGCCTTGCATATCATATCAGGTGGTGTATACAGAGTATACTAGTTTATAGCCCGAGGCATGGGTCTATAGGCCAAATATTACTGATGTATGGATGTCAGATGAGTACTTTGCTTATTTCCACACACACCCATTCCCTCATTTTACATGTCTAGATGAGTCGACACCCATTTTGATGGCACATCAATCAATGGGTAGGAGACAGGAGGATGTGGCAAGGGGAGAACAAGCAGTGGGTGGAGGGGATGAGGAGGAGGATAGTAGAGATGAGGAGGAGAGTGGAGATGGAGAGAGCTCAGATGATGGTGGTGGGGATAATGGTAGAGGGGATGAGCAGATGCTAGTGAGGGAGATGATAGATATCTTGGGCAGTGCTCAGATCATGTAGAGGCTGAGGACTGGTACTGGATGATGGATAGTGATTAGGGTCTCTTCTATAGCACAATAGGCACATATAGACACTCTAGAAGACCAAGTATAGACACTTTAGGGGTAGTAGGCATAGTTTCATACCCAGTTAGGTTAAGCTCAGTGTTTGGTAGTGCAGTTATAGGCACAACTTGCACCAACACAAGCATAGGCACCTCCTCCTACCCCAGACCCACATGTGTCCTAGTTGATAGCAGAGAGATTCCTTCAGACAAAGGGAAATAGAGGTAGAGGGTGTTTCTCAGAGACTTATAGGCACTATTGAGAGTGCCTCTTTGCAAGAGGCCATTGTGGAGGGATTCAAGATTACTAGGGAGGCTGAGTATTATCGGATTAGATACAAGGAGTTTTTCCCTCCCAACCGTAGAGAGCCTTACCCTTGGTTCCAAAGTAGATCTAGGAGTAGATCATGGACTATGACACAGAAGAGGGGTCATAGGGCCTCGACAGGATCCCACCATAGGGGGTAGTGGTAGGCCACCATCTTCTAGACCAACTCCATTTGGGGGCTCTACTAGTCAGCCATGAGATGTGATTTGTCTTGATGTAGTATAATTGATGTACTTCACACATGTATATCATTTTTGGAGCATGTACATTGTTTTTTATCATATCTCATCTATCTCTCTATACTTTTTAGTTTCATTGGATATTGGACATTTGTATGTATTTTTGATGAGTGATGATATGCAATGGCAATGAGTTTTGATGATGTGCATTTTTATGTGATGATGTGATATGCATGATGTAGTATGAATTTTGATATGCATTTTAATGATTTGATGACTAATATGATATGCAGGATGATTCATGATATGATGGTGATTTGTGATGTGTACTAATGATGGCATGTAGGTGGATGACCTAGGATGTTGATTATGAAAGTATGCAATGGGATATATGATATGTTTATGAAAGACGATGTGGAAATGTAATGTATGCATTTAATGTTTGTTTTTGTATTTTTCAAATGCAATGAATAATGATAATGTGATGGAAAATGGATGTTGTGTTTATGAAGTGCATCATGAATGTGTAGTATGTATACATGAATTAGGAAAATATTTGAAATGATATGTGAAATGGGTCAAATTTTATGCGAGAAATGACATCATATATAAATGATATGAAACTGATAGATGACTAAAGATATGATATAAATGTAATGTGACAAATGATAAGTAGTGGGATGAAATGAACATGATTAATAATAATGAGATATATGATAAGATGATAAATGACATGTAATGAAATGATGATGAAATGATAATGATAAATAATAATGATATGTATGATAAGATTATAAATGATATGTAATGAAATGAAATGATATGAAATGGATGGAATGATAATCATAAATGATAAGTGAAATGAAATAGATAATGAAATGATGACACAAAGATAAAATATAAAATAAAAATGGTAATGAAGATGATAAATGGTGTGCAACTGTGTAGAATGAAAATGAAATGGATATAAAAATGATAAGTAAGATGTTAATGATATGAAGACAATAGATAATATGAAAATGAAAGTGATATGAAATACCTAATGGATAAATGAATGATATGAAATGATAAAGTATCTAAATGATATGCAATAAAATGAAGATGACATAAAATGAGAATGATCAATGGTATGCAATGAAATTATATAATATGAAAAAAAATGATAAATGACCTGATAATGCATAATGATGCATAAATAAATGATAAAATATCAAAATGATACAAGAATGAATGATAAACTATATGATATGTACATGACCTAGATGAAATGATAATTATTAATGAAATGATGATGAAGATGAATGATGATAATGAAAAAAATGTCTGAATGTCCTCCACAAGTAGTCCAAAGAGACATGACAATTGTTGATGTTCTTGTTTAGCCTTTCAAAACTTTGATGCAAATCCAGTATGCATATATGTACAATGATCTAAATTAAATGAAACTAAATGAAACCAACCGTTTGTTGATCCCTTTGTTAGCTTTCTTGAATCAACATAGAGCGTTCTAAAATGTTGGAAGTATGTACAAACATCAGAGGGGAAATTAGCACCAATGATGACATGAGTACAACTTTCATGATTTTTTATATAGCAAGTGAACACAAGAATTGGGGTACAATTGAACCGAGATGACCTGAGTATTTCTTGCATAAACATACAAAGATTAACCACTTTTTGATACACTTTGGAAATCATGTCTCGTGACATATTTGCACCAGATTAATAGTTAACCTCAAGATAGCAGACAAAGAAAAATCATTCTCTTTCCTTTCCACTCTAGTTCAGTACATCATTGAGTGTGCTCTAGAGGGATGATATTGAAAATCAAACAACCATTGTTCATAATATAATACTGCTACTCCAAACATTATTCATATTTGAGATCATTGAGAAATGTGTTATGATACAGTATTAGCTGAAAACTATTATGATATGGATCAATGATTGGATAGTTGTCCATGTAATTTGATTGTTTGTTCACATGATTGGGTTTTATGTCATTGTCTAGCTATTTCGGTAGAACCTACAAGTTGGTTGCAACCAGTATTGTCAATGTTCACCCCTAGTATTGACACAACTTGCTAAAATGAATATGTACAACGATCAAGCCATGGCAAGGCATTATCTCTCTAGGAAAATGATGACCATATGATGTTGTTATGTCCCTAAGATGATGGTGAAAATATGCATGAAATGAATTGAGAAGCTAAGTGAAAAACATGAGGGTATGTGTAGGATCATGATGGGCCAAAAAGTGGCAATATGATGGGTATTTGTAGGGTATGTGGCTAACTTTTTTTTTACCCAAAATTAGTGGTTTGTCTGAATTTGGTGATACTAGAACTAGTGGGTTCATTAGGTACTACTTGATCTATTGAAAGGCCATTTCACACTTGTCATCCAATTTGAAAAGAAAATTCTTATGTAATAGATGTGTGAAAGGTAGACTTTTATTTTCCAGTTGTGTGATGAACCTTCGTATAGATTGAAGTCATCCCTGTAATGACCTCAATTGACTGATATTCCTTGGTGGAGGAATTTCCATGATTGCCTGCACTTTGGTAGGATCTACTTCAATCCCTTTTGTTGATACAATGTATCCTAAGAGCTTTCCAGATGTGACCCCAAAAACACATTTCTTGGGGTTAAGGAAAACTTCAAAAAATTTCAACCTTGCAAAGATTTTGGATAATACTTCAAGATTTCCTTCTCTTGTGTCTAATTTTTCCAATATATCATCTACATAATCTTCCATGAATGTGTGCATCATGTCATGGAAAATTGTAGTCATGTATCATTGATATGTAGCCCCAATGTTCTTTAGATTGAAAGGCATGACGTTCCAACAATAAGTCTCCCATGGACATCTGAAAGTTGTTTTTTCTTAGTCTTCAGGTGCAATCTTGATTTGGTTGTAACCAGAAAAACCATCCATTAGTGAATACATGGCATGGCCAGCTGTAAGATCAACTATAGTATCAATGTTTAGAAGTGGGAAGTCATCCTTAGAACATGCTTTATTAAGATCTCTAAAATTTATGCACACTCTGATACTTCCATCTAGCTTGGATATAGGAACAATGTTGGAGATCCATTTTGCATAGTCGATTGATCTTATAAATCCCACATCAAGGATTTTTGTGAGCTCTTCTTTAACTAGTAGTGCAACATGAGCATGCATCTTTCTGTGTTTTTGTTTCATAGATTTAACTCTTCATTTGATAGACAAGTGATACATTATGAGACTGGGATTAGGACCTATCATATCTGCATAATACCAAGCAAAGTTGACTTGATTTTCTCTTAGAAATTTCATGAACTCAGGTACTTCTTTATCTGTCATTGACGCAACTAACTATAGAATCCTTTGGTTTTTTGTAGTTTCAAGATTAACCTATTTTGTAGGGTCAATCAAGATAGGTGATCGCTCATGATAGTGCTCCAAGAGAGTGTCAACTATCCCATCATCTAGTGCCTTAAAAATGTTTTCACCATCTGATATGCTGTTTGTTTTATCTTTTGTTTGATCTAACACTGCCAGATTCTGGTTTTCACCATTAGATCTTTTTTTTTTTTTTTGAAACTAGGAAACTTGAAACTCTCTTGATTAAAGACTCTATTCCAAAAATTGCTAATGGAACAATCATTTGTGTCATCCACGGAAAGGAATTTCACGATAGATTTGTCGCTTGGAAACATAGGTATATCAATAGGTTTGGATAGATCTGATTCAATGAGATTAGGATGGATCAGAGGTAGTGGGTCATTAGGCTGTGTGAAATCGGCTATGGTTATGGTCATAACAGAGTTCTCTGTAGGATCCAAGGTATGAGGCAGATCAATTATGGTACTATTCTCATGATAGTCTTGTTCGTCTAAATCTGACTCAGTATCACTAGAATCATAGTCATCTTGTAGTTTAGATTCTTGTAGTTGGGACCCTGACCCTTCACCTTCGATTAGAGTTAGGGTGTACTTGTGTATCACACCAAATTTTTTGTCCTTCCATAACTCATCATTGTAGATAGTGTCCCATTCATATTCACCAGAGTCTATGTGAGAGTTATTATCCAAAAATTCTGAATTGCTATCAAACATGCTTCTCTTGTGTCAAAACATCCTTGAAATGTGAGGATAGTATCATGCAACTAGTTGGATGTTCTTTCTTTTGAGTTAGTATCATAGCCTAGTCCTGTTTTATCTTTTGCAGCAAGTCCTAAAAGGTGAATAGGCTCAACTACTCCTTTTCTCTTTCTGATAGGACCATTACCATCATAGCCCATCTTCTACATGATTGAATACTCTTTACCATATTGATCAGTTGGTATTTTGACATTGAGGACTATTTCTTCTTCATCTTTATAGAGCCAATTTATAAATTCTCTATCCTTAGGATCTTTGATGGGGAATTTTTCTTTGATAAACCATCCATTAAATTTTGTACTTGGCTCTGTTGGTGGTTGCATTGATGTTGATGCTACTGATATCTGCTATTGTGTGATAAAAGGTTTTCCATGTGACCGAGGTGATATAGGTAGATTAGGAAGGCAGTGAGAGTACTCCTCTACTCCATTGTCCTTGAACCGTAATTGATTTTCAAAGCTTTTGGTTAACTGATTTGTTTGTGTATCAACCTTGGGAGAAGCACTAGTAGGAGCTTCTCAATTGTTGGGAACCAAAGTATCTTGACAAGCTTTGATGTTGGCACATGTTTGACTATTTGAATTATCAGCTGGTATTGTGATCTCCTATTTTTCATAAGGAAACTTAAGATATTAATGATATGTGGATGGGACAGTGTGCTATTCTTGGATCCATGGATGACCCAACAAGATGTTGTATGCATGATCACGGTCTAATACTTGACATAAAGTATTCTTGATAACATGTCCCACTCTGATCAAGAGCATGATTAAACCCTTGGATGCTCTTTCCTCATCATCATAGGCTTTAATAGTAATCTTTCTTCTGGGATCAATGGAGTGCTTAGAAAATCCTAAATCCTGAACTAACTTCATAGTACATATGTTCAAACCAACACCTCCATCTATTTGGACACGTCTAACATGAAACTTGTAGATCATGACTTCTAAGTATGATGATGATTATTGGGATGATTCATGGAAACATCATCTTTTTTAGAGAATGAGAGGCATGTGGGTGAGGATAAGTGTCCCACCAGGGCTTGAAATTGGTCCACATCCAAATTAGTGGATATAGTTGTTTCAATGATGGCCTTTTCTAGAATTTCCTTGTGTGTTGGGGAAATCTTCAGGAGTTCTAAGATAGAAATCTAAGCAAGATTTTTTTGAAGTTGATTGACTAAGTCATATTGATGTTGAGGTGGGGACATAGTGGGTTTTTAAGAAGCTCCCTTTAAGACAAATTTAGCTTGTGCCCTTGTTGTTGTGTTGACTTGTCTATATTCCATCTTCTCCTTAACTTTTATAACATTGACCCGTTCATCATTAGTGTAGCTATGATTAATTATATTATCATTGATATGATTCACACCTTTTTCCATAAGACACACCCTTTTGATAGTTGGGAAAGGGTTGCAAAATTCTTGGTGGTATTTTTTTGATTGTTGGTGTCCTATTATGATGGTGCCATTTTCAATTAAGTCTTGGACGACATTTTTAAAGGCTTGGCAATTATTTGTATGATGGCCCTTGAACCAATGATAATCACAATAGTATGTATCATTCCATGATAGAGGCTTCACACTGGGTTCAAAGTTGCATTGAGGTGGGAAAGTAAGGAAATTTTTAGCCATCAACTCTCTGAATGCAGATTCTAAAGATTGGCCCAGTGGTGTAAGAGTTCTTCTGCTAGAGAAGTATGAAGATCATTGCAAATTTGGGTTCAAGGCATTTCCTAAGGAATTGTTGTTATTGTTTCCACGGTAACCTTGGTTGTTGGCATTCCCTTGATTGGGAGTAAAAGTTTGATTCATGTTATTCTTCAGAGGAGGAGGATTGTTTCCTTGATTTGTGACCGAGTTGATGTTGTTATAGTTATTGTTGTGAGGAGCACTTGGAGTACTAAGAAAAAATGTCTTAGTCAAGACATGATTTACATCGACAACACCATCATTTACCACATTTTTGTTGCGAGTCCAAAACTTAGACTTGTCATTGTGGTGACTTGAAGAGCTAGGATTGTCCTTTTCAAGTTTTATTATCCATCTCTAGATTAAGGTATCTTCAATGGTGATGGAATTTTCAATCAATTTTTGAAAAGAGGGAGGACAATGAAGATTAGGATGATAGCTCATCTCTTGATCTAAATTGTTTATGAAAGTGGTGATCTTTTCCTTTTCAGGAACATGATGTGGGTATCTAGCGAACAATCTTCTCCATCTTTGAAGAAATGTAATGAATGGTTCATCAGGTTTTTTTTTAGCCTTGCAGAGATCAATCATGGTTATTTGATGTTGTATGTTGTAGGAATATTGTGATATGAAATCATTAATCAATTCCTCAAATGTCTTGACAGGCAGTGTGATTTTCGATAGCCATTCCATAGATTGGCCTCCAAGACTCCTAGGAAACAAACACATCAAGTATGTGTCCTCATGAGAAAACTCTAAAGTCATATTTCAGAAGTCCTTAATATGATTGATTGGATCTGATTTCCCATTATAATGATCAAAATTTAGAACTTCACAATGTTTGGGAAATGGGATCATGTTGATACATTGGTCAAAAGGATAAGGACATATGTCATTAAGAGCATATGTCTTCATTGTGGTTCCCCCTTGCACATCTTTAATTTGTCATTGAAGTGCCTTAATTTTTTGATAGAAGGCACTAAGATCAGACAAGGGTGTTTCATCAAGACTTCTCTTTAAGTTCTCAGTATCAAAATCATGAGGCAATTTAGCTCCTTTCTCAGCCAAACACAAAAAATATCTCTCCTTTTTGTGCTCTAAAATATTTTCTAAGGTCTTGTGAAATTTAGGATCTTGGTCGGCCTCTCTAAGGTGATGTTCTTCATCTTGTTCACCATCACTATCTATATGATTTTTTCTCATGTCCTATATTTGTTGTAACAAAATGGATTTTCTTCTCTTTCACCCATGTTGTTAAAAAGGGGATTACGACACACTATAAAGGGGATTACTAATCTCACCTTCTTCTTGAGTTTTTTGGGTATGATCTTGTTGAATATCCTCTTTTAGCTTATCATATTGAGATCTTGTAAAAATAGGCATATGATTTTGAAATGTTCTTCTAAACTTAGATTATAGTTTGATAAGTGTGAGAATGATGGTGTTTTGATCTGATAAGATTAAAATATTATGATATGATAAAAAATGTTCCTAATTCTTGATTGTGGCTTCCAATGATGAAGGATGTCAGAATCCTGTTGGGGAAGTTGAAACAATAATCAAAAAATGGTTTGAAAGGTGCAGTTTTAAGATTTGATCCTTTTTTTTTTAATAATGATAAGTATATCAAATAGCCTAATTAAACTCACTGAAGGATTTGCGTGGGATTTGTTGGATATTCAATAGAAGTTTGTGGTAGGTAATTGAAGTTGAGAGGTTGATTGTGATTGTGTCATTGTGATAGAGCTCTCCTCTAGAAATAGGCTCGTGAATATAAAGGTTCTATAGCATATTTGTCAGTAAATCCCTTAGAAAAATATTGGTACCTATGGAGAAACTCACGGTAATGGACCAAGACGTTTTGAATTTTATACAAAAAAAATTCTACATTGCAAGTTTTTCTTGTAACCTAAATGTTTCTTAGGTTTCTTGATCCTATTGGAAATCAATTTTTTAACAAACTTGGTTGATTTCCACTCTCTAAACATGAGAGAAATGTCAAAATATTACTAGACCAAGGATGTTGCAAACTTAGATTTGTCAAAAGTAAAAATTCTATAAAGTGATAGATGCACTACTCTGTGCCCTATATGCAATGGAGAAATAGGCATGTGTGCTAAAGAAATAGTCAAATGTGCTAAAACATACCTCAGATGCACTACTATGTGTCCTATATGTGCTGCAAAAAAATGTTTTGACAGTGACCAAAAACTATTTATAGAATATTCATCATATGCGCTAAAACACTCAATGCGTGAAAACGGGCTCTAAATGCACTAAACTAACCCATGGATGTGCTAGAATAGACCTCATATGCGCTAAGATATATCCTACATGCACTAAAGTAGTTTTTCCAATGTAGTTTTCTAAACTATTTTGAGTAGTTTTAGCTAAAAAAATTCATGTTCATTTTGGATGATCTTTTATTTGAATTAATGTGATTGAAAACACAACAAACATTCTAAAAATAGTTTTTTTTACGCCCTATACTAAACATCAAGTGTATGTTCAATTTTTTTTTTCAAAAAGTTTTTTCACAGGTTTTGCACATAACAGAGAATTCGGGCAGACTCACTCTTAGTACTCAAGTAGGTGATCATAATAACCACAACCCACATCTTAGAACTGCATCGACTCATATAGTCATGTCACCACCAAAGGGGCGCCCATGTTTTTGTATTTTCTAGGTGTGTACTCAAAGTGATGAAAGTGGATACTGGATCCCCTGAGAAAATTATCCTTGGAAATTATATGGTGAGTGTCTTGGGGGAAGATTCTTCCCTCCCCTTGCACTGTGATTATTAGGATGTTCAAAAATTGACATGGTTGGCTACTACACTAGGTTCTTAGTAAGGGTTTCTGTTCAATGTGACAAATGATAAACTCCTCAGGATTCCTCCAAACCTTTAGAAAAAATACTTTGGGGATGGTTATCTTGAACACTACTATCGAATTGCGGACTTTCCCCGAATTCATTTTTTATTATAGTGGGTTGGAAAACTTGGCTTTAGTTGTTCCCACTTAGGTCATTCGTCTTGGGTGGGTACTTTTTCCCACAAGAGAAAGCCCTCTAAAGGATGTAATAAAGCATTAAAATTGCAAATATTGAAAAGGAAAGTCAAGTATTCTGATCACCCAGTTAAGGGGAGAGCAAAAAAGAAAATAGTGTTCTTTTTAGAGCCCAAATGACTATGATTTAATCTATGTGAAGATGTTGCTTCACAACAAACATTGGATTCATTTTAACCACAAAATTGATGTGTGGTGACTACTCTAGGATTGATTCATTTTAAATTCCATGTATATCCTAGGATTCATTCATTTTAAATTGTTGTTTGTACCCTAGGGTTGCTTCTTTTTAATCCAGAAAAGGTCTTGTCTACAGAAGGTGTAAGACTCAAAACCTTGTTTAGTTACAACCTGCATGCACTAAAATATCACACATATGTGCTAAAAAAAATAGTCAATGCGCTAAAACTGACCTCATAAGCATTGCAAAAAACCTGAAATGCACTAAAAGAAATCCTAAATGCATTAATCTAAAAATGCAATTTTTTTTATAGAAAATTTTAAATGAAGTGAGCTAAATGGATGCGCTATTCTATTCCCTAGATGCACTAAAGAAATTTTGGATGCACTAAAATAGATCCTGAATACATTGAAAGGCTTATAGAAGCACTGCAAGAAGCCCTGGATGAGCTAAGGAAACCCACAAATGTGCTAAAATGCAAATTTTTCTGGAAAGCCAAACTCTAGAACGTGAAACTCTATAAAAAAGAAAAACCTAGAAGTAGATGTTAAAAATGGGGCAAATGCCCCACGGTGGGCACCAAAAATGTGTGATTGATTTTCAGTGCACAATAAATGTAGATTCCAATATTAAATCAAAACACACCAATGCAACATTATATTGAAGAAAACCAATTAAAAGATAAACAAACTCTTAAAAAAAATAGTTTCTTTAATGACATCCCATTGTCCTCTATCTCTAGTGTTTTTGTCGATTCCAGTGTGCTCTCAGATCATGTGCTAGGATCAACAAACAGTCTTCCTAGAGAACGAGATTAAAGATGAATGCATGCTATGCTAAGATATGATTAACATGCTTAAACTAAACATAATTTCTAGAATGTAAAATTATGAAATTATGAATACTAAAGCTGATAATAATAATGCTAAAATTATAATCGCCTGTCTCTAATGCGTGTGTATGTGTGTAACAAATTCTTGGATTTTCAAGGGTATTTATAGAGTTTTCAAAAGCTTCTGATTGGCTGATGTGATCAACGGTTGAAATCAAGCTTGTCAAGATGAACAGTGAGAGATTCTGGAAGTTGAGAAAAAGATGGAAGGTTGAGAGAATAATGAAAGATGTTTCCTTCCCACAAAACCTTTCACTCAAAAATAGAGGCAAATTTTCATTTGTCATGTTTAGTTATGAGTTGGTTTTGTAGTTGAAGATAAATCCCACAATTAAATAAATAAATTTATTTAATTACATGTGACAATGAATTTAGAAGTTTCCATAAATATTTAATTATGTGTGAGATGAAAATGGAAGGTAATTAAATATTTAAAATATTTAATTATGCATGAAATGAGAGAAAGGTGTTAAATTAAATATTTGTAATATTTAATTTAACTATGAGATGAAGAAAGTGTTTGGAGGAGTATTCCATTATTTGAATTCAAATATGCAAATTTAGAATAATATGATAATTAATATAAATAAATTATCAAATTTATTTAATTTAATTAAGAGGAAGATAGAAGATGGTAATAATTAAATAAACTTATTTATTTAATTAAGATAGAAGAATTATAAAAGTGAACAATATAAATAAATAATTAAATGTATTTATATGTAGATGACTTTAGAAGATTAATTATATAATTCATATTTAATTAATTAACAAGCTTGATTAACCATGACCATGTTTAGATGTATAAATATAGTGCTGAATAATAGAGAAAAATTATAAGAAAAAATTTAACACATAATTTACTTGGAAACCTTAGTAAAGTTATACTAGGAAAATGCTATGGGCAAAGATAGTTCAACATTTTTTAGAAAATTCAAACTCACAACCTTTGAAAGTTACAAAAAATATGACTTTAATAGAGTATAATAAATCTAAGTTGCAGAGTCCTTGTCAAATAAAACTTTCCAAATATAGAAAGTGAGACTCATACAACTACATGTCAAGCTTATACAACTACATGTCAAGCATTATTCAAAACTACTAGACATAGGGAGTCCTACAGTAAAATTAAATTCAATGTTGACTATTGGAATAATAATAGAATTGACTTCATATTCCAACAATTTGAAGGATGCTCATTTTAAGATGACAAGAAGAGTGAGATATTCAAGAAAAGTGTGTTGGAATAAAAATTTGAAGAAGGAACATATGATAGAATATATGGAAATGAATAATGAATGGATAGATGGATGTAATTTACAAAAGATAAGATGTATGTTTAAGAAGTTGTACAAACATTAATATTCATATGTAAAATATGATAGCAATGAAGAAAATTTTAAATGTTTGAGTAAAGTGCTCCAAGGTGGGTGCTACTAAGCACACCAAGTGGGTGTAGCTGAGGATGAAGTAGAGCATAAAAAGAGGTTTATTATTAAGGAAGAACCATATAAAGAAAGTAAATCATGAAGGATGCAAGTGGTTTCATCAAGTTGCCTTGAGGAAAAAAAAATTATTTTGGTGTAGGAAAAATTTTGGTAGGATATAGAGGGTTGTCAAGCACCTCATAGGTCATTTGAGTCATTTATAGACCCACATATCTATTATATATGACTTAAATACTCTTAAAACACCTCTAATATGCCTAAATAAGCTAGAAAAGTGTAAAATATTATAGAAAAAAAGGGTAAATTCATGGGAATAAAATAATAATTTTGTTATCATGAAAGGATATGATGAAAAGGGATTATGAGAAGGAATTAATAGGTTATATAAAGAAGGGAAATGTGGGAGAAAGATTTTGGAAACAAGTGTGGAATACTATGGATTAAATATATATGAGAACAAGGAAGTGTGGAAGATATATATAAGATATATATGTGGATAAAGCATGATGAATACAATATAAGACATGAATAAGACATTAAATTATATTAAGATATGATGCTATGGGCATATATGCGAATGCATATAATTTACTATAATTTGATTTATACTTCTTGAATATCTAAGTTATCCCTTTTTATTGCATCACATCAAGATTAACTACATATAAAAGAATATTAAACCTTAGATGTTAGTCAAGGTTTTTCTGTCAACAAATTTTACTCCTTAAAATTATCAAAAAGATGATAATGTTTTTACAAGAATATTATTTCTTTTTGAGGGGAAGAAGATGGCCTAGAATAGGTTTAGTTAAAGGTTTTCATGTTTCATTTTACACATGTGGTTAGTTATACCAGAAATCCCACAAGGTCTATTAGTTGATTAAAGATAAACCTAAGAAGGGAAAAATAATTATAATGAAGACGGATTTTTTAAAGCTAAATAAATGAGGAAATGAACCTATCCAAAGGATAAATATAGATAAAACAATATACAAACTAAGTGGAAAATATTTTTGGGGTATAATAGATAATGGGAGTAACAAAAAATTAGTTTCAATGAAAGTGGTAGATATATTAGGGTTAAAAATGACATTTCACCCTAAACCCTATAAGATATTATTATAGATAAGATTGTGCACCAAATCTTTATTTATCAACAATATCTAGTAAAATTTTAGATAGGTACTTATCAAGAAAAGGTGTCATGTGATAACAAGCTTATGCATGTATGTATTTTTTTAGGAAGACCATGGTAATAAAATAAGAAATAAATGCATGATGGGAGATGTGGAAAATGATTTTGGAACCCTAGGATTCTCTAACTCTTCTATGGTTTTTCACCTAAAAGGAGAGAAATGGACCTAAAATGCTAATGTCTACACTCAAGATTAGTGTAAATATGGATGCAATATGGATAGATACAATGTATAAAGGCAAAAAAATGATAATATATCTTGATCATTAATGTAAAACCTAAGAAATGCAACTTGTTAGAAAACACAATGTGATATGTAAACATGCGATAAATGACCTAGAAATGCAAACAAAACTAGACAGAAAGGTATGAAACAAAATGTGTGCATCTAGAGGTTAAAAAATTATGGCATGGAGGTTTGGAATCCTAAAAAAATTGTTACAGAAGTTGACTAGGACACTTGTGCCAATCTAGGCAACTTAGTCCCTAATTTAGAAAAACCACTCTAGGGCCAGTTTCAGCCAAATGGGTCTTTGAATCTACAAAAATCACTGAAAGGAATGTACAGTGGGACTAATTCACTATTAATGGTGACTTAGTCCACTTCTGTATTTCTGAAAATTCAAAAGGGGAAATGGAAACCCTTGTTGTACACTTTGATTCTTTATAGGTGTTTACTTTTGAAACTCTAATTTTCAGGCCTGAAAGTGACTTTTAGTGGATATTTTGGCTTTGCAAACAAAGATAAGTCTTCAAAAATTCTCCAACCTAATCTTCAATGATCTTCAAAACCTCAAAGTGCCTAAATCTACAAACACACAATGAAGGAGAAAGAAATGGTGAATGCTAGGGCATGTGGGTTTGCTTTGGTCAAACCCCTTTTTAGGTAATTAAACCAAAATGAAGAAAGAATATAATGAAGCATGAAACAATGGAGTTAATACCTTTCCATGATTATTGATCTTGATTTTATATAGCAATTTAGATGAAGAATCTACCCTTTAATACCTTATAAAGCTATCTTGATGATTTAGAATACTAAAAACCCTAGCTTGCTTGACTTGAGGTGGAAGATTAAGGATAAACAAGATGAGTGAGTTAATATTTAGGGTTTAGAGGCATGTTTTTATAGTAAATTCACCTTATTTTCCTATTAATTTGATCCCCAAGGATGACATCAAGGAGAAATAAACTTAAAGTCTAAAATTTCTTGGTCAAAACTCAAAAATAACCCAAATGGAACTAATTCACCATGTTGGGTGGCTGAGTCCCACCTGGCAGGGATCAATTCACCCAGATGGGTGACTTAGTTATAGAGGTGCCCTCTTGATAGCTGGAATGTTGGGGAAGGAGGATTTCCAATTCTTATGTTGATTTCATCGGGTATTTGATCTAATTATGCCTTCAGATACACAATATGGGGCCATAGGGTCCTATTAATGATGATGTAAAGAGTAATTAGGACTTGGGAACAAATTTCAATGTGAAAGTGTAATTAAATGCACTTTACATCATTAAAATGAGGTCCACAGAGCCTAGAAAGGCACAACATCCAATGTGAATGTGTAAGACACATTACAACACTAGATTAACACTAAGTTTAATTTACAAGCCTTCTAGATTGATGTGATAATGCAGTTAAATACATATTATATCATTGAATTAGGGAAAGATAGGTCCATTAAGTCTAGAGAGGAATGAAAGCCTTTTACAACACTTTACAACACCTTCACAATACATTGTTAGACACATTTTATTCATTTTTGCAAGGGTCGAAGACCTAGTGTGGATGTGTAAAACACCTCGCAACACCAAATAAATGCCTCATTAATTCCAATTAGTCATCAATTATTCCCATATCAAGAAAAGTATACACTTTTTGGTGACACATTAAGCCCCCACTTTAGTGAGAGGATGAACTTGCTTCAAACTCACACTAAAGTAGACATTCAGGAGGAGTCCAACTGTATGAATGGGGATGACAATGTGTGACAAAGATCAAAGGAGGTTGTGCAAGCCCATGATCCAAGATCTTAAGTCAAGCCATCATAAGCGCAAGAGGACACACGCATAGTGAATGACTTGTAGTGAAATGAGATACATGATCATGAAATGGAAAGAACTAGAAAGAAGAGATAAGTGAAAATGAAAGAGGAGATCAAGCTTCGAGCATTTTTCTAACATGTTGTGGATCAGATCTAGGTTGTTTGTTCAGAAAAGGAAATGCATACTCACTCTGAGGTGATGGAACCAATGGCTATCCACTGGGTGAGAAGGACAAAGTATACTCACTTTGGGGCCATGGAACTTCTGGTTGTCCATGGGGTGATAAATCCACAAGATGGATATGGGGAAAATTCATGCCTCGAAATTGGATTCCCTCTCAACCATATCAAAGTTATACCTCCTGATAACTTTAATAAGGTGCCACAATGAAAAGGATTTTCTAGCTCTATGAGGTAAGTAAAAATTTGTATGCTTGACACTCATAGACATTGTCAATGGTCTAAGGAATGTTCAAAGGAAATTTTCTTTATTCATGCAAGGTCTCATCTTAGGGGAACATCATGCTCAATGTCTCCAAGAGAGGAAAAGTGCAAATGGTCTCATCTTGTTTCCAAGAGAGGACAAGTGCAATGCCTCATCTTGGGCAACATTGTACCTAATGTTTCCAAGAGAGGAAATCACAAGAAAAAGAAAATTGAATAATGAAATGTGAATGTTGGTGTATGCCTCTACTTTAAAGCGGTTGCGAAAACTAGTAATATTAGCAATTACCTTAAAGTAAAAGAAGAAGACATGAGAGATTACTCATAAATCCCTATGCCAAGTCATATGTCTCCTATAAGCTACATCATGAATAAGTATGCCACATGCAAGCCAACTTAAGGCATGTCGTCCACATACCAAGCTTGTTCTTATATGTTCATGAAAGGTTAACACCTAGCCGAAAGAGGCAATGACAGGTGACATACTAGAACAAGGCTACCCAACCCCCTTTCCCCCACTTACTGCAAGATAAGGGTGAGTTGAAATGGTTGATGAGGGTATGTGCAGGATCATGATGGGCCAAAAAGTGGTAATATGATGGGTATTTGTAGGGTATTTGGCTGACAACTTTTTTTTAACCCAAAATTGATGAAATGAAAAGTATTTTTAAAGGAGATTTTCAGATTTTTGGTAATATAAATTATGCTTTACTTTGAATTTAATAAATAATTATTATTCATTTCTAGTTGAATTACGACTAAACCACTGATTGATAGGTTGATTGAAAAACATCTATAGCTTTCAAACGGTATCACTTTTTTTAGAATCCAAAACATGCATCACATTCAATGCTTCGCATATTATAGGATTAAAAAAAAGAAATTTGAATTTCATGAAGTTTTGACCAAGTTAAGGTGGTCAGACATACGAATTTTTATATTTTTTAAAAGTTGTAATAAAAAAATCACAATTAATTATTTACTTGGAAAAACATTACAAAAAAATATGCATCACATCCGGACATGAGTCCTCTACTTATGTCTAAATTATTATTAAAAATATTATCATTTTATTGTGGTTAGGGTGGTCAGACAAACACCTACTTCTTATTTTTTCCCTGAAATTTAAGTACTATTGCATTGAAATTTAAAACTTTTACCAAATATATTTATTTATTTTTTAAATAAACCTAGTAGTTTAGAAACTGCATTCAATTTGCTACAGATTCTATTGTTACATATTTTTAAAATAATATAGATAACTTATTCAAATTTTTACGTCAAGTTTGCTAACTCTAATTTTTTTGAATATGTTTGCCACTTAAGGGCCTATTTTTTCCATGATGATCCTGCACATACCCATGAGATGCATTCTAGAATGAAAATTAGTAGCAATTAGAGGAATTAGGTGCCCCCATAGAAGAAAGAATACCAAACTCCTAAAATGTTGGATTTTACTACCAAAATCCTTACACTCATTAGTAGAATGATCATGAACTCTGTGATGTGCACAAAATGAAGTCCTATAATAGGATTTCTTTTGAGTTCTTGGGTAGATACATATCAAGTGATCTTGGAGGATTCTTGATAAGATACCTTCTTGATCAATGGGAGAAGGTGGTCCTATAGTTTGTGACAAAGATGTTTCTTGCTTAGTACAATATGTCATACTTATGCAAGACTATTAAGATTGTGAGATTTTGTTCTCTCCTTTATAGGAGGGTGAAAAATCTAACGAATTCAATTCATTAGTGTTATGTGTGATGACATTGACATTAAGTGAAGAGTTCTTTGTTTATTTCATATTTTCTAAAGGAGAACTTTCTAGACTAGCAGTGTCTATCAATTCAAGGTGTACGACGGTTAAAGTTGTCTTAGAAGGATGTTTTGTGATAGTATTGATGTTGAGGGAAGGCTTGATTACTTCTATCAAAGGACAATAACAAATACTATGAGTTTTTGGTTGTGTGATATGATCTATAGGATTGCATATACCTTGTTTATGAGCACCACATCCTTTTCCATTATAGCCAAGTTGTTTCATAAGTTCATAAACTTTTCCATAAATATTTTTCATTGTGTTCATCAAAGGTTGTTGTATTATTTGTTATTTTTTGGTCTAAAGTGGTTTAGGTGGATGCTTTCGAAGGGTCTTCTGAGTTGTGTGTTTCCATGATTGTGTGTTTGTTTCCCTTAGTTGAATCTTTATTTATGATCTTGCACTCATCCATAAGTGTTGGTGTAAAGTCTAAGGAACCCCAACCATAATCTAATAGCTCATTACTTGTTCAATATGTTGTTTTTTGTCTTTTTGTTGTATAGGTTCCACTTGTGTAGTTCGTGTTGAAGTGTTTAAATGATTCGCTTTGTTTTGTCTAATGTTCAAACAACTATTTGGATCAGGGTTAGCATCGAGGATGTGCACTTGGTTGTTGTTAATGTATTTCATTTTACAATGAAGAGTTGAAGGAACTGCATTCATCTCATGAATCCACAACTTTCCTAGAAGAATATTAAAGGAAAGATTATGAGGCTTGAAATGGACCGGTGTTTGCAATGTGGCCACTCCAACTGTAATAGGAAAAGTTATCACACTGAGCAATTTCTTTTCTTCATTGTCAAAGCCCTTAATAGATATAGAATGAGGTTGTATTTTTTATTTATCCACTCTAAGCCTATCCAAGATGTTATGCTACACACATTAAGGGATGAGCCATTATCAATAAGGGTTTGCTTTATCCCTATTATGGTGTATTGAGCAATGATCATGAAAGCTTCATTTTGTTTTTGCACATCCAAAGGGGGGAGTTCACTTTGGTGGAAAATAATGTGAACATTTAATCCTTGAATTGTGGTTACTATGTCATTTGGTTGCACATTAGAAGGGATAGGAACTTATTATAAGGCCATTTGAAGCATAGTGTGATAGGTAAGTGAATTTTGGAGAAAATCCCATAGGGATATCTTTGCAGGAGTATGCTTGAGTTGTTCAATAAGATCATACTCTATATGATTTAATCAAGGAGCACTTGGAAATATAGGATTAGGAAAATTTAATGGTGTTGGGGTGAGTTAGTGTGGTCACGGATTGTTTATAGTGTAGTGTGTGTGAGAAACAACATCATGCTTAGGTGGGTAAAGGGTAAACTTAGGTTTAGGTGGAGGTTTATGTGATGATGCGTAAAGGATGAGTTTTGGTTGGAATTGAGTTTGTTTTTCTTGTGAAGGTGGGTAGAGAATTAGAGGGTTCTTAAGATGTCCCACATGGTATGTATGAGGTCCATTGATTGAGGGGGGTCTAATGGACACTTGCGTGTTAATAACCTCAGTGATCTTGGTTTGATGTATCTCTAATAAAGGGAAATCTATAATCACCTTTTGATCTAAAGAAGACATGTTACTATTTTTTCCATTTTCTAACACCATAATATTCTCCCTAGGAGATATTTTTTAGGAGAACTACAAATCAAATGTTCTTGACATTCATGGATTGGTTATTTTAAAATGACTTCATCACAAGTAGGGGAATGATCAATTGTTGAATTTTCTTGCTCGATAAGGGTTTTCCTAGGTGAAGGGGAACAACTAAGATTCTCATTACTATCATTGATTGTGTTTTCTAACAAAAAAGTATCTTCTTTACAACAAGGAGAGATACTAGAAGGACAAATGTTAGTGTGATGATTACCTATGGTTATGTTATGTCGGTTATGAATATTTTGTCCACTAAGAGAGGTAAAAGGAGAGAAACAACTAGGATTCTCAAAACTCTCATGAATTGGTTCTTCTACCAAAATGTCTTCTTTTCCAATAGGAGAGATATTAGGAGAAGAACAAATATGATCATTAGGAATGTCCAAGGCTATATTCTCTTTCACTAAAACACTCTCAGAGGGAGGAGATAGGAAATGTTTCTTAACATGCCTATGTATGTTAGACACAAATATTGTTTGAAAAAAAATGAAAAGCACATGTAACCATTTGATGCAATGTTCTAGAAATATAAACAATGTATATCCAAATATGCAAGACACTCTTATCCAATGTATGCAAAGCTTTAAGAATGCAAGCAATGTATATCAGAGAATGAACAACACTTTCATCAAACTTATGCAATTTTCTATGAATAGAAACATTGTGTATGCAAAAGTGAAAAGTAATTTTAATCCATGTTATTCAAAACTTAAGAAATTTAAGCATGTTCAGATCTAATGATGCTTCTAATTTAAATGATTTCAAAAATGACTACCCTATATTGATGTTTTTGAGCTAAATGCATAAAACAAATGTTCCTGAAACTTTATAGACTCATGGTATATGATACTAGGAGGATTAGAAAGCACATAAAGGAGGTTTTGAATATTGTAATAGATAGTTAAAAATATGGAATGGGACAAAGTCACCCAGAATCATGAATTAGTCCTAGTTAGGGTTTTTTCATAATTTTTAGAAAATTTTAATTGGTTTTGATGATTTTTAGTTTGTATGACTTGAATACTAAATAAAATTTTAGTTTTCAGATGTTTTTCAATGATTTAAAATGCAAAAATGAAAACTATATGCAGTTTGCACTAATGCAAAATTTTAATACCCTAGAATGGAAAATAACTAATGCAAAATGCAACATACAAATGCAATGTTAATGCAAGAAAAATCTAGGATGATGATGGAATCCAAATTAGAAAATAAATTATTCAAAAATTAGGTTCACCAAAATGTGGAAAATTATTTTGGCACCCTAGGTTTCTGTAACTCTTCTATGGTTTTTCACCTAGAAGAAGAGATATGGATCCAAAATGCTAATGTCTACAATCAAGATTAGTGTAAATATTGATGCAATATGGATAGATACAATGTCTAAAGGGAAAAAACTAGTAAAATATGTTGACCATTAATGTAAAGCCTAAGAAATGTAACTTGTTTAAAAATGTGATAAATGACCTAGAAATGTAAACAAAACTAGACAGAAAGTTATGAAACATAATGTGTGCACCTAGAGGTTCAAAAAGGATGGCATGGAGGTATGGAATCTTGAAAAAATTGTTGCAAAATATGACTGGGACACTTGTGCCAATCTGGGTGACTTAGTCCCAAATATGGAAAAACCACTCTCAGGCCTATTTCAGCTAAATGGATGTCTAAATCTGCAAAAAACACTAAAATTCATGTACAGTGGGACTAATTCACCATTAATGGCGACTTAGACCACTTTTTTATTTCTAAAATTTTGAAAGGGGAAACATAAGCCCTTGGTTTTCACTTTGATTCTTTACATGTGTTTGCTTCTGAAACCCTGATTTTCAAGCCTAAAAGTGACTTTTAGTGGGTATTTTGGCTTTGAAAGCAAAGAGAGGTCTTCAAAAAGTCTCCAACCTAATCTTGAATGATCTTCAAACCCTTAAAGTGCCTAAATCTACAAACACACAATGAAAGAGAAAGAAATGGTGAATGTTAAGGCATGGGGATTTGCCTCGGTCAAACCCCTTTTTAGGTAGTTAAACCAAAATGAAGAAATAATGTAATGAAGCATGAAAAAATAGAGTTAATACCTTTGCATGATGATTGATCTTGATTTTTTGCAGCAATAGATGAAGAATCTACCCTTGAATGCCTTAGAAAGCTATCTTGATGACTTAGAATGCTAACAACACTAGCTTTCCTGACTTGAGGTGGAATATTAATGATGAATAAGATGAATGAGTTAATATTTAGGGCTTAGAGGCATGTATTTATAGGAAATTCACCTTATTTTCCCATTAATTTGATCCCCAAGGCTGGCATGGAGGACAAATAAACTTAAAATCCAAATTTTCCCACTCAAAACTCAATAATAACCCAAATGGGACTAATTCACCATGTTGGGAAACTTAGTGCCACCTGGCAGGGACTCATTCACCCAGATGGGCAACTTATTCACAGAGGTGTCCTTTTGATAGCTAGAATGTTGGGGAATGAGGATTTTTATTTCTTATGTTAATTTCATTGGTTATTTGATCAAATTATGCCTTGGGATGTGCAATATGGTGTCATAGGGGCCTATGAATGGTGATGTAAAGAGTAATTAGAGCCCGGGACACAAATTTCAATGTGAAAGTGTGATCAAATGTACTTTACATCATTAAAATAGGGTCCACATAGTCTAGAAAGGCACAAAATCTAATGTGAATGTGTAAGACACATTACAACACTAGATTAACACTAAGTTTATTTTATAAGCCTTCTAGATTGATGTGATAATGTAATTAAATACATTGTATATCATTAAATTAGGGAAATATAGGTCCATTAAGTCTAGAGAGGTGTGAAAGTATTTTACAACACTTTACAACACCTTCACAAGACATTGTTAGATGCATTTTATTCAGTTTTGCAAGGGTCCAAGACCTAGTGTGGATGTATAAAACACCTCACAACACCAAATCAAGGACTCATTAAGTCCAATTTGTCATCAATTATTCTCTTATCAAGAAAATTAAACACTTTTTGGCGACAAGGGAGATAAAAGAACAAATAATCTATAGATAAATTTCTAAAAGTGCACTTTCACATTATTAACTAATGAAGAAGAGGTGGAGAATATTTTCTAGACATTGCTATTAACTAAAAGATAGGTTTTGAGAAAAATATGAATAAAAAAGTTATATTGTATAGTAGTTTATAAGTTCTCACATGTAGAAATACTTATTGAGAGTAGCGATTTACCTCTAGAAGTAAACTAGATACTATAATAATTTGAAGAGAGTATGTCCAATGAGTTATTGCAAGGATCATTAGTGATCAAGTTTACTTGATCCCAAGAGTGATTTTTTCCAAAAAATATTACTTAGAAATTATTCCTTATAGAAATGAATATGTTAACAATCAAGTATGATAGACACTAAGAGGTTTAAGAATTAGAGAGATTCTTATCTCATGTATAATTGGTGACTTGAGGATGTGCATATATTCTCAAGCCATCAACAATATAAGTATTAGGTTTCAATTTCATTTACCTAGAATGGATGATATAATGGACTAGTTGGGGAAGGCTAAGTATATTAGTAAAATTTCTTTAAAAATTGGATACCACTAAATTAGGATAGTAGAGGGTGATGAACATGCAAAAATATTTCTCAGGAAAAGGAGCGGATACAGGGGTGGTTAGTGATGATCTTTATACTGCCAAATGAACATATATATTTACATGGCTAATGAACAAAATGTTGAAAATCTTGTTGGATAATTTTATAATAGTTTATAATTAAATTGAAGAAGCATAATTTTGAGTAGGAAAAATTATTCTATTTTAAATTTTATCTCAGCTAAGGTGTTGTAAATATATAAGGAAAATTTGAAAACTATTTTGGAATGGTTTACACTTAATAATGTCTTTGATTTTAGAGGTTTCAATGGTCTAGTCATCCTCTACCATAGGTTTATTTAGAATTTTAGTAGGATATGGGCACTTATCACCAATTAAATAAAAGGGAATATGAAAGAGTTTAACTGGATAATAGTATTTGATAATATATTTGATACTAAATAAATGAGGTCATATAAGACAAGGTGTTAGCCATAGTAAATTTAATAAAATTATTTTAAGTGGGTCATTATTTTTATATCACATCCTTGGGAGTGGTTCTCAACCAAGAGGGAATACCCAAAGATTATTTCAATGAGAATTTTAATGATTCCAAGAGAAATTATTCAATTTATTATCAAGTCTATAATGCCATAGAGTAAACATTGAGGAAATGTCAATATTATCTAGTTATTAAGGATTTTTTTAATATCATGGATCACAATACTTTTAAATAAACTAACAGCTAAATTAAGCTCAATTTTTTCTACTTAAATTGGGTCCATGTCCTACATGGATGTGTTATTTTTTTTTATCCAACAAATTTGGAATTCAAGAAAATCATTGAATTCTTTGAATATGAGATTGTGGACATGGAAAAAGTAATCCTTATACTTTTTCTCATGTTTAGGCCCTCCTAGTGGACTTTGGCTTGATTTTTCCTAGATTTAATGTTGTAACGTGGCCAAAAAATTCACATTAGGTTTTAGACCCTTGTGAATCATTAAGAATTATAGGATGTCTTGTAAAACTATTGTGAAGTGTTGCAACCCACTTTCTCACTTTTCTAGGACCCTTTCATTACAATTCACTTAAATAACTTCTTTTTATCACTTACCAAGTCTTATTTCAAAGTGTTGTAAAGAGTTGTAACAAACTCACACTTTTCTAGGATTGTCATCACTAATTTGACCCTTTCTTATGTTTGAATGACCCCTTAATGCACTTTTCGACCCTAATTAAGTGTATTTTTGAGAATAATCATGTTAAACAACATTAAATACACTTTAATTCCTGACACCCAATAAAATTTCCCTACTGGGACCAAGTCATCACCTGGGGTGACTTAGTCACACTAGGCACAAAAACCAAAATTATTTTATTTTTTTGGCTGGATTTTGTTCTCTTAACCTTAAGGTTGGCCTACGATTTGTTATTTTATGGAAATATTGTAAAATCAAGTATAAATAAAGTGTTTTCCCCTCATTTTTCATCTCCTAATCTCCTACAATCTTCTAATTTCCTAATTTCTTTAGTGCATTTACTTAATCATTCTAAAGTATTCTAAGCATTATGAAGCATCTATTGGAGCATCTTCTTGCATATCTTTAGATTTCAACATCAAGGGTTTGGTAAGTTGTAGCATTCCATTTTTTTCATTCATCATTCTCTCTTTATTTCATTTCATTTTCAAGGGTTTGATTACCAAATTGGGGTTTGACAAAGGAAAACCCCTATTATCTAACCCTTAACCCTTTCCCGCGTCTTTGCATGTGTGTTTTTAGGTCTTGTATGCATATTTTTCAAAGAGAAAAGTGCTAAAAAAAAATTCAACTCATGAAAGTCATTCAAGTCAACAAAGACCTACTTGAAGCTTGGATACCTCTTTGAGCCCATTTTGTATAGTGTTAGAATCCGACACCGCTCAAGAAGAGGAATGCAGATCGATTGCTATAGATTCCTTCCCTGAATTTTTCAAGATTCCTAGGTGGACCAAGTTGCAATCTATTGCTAATTAGTCCCAGTTCTAGGCCTAAAAAGCAATTTTTGCATTTTTGAATACCCATTTGGCAGAAACCTATTCTAGTAGAATCTCCTCAAAATAGGACTAGGTCGCCCAGCTTGGTGTAAGTGTCCCAGTTGGCTTCAATAGAAAAATATGTAGGATTACAGAGCCCCTCTGTATCACATTTCAGTTTCTAGGTGCACCTCTCCAGTCTTGTTCATTTCTATTATTGTTTACTTGCATTGTTAGGTCATCTTGCATACATCACTGTGTTTTCAGACAACTTACATTTCTTAGGTTTTGCATTAATGAGTCATTTATTTTATCATTTTATTGCATTCATACATTACATTTAGGCATATTCCATTCATATTTACATTAGTTTTGAGTCTATACATTGCCCATTTTGGCCCATATTTCTCCTTTTAGGTGAAAAACCCTAGAAGTGTAATAAAGCATTAGGGAGCCAAAATATTTGGCCACATTTTGGTGAACCCAACTTTAGAGAATTTTAATTCTAATTTTTATTGCATTCACATCCTAGGCATACCTTGCATCAATATTGCATTAGGTTTTCCATTGTTTAAATTGCATCCTGGGGTTTTAAAAAATTGCATTAGTGAAAAGCTCATATACCTTGCATTTTTGCATTAGATTTCATTAAAAATTCTAAAAATTATGCATATTCATACTTTTCTGCATTTGAACATCTGAAAAGCATAAAATTTCATTTAATTTTTTTGAAAAATCTCAAAAAAATCATGACTTGGACTAATTCGCTACACTGGGCGACTTAGTCCTACACAGTCTACATTGTGCTTTCTAGAATTTTCTACCCTTTTGTTTTTTGTTATTACATATTTGTTATAGTTTCCAAAATTTGAGTTATTAGCATTTTATTACTCTTAGTTTACATTGCATTTGCATTCACCCGCATTTAAAAACCTTTGTATGAGTGTTTGGTGTCCTTTTGCTAATACCTTAGTGAGAAGAAGTTCAAGAATCATGTCATCCCATGATAATACACTCATTGTGGATCATGGGTTATCTAAAGCTTCCACTCCTAGTATTGCAACTAGTACACTACACTTGGATCCTACATTTAGTAACTCTTTTCCTTCCAATAACATGCAAGTTGACACAAAAAATGACCACATTCCGCAAGACAAAATAATTAACATTCATGAGGAATTTACACATCTCCAACATCAAGTTTGTCTTGAAAATATTTCAACCAATGTGATTCCTACTATAGAAAAAATTCATCATATGCTTGAATGTGATGAAGGCCTAGATGTTATAAAACAAATTTTTGAGATATACCACAAAAATGTTCCTTCCACCTCTAGTACATATCAACTAGCAAATGTTGTGGCTAGCTAAGGAGGAGCTAACACTCCTCCTCCCTCAACAATAACATCCATACCTACCTATACCACTCCTCAAGTCACAAAAATAATGTAATATGTTAGTAATGTGATTCCTTCCTTGACTATTCTTGCTAGCATTCCTAATTCTTATATGGCATCACATGTTCTATACTTTTCCACCATATAATCTATAAGCACTTCATTCACTTGCCCTACCACTACATACACTCCATCACCACTTTCCCTTCCACCTCATACCACTTACACTGACCCTCTCATAACACAACTTTTCCAAACCATCTCCTCCATGCAAAAACAAATATCCACCATCAATCAAAACCAAAATGGACCTGCCACCTATTATGTCTGAAGCATCCCACTATCTTTGGAAATATTATGGATCCTAATGCCACAAGCAATAGAGATTCCTAGATTTGAGAAATATGGGGGGAATGGAGATCCTTCTAACCATGTTAATGCTTACACCGATGTATGTAGTGGCTTTGTCCTTGATGATCAACTATTAGAAAAACTATTTCTTAGGACTCTAAAAGACACTTCCTTGGAATGGTCCTCATCTTTACCAAAAAATTCAATTTGTTAATTCAATGAACTAGTTGATGCATTTATAAATCATTTCCAATTTCATATGACTACAAAGAAGACCTTGGCCGATTTGACGAGATACAAACAACATGAAGAAGAAAAGATAATTGATTTTATATCACAATATTAGTCCCTTTATTCTCAAATCAATGTCAAGATTCTTGATCCACATCTTCAGAAGATGTCTATAGAAAAATTGCAAACTAAACTTCAATAAAAAGTCACCATGATGAAATTTCCCTCCTTTATGCACTTGTGTACTGTCCTTTGCAATTATAATAATTTGATCAGTAGTTGTGATGCAAATTCCACTTGTAGATGAGTTAAGAAGTCTACGCATGTCAATCAAAACAATTCACAACCATTTAGAAAGAAAAAAAAGGGTTCTTATAGTTCAACCCCCCTCAACAACCAACTCAACCCATAAACAACCAAGTAACAACTATTAAAGCCACAATACCTTATAGTTATGGCGATCCAAAAAGATAGTTTACACCTTTACTAGACACTCTTCATAACACAATGACCCAACTTTTACAACAAAAAATGATTACTTTACCTACTGTTAAACCACAAGATCCCACTAAGCCTTTACCTCCAAACTTTAAATCCAATGCTTATTCCCATTATCATAGACAAAATGGACATGACACGAAAAATTGTAAGTGTCTTAAACACCTTGTGAAAGACCTCATTGATTTCGGTTGTCTATCCATTGGAGGTGTTAATGGTCAAGGAAATAAGTTTGTTGCCCCTCCAAATAATTTTTTTCAAATTTTTACTAATCCCATGCCTAAACATAATGTTTCATTTATCAAAGCTAGTGAAACTCCACAGAAGGATGTTATGAATGTTCATACAGATGTTGAACATTTTGATCCTATTCCACATAGCATTACTATTAATCCTATGGATGAAATGATATGTGCAATAGATATTATCCCTTGCAAGGGAAAACCTAAGAAATATCTTGATATTACTTTCTCCTCTAAGGACATGCTTCCAAATCTCCTTGATGGTCCTCTTTACATAGTCGACTATATTTGTGATAAGCCCACCAATGGGATACTCATAAATCCCACCTATGGAGAGAATGTGATCACTAAGCAATTTTTGGTATTGGGTGATCCCACAAACCTGGTTTACGATTTCTAGGAGATTTTGATTTTTGTTTGAAAATCACATATTTTTAGAAAATATAATGATTTAAGCCTTAAAAAGTTTCATTTGAAGCATTCCAATTGAAGAGGGTTTGATCAAACTACCTTATATCAAACCCCCTTGGATCTAGAAGCTCACTAGTTTTAAATCATACCTATAACAGAGTCTCCTTTAATACACCTATCAAAATGCTAATAAAAAACTACTTTTGATATACCCTTTAGGGGATCAAATGAATTCATTTAATTTTTTTTTTTGTAAGTATGTAGTCCTTATTATAAGATTCCCAAAAAGTATAATTTTAAATAAATTTAATTTAATTTTTATATTTATTTTTTATTTCTTGTGAATGTAGGTTTTTCACTGAAAAACAAGCTCTTTGTTCTGCACATGTGAAAAAATAGAAGATTATCAATTTTTTTTTTTTTAAATATGAGTGCACCAGATATTTATTTCCTTGATCAAACAAAAATAAAATTGAATTTTAATACATGCAAAAAAAGTTGTGTTATATGGTCCACCTATGTATGAATTGTAATTGGTTTGACTTCGAAACTTGATTAAGGAAAAAATATTCAATAAAACACTAGGAAATCAATTGGAAGCACTAGATATCATAGTTACAAATCTAAATTTGAAAAAAATAGAATTTTATCCCTCATGGAAAAAAAATTAGGTGTTATACGGTGAGTGTCACTCCTTAAAAATGGTGTTTACTGAAAAAAATAGTTTTCGAAGGAGATGGAAAAAGAAGTGCAATATGATTCCAAATTTTTTGAAAAAAAATATATTTAGAATCTACAAACAAAATGCCACAAATCAGTAGTTTTCATCATCTTCAAATTCCTCGCAATTTAGCCACTATAAGTGCCCAAAAGTGAAGATTTAGTCAGAAAAATTTAGTTTAGTGTCTAGTCTGGCCAAAAATTGTAAACCAGTATTGTAGGATCACCCTATTACATGATATTTATCAAGATGATTATGATAAACCTACAACATGAATCAAAACACACAATGGTTTTTCTTGGCCTATGATAGGATCAATCGTCCTTCCATTACAGATAGGACCAAAAATAGTGGATGTTGCATTCTGCATCATCCTACAGTTGGCCCAGTTTCATTTGACACTAGGCCATCCATGGCTTCACTCAATGAAGTCTTTCCCTTCGGTCATACACAAATTTTTAAAGTTTCCATTTGACAATTACATATTCATTGTTCACCACAGTGGCTTTAACCCTTTGTCTTCTAAAGGAAACTTCTCCTTATAAGCCTTTTGGCCTAAGCCCATGGAACCTATAATGCCTCACAAAGACTTTTTTATTGCTTACCAAAAATTTAAAGCCAAGAAAATTGTATAATTCTCCCTCTGCAACATGTCCCCATCCACTTCTGACACCCCTATCCTAGATGAAACAATGGTTCAACCCGAACATGAACCAACCCCTCAAACTCAACCAACACCTGAAACTTCCCCACATCATCCAAATGACCACGAGATAATGATAACAACTCCATCCCACCTTGTATAAAAAAAATTATAAAGAAAAGGAGAAATTGGATGAACAACCTTCCATGGTTCCTTTCATTCCTCCCCTTAGGGATGAAATGCAACCTATGATTGATCAAGCCACTCTTTCACAAAAACAACTTGATAATAAAACCAAATGAAATAGAGGAGCTCGGGTGCATAGGCGTAGACGTTGTGCCCTTGCTCACAAGTTACAAGATCAAGAAAATAAATAAAATCAAAATTTTCACTTGATAGAAGCAATGCATGGTGACCCTCCTCCCCAATCACAACAAAATAATCCAATACAACAACCATAATCTATGGTACACCCTTAATTTGGCATTATCATTCATCCTCCTATTGTGATTAATCAGGATGATGATGATGAGATTAATAAAATAGATGAAGAGGTGAATAATGATCTGAATAGATTATTTTCCTCTTCCATGAGCTTAAATGATAAATCTCCTACAAAGAGTGTAGAACCTGGTGCTTCCCCTAATTTGTCACTTGCACTTGTCCCTTTGGCTAGTTTCCCACCCTCGGCATATCAGGAACATGATTGGGAGGCGGATGACATGCATTTTCCTTACTAGTCTTTGGCATTTTCTTTTTGTTTTTCTTTTATCTGTTTGCATGTGCGTAACGTGTTCTCTCATGATGTGTTGTTAGATGTTCTATATCTCTTTCTGACATTCCTCTATTTGTGTCTTCATTCTTCTCTATCATACACTGCTTTCACCTTTTTTTAATTTTTATTTTGTTTTTCTTTTGGGGATGACTTAAGGAATTGAGACCAAAATTATGTATCTCTCATGTTAACCCCAAAAGATTTTTCTTTTTCTTTCACCTTTTTCATTTTATTTTGCTTGTGTTTTCCTTTTGGGGATGATACAAAGCTTCGAGACATCCTATGTCTTTTCAATTTTGACCCAAAAGGATCTTTCTTTTTCTTTGTTTTCTTTCTCTTTGTGTCATTCTTCTAGTTCTATGCATTTGGGGGATGATGATATTTATGAGCTCCTTACAAAACATTGTAGCAAAGAATATACTAACCCCAAATCCATAGATCCCTTATGTGTTTGTTTTTTTCCTTTTAGGGTCAATCCCTTCCCTTTCTTTTTCCTTTCTCTCACATGACACAACCTTACTAAAAAATGTATGACTTGGAATAGGGGCCTTCCAAGTTGGTTCTCATATATTTCTTTCGGTTTGCATTTTTTATTTTCTACTTTAAAGTAATTGCTCGTAGTACGATGTGCAACAATTCCTTTAAAGTGGGGGCATACATTGGCATTATTCATTTTATATTTTTTTCCTCTTTCCTAGTTCTTAGTGCAACCTTGTTATTTCATACGATGTGTTTTTTCATTTTGTGGATGACATTGGGTGTGATGTCCTTCATCAGCATGATCTATCTTAGCATATTGCATTCCTCTTAGTGGTTTGATGCAACACACTCAATCCCCTAACTTGCAAATTTTTTATTCTTTGATGGGTCCTCTCTTGGAGACATTAGATACAATGTTGCCTAAGTTAAAGACCTCACATGAACTAAGCAAGACTCCTTTGAACATATTTTCCATGTTGCATTTTTGCATTTTTTATATGGCCACCTTGTATAACATAGCTTGCATGTGTGTGGTGTCATCACATTTTTTCTTGAGCTCCAAGCATACGAAGTTTTGTTTGTCTCGTGAAGCTCAAAATACCATTTTCTTTTGTGGCACCTTATTAAAGTTATCAAGAGGTATAACTTTGGTATGGTTGAGTAGGAAGCCCATTCCGAGGCATGAATTTTCTCCATAGCCACCTACTTGTCTCTGAGTGTATACCATCCATGAGTGTATGTTCCTCACCCTTTTGGCCTTCTCACCTAGTGGATAGCCATGAGTTCCATCACCTTAGAGCGAGTATTCATTTTATTTCTAAACAAACGACCTAGATATGATCCACAATGCGATAGAAAAATGATCAAAGCTAGATTCAACTCTCTCCCTTTCTTCTCCTCTTCTTCTTCATTAACATCATTCTCATGTGTGTTACTTGTGGTCATATTTAGTTTTCCATGGGATCTTCATCTTGGGGGCTTCATCATCCCTCTTGATCATTTTTGTCTCATCTTGCTAAGCATTAGTTCATTAAAACCACTCTTGATTGCATGTTCAGCTACTTTAGTGTGAGTTTGAAGCAGGCTCATCCTCTTAATAAAGTGGGGGCTAACTATGGACATGAAAAAAGTAACCCTTCTACTTTGTATCATGTTTAGGCCCTCCTATTGGAATTTGGCTTGATTTTTCCTAGATTTAATGTTGTAATGTAGACAACACATTCACATTAGGTCTTGGACCCTTATGAATCATTAAGAATTCTAGGATGTCTTGTAAAAATGTTGTGAAGTGTTGCAACCTACTTTCACACTTTTCTAGGACCCTTTCATAATAATTCACTTAAATAACTTCTTTTTATCACTTACCAAGTCTTATTTCAAAGTGTTATAAAGAGTTGTAACAAACTCTCATGCTTTTCTAGGCTTGTCATCACTAATTTGACCCTTTCGTATGTTTAAATGACCCCTTAATGCACTTTCTGACCCTAATTAAGTGTATTTTTTAGAATAGTCTCATTAAACAACATTAAATACACTTTAATTCTCGACAGCCAGTAAAATTTCCCTAGTGAGACCATGTCACCACCTAGGGTGACTTAGTCCCACTAGGCACAAAAATCAAAATTATTTTAATTTTCTGGTGGGATTTTATTCTCTTAACCTTAAGGTTGGCCTGTGATGTGTTTTTTTTTAAAATATTGTAAAATGAAGTATAAATAAAGGGTTTTCCCCTCATTTTTTCATCTTCTAATCTCCTACAATCTTCTAATTTCCTAATTTCTTTAGTGCATTTACTTAATCGTTCTCAAGTATTCTAAGTATTATCAAGCATCCATTGGAGCATCTTCTTGCATATCTTCATATTTCAACATCAAGGGTTTGATTACCAAATCAGGGTTTGACCAAGGCAAACCCATATTCTCGAACCCTTAACCCTTTTTCCCCTCTTTGTATGTGTGTTTGTAGGTCTTTTGTATGCATATTTTTCAAAGAGAAAAGTGCTAAAATGGTGTTTTCAACTCATCAAAGTCATTCAAGTCAACAAAAATCTACTTGAAACTTGGAGACCTCTTTCAACCTATTTTCTGCAGTTTCAAAACCAGACACTAGTCTAGAAGAGGAGTGTAGGACGATAGCTATAGATTACCAGGTGGACTAAGTTACCATCTATGGTGAATTAGTCCTAGTGCCAGGTCTAAAAATTGATTTTTGCATTTCCAGATACCTATTTGGAAGAAACTTGTTCAGGCAGAATCTCCCCAAAACAAGACTAAGTCACCCAATTCCGTGTAAGTGTCCCAGTTGGCTTCAACAACAAAATCTGCAGGATTCTAGAGCCTCTCTATATCACAATTCAATTTCAAGGTGCACCTCTTAAGTCTTGTTCATTTCTATTATTGTTTACTTGCATTCTTAGGTCATTTTGCATACATCACTATGTTTTCAAACAACTTACATTTCTTATATTTTTCATTAATAATTCATTTCTTTTATTAGTTAATTGCATTTATGCATTGGATTTAGGCATATTCCATTCATATTTGCATTAGTTTTGAGTGTAGACATTTCCCTTTTTGGCACATCTTTCTCCTTTTAGTTGAAAAACCCTAGAACTTAAAGAAATCATTTGTGTGCCAAAATATTTGTCCACAGAGATAAGTATTGTTAATAGGAATTAGAGATAAAGAAATTATTTTTGATAACATGAAAGAGGTGTACGAGGAGTAATCATTCTTGAAGGATGTGTCGATTATATCTAGGGATATAACTAACTAGAATGTATAAAATAACACAAACAAAATAATTTAGAAAAGATATACTATTATGCAAAGGAAAGCAATTATTCATACCTTAGGGGTTAAGTAGAATAAATTTAATTTGAAGTAATAATATTTTTTTGGATTTTAGAATCAATAAAATATTATCATAGCTAGGTAAGAATATAGTACTGTAGACATGCAAAATTAACATTATGCATTCGATCAGATTCAGTCAAATTAGGTCTCACATTAGGCCCACTCATCACTTTCATCCATTCATTAAATAATCTCATTTCCTAAGGTCATTTATCAAATAAATATTATCATTCAACCTTCATCTTGCATCATCCATTTAATTAAATAAATCATGACTTTATTTAAAGTAAATCCAAAATCATATTCCATCATTTTCTGATTTAAATAAATCAAATATCAAAGTCCTAAAATTCAAAGTCACCTAATCAGCATTAAACTAACATAATCATCATCTATTTAATCTAATCATGATTAAAAGATAATCTCACCCACTTGCATTCTCTAGATTTGGCCATTTTCACATGAAATTGGATGTAATTGATTTATCAAAATCTTTATTTTCAACTTGGCATAAAGGGAAAATATTCTCCAAGTTTGAATCTCCCCCCAAGTGGACATGTACACCCAACAGAGCATTTATGAGGCCTTACATGTCTCTTACATGTCCCCTTCCAAGGTCAAACTCAACATTTATTGCAAAATTTGAATTCAAATTTTCCCTCTCATGGGAACTCTTCCCAAATCTTGCACAACCATTGACCACTCACCACTTGACAAGTGTCTTCTTCTCATTGGAGGATCTTTAGTCCCACATTCACCATCTTGGCCAATCTCTCATCAAGAAAATCTATAAAATAAGGCCTTCAATATCATTCATGGATCCGCAATTTTATGCAAGGTTACTCTCTTGGTTTGAGAAATAATCTTGTTCTTAATCTCCATTGCAATACATCATCATTTTAGCTATTGATCAAGGGTTGGGAAAGGGTTACTAGCACATGTAACACCAATCCAATAAGGAATATGTGGTTATCTTGCTTTTGAAATGTCTTCTTGATGTTATTTTCATTGCTTGTGGTATTTCTTTAGCATGGATATGTTATTTCATAGAGGTATTTGGAGATTTGTGTGTTTTAGACTAACCTTTCTAATAAGTATTTGAAGTTGGTCTTACATGCAGATTTAGGGTACTTCATTGTGGCGCTAGAAGGAGGGCTTTCACCATTGGATATATATGTTGCTGAAATTTCTAAATTTGATTAATGTTTCATTATTTCTAAATATCATCATCACTATCATCTTCTATATGCACTGAAGTTCTAAAATATGATAGAGGTGATATTGATTTAGCACAAATCGAAAATTAGTGTTAATATATGATATGCTACTAACATTCCTAAGTTTGATTGATGCTTTGTTGTTTCTAAATATCATTGTTAACTTCTATATACGCTTCCTATTTTGGACTGCCCATGTATGCCTGGAGTATTTTTTTCAACTGATTTTGTTTGTTTCTTGTTACACATATTGAGCAAGTAGCTTGCATATTCATGTCTGATGATTTGCATAGTAGCAGATAAAGTCGTTACCTTTCCTAAATGTGAAATTATATAGAACATGCTGCTCCACAATTTATGTTTTTTAGTTTGATTGGAAACCAGATTTACGCCAAAACCATTTTTATTTTCTGTCCCTTTCGTAAATTGTGTGAAAGAGATGAGCATGTTTGAAAAGTGGTGAAAAGTAGGGAGAGATGTCACTCAAATAAAATTATATCCTTTTCTGATCTGGAAGTTTTCTGACAATGTTATCTATTATGTGGGTGCTTAAGACTTCTTGATGATTATCCTTTCTGTTACCTTTCACAGTAATTGCATGGAATGGAATTCAAATATCTATTAATGTGTCTAATAATTGCGTGAATGTCATCAGAAAAATAATTTCTTATGAAATAGAGCTGTGTCTATCATTTTATAGCCTTAAAGGTCTTTGTGTGCAAAGTATTTAGCTTTGTCTATCGATTTTATAGCCTTAAAAATCTTTGCTCTACTTAAGCGTTATGTTATGAGACTGGGTAAAAATCGATATTCCCTTTAAATGACAGATATAATGAATGCTTTAAATTCTATCATTTAATGGTTGTAGAATCTGTATTTCATTAGGAAATGTGTAGCCTTAAACAAGTACTTTGCATCACTAGTAGAAGTGCGCAATAAAAAGAGAAATGCTAAGGAAAAGTGTGTTGCAGAAGTTTCATCAGGTAGATCATCCTTGTATAGAAACCTTATGCTCTACAAAGTCAACGAGATTCCTTACTTTTTCCTGTAGCATTTTGGTTAATTATCTTCTAGTCATTCACAGATGTATGGCCAAATCTTCACCGTATTTCCCTACTGTTGATTGTCCTTTCCAAAAATTTATGATTGGCATATTTCTCTGGCTCCTCTCCAACTGTAGCTATCATTTTAGTCAACATTTCCTTAATGTCTATGCCGCTGCTTATCATTATGAGCAACCTCAGTCCACCTATTATTTATCAGAAATAAATGAAGTAAATGAGATGAGAGAAGTTGATTTGATTGTATTTTCCTCCTTGGGAATTAAGATTTTGGATTCTACTTTTCTTTTATTTAACACCGAGTGAAGATTTGAAATATTTTCCTCCCAATTGCCTTGCTTTAATTGTATCTTCAGCTAGGCATGATATCATTTTAAGCCCCTTTATGACTTTTGACTTAGTTTCCTTTGGGGAATTTTTTATTTTTCTAATCAAGGCTTTCCTTAAAAATTTAATGGCAAGTGGGATTTTTTATTTCTTTATATAAAATCATTGGTTTTTTTCAAAGAAAAATTGTTCTATTATTTAAAAGAATAATGTTCACAAGGTTATCTTGATCAAACAAACTTGACTCTTATTTAATTGTGTTTCTTGTCTAATAGGTACAAAGGAAAAGCGAAAGCAAAAGGTACAAACAAACAACGAAGGCACAAGGCACAAGGAAAATGAAAGGAGGAGGATCTTCTTTTTAAAACTCAAAGTGTTTTTTAAATGCTTTAAGTGTTTGATCAACACTACTTCACAAAGTTGTTTATCTTTTCATTTTAGAACACTAATTTTCATTTGGGTCTAAAATGAACAATTTGAATTTTCATTGCAAAGGGCTTAAAATGAATCTTAGGACAAACTCACTAGATTTTGTTTGAGGTTAAGAATTGAACAATCAAAACTCACACTTCATTTTGGTGCTTAAAACAAACTCACAATTGCTTTGAAGGCTATAAAATGAACAAGTGCTTGAATTGTGTGATTTTGTCTTTTGAGTGCGTATCCTCTCCCCTTGCGCTTTGTGCGATCTAGGGTGCAAGAGAAACACTCAAAATACATTTTATTGCTTTGAAACACTTTGATTTGGGTTTAAAATTGAACATCTTGTGTGAGTGTGAGTAGGGGCATTTTTGCGTACATTCTCTTTCTTTGTGCCATCAAAGATTGATCGAGTTACGAATTGTGTCTTTGCTTGCTTTTGTTTATCTTAGAGGGCCTGCCTTGGGGAAAAATTACTCACCCAAGGGAACGACTCAACCAGTAACACTCTAAAGCCAAGAGTATTTCCAGCTAGGATATAAATGTGGTTATTAGAAAGAAATGCCAATATCACGCGGTTGACTCTGACAAGATGGATCCGAAAGGGGACTCTTGCCACGTTGGGTCAACTCCTACAAATAGAAAGTCCTTACTAGAACCCATGTGCTAGAATTTACCAAAATCCTTAATCTATTTTTGGTGCAAGAACAGTCGTTCTAAAGCCACCCCACACTTTTACGGTCTTTAGTAGAAATGGAAAACATGCCATGGGAGTTTCATGGGTGTTGATGCTTGGCTGCCGCGTATAAGTGAGTGTTGTGGAGGGGATCCAGTGGGGTCAAGCATCTAACCATTCACTAAAGATAGGCGTATCTGGACTTGTCCAAGTGGGGATTCAACAAATATTGTCTTACACATCCATAGGGCTTGTACTTGTCTTGGTTTGAAAACACAGTGTTGTATTCGAAAACATTTGCAAAACAAACATTCAACATGATTTTCAAAATTTCAAACCTTTTTGAAGAAAAATATATGTTATTGCTTTCCCTTGGGATTCACGTCCTTAGAGGTTCCTAAGCATTGGATTATACCTCAATTTGTCTTCTTGAGTACACAATAGGAAAACCCTTTCCTTAAGTTCATTGAATTTCCACATAAAATATCTTGTGGGGTTTAAAGAAATTAAGACATTGGACATCTTAGTTTGAAACTTTAATCAAAGAGAGTATTTTTTGTAAAATAAAGCCACTAAGCAAAGATAAGAAAAATGAATTTTCATGTGTGATTGGAGACTCACAAATCCCAAAGCAAAAATCATTGAAAATCCAAAAATGAAAGTTCAAATGAAATCAATCCTTGGTTACAAAGGTCTTTAGGAAGCATATGCATGCTCTTCAATACCTAGGTCTAGGAAAACAATGTGGCCTTTTTATGTTCATCTAGGGATCAAAACAAATCAAACCTCTTTCATCCATCTTTCAAAACATCAAATCCATCTCACAAATCATCTTTTGAAAAACCTTGAAATCATCCTTGAAGTACTAGGCTTTGTGACAAAATCAAGCAAACACCAAAATCATTGAGACCAAGTCCTTGAAAACATTTATCAAAATACCTTTGGCTAGGCATGTGTAGATGCATCCTTTTGCATATATTTAGTCAAAGTTATCAAAAATCATCTTGTCTAACTTAGTGTATGTAGATGAATCATTTTCCATATACTTAGTGAAACAATCATCTTGTTTGGGTAGGAGTGGGTAGATGCATCCTTCTCCTCACACATATCCAAAACATCATCCTTTGAACACAACTATCTTTTAGATCATTATCAAACATCTTAGGGTATTTTTTGTTCAAAATCAAAATCAAAATCCAAATCAAGATCCAAGACAAAATCTCAAAATCCAAAAATCAAACCAATCAAAAATCCAAAGCCTAGTATTTCATTCAAGATCTATCAAAAGCCAAAAACATCCATAACATCCTTAAACATCATCATCATATCATCATCACTTTTTGATCCTAAAAAGCATCCTAAAAACTTTCACTTTGGGACATAAAATAGAGATTAATCCAAGGAATCAAGATATTCATCTCCCATATTGTCAAAGATTGATCCCCGTTTTATTGTTCTAACTAGATCTGAATACAAGAAGAGTATGGAAGCCAACAAAGAAACACCCCCTTCAAGTGATCTTAGCCAAACCACTCCTGAAATGAACCCCATTGGGGATGGAAATCTCACAATTAGCCTTCCAACATCATCGCAAAACACACAAGAAGAAAACCAATGAGAGAACCCCACTTTTGGAATGTCTCGTGAAGAAATGATGGAAATGCTCCAAAATCTGGACAACCATAGAATCATCAACATCATGATGAGACTTAACCCTTCGTTGTACATGCTTGAACTAGCAAGACAAGGGGCCAAGTTGCCTTCGGATTTTGATGTGAGCACTATAGTAGAGAGATCTTTTCCACCAATCTCATCCACCATCCCCATTTCATCTACACCCCCATCTCAAAATGTCACGGAAAATATCCCGCAAATCACAACATCGTTTGCTCCAACTCAACCCAATGTTAACAAGGGAAACACATTTCTCAATGCTCTTCAATCACATCCCCTTGTTAATAATCAAAGCTTGGACGTAAACGCCACATTGAAACAAAACATCCCCCATAATCCATTACAAAAAGATGTTCCTCTCACTTTACATTATGACCCATCATCAACATCTTTTCACAGAGCACCTCAAATCCCCCTCCTCACAAATTCACAAGAAGACATGTTTGGACCAGGGGGCATTTTCAACACCACAACACTCTCGTAAGCATTCACCCCCCTTACATTTCCACCTCTTCCGCCATTGCCATTATCATCTACACCACTCCTTGGTCTAGGGCTTCCTCCCCTACAAAGTATCAATCAAACATACATCCCAACCATCAATCAAAACATTTTGCCAAACGCTCAAAAAATATTGTTGACATCACAACAACAAACAACAAACACACAAGCAATGGCAACATCATCAAACACCCCCACAACATCGCAAAACATGGTCTCTCAAGGGCCAATCACATCAATGATGCCACTTACCACATCAACAACACCATCCACAAATCACGTAATCAACACGACAACACCATCCACTAATCACGTAATCAACACAACAACACCATCCACCAATCACATAATCAACACAACATCATCATCTACCACCATACCAAACCCACCACCACCCCCACCACCACCAACATTCACCACATCAAACCAATTCGATGCAGCATTACAAGCTGCTTTTCAAAGAGGATACCAACAAGTGCAGAAACAAAAAGTTGTGCAACAAGCCGCTCAAGCTGCTCAAGCTGCCAAAGCTGCACAAGCCGCATTACAAGCGCAAGAAGCACAAGAAGCCCAAGCTTTATTGCAACAACAACAACAACAAGCCACCCAAGACACACAAGCATTACAAGCACAAAGGGTCACTCAAGCACAAATTTTATTACAACAACAAGCAGTGCAAGCATAAGCTCAAGCACAACAAGCACAAGCTCAAGCAGAACTTCTTGCACAAGTAGTGCAAATGCAAGCATATCAGCAAGCACTAAAGCAATACCAAGAGCAGCAAGAAGCAGCTGAATTAGTAGCCCAACAACAAGCGTTGTGGGAACAAGAACAAGTGGAACAACAAGCATAGCAACAAGCAGAACAACAAATGTTGTTAGGACAACAAAAAGTGCAACAATAAGCAAAAACCCTAGTGCAACAACAACAAGAGCAACAACAAGCATTATTCATCCAAAAGAAAGTAGAAGCCTTCTTCACCCGCCACAACATACTAATACCATTGAACAATGCACCAACCAACCCATCCATCCAAACCATGATTGCAACACCCCAAAACACATTCATCCCACCTCCTGATCCCTAGAATGATGTAACAACACAACTCAAGTTGCTTTCACAACAAGTGCTTGACCTTCAATCATGGCGAACAACCAAAACGCAAAGAAACTTGTGTCCCTATCCATTTGATAGGAGACTAGACATGAAGTCATTCCTTAAGGGATTTGAGATCCCTAAATTTGACAAATATCAAGGGACAGGAAACCCTGAAGATCACATCAGGGAATTCCCGGTTCATTGTATGAAGGTTGCATATGACGATACTTATTTGATGCGGCTATTCCCTAGGAGCTTGGCAGGAAACACTATAGAATGGTTCTCTCGCTTACCTTTAGGCATTAGGAAATTCGAAGAAATTAGAGACGCATTGATTAAGAATTATGCATGTAACATTACAATGGATGTTAGTCTCAAAGAACTATACGCTATGAAACAAGTAAAGAATGAATCTTTCACTTCATTCCTTCAATGATGGCGATCCAAGGCCAATCAGAGCAAATGGACCATGCTAGAAGAACAAAAAGTCTACACAATCATAGCCAACCTTGAAAGTCACCTATCATTCCATCTCAAAGTTCAGGGTATCACCACATACGATCAATTGATCTCCAAGGTGCTTAGCATCGAAAGAGCCCTTGTGACTCAAACCATCGAATCAACATCATATCACGAACCGCAAAACAACTGCCCATCCTAAAAATACAATGATAAACCTTGCACATGGGCGAGAAACAAAAACGTCACTAATGATGGTGTCGTAGATGCCAAGCTGGTCATTGGTGGTCCGAGCCAAAACACATCCACACAACAAATCCAAACACCAAATCAAAACATTCATCACACAATGCATCAATCCAACAATAATCCCACCATCAATAACCTCAATGACCAAAGAGGACCACCTCAATGCAAAACATACCCCAAACAAAAATACACTACTTTGGGGGAACCACTTGAGGACATCATGAAAAAGCTAATCGACAAAAAACTCATCCAAGCTCCTACATTTGAGAATTATCAAGAACCTAACGTCAAACCTCCTTGGTACAATGAAAATCAACTATCTGAGATCCACAAAATCAAAGGCCACATGACAAAAAATTGTATGAGACTCAAGAACATCATCCAAGATCTCATCGACAAAAGAATCATAAATGTGGAAACACCTACAGGGAATCAGGATCTTAAAATCTACATGAATCCGATGCCGAATCATGGCAACAAAGGGAATAACAAGGATAAAGGAAAAGGTAGTGTAAATCATGTATATGAAATAGTTGTTGCCAACCTTAATGAAAAGTGCATGGTCATCACCATTAAAGGCACCCATGCCGAAGATTATGGAGTCACCACAAGAGGCAGCAAAGTCACCATTACAAGATCATCCCGACCAAATAGAGTCCCTACATCAAGAGTCATTCTGTATAGCTACAATGTTGTAGACCAACTCAAAAGAATGCCAGCACACATCTCCATCATGGAGTTGTTAAAAATCTCATCAGCGCATAAAAAGATCTTTGAGGAAGCATTAGCCTCATCTACTGTCCCCGCAGACCTCGATGCAGAACAATTCCAAGCTATGGTCAGAAACATCATAACACCTAATATCCTTACATTTTCTGACCAAGATTTTCCCGCCCAACCATCTCACAATCGTGCACTTTACTTGGAGGTCATTGTAAACAAGAGCAAAATCAAAAGGGTCGTGGTGGATGGGGGTGCAGGTTTGAACATCTGCTCTCTCAACCTAATCAAACAATTGAAAATACCAGAGGATACCATTGACAAAGGTAAAGGCATCACAATCAGACCATATGATGACCAAGAAAGAGTGTCTCAAGGCACAATTAAGCTCCCTATCCAAGTAGGACCAACGCTTATGGAAACCACCTGTCAGGTCCTAGACCTCGACTTACCATACAATATCCTCCTAGGACGCCCATGGATTCATGCGATGAAACCCGTAGCATCAACCTTCCACCAATGTGTGAAATTCACACATAATGGACAAGAGGTTACCGTCCATGGAGATCCTGAGCCATTTTCATATTGCAAGAACCTTCAAGCCAAATATTACAAAATCCCCCAAGGACCAAAAAATGATGAGGGCCCATCCACATCATACATCAATCTCGCCACTCTCACGTCCACTTCTACAACAGAGACACCCACCATTCCCACCATATCTAATATCAAGCTCATCATCTAGGAGGACGGTTGTGGAAGTTATAGGCTCCCTAACAATGCTTTTGTGATAGGAGAGTTACCACAATCTCCAAAATCATGAGGACGCCCACAAGAAAATCAAGCTTCCACATCACAAACGTATCTTGAGGATTATCTTGAATTCACAAGCTGGGGAGACCTTGGCTGAGAGGTTATTGAAGCAGATCCATCTCACATGTTGTACCCAGATGAAAGACCAACACCTGAATTACCAATGGATGAAAGAAGCAAAGGCCTACACATGATGCTTGTGATGGGCTATGACCAAAACTAAAGACTGGTACAAAATGACAATGGGCTCTTAATACCAATCATGCCTGAGACGCGACCTATAAAAAATCTTGGTCTTGGATGTACCCCTTCGAGAATAACCATACATGGCTGAAGTCCTCCGGTTAGAGCCACTAATGTTTCTCCTCAGCCAATCCTAGTACAAGTGCACTCCCCAATACCCATAGGGACAAACATGCATAACTTTATCACTGAGCCCTATATTAGTAGCGATGACAAAGATCACTTGACCAGTCTACCTAGGTTATTTGAGGATACTACCCTTTGCATGATTAGTACCTTATCTTTCAAATCTGATCATCAAAATCATGAGATCTGCTTAGTCTATCCCCAATTGATTGACTATGACCAACAAGGACCACTAATTCTTGATATATTCAAAAATGATGGGGCGCTCTTAGAATTCATGGGGTTGAGGGATAACATTCCTGATGGAGATCACAATGCAGGATTCATAATGGAGTTGGACACACATGCCTATTACGAGGAAATGATTGAATCCTTCAATAGCAAAAGTGAGAAACTAAGAATCATATCCAAGTCCTTGAGTGAAAACCACATTGTGGCACCCTCTGACAAGAAAATAGTAAAAAGAAAGGATGTATCTAATAGTGAAAACCTCTCTGAGGCACCTGAGGATGAAGGATTCAATCTTCCCCTAAGCGCTATTCATCAAGAGAAGTCAGTAGTCTTGGCCGAAAAATGCAACCCAGTCAACCTAGGAACAGAGGAGACCCCGCATATCACATTCTATGCGGAATCACTATTATCAGAAGAGCAAGAACTCATAGCAGCATTCCTAAGGGAAAGACAAATAAACTTTGCATGGAGTTATGTTGACATGCTAGGGCTTGATCCAGAGACTGTGGTTCATCACTTAGCGGTGTATCCAGATGCAAAACCTGTTAGACAAAAGCTTCAAAAAATGCATCCTCAAATTGCTCTATTAGTGAAAATGGAGTTCAAAAGCTATTAGATGTTGGATTCATCCAACCAATTGATTATCTAGAATGGGTATCGAACTTGGTACCTATTTCAAAACCTAATGGAGCTATCAGAATCTATACAGATTTTAGAGATTTGAACAAAGCATGTCCCAAGGATGACTTTCCACTTCCTAATATCGATATGATAGTGGACATGACAGTAGGGCATGAGATTCTATCACTAATGGATGGATTTTTAGGATACAACTAGATTATGATAGCAAAAGAAGACCAACATAAGACAACTTTTACTTGTTCATGGGGGACCTACTACTGGAACATGATGCCATTCGGCCTAAAGAACGCAGGAGCAACCTATCAAAGGTCCATGACACTGATATTTCATGATATGATTCACAAAATAGTCAAAGACTATGTGGATGACATCTTAGCTAAATCAAGAAAGAGACAAGATCATATAGCAACCCTAAGTGCTATCTTTGATAGATTAGAGGAATACAAGGTCAGACTAAATCCCAAGAAGTTCGTCTTTGGCATACAATTATGAAAATTACTAGGATACATAGTGTCTATGAGGGGTATCGAGGTGGATTCAAAAAAAGTCAAAGCAATCCTCAAGATGGAAGCACCAAGGAACTTAAAACAACTGAGAGGCCTCGAGGGCCGACTTCAATCCATCTGATGGTTCATAGTACAACTGGCAGACAAGCAGAACCCATATTCACACCTTCTCCACAAGGGGGTATCATACAAATGGGATATAAAATGTGAAGAGGGATTCAACAAAATAAAGGAATATCTACTGACACCAGTGTTAATGCCACCTATCCCAAGAAAGCCATTGATCTTATATGTGTCAGCAACAACAACAGCCCTTAGAGTTCTCCTAGCTCAACATGATGAAAATGGAATAGAGAGGGCCATCTACTATATCAGTAGGACAATGGTCGGTCACGAGCTAAATTACTCATTCATTGAGAAAGCATGCCTCGCAGTAGTGTTTGCATCCCAAAAATTCAGACACTATATGTTGGCACACAAGATCAAGCTTATTGCCAAAATTGACCCCCTTAAATATCTCTTATCAAAGGCAATGCTCACAGGCAAAATGGAAAAATGGGTAATGATACTGTCAGAGTATGATATCGAGTATGTAGAGAGGAAAGCCATCAAAGGTCAAGTTATTGCAGACCAATTAGTAGAAGCACCTATGTATTCTAAGAATCCCCTTGTCTCAGAGTTTCCAGATGAGTCTATTTTTAACCTCAACATTGCTGATCACTGGAAACTATACTTCGACGGGTCATATACACAACATGGATTAAGAGTTGGTGTCTTCTTCATCACCCCACAGGGGGACTGCATACCAAGGTCATACAAATTGGCATTTCCTTACACTAACAACATAGCAGAATACGAGGCTTTGACTATAGGTCTCAGAATAGCAGTGCAATGGAATATCATAGCTCTTAGGGTGTATGGAGACTCTCAGTTAATCATAAATCAAGTCAACAATGAATATCATACTAAGGATGACAAGCTAACCCCATATAAGAAGCTGGTGGAGACTTTAAAAGAATCCTTCATTGACATAACATTTGAGCAGATTCCAAGAAACAACAACAGAGTAGCTGATGCCATGGCTACAATTGGGTCTCTATTAGACATCCCTCATAATGTACCAAAATATGAATTTCTGATTGAGCAGCTTCTCGTTCCCACATTCGAGGTACCAGAATCAGAATATGTGTGTGAAATCATTGGTCCTAGCAATCCTTGGTATCATGACATCTATACATATCTTCGAATAGGAGTCTTACCCACTGACCTACCATCGAGCCTAAAATGAACCTTTATAAAAAAGGCATCCAGATTTGTCATCCTAGGTGATACCTTATACAATAGAAGCATAGAGGGTACTTTACTTCACTGTCTAAATGTTGAGGAGGCATTAACTGCTCTAACGGAGGTTCATAATAGTATTTGTGGCTCACACTCGAGTGGAATAACCGTAGCCAAGAAACTACTGAGGCTGGGGTATTATTGGCCCACAATGGAGCAAGAAGCACATGATCATGCTAAAAGGTGTTTACAATGTTAGCAACATGGGGACCTCATCCATGCTCCAGCTCAAGAGCTTCACCCGATTATCACACCATGGCCCTTTTCGTAGTGGGGACTCGGCCTCATTAGGAAAATCTCACCCACCTCATCCAATGGCCACAAATTCATTATAACTACAATTGAGTACTTCATAAAGTGGGTGGAAGCCATACCCATGACCTATATCACTGGGAAGCAAATCTCAAAATTTATCCTGAACTATCTCATTTGTCGTTACGGTGTCCCACAAGCCATTATCTCAGATAATGGGACACCCTTCAAGAACTAGGAGGTTCGCGACTTGTGCGAGAAATTCAAAATCCAGCATTGCTTCTCCACCCCGTACTATCCCCAAGGCAATGGCCAAGCAAAAGCCACGAACAAAACCATCCTCAAAATCCTCAAGAAAATAGTTAATGATGCAGGCCATGACTGGCATTTGCATCTTAATCCCACACTCTGGGCTTATCGAACTAGCATCTGTACACCCACTGGCGCCACCCTATTCTCCTTGGTCTACGGATCAGAAGTTGTACTACCTATTAAGATCGAGCTCCCATCCCTCAGAATATCACTACAAAATCTCATCACTAATGAAGAATATCGAGTTTCAAGACTAAACGAGCTGGAGTTACTAGATGAGAGAAGGATTGATGCTTTGAATCATTTGCAAGTCTATCAAAATAGACTCAAACAAAGCTACAACAAGAGGATCAGAAGCAGGACTTTCCAAGTTGGAGAACTAGTCTTAAAAGAAAATTAGAAGAATGTCCCAAATCCCAGCAGCAAAGGCAAGTTCGAACCCAATTGGTTAGGGCCTTTCATCGTCATAGAAAGCTATAAATTAGGGGCATATCAACTATCAACACCTGAAGGAGAACCTCTGCAGGAGGCCATGAATAGCTCCCATCTCAAAAAGTTTTATGCCTAATTCTTCCAGGTATAGAACCAAAAAATCCAAAAAAATCAAAAAAAGTCCTAAAAAAATGGTTACTTTGGCGAAAACCTGGCAAACAAGGCGTCTTGGTAACAAAAAAAATCAAAAAAATCAAAAAAGCAAAAATTCCAAAAAAATCAGAAAAAGGATCAAAAAAATCATCCTCTAGTGAAAACCACTTCAGTGGCACTTTGGGCAAGTACCTTGGTGAAAACCTGGCAAATAGGCGCCTTGTGTAAATAAGCACTTTCCATCCACCAGGACCTTTACAGCTTGTTCATCATTATCCCTCCATTTCGTTTCCATCATCCATCTAATCTCCATTCATCACTCATCCACTTGCATCAGCATCATAGCTTGGTCCTGTGTTCGTATCATGATCCCTCCTAGTACTACTCGACCCATTCTAAAAGTCAGCTTGTCCTACCTTTATCGAGTAGTCTATTGTATCATGCTGGGGGCATGTTCCCATCAGATCGGATTCGTGTATGGTCTTAAAATCTTCAAAATCAGAAAATCCAAAAACATCAGAAAATCAAAAAAATCCAAAAAAATTAGAAAATCAAAAAATTTGAAAACATCAGAAAATTAGAAAATCCAAAAATAAGGTTGTATTGTCAAACTACGTTGTCTCTAAGCTTGAACGTAGGAAAGGTTGATCTTTGATCATCCCCCGAGACATTTAGGTCAGTCCTATAGGAGTCCATCATAATAAACTGACATCTCATCATGTATATCTTTAGATGTAAATCAGTCAAGTCGTCAGTCGAACTACGTGGTCTCTGCATGTATAACGTAGGCAAGGCTAATCTGTTGATCATCCCCCGAGGCCCCTAGGATAGGTCTTTAGGTTAGTCTCTTGGTCAAAATATCAGAAAATCCCAAAAGCATTGGAAAATAAAAAATCAAAACATTTGAAAACCTCAAAAAATACCAAAAAAAAGCCTCAAAACATTGCAAAGCATCAAAAACATCCAAATATTTGAAAAAATCCATCTGCCTCATCTCGATTGCACCCACAATAAACACCATTCATAATAAAGTGATCGTGATCCTCAACCTTTGGTGAAACAGTTAGAACAAGTCTAGTAGGTTAAAAGTAAATCTCAAAAGCGTCAAGTCTCAAGTCTCAGTCAGCACGTAAACAAGTTGGTCAAGTCTTTGTGTCAATAGTTCATCATTCAAATAGTCCCATATCAATCATCAGACAACATCATGTCCTAGGATGAATCCTTCCTACAAGGGGCATTATTTATCAGAAAGAACACTTTGGATAAATGAAATAACATGTCATCATCCACTAACATGTCCTAGGATATATCCTTCCTACAATGGGCATTATCTTTCGGAAATAAGTTTCAGTTCTTATCCTTAAAAAAACATTCCCTTTTGGTTAATGGTATTGAAGAACATTAGCTTGTTTGTGTGCTTGGTCCTTTTCTTTTTGACTTATCTTATTGCACTCAGTCCAAGGACCTCTCGATGATATTTGAACAAAAGATTTAGAGAGATAGGAATGAGGCAACGATCATCATTCTTTTGTTTGTTGTGCTTGTTGGATGTTCTTGTAAAATAACTTGGCGAATACTTGCTTTGTTAGATATGAATGGAGGATGTTTCAGATAGCTTGTTGACTATTGCATTGATTGGTTATACCTTTTTGTGTTTTGGTCCGAGATGTTTGAGACTTCTAAAGTGCATCCTAGCAAGGTTTTCGTATGTCAGGTGTGAATAGGAATACTCCTATCTATTTGTCAAGTCAAATTCCATCACACTAAGTACAATGTCATCCTGGTCCTTTATACCTTGATGCATCATACTTAGGCGTGTTATCAAAAATAAATTAAGTGACCCTTTTAAAATCCCAATCATTGATAAGCAAATCATCCATCTATCATCATCATTTCTTATCATCATTTCTCATCATCATCTCTCATAATGTTGGCTTGTTGGATCCTCTTGTCATCATCTCATTTTTCCACTAACATCATCATCACCAATACATCCATCATGCATCCATTAGGCATTCATCTTGCATCCATAAACCATCAGAATTCTACATATCATCTCACATGCATCATCATCATAATATAGATCTGTTAGTCTAAGCATCTCATTAATCACATTTACATAATCATAGCACATCACATCATCCATCTCATCACATCATATCATCATTTAAGTTGTTTAGGATAATATAGATCTGTTATTCTAAGCATCTTAAAATCATCTCGTTTGCATCGTCATCCATAACAATCCATTTTGAACCTCTTTATCATGAGATCGACCCTCAAATCAAATCTTTTCGCTTGATCTCTCTCGGGGGCAATGTACCAATGTACTTCTTTCTACTGGGGCATCCAAAAAAGCAGATTTTTTTTTATTTTGATCGTGGCAAGTTATTCTTTGAACCAACGCAACAAGTACATTGCTTCAAAGAGGGGCAAAATGTAGACATGCAAATTTAACATTATGCATTCGATCAGATTCAGTCAAATTAGGTCTTACATTAGGCCCATTCATCACTTTCATCGATTCATTAAATAATCTCATTTCCTAAGGTCATTTATCAAATAAACATTATCATTCAACCTTCATCTTGCATCATCCATTTAATTAAATAAATCGGGACTTTATTTAAATCAAAACCAAAATCATATTCCATCATTTTCTGATTTAAATAAATCAAATATCAAAGTCCTAAAAGTCAAACTCACCTAATCAGCATTAAACTAACATAATCATCATCTAGATTTAATCTAATCACAATTAAAAGCTAATCTCACCCACTTGCATTCTCTAGATTTGGCCACTTGCACATGAAATTGGATTTAATTGATTTATCAAAATCTTTATTTTCAACTTGGCATAAAGGGAGAATATTCTCGATGTTTGAATCTCCCCCCAAGTGGACATGTACACCCAACAGAGCATTTATGAGGCCTTACATGTCTCTTACATGTCCCCTTCCAAGGTCAAACTCAGCATTTATTGCAAAATTTGAATTCAAATTTTCCCTCTCATGGGAACTCTTCCCAAATCTTGCACAACCATTGACCACTCACCACTTGACAAGTGTTTTCTTCTCATTGGAGGATAATTAGTCCCACATTCACCATCTTGGCCAATCTCTCATCAAGAAAATCTATAAAATAAGGCCTTCATTCTCATTCATGGATCCACAATTTTATGCAAGGTTACTCTCTTGGTTTGAGAAATAGTCTTGTTCTTCATCTCCATTGCAATACATCATCATTTTAGCTATTGATCGAGGGTTGGGAAAGGGTTACTAGCACATGTAACACCAATCCAATATGGAATAGGTGATTATCTTGCTTTTGAAATGTCTTCTTGATGTTATTTTCATTGCTTGTGGTATTTCTTTAGCATGGATATGTTATTTCATAGAGGTATTTGCAGATTTGTGTGTTTTAGACTAACCTTTCTAATAAGTATTTGAAGTTGGTCTTACATGCAGATTTAGGGTACTTCAAGAACTATATAACTCTTTCGTTCAACTTATTAGCACAAGTGAATTTTATGTATTTCTAACTAATAGTCAAATTTGGTCAAACATATGGTTCAACTAGATTCATTCTAGCTATCTTAGATATGGCCCAAATATTTCTCACTATAAGGGTCCAATAAAAGGATATATAACACCACCTCTAGCCCAATTTTCAAAAAAAAAATTCAAAAAACTTGATATTTTAACAAATGCTACTCATGTAAATATTATATTTTTTAAACTAGAGAAACCCTTTTGTAGATGTACAAAAGCAATTTAATATATATTTCATATTCAGTTTTACAAAATGTAAGTAACCAACACAAAAATATAATTTTGATTATTTTCTCAAGAATTACTACAAACATTTAAAAAAAAATGAAAAACATGATGCACTAGAGAAAATATTTCATATCAAGATGATATATTTTTATTTTTATTTTGGATAAATTAGTTAAGATGAAAGATGATGTCTCCTCAAAATATTTGTGTATTTAGTACACACAAATATTTAGATTTGTTTAAAAAAATTTATCGAAATGGGGGAAGAAAAACACATGCTAAAGTTTCATGTTTTAAATAAATGAAAATAAAATTTACTATAGAATGAGTGATTTCCCCATTTAACTTAATTTTTAAGAATTTCATCAACAACTAGATTATAGCTTAAATTATAAAATAGCTCTATATTTAAATAGATATATACTTTTTAAATACAAACATAAAATACACTAAATATGTGCATTTCATTACTTTACATAATTTCAAAACTAAAAATTATGTCACTTTTAATTGATTCAAGTTAAAAAATTTAATTGAGTCTTTATGAAATGTTTTTGCATTAAATTTTGACAGAACATTCATCTTTTACCTAGCTCAATCAAAAGTATCATTGGTTAAAATTGAAGAGTACATTCAGAATATTTTTGCAATAATTTAGATTTTACAAGTATATCAAAGGAGGGAGATAAAATATTGGATTGTTTTAACCACTACTATACCAAACATACCATGGGATACCATTACCATTTTTTTTTATTGGTTTGCTAAGAATATTAAGCAAGGACTGAATATTCATCGTTGTTGATAGATTGTAAAAAATAATTATTTTATATCTTTAAAAAATACCAATGATAAAGTGCATGTTATAAATTTGTTAATCAAAAAGGTTTTTAGTTGCATGAGTAATCAAAAAGTATAGTTTCATATCCTGATACCAAGATTGTACAGTATTTGTTGAGGGCTCCATTGAAGAGTTTAGGTAGTCTTTAAAATTTCAGTTTTATATATCATCCTCAAAAGGATGGAAAGAAAAAAGTTTTTAACTAGAGCTTGCAAATTTTTCAAGGTTCCTAGTTGGTGAAAAGCATACAAAATGGGACTTGGTACTACCTCAAATTGAATTTTCATACAATGACTTAGTCAATAATTTAGTACATGTAAGAATGTTCTATATTTTTTATGGATACAACCCTAGAAGTGTTTAATAATTAAGGGAAGTTTTAAGTACTAAGGTTCATGTAAGAAGTGTTGAAGTTGAATATATTAGGAAGCATATGTAACATTTACATTAGCAATAAAAGGAAATATTAAATTGGGTAAGAAACTAGTATAAATAGAAAATAGATTTTGAAATAGAGAAAATAAGTTTGAATTAAGAAATATGATGCTTGCCTACTTATTGAAAGAAAGGTTCCTAAGCTATAATTTCAATGATATCAAGTGGAAGAAAATAAAGCCCTATAGAACTATAAATACATCCTCACTAAATACTTATAAGATGGAATTTCTTATAGGCCTAGACAACTCTTGGATTTTTATTTTTCTATTTTTCTTACTTTCCATGAAGGAGAGATATTGTAACAATAAGAGAATGAGAATAACCATTATAAAATATATGGTATAGTTACATGAGAGATAACAAGAAAATATTTAAATAATTTTAAATTTTAGGGTGATTATGAAGACTAGAGGTAGATCATATAGTGAATATTTTTTAAAATGGAAGAATAGGCTAGCATATTAGGTTACCTAGTTGAACTCAATAAAGATTCAATAGTTTAGGTTTAACTTGCACTAACATAAATGGCTGGTAGTGAAAATGGAATCATAAATTTTGTTAACTAGGTGGTTTGATGCAAGGGAGTCATTTTTATTCCCTATAAATTTTAATGTTCTCCTACAAATTATTTTTTATATTGTTTTCAAATTAAGGATTCTATTGCTCATTTTTTTTCTCAACTATGTCTTATCTACTCCTTGCTATAAATAATGAATAACACAAGCAAGTGGGATATTTAGATAGGGATTTCTAACTAGAAATGGAGGGGTTGAGCATTTATGATGGTGAATCTAATGCCTATACCCTTTAGGAAATATTTTGAAAGATAAATATAGAGATATTTTAGTAATGAAAAATTATTTATGATAGAGAATAAAATAGTTAAATAGAGAGAATAAGTAGAGATAGAGGAAGGGAAATGAGTTAAAAAAGAGTCAAAGAGGAAGAGGAGTAAGGTATGTGAGTTAGAGAAGGAAGAGGCTACCAACCCCATCAAAAATCACATTTTAATATTTTATGCATTTATGTTAACTATAAGAAAATGGGGAAGATAATTTATATTTTTGTAGCTTGTGTAATCCCTATCATTAAATGTAGACAAACCTTGATTTTTAGTCAATGAGAAGGAAGAATTCTACAATTTACAAATACTTTCTCTTCTTTCAATCTATCTCAATTTGGGTTGACCGTCTAATCATTTGTTTACCTAAAAATTAGTTTTCTACCATGTATGTCTACTAGGGCTTGTGTATGACTATTTCATATCTATCTTTTGTGGAATAATTTGCTCCAACTAGTAGCATCAAGGGAATCATGTGCATGAAGGAAAATTATAAATATATCCTATGTTTGTGTGAGCTTCATTCTAGACACTACATTTGAATGATTGTAGCTGTGGCATCGACTAGTTTTCTATGGTATGAGTTAAGTAACACCATCACTAATATATTCAATAGCTTTAGTAAATTTATATATAGTATATCCATTCAAAAGTGAGGCTAGTTTCCATGATTTAAGGACCCAATATATAAATGATAGATTGGTCAACCGCATATCTAAAGTATTAAAATTGCTTTATGATTTAGAAAAATTAAAGAAATTGTTGAGATATATATATAAATTCTATTTTAAAACATTATTTTAGATTAAACCACAATTTTTTAACAAAAAGATTTAGTCAAACTTTCTATAATATTATGAGATTATAACAAATGTATAATTAATCTCATAAACTTAAAAACAAAAACAACTTGAATATCATTCCTCAACCTAATTTTCCTTTATAAAAATTTAGTCGTTTCCATCGATAACATAATAAAATATCTCAATTTGCATTATTATGGTTACATACAATGAAACTAATATAAATATTTGGTGAGTCACGCACTCTTCAGCGCGTCTTTCCACAGAACCGGATCGACCTTCTCGTATAATTTTCTATGGCAGCATGCAGGTGACATGATCTTTGGTGTCCTTTCATTATTTGTTGCGTCCAGTCCCCAATACCTGCAATACCTACCTTTGCATCCCCCATCTTTATTTGCTGCTCACGCCCAAACTCCACTTCATATTTTAATCCACCCTCATCCATCCACATGGTCTGCATTTGCAATCTCTGTACAAATTTGCTGATGAAACAATTTGCAAAGAAGTAATCGATTCCATAACTCCTTCCTATTCCACGACTTGAGAACCTCCGATATATCCTCCATGGTCAGCACCATCAAAGGCATTATTATCTCCTTGAGGGCTGGGTTTCATAAGCAACATGGCATAGAGTTTATTTATTGTATTTGTTTAAAAGTAAAATCTGTAAGTTGCGTATTTATTGGAGTAACTGTTTGTGAATGTTACCTAGCACGTGCATGCCTCTCTAAGTCAAATCTCCAATGGCAGCACCAATGCACATTTAAATTAGTTCTAGGAAAATTCACTGTCAGCAATTTATTGTGGGAAAATTCACTATTATGACAAATTTATCTCAAGGAAAATTCACAACCAGCAATTCACCGCTGCGGAAAATTCTTTGCATTAAAAGTTTGGGATTAATTTTCCACAGCAGTGAATTGCTTGTGGTGAATTTTCCTTGTGGTGAATTTGTCATGGCGGTGAATTTTCCCGGGGCGAATTGTTGGCATTGAATTTTCTGAAGGCGAATTGCTTGGCGGTGAATTTGGAAAGGAGTGGTCATTTTCTGGTTTTGTCATACTTGGCAAAGGGGATCATGTAAGTATTTTTTGATTGAGTATTTGGGTAAACATCGAAATTTGGAAAGCAGTGGTCATTTTTTGGTTTTGTCATACTTGGCAAATGGGGCTCTTTTTTTTCGTTTTGCAATAACTTGCAAATAGGGAGGTGGGTTTCCTTTTATGTTTTTTTTAATTTTTTGAGGTTTGAAAGACATACTTAATCTATGTATTCTTAATTTGTCTCATGATATAAACTAGTAAGAACTCATAAACAGCAAATAAGTTTGTAAATGCACTCATATAAAGCACCACAAAAATTGAATGTGTTCATTTGAGAAGGAATTTAGGAATTTTATACTTACACTGAATTATAAAGTGTAATGGAGGGTGATGTGGAGCCTTGATTTGTTCTCTCCAATCAGTAGCATCAAGGGAATCATGTGTAGGAAAATAATTTTCTTAATATATCATATGTTTGTGTGAGCTTCATTCTAGACACAACATTTTAATGATTGTAGCTATGTGGCATTGACTAGTTTGTTATTGTGTGAGCTTCATTCTAGACACCACATTTTAATGATTGTAGCTATGTGGCATTGACTAGTTTGTTATGGTAAGAGTTATGCAACACGATCATGAAGATACCGAATAGATTTAGTAATTTTGTTTATAGTATATATATTGAAGGCTGAAGCTAGTTTGATTTACCAATCCTATCTACAAATGACAAATTGATCAACCATATATCTAATGTATGAAATTTGCTTTATGATTTAAAAAAAGGTAAGAAAATTGTTGAGATATATAAATAAATTCTATAATAGATATTGTTTTAGATTGAACCATAAATATTTTTAAAAGAATTAGTCGAACTTCCTAATATTATGAGATTATAATATTTTAGAAAAAAAAAATCTTGAATATCATTCCTCCAACTAATTTTTTCCTTATAAAATTCGAGTCGTTTCCATTGATAACATAATAAAATTCCTTATTATGGTGAGATACAATGAAACTAATATAAATATTTGGTCAACGGACACATTAATCATAAACAAAGTACCGTCAAATTTGACGGATTCACGCGACAAGGTGATCGTCCATGCAATATACCCAAAGATAAATCTAATGTATTATATGCCTGCATATATATCAAGGAATTCAGAGGGTTTTTGTTCTTTTGACTTGAAATTTTCCTGAAAAGCATGTTTGTATTCTGATACGATAAAAGGCTTGTAATGTCGTTGATGATCGTCGTCTAAAAGTTCTGCTGGGGCATAAACTTGCTTATCACCCGGAAAGTAAACAAAGTACGGCACTGATATGCGGTTTGTCCACCCTTTGTAAACTACTCGATGTTCAGCGCTTCGGTACCTGCCGTTCGTCCATGCCTGCCCATTCATTTTGTTCATGTTAATATGCGGATTCATAATAATATACAACAGTAATTCAAAGCACTTAAATGTACACACCTTAAAAGTGTCGGCAACATTAACAACAAATGAGTTGGGATGGGGGTTGACGTTCACCCACTTCCCCTGTTTTGATATAACCTGCAGCCCTCCTTCATTGTCCTGGTTAAGGATGGTAAAGCACCCAACATCTGTATGAGAGTTCAGGATCTCTTCTTCCATTGACTTTCCATGACAGGAGTAATGGTTTATACGCATGTTAGCTGTGCATTCATGGAAATCACAATGATAGAAAGTTTTGACGTCCAAACCCAGGCTGGAAAGAATGATTTTAGTGATCTTGCGTGCAAGATCTGCCATGCAGAGGGCATATGTTCGAAATATCCCGCTGAACACCAATAATCAAAACAATATATTAGGTTCGAGGCATTACAGAACAGAATGGTAAAAGCTGTAATAACATACCTGAACTTTGGGTTTCCTTCACCGGGCCATATCCTGTCACACATTTCCTCCAAGGAACGTGAGTGAGTTATATTCTTGAAGCAGAAGGTCTCAGTCGATCCTGTAAGAGCAGAGCTTTCCGCAGGATTGGAGGTAGCAGCCTTTTCTTTAACCTCAGCAGGCATTGAACATAGATCTCGTGCTAGAGACTCCACTTGTTGGAGAAGATCTATTGAAACTCCATGATTGACGATAAAGAAGAATCCCCATTCTTTGCAAGCCTCTCTGACTGTGGCCAGCATGGAATGACAGTGAAGCTCATCTAATCCTTCCCCTCCCTCCAGGAACGGAAATTGTGAAATGTCAACGATGGGCAGAGCAACTTGATTTTGCATGGCTGAAGACATGGCGGACGAGCAAAGCAGTTGGGGGGATTTTCTTAAATAGGTGGTCGAATGTAACAACTACCCTTGTTCGTAATCTGGTATATCAATGTAGACAACCAGAAAATCGTTCCCAATGCTCCATCTGCAAAGGCAGCCGGGGTATATATAAGATAGAAGTGTCTTTAACATCGTCGGAAAACTTTGATTCCTTATGGTGTACGTAATTGCAAAATAGTCAACTCGCAGTATACTTACGATATATTTACCACTTTCAGCTTTATTGCAGTATGTTTATCAAAGTTATTGCAATAGGTCAAGTATATTATATTTACTTATTTGTTTACTTCTATTCGTACTAAAGATTTTTTTTTTTTTAATTTTTAAATCATGTGAAACTAATAATCATCTTGAAGTCAATATTGTGTTTTATTAAATTGTTTAAAGTAAATGTAAGCAATAAGTATGTTATGTTAGAGTGAATAATTTATCTATTCACTATATCTAAGTGTACTAAAGTTGATGACATTGTCTAATTGAATGTGTAAGCTTTTAGAGTTTTAGAGGCTACGAATTTATTTGGTACATCTCATGTGCTACTCTTTTGAGGTTGGAATACTTTCCATCTCATCTCAAAGATCACTCTACAATTGACATGAAGGTTGATGACTTGGTCAAATAGGTTGTTGGTTTGCACATTGCTAGTGATCCTGAAGTTGACACCTATAGGACACATGTCTACTCATTTGAGCCACTTCATAGGGCACTTGTCAATCCACCTCATAGGTGGACTGCCTCTTCCTTGCCTATGTATGTAAGGCTTTGTACTCATTGTAATTTGGATTAGATAAATACAATATTAGGGTGGGATCCCATGGGGAGCCTTCAGGATCTATTTTTAAGGAGCAGGAGGTCTCATGTAGTAAAAAAAAAATTGCTCCAGGGTTATTTGGAATCTTTTCCTAAAGAATAGCAGCTCCTACCTTTTAGGACTGCAGATTTGAGGGAGTGAAAATGGGGTAGGGCTAGAGATTGCCCCTACAGTTTAGGAATTTAATTTTCCATTTGTAAATCATCTCAATTTTTAAGCTTCCTTAAATTTCAAAACTTAAATTTTAAGTTCATGGGATCACCACGTTTAGGGTAAGGTCCCATGGATGGGGGCTTCCTTAAAAATCTCAGCGTATGTTGCTTAGTTTTTTTTAGGAATATTTTAATGTTCTTGGTCCCATGGATTTAATCTTTCAATTTGCTTAAAATTTTAAGCTCCTCAATTTAAGGAATGAATTGAAGTGCTTTGATAAAAAATAATAAATAAATCAAAATTCTCATATTTTTATTTTCTAATAAAAATTTAAACGTTTAGATGAGAGAAAAGTGGCATAAAAAACTCCCAAGCTATAGGGGCAATTTCTAGCTCCGCTCCAATTTCACCAGGTGAAATATTCATTCCTAAAAGGTAGGTCCTATTTTTTTGGAAAAGATTCCAATTAATCCCTTAGCACAATTTTTCTTTTTTTCCCATGAGACCTCCTGCTATATGAAAATAGAAGCCCAAGCCCCCCATAGGACCATATAGTTAAAAAATTCCTAAAGATTCTCAGCAGCACCCACTGAAACTTTTCAGGAAACCCCCTCCATGGGACACCACCCTTAGACATTGTTCATTGTGTTTGTTTCTCATCTCAATGATTTCCTAATTCTTATATGGTATCAGAGCACTAGGGGAGATATTTGTAGAACTTTAGATAAACAATATAATTGTATTTTGCTAGTTTCATTATTGTTTGTTAAATAACTTACAAAAAAACTCGATTGGCCCCAAATTTGAGTAGCAAGAACTTACGATTTTGTCCATCATTTTTCTTTCTGAGTAAAGATTTGATTTATTGCTATGTTGAGAATTCAACGTGCACATTTTATCTGACATCGTCGGAGTTTAATCACTCTGCACAAAGCTGGTGTCTCATTTTAGAATGATCAAATACTGAGCATTGATAAAAAATAATAAATAAATCAAAATTCTCTCATTTTTTATTTTCTAATAAAAATTTAAATGTTTAGATGAGAGAAAAGTGCCATAAAAAACTCCCAAGCTGTAGGGGCAATTTCTAGCCCCACTCCAATTTAACCAGCTGAAATATTCATTCCTAAAAGGTAGGTCCTATTTTTCTGGAAAAGATTCCGATTAATCCCATAGCACAATTTTTCTTTTTTCCCATGAGACGTCCTGCTATATGAAAATAGAAGCCCAAGCCCCCATAGGACCATACAGTTAAAAAATTCCTATAAATTCTCAGCAGCACCCACTGAAACTTTTCAGGAAACCCCCTCCACGGGATGCCATCCTTAGACATTGTTCATTGTGTTTGTTTCTCATCTCGATGATTTCCTAATTCTTATATGGTATCAGACCACTAGGGGAGATATTTTCAGACCTTTAGATAAACAATATAATTGTATAATTGTATTTTGCTAGTTTCATTATTGTTTGTTAAATAACTTACAGAAAACTCGATTGGCCCCAAATTTGAGCAGCAAGAACTTAGGATGTTGTCCATCATTTTTCTTTCTGAGTGAAGATTTGATTTATTGCTATGTTGAGAATTCGACGTGCACATTTTATCTGACGTCGTCGGAGTTTAATCACTCTGCACAAAGCTGGTGTCTCTTTTTAGAATGATCAAATACTGAGCGTAAATAATCATTTAGTGCATTTCTGGCAATGATTTGTATTGATTATGGATTGGAGAGGGGAGTGGTATAAGTCTCCTCAGCCCACGGCCTGAGCAAATCACCAGCCTTAGCAAAGACCTCACGCGACCCACCTTTTTTACATCTATGTGCAGGACGACATAATTGGCAACTTCATTGTCTACGTGACTTCATTATCTACGTGCTCTGCCATTTTGATGCATTGACCTGGTATTTGGACTATTTGCATTTTGGAATAGAGTCACTCCTTCTTCAGCGCGTCTTTCTACAAAACTTGATCGACTTCCTCCTCTAATTTTCTATGGCAGCTTGCAGGGGACATGATCTTTGGTGTCCTTTCATTATTTGTTCCGTCCAATCCCCAATACCAGTATGACTTACCTATGCATCGCCCATCTTTATTTGCTGCTCACGCCCAAACTCCACTTCATATTTTAGTTGACCTTCATCCATCCACATGGTCTCCATTTGCAATCTCTGCACAAATTCGCAAAGAAGTCATCGATTTCGTAACTCTTTCCCATTCCACGACTTGAGAACCTCCGATTTATTCTCCATGGTCAGCACCATGGAAGGCATTATTAGCTTCTTGAGGGCCGGGTTTCATAAGCAACATGGCATAGAGTTAATTTGTTGTAGTTGTTTACAAGTGCAAATCTGTAAGCTGAGTGCTTAGGTTTTGGAGTAACTGTTTGTGAATGTTACCTAACACGTGCATGCCTTTCTCTAAGTCTCTGCAAAGACCCAGTCAAATCTCCAACGGCAGTACCAATGCACATTTAAATTATTTGTATTAACTTGTTTTTGCTAAGCCGTCACAATTTACTTTTAAGTATTTTTTGACTGATCATTTGGGTAAACATCGAAATTTGGAGAGGGGTCTTTTTTGGTTTTGTCATATCTGGTAAAGGTTTTTTCGTTTTGCAATAACTTATAAATAGGGAGGTGGGTTTCTTTTTATGTTTTTGTCAATTTTTAAGGTTTGAAAGGCATACTTAATCTATCTTCTTAACCTTTCTCATGACATAAACTTGTCAGAACTCATAAACAACAAATAAGTTTGTAAATGCATTCATATAAAACACCACAAAATTTTAATGTGTTGTTTTGGGAGGGAATTTAGGAATTTTGTATTTACACTGAATTATAAAGTGTAATGGTGGGTAATGTAGAGCCTTGATTTTTTCTCTCCAACTAGTAGCATCAATGGAATCATGTGTAGGAACATAAAATTTTAAATATATCATATGTTTGTGTGAACTTCATTCTAGGCACCACATTTTAATGATTGTAGCTATGTGGCATTGACTACTTTGTTATGATAATAGTTAAGCAACACCATCATAAACATATTCAATAGATTTAGTAATTTTGTGTATAGTATATCAATTGAAGGTTGAAGCTAGATTCCATGATTAAAGGATCCTATCTATAAATGATACATTGGTCAACCATATATTTAATGTATGAAGATTATTTTATGATTTAAAAAAGTAAGAAAAATGTTGAGATATATAGATAAATTCTATAACAGATTAGATTATTGTTTTAGATTGAATTGAAATTATAATATTCTTAAAAAAACATCTTGAATATCATTTCTCAAGCTAATTTTTTCTTTATAAAATTTTAGTCGTTTCCATTGATAACATAATAAAATACCTCAATTTGCATTATTATGTTGAGATACAAAGAAACTAATATAAATATTAGGTAACGGACACGCTAATAGTAAACAAACTACCGTCAAATTTGACGAATTCCCCTAACAAGGTTATCGTCCATGGAGTATACCCAAAGATAAATCTAATGCATTATATGCCTGCATATATATCAAGGAATTCAGAGGGTTTTTGTTCTTTTGACTTGTAATTTTCCAGAAAGCCATGTTTGAATTTTGATACGGTAAAAGGCTTGTAACGTCGTTGATGATCGTCGTCTACAAGTTCTCCTGGAGCATAAACTTTCTTATCGTCCGGGAAGTTAACAAAGTACGGCACTGATAAGCGACTCCTCCACCCTTTGTAAACTACTCGGTATTCAGCGCTTCGGTACCTACCGTTGGTCCATTGTTTACGTTAATATGTGGATTCATAAGAATATATTACATTAATTCAAAACTCTTAAAATTGCACACCTTAATAGTGTCGGCAACGTTGACAACAAATGAGTTGGGATGGGGGTTGACGTTCAGCCACTTCCCTTGTTTTGATCTAACTTGCAGCCCTCCTTCGTTGTCCTGGTTAAGAATGGTAAAGCACCCAATATCTGTATGAGAGGTGAGGACCACTTCTTCCGTTGACTTTCCATGAGAGGAATAATTGTTTATACGCATGGAAGCTGTGCATGCCTGGAAATCACAATGGTAGAAAGTTTTGACGTCCAACCGCAGGCTGGAAAGAATGATAATGGCGATCTTGCGTGCATGATCTGCCATGCACAAGGCATATGTTCCAAATGTCCCGCTGAACATCAATAGTCGAAACCAGATACTAGGTTCGAGGCACTAAAGAAAAAAATAGTAAAAGCTGTAATATCATACCTGAATTTTGGGTTTCCTTGATCTGGCCATATCTTGTCACACATTTCCTCCAAAGAATGTGAACGAGGAATATTCATGAAGCAGAAGCTCTCAGTCGATCCTCTACGAGCATAGCTTTCTGCAGGGTTAGAGGTAGCGGCCTTTTCTTTAACTTCAGCAGGCATTGAACATAGATCTCGTGCTAGAGACTCCACTTGTTGCAGAAGATCTATTGAAATTCCATGATTTATAATAGAGAAGAATCCCCATTCTTCGCACGCTTCTCTGACTGTGGCCAGAATGGAATGACAGTGAAGATCATCTAATCCTTCTTCTCCCTCCCAGAACCGAAATTGTGAAATGTCAACAAGCGGCAGATCAACATGATTTTGCATGTTTGAAGACATGGTTAACAAGCAAAGTATTTGATAAGATTTTCTTAAATAGGTGGTCCAATATAACTACCCTTGTTTGGGATCTGGTATATCAATGTAGACAACCAGAAAATGGTTCTGAATAATCCATCTGCAAAAGCAGGCGGGGTATATATAAGATAGAAGTGTCTTAACATCATCGTAAAGTTTGATTCCTTATTGTGTACATAATTGTAAAATACTTAACTTGCAATATGCTTGGAAAATATTTACCACTTTCGGCTTTATTGCAGTATTTGTCAACTGTAATGAATGGTATGGCAATGGGTTAAATATATTTACTTATTTGTTTATGTCTATTCATAGTAAAGAATCATTTTTATTTTTATTTGTAAATGATATTAGTTTCTAGTGTTGATATTTTTAATAAAATGCGAAACTAGTAACCATCTTCAAATGTTATTGAAGTCAACATATTATATTTTCAAACAACATTGTATTTTCTTTAATTTTATAAAGTAAAAGCAAACATAGAGTTAAAAGTATTGACAATTTACGTAAATCCGTCTAAACAAGTAAGGATATCGAATATGATGTACCTTTAGTGCTTGTGTATCTAACCACTCTAACTATTGAGTAAACTGGGAAATGGCATTGAGTACTAGGTTCACTCATTTTTTCCTTGAGAAGATACATTGTCTGCTAAATTAGAGAAGTCAACAATCAATTATCGCCTTCCAGATTTTTCATAAGCTTATAAGTCCTCTTCATCTTACAATATTGGGTTGTATTTATATTTTGGCATTTATAAACAATCATTTATATTCAAGCTCTTCATTTATCTTCACATATTAGCATGTGTTCTTTGTTAAAAAAATTCTATACTATTAATCTTAATTATTATTATAACTTTCATATTTTGGCTTACTTTTATTTTTATTAACTCATTTTATTAGAATTTTTTATATTTTATTTGTCAATTTACTAATTACTTGCATAATATACATTTTTAATCTGTGTATCTAATTTTTTTCTGATTTTGTTATATTTTTTTAAGATTTTATCAATTGAAAATCAATTTCATCTTTTAGGTCAGATAATGATACACATTTCTACTTATCCTAGATCTTGTTATGGATTTCTATGTTTTAACTATTCAAACAAAGCAACCAATCACCCTATATACACACTTCATCTACCAATATATTAAACTAATATATAGTGCACATATATAATTTCTTAATGTATTAATCTTTTGGTTAATTGTTTTTTCTACTTTTCTTTCAATTTTTTGGTCTTTACTATTCACATTATTTTATGTTTAGATAGTTTTATGTTTATATGAGTTTTTTTTCAAGTAGTTTAACCACTTTTGGCTGCCTTCATATAAATTTTAATCTCCTTCATTTGTTATACAAATTTTGGTAATTATTTTATGCCCCTACCTAGCCTAATAGTCGTACTAGAGAGCTATGATTTTTCTTTAAATTGATTTAAGTGAAATCTATTTAATCTAACATTGTTTAACTCTTCCCACAAAGATTCTTTATATTTCTTTTTATTTACAAATTTATGATTGAAAATTTAAGGATTAGTTTTGAATATGCAAATTGTGCAAAACTAAGTACAATTTCTTACAATTCACAATGCACTTAGTTGCATCAATTATTGAAGAAACATTACTTGGAAAAGATACTTGAATAGAATGGTATATAAATATAGAAAATAAAATCATTTTCAATGATCGAATGTTTAGTATTTCTAATGGATATGTCCAAACTAAAACACTAACAATTGTTAAAGAGAAGAAAATATAAAAATATGAAAATTCAAAATCCTTTCCCTTGATAAGATCTTATGCCAGTGGAGATGTGTTTAGACACATACAAGGGTGTAAATTTTACTGGGATGCCCCTCAAAAATTGAGAGATATATATGATTTTCATTCTAAATTAGAGTTAATTTAGTCATAGTTGAGGTTATTTAACCTTGAACTAAAGAATTATAATGACATGAGTTTGGATTCTAAAGTTCAAGCCATAAAATAAGATGGTGTTGTTGGTAGTAAATTTGATATTTATCACACAACCTTCATAAAGGAACTTATTTTGACCCATTCCAATTATTTGGAGTCTCTTGAAGAATGTAACCAAATCATGAGGACCAACACTTTTAATTACCTAGTTGAAAATTTGGTAGAATGTCAAAAATATTTGGGAAGAAAAATTGATAACATTGGTTAAACCTTTTTCACCAAGAAGAGAAACATCCTAACAATAACTCATCTAGAGGTGGTCGTAGTGATAGAGGAAAGTGTAGAGGTCAATAGAAGAATGGTGAAAGATGAGGTGCATGAGGCAAATATAAATCCAAACATGGAATCAAAAATTATAGGAGCCACTTGTATTGTAAATGATGTTGTAAAAAAGGTAGTCATAAAGGACATGGATGCATGCTCTTAAAAGATAAGTAAACAAATATTAAAAAAAAAATGTTCTAACACATTATGATCTAATAAAAATTACAAAAGAAGTCCTATTTACATGTGATAGATTTAATGATCAATATGTGTTTTTTGTTTTAGATTTCAGCTATTATAATTTATTTGATACTTCATGACATGATGCTTAGGTGTTAGACATTGGAGCCACACAATATATGACAATTTGATGCAATTATTTTTAATAATTTCATGAACGTATTTCTAGCCTAATCTATTTGATAGATAAAATAATCATCAAGGATTTTGGAAAAAGAACTATTTAGCTTAAGTTATTTGGCCTTCGAGATTTTATATCTCATGATGTACTATATATTCCTCAATTATGACATAATATTTTATCATTAATATTGAGTTGAAAAAAAGGTTACTCCTTTTTATTGGACAAGGGATAGTTTGTTGTTAATAAAATTGATATAATAAGATTTTTTACTGGTTGTGAAGAACAAAAGTATAAAAAAATTCATGGAACTTCAACCATTTCTACGAGTTTTGCATACTTACTGAAAAAGGTAATATTTTTGATTTTTGATTTTTTTTTTGGAAAAAAAGCCATTTGTTTATAAATAACATGTTAGTGTGTTAAGTTTTAACATAGGGATAATTAGTTTTGCCTGTATGGTAGTGTTTCACCTGTTTGTGTTTTCACAGCTCTAAAAAGCTTGTACATTATGTATTCTATATCTCATCTCGATATATTTTTCTCTTGTGAAATAGGCTTGTGTTGCTTCTCTCGTCTGTAAAAATTAATTTTGTAGGTTGTGCTCTTGAGAGGTGGTTGACACCAACATGGTATCAGAGCCTTCAACTTGCACCCTCTTCCGTCATTGAGAGTTTTCATCAGAATTTTAGATCATTTATTTGCTAGAAATATTCTCGGCATTTGAAATTTATTAAATTTCAAAGTTTCCTTATTTTTGATTGTTCTTCATTTTCCTGCTGCTAGCGATTAGCAGCGTTGTTTCTGAGCACGATTTACCTGTTTTTGGTTTAGCGCACTAGAGGGCCTCATTGACTACTGGAACATGTTTTTTCTTTTACTTGAAGGTGGCACAATTTATTTTATTTGAATATATTTGAGGCTTGATTCTGGCTGTATTTGGTAAGAGCAGAAAATATCCTTAATCTTCAAGTGGCATGATTTTCCTTTGCTATGTCACCATCATTTGCATTTGAATTCTATACACCATCTGAAGCATCACATTTTTTTTGGGAGTGAGCAAAAAAGCAATTGAAAGAGCCAGTTTTCAATTGCAATCTAAGCACATCCTTATAATCGGAGGCGTTATTTTCAGACACACCTTGTGCTACATTTTTTCTGTAAATCTTTGTTGAAGGAGGGCTCGATTGACCTGTTGTAGAGCAGGATCTGTTGAAAAACTGATTTATACAAGATTTGGAGAGGCGATTTCATATTGAAGAACCCGTAATTGACATTAGAGGTACTGAAATTTGCGGTGAATAAACAATTTGAAGAGGCCAATTCTCTGTTGAGCCCGTTTCTTTGCTAAGAAGGAAATTTTGTACAACTGGAGTATGGCATTTTTTTTATTGGCTGAGTGTAGTAGTTTAGGCATTTTTCCTAAATTCTTGCCATAAATATTTATTTAGAGTTTCCATATTTTTTGTCATTTTTTTTCTAAAAGTAAGTTTTGGGGCTGTGTTTTTCCTCAAAGGGAAAGATTTATCCCACATTGGTGGAGTGATGCATTTATTTGCTATTTAAATATCCTCTTACTCCCTTTCATCATTGTGAGCAATTTTTGTAGGTTGTGTATAGGTTGTCTCTCATGTGTGGTCATTGGTACTCTTTAGAATTTTTTTGGTGTCAGCATAGAGATCAAGCAATGGGTTGCTTCAATGTTCGCTCCAAATTAGTCTTAATTTTTTTTTCAAAGCTTTTCAGAGCATTGTCTTTGAATTTTTTTGAAGAATTCAGTTATAATGGTTTCTTTGGAGAAAGGGAATTTTAGGCAATGGAGTGATTTTATTCTCACTTGTCTTTGCGAGAAAAATCTATTTCCATATTTATATAATGAAGTTTTTATTCTAGACACATGCAGTAGGTATATGATTTGGAAAGTATTTAGGTATTTTCTTTGGAGTTAGTTTTGAGCATATAAATGATGAGGACTTTTTGGATTCACTCGTTCATTTTGAGTGCCCTCATGCTCTTTGGACATAGATTCGAGAATCATATGGAGATCCTAATACTCTGCCATCTCTCGATGAACCTCCTTCCAATGCTAGTGTCTCTCTTTGTTCTTCAGAGAAGATAAACCATGCTTGTGATCCTTTGGAGGTTTTTAAGACTTCAAAAATTAGGTTGTAGTTTCTACAAAGGTTCCTAATTATTTGTTAGAGATAGTCAGTCCACCTTCATTAAGTACTTCCATCATTCTTGAGCAATAGGATTATCACTGTCTTCCTAATTGGGTTTCTTATTTTCCATACATTCGTTCATTATTCATGGAATCTCACATTTCAAACTTGGAAGACATATTTGAGGGATTAATTTTCCTATTTGATGATAGTTGTGGTACAACTGTTGTCTTTCCATCTTTGTCTTTGGAGAATGTTCAAAAATAGTTTCCAATAGTAACTTGTTTGTCACCTTCTATTGTAATTGGGCATGTTCCTAATTTGTTCATGGCATCATCTTCCAAGGTCTTGGTGACACATGAGCAAATTTTGAAGAAATTTTCATCCTACATTTTGATTTCACTTAATAATTCCTCTCCAGAATGGGAAGCATACCTGCATTTTTATTTGGTTTTGTTTCTTCCAAAAGGGAGAAAAGTTGTTTGTCAACATTGGATCATGTTTTGTCTTCAGGCAGTTACCATTTTTGCAAGTGATTACACATTGTGGGGGGATGCATACTCTTTCTCTTTCCCTCTTATGGTGGGGTCATTGATTGTATATACATGATGTATGTAGTCCTTGGGGGTGTTATTGAGTCCTCCATCCATGCATCTTGTTTTTCTTTTCTCACTTTTGGAGAGGGTTTTTTCCCACAGGGTTTTTCTCCTTTTCTCCAATTGTGAGAGATTTCTTTTTGCAGTTGTAAATGGGTACCTAACATGGTTGTGTAGCTGGGACCCATATTGCATCTTCATTTTGTATAATATTTCTCCCTAAGTTTGTACTTAAGGGGGGTTGTTATTGTGTTAAGTTTTAACATAGGGATAATTAGTTTTTTCTATAGGGTAGTTTTTCACTAGTCTATGTTTTCATGGCTTTAAAAATCCTATGCATTATGTATACTATATCTCATCTTAATATTTTTCTCTGGTGAAATAGCCTTGTGTTTCTTCTCTCATTGGTGAAGATTAATTTTGTAGGTTGCGCTCCTAGGAGGTGGTTGACACCAACATAACAAAACTATTACTTGGAGTAGAAAACTAACATGTTGATGATAGTCTTATAGAAACCCATAATACATCAAACCAAAAGATATACTATCAACATGCATCAAATTAAATAAAATTTCTAAAACATGAGCATAGCATTAGAACAAATAAAGCAACCAAAATTCAATGAAATGAGGTTTTAGTCTATATATGCTTCATGAATACCCTAGGAATAGGAAATGGTGATATACTTGGGAGTAGAAGTAACTCTAGTTGTTGGGCATGGTGATGCTCTACAATAGTGCAACCAACAATGTACAACAATGTTTTTTCCAATGTATGAACAATTACAAAATATACATGGATCACCATTCTCCTTGAGTATTTATCCATTCTAACAATTACCAATATTTAATATCTCTATCAACTTTCTTCTAAAAGAGGAGTTGTAAGAAAGTTAAGCCACAATAGTTCAAAAATATGGTAGAGATTTTTCAAGCATCCTAGTACTTGTCTATCATGTATATCATGCAAAGGAACACTATTTTATGTTTTCCTACTATTCCTAAGATTGTTGAAAATTGTGAAGCTTGTATTCTTTTAAAACAAATAAAAGTTGTTTTCCTTGTTCAACTTGGTGTGCACATATAAAATTGTAACTCATTGATTCTAATTTGTGTGGGCCTTTACCGGTAACTTATTTCGAGGGATGTAAGTAATTTATGTTGTCAGTTAATGATTGTGGCCACATGACATGGATTTATTTCTTGAAAAAAAAGTATGAATCTTTTGAAATTGTTAAGAAGTTTCATATTATGATTTAAAAAATCTCAATTTCACATTTGCACTCTTCGAATAAACAATGGTTGAGAGTTTAATTCCATTTTTTGTTATATATATATATATATTCATTAAAATGGGATTCAAAATCATCTCATTGTTCTAGGTACTCCTTAACAAAATGTTTTTTTTGAAAGTATGAATTGAACCTTAATGAATATGATACACACAATGATATATTTTAAGGGTATCAAATCTTATTTTTGGTAAAGAAAAAAGAAAAATCATTTATCTTCACAATATATTTCCTTTATTTTCTCTTCACTAGAAAATTCCATATGAAGTTTGGCTTGCTTATGTTCCATTTGTTCAACATATTCAATTTTTTTCTTCCACTTACTATGCTTTAATTCTCAAAGGAAAATGAAGTAAGTTGCATCACCAAATTTATAAATGTATTTTTCTTCGCTATTTTGTATTAGAATTAGAAAAAATGTAGGAGAGAAAATGATAATAATAAATGCACAATGAATAGATTGTATTTAGATTACCCAAGTTATTTGTAGCTTATATAGATAAGGATGAGTAAATCCACCTATTCATTGAATTGAAAATTGCCTCATGAACCGACACAAGTTATTAGACATGGGTGATATAGGTGTCAACCTTAGGAACACTTTGAGTGTGCAAACCAATAACCTATATGAACAAGTCATCAACCTTGTGTGCCAAGAGTTGAGTGATCTTTGTGGTGAGATGAAAGGTCTTCCAACCTCAAAAGCTATGTGCATTAGGCTAACCAGATAGCTTGGTAACCTCTAGAGTTCTAAAATGTTGCACATTTGATTAGAAAAGATGTTGTCTAACCTCATCAACCTAAGTACACTTAAGTATAGTGAATAGTTTAATTATTCACACTAATATTTTGAATACTCAATGTATATAGGTTGTAGGATAAAATTAACAAGAAAAATGTTATTGCATCACATATATCTTTTTAATCTTCTAAAAATGATGTAAGATTGACTAAAAATTAAACAACCTAATAAATTTTCTATGTTTATTATTTGGAAAGAACATCCATACGAGATTCCTCAATATGGGTGGGATTAAGAAATTTAGAACAACCATTGGTGGATCCATTTATAGAATCTCTAACCCAATATTTTCAACCTTAATATCTCTAAGAATAAGCCTCATTTTGTTGCAAGGTGTGCACCCTTGGTCTCCTTGTGTTGTGCATGGCAATACTCGGGCTCATCACATGGATTAATTATCTCCCATGGATTTATTAACTCTAGTAGTTGTATTGAGCATTAACATGTCAATCTTTTGGTGCAACAATAACTGTCTATGCAACAATTGGTATTAGATCCTTGGTTATGCGTTTGAAACCCTCACTTGTGCAATGGGATTGTTGCAAGGTGTGTTCCCATGGTCTCCTTGTGTTGTGTAGTGTATCTCTCGAGTTTGTGACATGGCTTAGCTACCTCCCATGAATTCATTAACTCTGGTGGTTGTATCAGGCATTAACAAGTCAAGCTTTTGGCGCAACAACAACCATCTATGCAACATATTTAATAATAATATTCCATTTTTATAAGATCTTAGGATCTTAAATAAATTAGAAAATAATGGATCATCTATTCAAGAAATATAAGCACCCTTGGTCTAACCAAAATCCTCCCACTATTCAAGAAAATCTGTCAAGAAAATATTAAAATATTTAAGACCTAATAAAATAGGTAAAAGTGACATAATAATTTCCTACAAAGAATGGTAGAACAACCATTCTAGTATTGAAGGTAAATTGGATTTTATTGATAAATGTAATATCATAGTGGAGTATGAACAAACTTTGTGTTAAGAGGCTAAGCATATTTTATTATTGAGAAAAGCTATTAAAAAATAGTATATGATGCTCTTATAAAAATTACATATGAGAATTTCTTTATCCTCCACTTGGTCATAAACATATTGGTTGCAAGTGGATATTAAAAAATTAATTTGAAGTAGATGGTTTACTTGAAAAACAATTTTTTTGACATTTTGCAAAAGTTTATGCTAAAAAATAGGGCACAAATTCTAGTAAAAAAAATTGTTGTAGAAAAATAAACGACCATTAATACTTTGTTGTCTCTTTTAAGCACAAAATTGGTGGAAATTTGATCAAATGGGTGTCAAAATAGAATTATTGAATGGTTATCTCAAAGAAACTAGATATATGACTTGACCAAAAGGATATCTATCTATGGTCAATAATACCATATATGAAGGATCATAAAATAATTGTGTGTTCTATTGCAAGCCCTAGGAGCTTGGTATGAAAAACTCATTGAGCATATTTCAAAGTTAAATTTGAAGCATGTTGTATTTGATGATGAAACTCTTTTACTTAAAAAGGTTGATAACATTGTTGTATGAATTGTTGTTTATATGGATGATTAATTACTTATTGGTAATAATAAGGATTATAATAAAAATTTAGATGAAAGAAGGATGGGTTTGACATGACTAATTTTTTCCATATTCTTTACTATTTAGGTGTTCAAGTGATTAAGAAACTCAAGTATATCTTCACCCAAGAAATATATATTGGTGAAATTCTTAGTAAGTTTTACATGGTTTGATATAAACCAATTAGTACTCATATGAAGAAAAAAATGATATTGGCATCAAATAACTCTACAACATTCACCTTGATGCAACTACATATAGGTAACTTATTAGAAGTTTGATTTATACGATAGCTAAATATTGAGATATTTATTTTTTTGTTGTATTTCTATCTAGATTTATGAAATAACCTAGAGATAATAATTCACTTGTAGATAAATTAATTCTTTGGTTTTTGAAAGGAACTCAAAACAATAGGCTCAAATACTAATGAAGGGAGACTCTCCCTCAAACACACCTTATGTAGATGAGATGGAAAGAAAATAGGGGTGTGGGAAGCCCACTATTCTCCTTTAGTCATTCAATTATGTCATAAGAACCCTAATTTGATTGACTATGAACCTCACAAGGTGAGTAAATTCTCAACAAGAAAGAACTAGGAGTGGGTTCTTTAAGATTTTTAGGGGTTCACCACCAAGAAAATGCTTGGAAAAGACAAATAAGCATTAATATCACAAAACCTAACAATGCAAGCTAAATGATGAGTGCAAATGATGAAATTATGCAATAGCAAGTTAGGATGTGTGTACCTATGAAGTCTGGAAATGTGACAAGGATTCTAGAAATGAAAAGAAGTTGTCAAAACGCGCTATGGATGATAAAGATGCCATTATTGTTGTCTTAGTCCCATTGCTATTTTTTGGGGCAAATGCAGAATATTTGGATGTCGGAACCAAATCTGAAATAATTTCTAAAAAATACCCTCAAGAAGACTAATACGCTGTAGGTGGCAACTTAGTCCCGTTTTGAATTTCTAAAATCTCTAAATGTAGTCTAGAGGCTTGATGTTTTCTATTCCTTCTTCTCTGATCTCAGGTTCTGAAGCTTTTGGAATTAGCATGTACATGAGTTTTCGTGAAGATGATAACTTTGCCATGCAACTTTACAAATTTGCAACTTTGCACTTCTAATGATCTTCAAGTCTTCAACCTAAATCTATAATCACAAACACATAAGAGAGGAAAATATTGTTGATTGTTAGTAAATGGGGGTTTACCTTAGTCAAACCCCTTGTTGTTAATTAAACCTTGAAATGAAATGAAATGGAAGGAAATAATGAATAAACAACATGCAATGTTACAACTCACCAAACCCTTGTTATAAGGTGCTACAAATGTGCTTGAAATGGCTGCAATAGATGGGGTTTTTGAATCTTGCTTGAAGGATATAGATCTTGCATAAAACACTTACTTGAATCATAAACCCTACATCACAAATGTTAGCACAATAACAAACATGATGCAACAATATCCTTGATATGACGTTTGAATCTTGATGATGGCTCCAAATGCTTGATGAAATGCTCTTGAATGCTATTGTGAACTCAATTATTCTATGATGAATGCTCTCACAAAAGACTTGATTTCAAATGAATGAGTGAACCTTGTATTTATACTTATCCATGCTTGATATCCTGTAATTACACCACACCAAGCTAACATATGAATTCATCAATTAAAGGAGGCTAAATCCTGCCAGAATTTGAAATTAAATCCCAAAAGTACCTTAAGAGGGACTCAGAAACACTGATCTAAGTGGATACATGTTGTCAAAAATTGAATTGTTCCACATGCCCCATATTTCATCACCATGTTGAAGATCTTGTCAAGAGCTTTCTGACACATTTTGAACAAACCAAATCCGAGTCTGTAGATGAAAGTTATGGTCAGTCAAAGTTGATGGTTGACCATGATGATGTGGAAGGAATGATGACGTGGCAAGAATGATGATGTGGCAAGAATGATGACATGGAAAAAATGATGACATGACTATTTAAAATGGAATTTAAAAGCTGAATTCCCTTATATTTAAATTATTAAACCTTTTAAGTTTTAAAAGCCCACACTATAAGAGTTTTAAGGGGATTTTTTAAGATTCTTAAAGATTTTTAAGGATCTTAAAATATTTTTAGAGGATTTTAAAATATTTTAAGGGATTTAAATGATATTTTTAAGGGATTAAAATATCAAGAAAGATTTTCATAAAAGATATTTTAAAGCTAAAATTAAAGTTAACCTCCAAACTTAAAACAAATTTAATCCCTTATGATTTTTATAGCCCAAAATTATGAGGGCCATGAATATACAGGAGACAATTTGGTTTTATTATAAATGTTAAAACTAATATTAAAACTAATCAACCTCTAAATGGATTTCCTACGAGAGAAGACAAAAATAAATAAACAATATGGAACCCGAATGGAAGATTTTTTTTTTTTTAAGGGGGTAATGGTTGAGCTTATTGTTTTATTTGTAAAAATAAGGGAAATTTGTTGTAACAAAGTTATTTTATTAAATATGGTGGTTTAACCCCATATGGGAAAATTATGTATAAAAAGGGGGGAATTTACAACTTGGAATAACCAAGTGGTGATTTTTATGAGATAATTTTGTATGGAGAGTCTGAGTGTCTGAATTTGTGCATCAAAGGAGTGTTACTCTACTGTACTTGAAAGAGGAAGACTTTGAAACTCTTGAAGACTTGACATTGTATTTTATTGATGCCTTGTAATCAGTTTGGAGCATAATGAAGGATCGGTCACTCTTTGGAAAGGGACTCGAAGACGTAGCCATATTGGTGAAATCCATTATCAACTTGTGTTTTATCTTCTCTCTTCTATCTCTCTTATATTTTGTTCATCACTTTGTTATTGCTTTGATTATTTAAGCATTTTAAATTACGTAATTACATTTTCAAGACCTTCAATTTAATCATTGTGAAAGTTATTATTCACATGCAACAATCCTAGATCCTAACATCAGATCAAGTGGTATCAGAGCTTTGTTGTGACTAGTGTTTGTAGAGGTGAATGATAACATGATCTAGGAAAAATGGAGGTGAAGAGAGACTTATAAGATTACAATCCTGAGATAGGTAAGCAAAGAAATTTTCCAAAGATGGAAGGATTAGAAGCTGGAAAAAGTTTAGAGATTGATGAGAAGAGTTTCCAAAAATCTTTTCTCGAAATGAAGGAAATGTTAGAAGTTATTTTTTATGAAAGGTAGGAAAAGTGAGAATGAAAGAAGCTTGGAAAAGGAAATTATTTGAAGCAAGAGAAGCATGAAGATCGAAAGGAGAAATGGAAAAGACCCAAAGGATGATGACGAGCCTCTAGAAACTCCTTGTCCATCTTCTCCTTCTCTCCTTCCTCTCCTTCTTCTTCTACTGATTCTACTTCTTCTTATAATCCTTTCAAGGGTGCACATAAGACTAGAATTAAATTGGATGTAAAATTTGATCTACCTAAATATTGTGGGGAATTAAATGCTGAGAAATTAGATGATTGGATTCAACAAGTAGAAGTGTATTGTAGATTTCAAGGTCTCTTAGATGATGCTTCTAGGATCTAGTTAGCTACTCTTCGATTGGGAGAAACAACTCTCACCTAGTGGGAGAGTAGAACTCGGGAAGAAATTTCACAACATGGTAGAGTCAATTTAACTTGGTTAGAATTTGTTAATGCTCTTAAGAAGCAATTTTATCCCCTAGGCCATATGCAACAGTTAATGATGGACTAGCAAATGTTTAGGCAAGGGAAACTATCCAAGAGTACACCCATGAATTCAGGAAAAGGGATATTGCATTGAATGTTCCAATGTACACCCAAGACACCTTGCTTAAGTACATAGGTGGTATTAACTCTTATCTAAGACATTCCATTTGGTTTTGAATCCTAGTAATCTAGATGAAGTTTGTGTACAAGCTACACACTTAGAGTCAAGAGGTAAGAGTACTTTCATTTATAATTTTGACAAGAAGCCATCTCAGTTTGAAGGTAAATTTGAAGATACAGGAAAGGGGAAGAAGACAGCTACCATTAAGAAGAAGGATGATAAGCTCTCATGCTCTCATTGTGAGAGGCAAGGTCATGATGCAAATCACTGCTGGAAGTTGCATCTAGAATTGAAGCTGAAATGGGCTCGTAAACAAGAAAGGTAAGAAGGAGTCTGCAAATGTTGTTATCGATCTTGGTTCAGAGTCTAAAGATGAAACTAAGACAACAAAAATGGGTTTGAAAGGTAAGGCTCCTATTGCCAGTTTTTTCTTTGATAGTTTTGCTTCTACTTCTCAAGTTAATAATGTCCCTGAAGATAAGAAAATAAGTGAGCTTTTTCACATACGGGTTGTTGCTAAGCATACTAAAATTGATGCACTCATAGATAGTGGATCTCAAGTTAAGTTAATTTCTGAAGATTTCATAAGGAACTTGGGATTTTAAAATACACAGCATAAGAAACCCTATCCACTAGGATGGGTTTGTGAAAATTATGAAAATTTGCAAGTAACAAGGCAGTGCATTTTGAGATTCACAATCACAAGTCTATTGATGAGGTACAACTTGATGTGGTTTGACTAGATATCCATGGGATAGTGTTGGGTAACCCTTATTTATACGATTGGAAGGCTATTTTCTATAGGGAATTTAATCATTATCACTTGTTTAAAGATGGTATCAAGTATATTATACATTCTCACAGGATCAAGACTGATAGATCTTTTGCAAACACATGACAGTTGAAAAGGGTGATTAATGCAAGTGCAGACTTATCTCTTATGTCTGTCAATTCAATTGATTCTAGACATGAACTTGAGATAGTCAAGGCTAATTAGATGTTGCAGGATACACCAATTGCACAACATAAGGAAGTAGTAAATGAAAGCATTGATGGTCCCTTGGGTAAAACTGTTATTGTTGTGAAAGATAGACATGTTGTTGCTTCATTCCCTTTTGTATATGCATTGTTATTAAGCTTGATATTAGCTAGTGTTTATTGGTTAATGGTTGTAATAGTTGATGCAGATGCCTATGGAAGTGATAAAATGATGCATATGTTAAACAATGTTATTGAAGTCCTGATTACAGTGTTGAGCCAAGTGTGCAAATGGACAAGTGATACAGGATAGGTGGGGAGGCCATGCCCTCACTTAAATTCTGAATAAAAGTAACTTTTAGAGGTCCAAAAGCTCTCTAGTGGGGAGGATTGATCTAGGAGAATACTTGTCATCAAAAATTGAAGTGTTCTACATTCTCCATATTTCATCACCATGTCGAAGATCTGGTCAAGAGCTTTCTGCCACATTTTGAACGGACCAAATTCAAGTCCGTATGTGAAAGTTATGGTCAGTTAAAGTTGATGGTTGACCATGATGATGTGGTAGGAATGATGACGTGGAAATAATGATGACATGGAAAAAATGATGACATGACTATTTAAAATAGAATGTAAAAGCTAAATTCCCTTATATTTAAATTATTAAACCTTTTAAGTTTAAAAAGCCCACACTACAAGATTTTTAAGGGGATTTTTAAAGATTCTTAAAGATTTTTAAGGATCTTAAAACATTTTTAGAGGATTTTAAAATATTTTAAGGGATTTAAATGATATTTTTAAGGGCTTAAAATATCAAAAAATATTTTCATAAAAGATATTTTAAAAATAAAACTAAATTTAACCTCCAAACTTAAAATAAATTTAATCCCTTATGATTTTTATAGCCCAAAATTATGAGGGCCATGAATATACGTGAGATAGTTTGGTTTTATTAGAGTTGTTAAAACTAATATTAAAACTAATCAACCTCTAAATGGCTTTCCTACAAGAAAAGAAAAAAATAAATAAACAATATGGAACCCGAATGGAAGAATTTGTTTTTTGAAGGGGGTATGGTTGAGATTATTGTTTTATTTGTAAAAATAAGGGAAATTTGTTGTAAGGGGGTTATTTTATTCAATATGGTGGTTTAACCCCATATAGGAAAATTATGTGTAAAAGGGGGAGAAATTATGACTTGGAATAACCAAGTGGTGATTTTTATGATAGAATTATGAATTGTGGAGATAATTTTGTATCGAGAGTCCAAGTTTCTAAATTTGTGCATCAAAGGAGTGTTACTTTGCTGCACTTGAAAGAGGAAGACATTGAAACTCTTGAAGAATCAACATTGTATCCCCTAGCCCTTATTTATATGATCAAAAGGCTATTTTGTATAGGGAATTTAATCATTATCACTTGTTTAAAGATGGTAACAAGTATATTATGCATTCTCGTAGGATCAAGACTGATAGATCTTTTGCAAACACAGGACAATTGAAAAGGGTGATTAACGCAAGTAAAGAATTATCTCTTATGTTTGTAAAGTCAGTTGATTCTAGACATGAAATTGAGGTAAAAAAGGCTAATCAGATGTTGCAGGATACACCAATTGCACAACATGAGCAAGTGGTAAATGAAAGCATTGATGGTCCCTTGGGTAAAAATGTTCTTGTTGTGAAAGATAGACATGTTGGTTCTTCATTCACTTTCGTATCTGCACTGTTATTTAGCTTGATATTAGCCAGTGTTTATTGGTTAATGGTTGTAATAGTTGATGTAGATGCTTATGGAAGTGATAGAATGATCCATATGTTCAACAATGTTATTGTAGTCCTGATTGTGGTGTTGAGCCAAGTGTACAGATGGACAGACGATATAGGACAAGCGGGGAGGCCATGCCCTCACTGAAATTCTGAATAAAAGTAACTTTTGGAGGTCCAAAAGCTCTCCAATGGGGAGGATTGATCTAGGTGGATACTTGTCATAAAAAATTGAAGTGTTCCACATGCTCCATATTTCATCACCATGTCAAATATGTTGTTAAGTGCTTTTCGACACATTTTGAACAGACCAAATCCGAGTCCATATGCGAAAGTTATGGTCGGTCAAAGTTGATGGTTGACCATGATGATGTGGCAGGAATGACGATGTGGCAGGAATGATGACATGGCAAGAATGGTGACATGACTATTTAAAATAGAATTTAAAAGTTGAATTCCCTTATATTTAAATTATTAAACCTTTTAAGTTTTAAAAGCCCACACTACGAGATTTTTAAGGGGATTTTTAAAGATTCTTAAAGATTTTTAAGGATCTTAAAACATTTTTAGAAGGTTTTAAAAGATTTTAAGGGATTTAAATGATATTTTTAAGGGCTTAAAATATCAAAAAATATTTTCATAAAAGATATTTTAAAACTAAAATTAAATTTAACCTCCAAACTTAAAACAAATTTAATCCCTTTTGATTTTTATAGCCCGAAATTATGAGGGTCATGAATATACGGGAGACAGTTTGGTTTTATTATAGTTTTTAAAACTAATATTAAAACTAATCAACCTCTAAATGGCTTTCCTACAAGAAAAGACAAAAAATAAATAAACAATATGGAACTCGAATGGAAGAATTTGTTTTTTTAGGGGGGTAATGATTGAGATTATTATTTAATTTGTAAAAATAAGGGAAATTTGTTGTAAGGGGGTTATTTTATTAAATATGGTGGTTTAACCCCATATGGGAAAATTATGTATAAAAGGGGGGAATTTAGGACTTGGAATAACCAAGTGGTGATTTTATTGAGAGAATTCTGAATTGTGGAGAGAATTTTGTATGGAGAGTCTGAGTGTCTGAATTTGTGCATCAAAGGAGTGTTACTCTACTGCACTTGAAAGAGGAAGACTTTGTAACTCTTGAAGAGTCAACATTGTATTCTATTGATTCCTTCTAGTCAATTTCAAGCATAATCAAGGATCAGTCACTCTTTGGAGAGGGACTTGAAGATGTAGCCATATTGGCGAAATCCATTATCAACTTGTGTTTTGTCTTCTCCCTTCTATCTCTCTTATATTTTGTTAATCACTTTGTTATTGCTTTGATTATTTAAGCATTTTAAATTACATAATTACATTTTCAAGACCTTGAATTTAATCATTGTGAAAGTTATTATTCACGTGCAATAGTCCAAGATCCTAACTTCAGATCACGCCCTAGGTGGCATCTTTTTCCTAAGGCATAAAACTTGGGGCACATTCTCCAAAAAGGGACCTCTTTAAGCAACACATGAAATCAAGGTCCCAAGACCTTTGGGGGACAAAGATTCCCTAGGTGGCACCTTAGTCTTGACCCAAAAATCAAGGACACTCAAACAAAATCATTAAATTATCATTTTTTTATTGATGCTTGTTGGGATTAGCCAAAAAAAGATATAATTCATTAGGCTTGTTGATGCAAAATAGGACCAATTAAGAGATAAATAAGGATAAAAAAATCAAGGTAGGCCCAACGAGTGGGAAAATGCAAGTGTATGCAATTCCCTACACTATAGTATAAAATAACATTCAAGAACAAAAATCATGCAACTTTATTATATTCTTAGAAATAAAATACATACATACAGTCAAATACATTGCAAATATCTAGTCACAAGACCATTATTACTGAAATCTATGTTGTAAATATATGTAGAAAATCAAAAATACAAGTTTACAAGTGGCAATAATGGTCACTAAAACTACAACCTTTATTCTTTGCTAAAAAGAAAGAATTTCATCTATCTTCCCATCTAGAATTAATCACTTTTCATTTGTAACCAATTTATAATACTTTTCACTCTCCAATGAACTATCACTTCTATTTTTGGCACTCAACAGATTCAGTTACCCCTTTCCATTAATTTAGAAATTACCTAAATTTTAGTCTAACTTTTGTAATTCATAACTTCTGAATCGAGCATCAGATTAACAAACTGTTCACGCATTGGATAGATATTTTTAGGCCATTTTAGAACCTCTTGATGCCTGACAATTGACTTTGAATATTTTTAAAGTGATTTTTAAAATAAAACATTAATATCTCACAAGTGAAATTTTTTATTGAAGTGATTTCTTCACCAATCGCTTCATTTCACCATTCTTGGTTGTATATAAGATTTCATTTCCATATGTGCACAAATACTCACTTACTAAAAATTGTAAGTAATGTTACCATTTTTATCCCAAAAAAATTATTCACTAAACCTAACTAAAATCAAATTATTTTAAATTTTTTTGGGATGAAAGACTGCTCTTACAGCGTGGATGCTCCTGCATGAAATAGACTAAGGAAACACAATTCTCTTTTCTAGTATGTTCATATTTTGATAACAAAAGTAACTTAGAAGATTTTAAAAATGAATTTAGTTTATTAATGAATTTGGGGTCTATAGTCATCTACTAGAAATCTAAGAAGAAACTAGTTCCACTCTATCCTTTGCAAAATTGAAACACAGGGAAGCCTCTAAGTTAACAAATAAAATATTATGGCTTTGATGAGTTCTTGAAGGTTTGTAATAACAAGTTTCATCTACATCACTTTTTTTGACAATTGATTTATAAGACAAATGGATAGAATCTAATCTTTTCTGATTGAACCAAACACATAAAGACAAAGTTTCATTTTATTTGACACCATATGAAAGATGGTAGTGTTCATCTTAAATATTTTCTAGTAAAAAAATTCTCATAGATATTCTTACCAAAGCACCTAGATGAGAGAATTTTGAGAAATTCAAATGAATTATTAGATTATCTCTTCAAATTGATTAGTGTGAAAAAAGGATCCACCCTAATGTGTGTGGTAAAAGAGATGGACCACTTTAATTTTCATAGCCCTTAATCACTTAAATTATGTAAAATAAGATGCTAATAACAATGAGAAATGCAACCTAGCTATTATGGCAACTATGGGGGATTTTTTTAGAGTATAAAAGATGTGTACCTGGCTAGAAAGTTGTTGTTTTTGGGCTATAGAGGAGTCATTTTCCTTCAGTGAAAAGTGGGTAGACTTTTAGGGTTTAGAAAACTGATTTTAGGATCTTGTACCTTAATTTCTGCACTCTTGAAATCTTGGTTACCAAGTTCTAGAAGCCTGTAGTTAATTTTGTAGAGCTTTTTTTGTGACCTTACACTTTGAATGATAACTTTAGAAACTTTGCAACTTGATAATTTTGAAAATATTGCTCCAAATATTTGTCAAATGGATCTTCAACTTGTAAATCTAAGATCACACACTCAAGGGCAAGAAAACTTGTTTATTTGTAAGTTAATGGGGGTTTTCCTCAGTCAAACTACTTGTAGGTAATTAAACAAAATGATGAAATTAATGAAATAAAGAATGAACATGAAATAATGTAAATGATGTCACCTTGGATGTTGTCTTGTGAATCGAATCTACAAATAATCATGGAGTAGACATGAAGAATGTAGATCTTGGATCTAGGATGATGCTTATAAATGGATCCTTAATGCAACATTAATTTCTTAGCTTGACACACATGAATGCATTAAACCCTTGACATGATGATATGACTTTGAATCATCATAATAAACACTTGAAATATTCCTTGAAATTCCTTATGAATGCTCTTAAAATTATCTAGAATTCTTGATAACTTCAATGCTTGAATGCTTGAAAGTATTAGGATTGCTTAGTAGGAAGCTAGTTGAACTAACCCCTTATTTATACTAAATTAGAGGATTAACCCCAAAATTGAAAGAATTAAGACCAACACTAGATTTGGAAAGAAAGATAATTTAAATACCACCAAAATAAAATTCAAAAATAGGGGTCTCATTAAGGGAGGACCCATTCACCACCAAAGGTGATTGGGTCCTAGCTATGTTTCTAGGACCAAGCTTTTGGGAGTTGAAAGAAGGCCAAAAAATGATTCCAGATCAACTGAGAAAGGGTGGTCCTGTTAAGGGAGGAGCAATTCACCATCAAGGGTAAATGGGTCCTGGTTGAACTTACGAGGACCAAATTTTAGCAAATGAAATAATTTGATATTTGATTTATGATTGTCAGGATAGATCTTCAGGAGGTGTCAAAATTGAGGCTTAAAAAGGGGTTAATAACTCCACTTAACCAAAATGATCTAGGACCACCTAGATAAATGTAAAAGTACCTTAAAACACTTTACAACAAATAAACAAGGTATACATTATGCATATCTTTATTTAGGAAGGGGCCCATTAGGTTTAATTAAGTAAATGAGTTCTAGAAAAGTGTGAAAGTGTGTTACAACATATTACAATACCCTTGCAAAGGACCAATTAAAGTATTTTTTAGTTAAAAAAGGTCCTAGAATAGTGTGAATGTGCACAAGACATTACAAAACCACTCCAAGACATCATTAATCTAGGTTTAATGTCAATTATACAAACAAGAAAGGAAAAGGATTCTTTTTATGTTACGACATTTTTCCCCCACTGTAGTGAGAGGATGACCCCATGCCAAACTCACACTAAAGTAGGGATTAAAGATGCCTAAGTATGCAACAATAACAAAGATAACTGATCATACCATGTCAAAGGCTAAGAAAAGTAAACAATAACAAAGGATCAAGTACAACCGATTCAACAGGATATGAGGCAGTGGTTGTTTGTCCATAACAAATGCTGCTCACCCTGGGGTAGTGGAACCTTAGTCTATCCACTAGGTGACTTGTTCCAAAATATGTGTGATCACTCTAGGGTAGTGGAACCTTAGTCTATCCACTAGATGAGTTGCCCCAACGAAGTGGTTTAGTGAGAAAGTGATGCTAGTGTGTCAACTTCCCACTATAAGATGAAAAAGTCATGCCATTGTATCAACTTACCATTGTACCAACCATACAAGATTTATCCTCTTGATAACTTTAATAAGGTACCAAAATGAAAATGCTTTTCAATTTCATGTAAAAATTTTGCTTAAAGGGAATGTTGCTTTGTTCATGTAATGGTATTCCTCTTTCGGAGCATTGTTCGTAATGTCTACAAGAGAGGACAAGTCAAAAGTGTTAGGTCGTCACCCATGGGATGCTTCATTTGTATCATGCTATGACAGTAGATCGTACACTCTTAGATGACAACAAATATAATTACACCACCAAGAAGAGGAAACATCACAAGGAAAAACAAGGAGAATCACACCATGAAAATTTTCCAAAAGATGTCATCTATGTAAGCCCCCACTTTAAAGTGGTTGCTACACCATCACTATGAGTAATTTCTTTAAAGTATCCAATGTTTTAGATCTTAAGACTTGAGAGATTTCCTCAAAAAACCCTATGCCAAGTCATATGTTTGCCAATAAAGTTGCATCCTGAAGTAGGAAGGAAGGGTTGCCTCCAAAAACACATAAGGGATCTATGGATTTGGGGTCATTATGTTTGTGCTACAATTTTTTCATAGATCATGGAACTGCCATCATTCCCCAAATAATCATAGAACTGAAAGAATGACACAAAGAAAGAGAAAACAAAGAAAAATTTTTTAGGTCAACATGGAAGAAACATGAATATCTTGACACCTTGCGTCATCCAAAAATGTAAAACACAAGACAAATGAAAAAGATAAAGAAAACGCTTTTGGATCAACATGGAAGAGACATAGATGTCTCGATTCCTTGCTTGATCCCCAAAAGGAAAACACAAGACAAATAAAAAATGATTATGACATAGAGAAGAATGAAAGTACATATAGAAGAATGCACAAAAGAGAGAGGAACATCAAAAAAAACATCACAAGGGATCACATTACACACATGCACTCACAAAGTAAAATGAAAAAATAGAAGACTAGTAAGGCACAGGTGAGTCAACCAAAAGCAGGTCATTTTCATTCCAATCTTGATCGGTATAAAATGAAAGGTGGGAAACTAGCCAAAGGGAAAATGACAAATGCATTACTAGGACAAGGCTATCAAATGCTTGCCCCAACTTAGTATGAGACAAGTATGAGCCAAGGTGAGTGATGATGGTATGCCGCTTCTTGCTAAAAGGAAATGATTTGAAATTGATGAAAACATGCAATAGTGAGTATCCTATGATCCTACAACTATTACATGGCAAGGAGTAGCAACTATTGTTATTGATTATAATGAGTAGAAAAAGTATGGAATTGATTCCTAAGCAATGAGATATATCCACATGTAGTATCTCTTAGTTCAAGGTGCACCAAGGTTAATCTCCTCTTGGAAGAATATTTTGTAAGGTTGTTGATATTAAGTGAAGTCTTGTTTGATGGTTTTATTTCTATCAAAGGACAATAAGCAAGACCAAAAGTTGTTTCTTGCGTGTTAGGATCTATTGGGACATAGACACCTTATTCTCTAGCATGACATCCTTTTCAACTATACCCAAGTTGTCTCATAATTTCATAACCTCTTCCATAAAGGTTTTTCATTTTTTTAGGATTTAGAGGTTGCCCTACATCAACTTCATCAAACTTCTTCATGTATGTTGTCTTTTCTTCTAGAGTGGTTGAAGTGTATGCTTTTGAATTTTGTATTGACATTACCAATTTTTTGTTTCCCTTTGTATACTCTTTTGTTATGATATTTTACTTGCCCATGGATATAGGTATAAAATCAAATAAATTTTAAGCATCTTCCAGTGATTTTGTAACCTCTTTAACAAGATTTTGTTTTTCTTTCTCAAGATGTAAAAAAATTTGGGGTTCAGGATAGGTCTTGATTGTATACACCTTGTTTTATATGTGAGAAATGCCAATGTAACTCGAAACATTATCATCATCGAGTTTCCTTTTAGGTGGTTCTAAGATAAGCTTGGATTGATTTTAAACTTGTTTTTGTGAGGGTGGATAAATGATGAGTTGAGGATTAGGTGGTTCAATAATCAGAGGTCTCGAAGGAGCTTTAATGTTCATAACTTCAACAGACTTGTCCTTATTTTCATGATATCTTAACGAAGAGGAGTCTAATGTCACTTTGCCATCTTTGTCTAAGGAGGTCGCATGACTATTTCTTGAAAGACATGTATCAATGCTCTTAGTTGCTTGCATCATGATATCTTCCCTAGTAGGATAATTTTTAGGAGAGAAACAAACTAGATGTTCATGACATTCATTTTTTAGTTCTAAAATATCTTGATCACAAGTAAGGGAGTAATCAATTGTTGTATTTTCTTGGTTATCAATGATGAAATTCTCTTATTCGATAATGTTTTTCCTAGGAGAAGAGAGGAAAATAGGACTCTCACACCTGTCATCAATTTGATCTTCTAACACAAAAGTATCTTCATTATAAATAAGAGATATATTAGGAGAAGACCAAATTTGATTGTTATGGTTTTCCATGATATCATCCTTTCTCTCTAAGGTCTCATGGTCTTGTGCCATAATATCTACCCTAGTAGGGGAGCTTTTAAGATTTTCATCGCATTATATGGTTAGATTTTGTAAAGTAGCTTCATCACAAATAGGGGAGGCCTCAAAAGAAGAACAACTAGGAGTTGCATGCTTACTAATGATTGGAATTTTTTGTTCAAATAGATCTTCCCAAATGGTAGGGGCATTAGTAAAGGGAGATGAAATATTATCATGACTCTCAATAAGTGTATCTTCTAAAACTAAACTACCTTTTTCGTATCTAAAAGCGATATTAGAAGAAGAAATTTTTTGATTGTCATGGTTATCTACAACTAACATCCCCATGTCCTATAATGTCTTCCCAAGTATGAGAGGTAGGATTTTCATAACTCTTAATCATTGTATCTCTTAAAACCAACATTTCCTCCTCATAAATATGATTTTCATGATTTTCTACAATTGTATCATCTTTCGCCAAAGAATTCTTACAAGTAGGGGAGGTGTTGGGAGTTGAATGGAGACTAGGTAAAGTAATGTAAATGATCTCATCATCTTGTGTCATAATATATTTCCAAGGGGGAGGAAGAGGAAAAACAAGACTTTCATGATTCTTAGTGAGTGTACCTTCTTTCACCAAGATTACTTTTTCACTAATAGGAGAGGTATCGGGACAAGAACACTTATTACTATAATGATTGTTTATGTGTGCATCTTCTTTTATCACATCATTCCCATAAATAGGAGAGATAGTGAGGGCTATAGATTTAAGGAAAGTGTCAACATTTTCACCCTCTTGCACTAAGAGACTCTCAATACTACGAAATGTATTGAATGAGTGAGCTTATTGAATAATTTTTTTTACAAACTTAGAAAAGATGGATACTAACATTGATGCAATGAAATGACCTAGAATGAAATGAAAGTTTTAGATTTTGAGCAATGAAATTTACTGATTACATAATGCAACAAGCTGAAAATGAAATATTTTGATGCAATTTTGAACTTTTAACAATACTCTCAAATGAAGCAATTTAAGCTAGATGCAATGAAATTGACGAAACAACAAATCAAGAAATTCAAACAATAAGATAATGGCACCAAATAGATGGTAAAAATTGAGATTTTAGTGTCCTCAAAATGCATAGTGGTAGCTAATAGGGACTCATTCACCAGTAAGTGTGAATGGGTCCTGGTTAGGTCTTTCTAGGATTTTTTTATGGAATTCAAGGTCAATTTTAATGTTGTTTCAAATGCCAAAAGCTTCACGTCACACCTGATCAGTGACCTATTCTCTAGTAAGGGAGAATGAGTCCTGGTTATGTAATTTTAAACTCTTTTTTAATGGTTTGCAATATTTTAGATATATTTTTAAGTTCCAGGTTGTAGACAATGAAATGTAGCTTCAGATTTTCTAGAAATTCAATTTAAAAAATGCAATAGAAAGATGAAATGCAAGACCTTGATTGAAATGCAATTTTGTTTTATTTCAAAATTCAATTGAATGAGATCTAAATGATATGCAAACTAATTGATTTGATTTTGTAATTTTCATATTTAGAAAGATTCAAAACAATGCAAATGTAAACCCCATATGATATGCAAGTTTTCAATGCAAAATAAGAAACCCTAATTCGATGCCAATCTAAATGCAATGAATGCAATATTTTAACTTAAAATTCAATTAAAGACTCTAAAATGCAATAATTTCCCTAAAGATAAGAAAATAAATAAGCTTTTTCACATAAGGGTTGTGGCTAAGCATACTAAAATTGATGCACTCATAGATAGTGGATATCAAGTTAACTTAATTTCTGAAGATGTTGTAAGGAACTTGGGATTAAAAACTACACAACATAAGAAACCCTATCCACTAGTATGGGTTTGTGAAAAGAATGAATTTCAAGTAACAAGGTAGTACATTTTGAGATTCACAATCACAAGTAAGTGTTTTGATGAGGTATAGTTTGATGTGGTTCCACTAGATCTTTGTGGGATAGTGTTGGGTAACCCTTCTTTATATGATCAAAAGGCTATTTCCTATAGGGAATTTAATCATTATCACTTGTTTAAATATGGTATCAAGTATATTATACATTGTCACATGATTAAGACTGATAGATCTTTTGCAAACATAGGACAGTTGAAAAGGGTGATTAATGCAAGTAAAGACTTATCTCTTATGTCTGTCAAATTAGTTGATTCTAGACATGAACTTGAGGTAATCAAGGCTAATAAGATGTTGGAAGATACACCAATTGCAGAACATGAGAAAGCGATAAATGAAAGCATTGATGGTCTATTGGGTAAAAATGTTCTGGTTGTGAAAGATAGACATGTGTTTGCTTCATTCTCTTTCGTATCTGCATTTTTTTTAAGCGGGTATGTGCAGGATCATGATGGGCCAAAAAATGGCAATATGATGGGTGTGTGGCCGATGACTTTTCTTTTACCCAAAATTGATGAAATGAAAAGGGTTTTTAAAGGAGATTCTCCTGAAGCTTTCCACCAACATAAATTATGCTTTACTTTGAATTTAATAAGTAATTATTATTCATTTTCTATTCAAATTACAACTAAAGTCCTAATTGATAGACTAATTGAAAAATATGTATAGCTTTAACATGGTATCACATTTTTTCAATCCAAAATATGTGTCACATTCTATGCTTTGCATACTATAAGATTGAAAAAAGAAAAATTGAATTTCATGAAGTTTTGACCAAGTTAAGGTGGTCAGACATACGAGTTTTTTATATTTTTTAAAAGTTGTAATAAAAAAATCATAATTAATTATTTACTTAGAAAAAAATTATAAACAAATATGTATCACATCGGGACATGAGTCCTCTACTTATATATAAAATATTATAAAAAAGTATTGTCATTTTATTGTGGTTAGGGTGGTTAGACAGTCACCTACTTCTTATTTTTTCCCAGAAATTTAAGTACTACTGCATTGAAATTTCAAATTTTTACCAAATATATTTTTGTTTTTTTAAACAAACCTTATAGTTTAGAAACTATATTCAATTTGCTACAGATTCTATTATTACATATTTCTAAAATAATATAGATAACATATTCAAATTTTTACGTCAAGATGCCTAACTTTGATTTTTTTGCCACTTAAGGGCTTGTGTTTTTCGTGATGATCTTGCACATACCCAAGCTTGATATTAGCCAATGTTTATTGGTTAATGGCTATAATAGTTGATGTAGATGCCTATGGAAGTGATAGAATGATGCATATGTTCAACAATGTTATTGCAGTCTTGATTGTGGTGTTGAACCAGGTGTAGAGATGGATAGGTGATATAGGACAAGTGGGGATGCCATGGCCTCACTTAAATTCTAAATAAAAGTAAATTTTGGAGCTCCAAAAGCTCTCCAGTGGGGAGGACTGATCCAGGTGGACACTTGCCATCCAAAATTGAAGTCTTCCACATGCTTCGTATTTCATCACCATGTCAAAGATCTTGTCAAGAGCTTTCTGATGCATTTTGAATAGACCAAATCCAAGTCCTTATGTGAAAGTTATGGTTGGTCAAAGTTAATGGTTGACCAGGATGATGTAGTAGAAATGATGACGTGGCAAGAGTGATGACATGGAAAAAATAATGATATGACTATTTAAAATAAAATTTAAAAGATGAATTCCCTTATATTTAAATTATTAAACCTTTTAAGTTTTAAAAGCCCACACTACGAGACTTTTAAGGGATTTTTAAGCATTCCTAAAGATTTTTGAGGATCCTAAAAGATTTTTAGAAGATTTTAAAAGATTTTAAGGGATTTAAATGATATTTTTAAGGGATTAAAATATCAAAAAATATTTTCATAAAAGATATTTTAAAATTAAAATAAAAGTTAACCTCCAAACCTAAATCAAATTTAATCCCTTATGATTTTTATAGCCCAAAATTATGAGGGCCATGAATATACGGGAGACAGTTTGGTTTTATTAGAGTTGTTAAAACTAATATTAAAACTAACCAGCCTCTAAATGGATTTCCTACAAGAAAAGAAAAAAATAAATAAACTATATGGAACCCGAATGGAAGAATTTGTTTTTTTAATGGGGTAATGGTTGAGATTATTGTTTTATTTGTAAAAATAAAGGAAATTTGTTGTAAGGGGGTTATTTTATTAAATATGGTGGTTTAACCCCATATGGGAAAATTATGTATAAAAAGGGGGGAATTTAGGACTTGGAATAAGGGTATGTGTAGGATCATCATGGAAAAAACAAGCCCTTAAGTGGCAAAAAAATTAGAAAAAATCAGTGTTAGCCAACTTGACGTAAAAATTTGAATAAGTTATCTATATTATTTCAAAAATATGTAAGAATAGAATCTATAGCAAATTGAATGTAGTTTCTAAACTACTAGGTTTGTTTTAAAAAAAATCTATTTGGTGAAAATTTGAAATTTCAATGTAGTGGTACTTAAATTTTAGGGAAAAATAAGAAGTAGGTGTCTATCCCGACCCTAACCACAATAAAATGATAATATTATTTTATAAAATTTTAGATATAAGTAGAGGACTTATGCCCGATGTGATGCATATTTTTTATAACTTTTTCCAAGTAAATAATTAATTATGATTTTTTTATTACAAATTTTTTAAAATATAAAAACTCATATGTCTGACCACCTTAACAAGGTCAAAACTTCATGAAATTCAATTTTTCTTTTTTTAATCCTATAGTATGTGAAGCATAGAATGTGATGCATGTTTTGGTTTCAAAAAATGTGATATTGTTTGAAAGCTATAGATTTTTTTTGAATCAGCCTATCAACCAGGACTTTAGTCATAATTTGAATAGAAAATAAATAATAATTACTTATTAAATTCAAAGTAAAGCATAATTTATATCAGTGGAAAGCTGAGAATCTCCTTTAAAAACCTTTTTCATTTCATCAATTTTGGGTAAAAAAATAGTCGTCAGCCACATACCCATCATATTGCCACTTTTTGGCCCATCATGATCCTGCACATACCCATAACCAAGTGGTGATTTTGATGAGAATTGTAGATTGTGGAGAGAATTTTGTATGGAGAGTCTGAGTGTCTTATTTTGTGCATTGAAGGAGTGTTACTCTGCTGTACTTGAAAGAGGAAGACTTTGAAATTCTTGAAGAATCGACATTGTATTCTATTGATTCCTTGTAATCAGTTTGGAGCATAATCAAGGATCGGTCAATCTTTGGAGAGGGACTCAGAGATGTAGCCATATTGGCGAAATCCATTATCAACTTGTGTTTTGTCTTCTCTCTTCTATCTCTCTTATATTTTGTTCATCACTAAGTTGTTATTGCTTTGATTATTTAACCATTTTAAATTACATAATTACATTTTCAATACCTTCAATTTAATCATTGTGAAAGTTATTATTCACATGCCACATAATCCAAAAAAGGGCCACTTTAAGCCACACATGAAATAAAGGTCCCAATACCTTTGGGGGACAAATAATCCCTAGGTGGTGCCTTAGTCTTGAGCCAAAAATCAAGGACACTTAGACAAAATCATTAAATTATCATTTATTTTTTTATGCTTGTTGGGATTAGCCAAAAAAATATATAATTCATTAGGATTTTTGTTGCAAAATAGGACCAATTAAGACATAAATAAGGATAAACAAAGCAAGGTAGGCCCAACAAGTGTGAAAATACAAGGGTATGCATTTTCCTACACTATAGAAAAATATAACATTCAAGAACAAAAATCATGCAACTTTATTATATTCTTAGAAATCAACTACATACATACAGTCAAATTCATTGCAACTATCTAGTCGCAAGACCATTATTACTAAAATCTATGTTGCAAATATATGTAGAAAATCAAAAATACAAGTTTACAAGTGGCAATAATGGTTGCTGAAACCCCAACCTTTATTCTTTGCTAAAAAGAAAGAATTTCATCTATTTCCCATCTAGAATTAATCACCTTTCATTTGTAACCACTTTATAATACTTTTCACTCTCCAATGAACTGTCACTTCTATTTTTGGCACCCAACAAATTTAGTTACCCCTTTCCGTTAATTTAGAAATTACCTAAATTTTAGTCTAACTTTTGTAAGTCATAACTTGTGACTCAAGTGTCAGATTGAAAAAATGTTCACACTATTGGATAGATCTTTTTAGGCCATTTTAGAACCTCTTGATGCCTCACAATTGACTTTGAATATTTTTTTATTTTTTTAAAAACAAAACATTAATATCTCACAAGTGAAATTTTTTATTGAAGTCATTTCTTCACCAATAGCTTCATTTCACCATTATTTTCTCTATATAAGATTTGGTTCCCATATGTGCACAAATACTCACTAAAAAGTGTTAGTAATGCTACCAATTTTATTCCAGAAAAATTATTCACTAAACCTATCTAAAATCAAAGTTTTTTTTTTTTTTTTTTGGGATGCAAGATTGCTATTACAACCTGGATGCTCCTGCATGAAATACACTAAGGGAACACACTTCTCTTTTCTGGTATGTTCATATTTTGATAACACAAGTAACTTAGAAGATTTCAAATATGAATTATAGTTTATTATTAAATTTTGGGTCTATAGTCATTTATTATAAATATAAGAAGAAACTAGTTCCACTCTATCCTTTGCAAAATTTAAACATATGGAAGCCTCTAAGTTAACAAATAAATTATTATGGCTTTGATAAGTTCTTGAAGGTTTGCAATAACAAGTTTCATCTACATCACTTTTTTTCACCATTGATTTATAAGACAAATGGACAAAAATCTAATATTTTCTAATTAAACCAAACACATAAAGAGAAAGTTTCATTTTATTTGAAACCATATTAAATATGGTAGTGTTCATCTTAAATATTGTCTAAAAAAAAAATTCTCATAGATATTCTTAACAAAGCACCTAGATGAGATAATTTTGAGAAATTCAAATGAATTCTTAGATTATCTCTTCAAATTAATTAGTGTTAAAATAGGATCCACCCTAATGCGTGTGGGAAAAGATATGGATGACTTAATTTTCAAATCCCTTAATCACTTAAATTATGTAAAATAAGATGCTAATAACAACAGGAAATGCAACCTAGCTATTATAGCAACTATGGGGGATGTTTTTAGAGCATAAAAGATGTGTAACTAGAGAGAAAGTTGTTGTTTTTGGGCTATGGAGGACTCATTTTCCTTTAGGGGTGAATGGGTGGAATTTTAGGGTTTAGAAAACTAATTTCAGGATCTTGTACCTTAATTTTTGCACTATTGAAATCTTGGTTATCAAGTTCTAGAAGCCTGTAGTTAATTCTATAGAGCTTATTTCGTGACCTTACTCTTTGAATGATAACTTTAGCAACTTTAAAAATTTGATAATTTTGACAATCTTGCTCCAAATCTTTGTCAACTTGATCCACAACCTATAAATCTACAATCACACACTCAAGGGAAAGAAAACTTGTTGATTTTTAGCTAATGGGGGTTTTCCTTAGTCAAACCGCTTATAGGTAATTAAACAAAATGATGAAATGAATGAAATAAAGCATGAACATGAAATAATGTAAATGATGTCACCTTGGATGTTGTCTTTTGAATCATATCTACAAATAATCATGGATTGGCCATGAAGAATTTAGATCTTGGATGTAGGATGATGCTTATAAATGGATCCTCAATGCAACATTAACTTCTTAGCTCAACACACATGAATGCATTAAACCCTTGACATGATGATATGACTTTGAATCGCTACAATAAACACTTGAAATCTTCCTTGAAATTCCTCATGAATGCTCTTGAAATTCCCCATAATTCTTGATCACTTGAATGCTTGAATGGTTGAAAGTATTAGGATTGCTTAGTAGGAAGCTAGTTGAACTAACCCCTTATTTATACTAAATTAGGAGATTAACCCCAAAATTGAAAGAATTAATGCCAACACCACATTTGGAAAGAAAGATAATTAAAATTCCACCAAAATGAAATTCAAAAATAGGGGTCTCATTAAGGGATGATCCATTCACCACGAAAGGCGACTGGGTCCTGGCTAAGTTTCTAGGACCAAGCTTTGGGGAGCTGAATGAAGGCCAAAAATAAATTCTACATCAACTGAGAAAGGGTGGTCTTGTTAAGGGAGCACCAATTCACCATCAAGGGCGAATGGGTCTTGGTTGAACTTACGGGGACCAAATTTTACCCAATGAAATAATTTGATATTTAATTTATGATTGTCAGGATAAATCTTTGGGAGGTGTCAAAATTAAGGCTTAAAAAGGGGTTAATAACTCCACTTAACCAAAATGAACTAGGACCACCTAGATAAATGTGAAAGTACCTTAAACCACTTTACAACAATTAAACAAGGTATATATTATGCATATCTTTATTTAGGAAGGGTCCCATTAGGTTTAATTAAGTAAATGAGTTCTAGAAAAGTGTTAAAGTGTGTTACAACATTTTACAACACCCTTGAAAAGGACCAATTAAAGCATGTTTTAGTTTAAAAAAGGTCTAGAATAGTGTGAATGTGCACAATAAATTACAAAACCACTCCAAGACATCATTAATCCATCTTTAATGTCAGTTATACAAACAAGAAAGGAAAATGATTCTTTTTATGTTATTACATTTTAACCCCACTGTAGTGAGAGGTTGACCCCATGTCAAACTCACACTAAAGTAGACATTAAAGATTCCTAAGTATGCAACAATAATAAAGATACATGATCATACCCTATCAAAGGCTAAGAAAAGTAAACAATAACAAAGGATCTTGAAGCACAACCGATTCAACACGATGTGAGGTGGTGGTAGTTTGTCCATAATAAATGTTGGTCACTCTAGGGTACTTAAACCTTAGTGTGTCCACTAGGTGAATTTTTCCAAGATATGTGTGATCACTCTAGGGTAGTGGAACCTTAGTATATCCACTAGGTGAGTTGTCCCAACAGAGTGGTTTAGTGAGAAAGTCATGCCAGTGTGTTAGCTTCCTAATGTATGATGAAAAATTCATGCCATTATATCAGCTTCCCATTATACCAACCATACAATATTTATCCTCTTGATAACTTTAATAAGGTACCACAATGAAAATTATTTTCAATGTCATGTAAGAAAATTTCTTAAAGGGGATTTTTCTTTGTTCATGTAATGGTATTCCTCATTGGGAGCATTTTCTGTAATTTCTCCAAGAGAGGACAAGTCAAAATTTTTAGGTCATAACCCATGGGATGCCTCATTCGTATCATGCCATGATAGTAGATCATACACTCTTAGATGAAAACAAACCCAATTATACCACCAAGAAGAGGACACATCACAAGAAAAAATAAGGAAAATCACATCATGATATTTTTCCAAAAGATGTCATCTATGTATGCCCCCACTTTAAAGTAGTTGCTACACCATCACTATGAGTAATTTCTTTAAAGTAGCAAATTTTTTTGATCCTAAGACTTGAGATCTTTCCTCAAAAAACCCTTTGCCAAGTCATATGTTTTCCAAGAAAGCTGCATCATGAAGTAGGAAGGAAGGGTTGCCTCCACAAACACATATGGGATCTATGGATTTGGGGTCATTATGTCTGTGCTACAATTTTTTCATAGATCATGGAACTGACATCATTCCCCAAATACTCATAGAATTGAAAGAATGACACAAAGAAAGAAAAAACAAAGAAAAAATTTTCAGGTCAACATGGAAGAAACATGAATATCTTGACACCTTGCATCATCCCCAAAAGTAAAAAATAGAAGACTAGTAAGGAATAGGTGAGTCAACCAAAAGTAGGTCATTTTCCTCCCAATCTCGATCGGTATAAAATGAAAGGCAGGAAACTAGCCAAAGGGAAAATGACAAATGCATTACTAGGACAAGGCTATCAAATTCTTGCCTTAAATTAGTGTGAGACAAGGATGAGCCAAGGTGAGTGATGATGGTATTCTGCTCCTTGCAAAAAGGAAATGATTTATAATTAATGAAAACATGCAATAGTGAGTATCCTATGATCCTACAACTATTACATGGCAAGGAGTAGCAACTATTGTTATTGATTATAAATAGTAGAAAAAGTATGGAATTGATGCCCATGTAATGAGATATTCCCACATGTGGTATCTCTTAGTTCAGGGTGCACCAAGGCTAATATCATCTTGGAAGAATATTTTGTAAGGTTGTTGATATTAGGTGAAGGATTGTTTGATGGCTTTATTTCTATCAAAGGACAATAACCATGACCACAAGTTGTTTCTTGCATGTTAGGATCTATTGGGACATAGATACCTTGTTCTCTAGCATGACATCCTTTTCCACTATACCCAAGTTGTCTCATAAGTTCATAATCTCTTCCATAAAGCTTTTTCTTTTTTTTAGGATTCAGAGGTTGCCCTACATAAACTTGATCAAAGTTTTTCATGTATGTTATCTTTTCTTGTAGAGTGACAGTTGAGGTGTATGCTTTTGAACTTTGTATTGGCATTATTTCTTTTTTGTTTCCCTTTGTAGACTCTTTTGTTATGACCTACCCATGGATATAGGTATAAAATTAAAGGGATAATAACCATCTTCCAATAGTTTTGTGACCTCTTCAACAAGCTCTTTTTCTTTCTTTCTTGAGATGTAAACAATTTTGGGGCTCAGGATAAGTCTTGATTGTATACACCTTGTTTTATATGATTTTCCTTTTAGGTGGTTCTAAGATAAGCTTCGGTTGATTTTAAACTTGTTGTTTTTCTGAGGGTGGATAAATGATGAGTTGAGCCTTAGGTGGTTCTATAATCAGAGGTATCGAAGGAGCTCTAATGTTCATAACTTCAATAGACTTCTCCTTATTTTCATGATATCTTAGCGAAGGGAAGTCTAATGTCACTTTGTAATCTTTGTCTAAGGAGGTCACATCACTATTTCTTGAAAGACTTGTGTCAATGTTCTCAGTTCCTTGCATCATGATATCTTTCCTAGTAGGATAATTTTTAGGAGAGAAACAAACTAGATTTTCATGACATTCATTGTTTAGTTCTTCTAAAATATCTTCATCACAAGTAAGGGAGTGATCAATGGTTGTATTTTATTGCTTATCAATGATGAAATTCTCTTATTTGATAATGTTTTTCCTAGGAGAAGAGAGGAAAATAGGACTCTCACAATGCTCATCAATTTGATCTTCTAACACAAAAGTATCTTCATCATAAATAGGAAACATATTAGGAGAAGACCAAATTTGATTATTATGGTTGTCCACAATATCATCTTTTTTCTCTAAGGTCTCATGTTCTTGTGCCATAATATCTACCCTAGTAGGGGATCTTTTAATACTTTTGTCGCATTATATGGTTAGATTTTGTAAAGTAGCTTCATCATAAATAGGGGAGGCCTCAAAAGAAGAACAACTAGGAGTTGCATGCTTACTAATGATTGGAATTTTTTGTTCAAATAGATCTTCCCAAATTGTAGGGACATTAGGAAAGGGAGAAGTAATATTATCATGACTCTCAATAAGTGTATCTTCTAACACCAAACTACCTTCTTCATATCTAAAAGAGATATTAGGAGAAGAATTTTTTTATTGTCATGGTTATCTACAACTTCATCCCCATGTCCTATAATTTCTTTTGAAGTATGAGAGGTAGGATTGTCATAGCTCTCAATCATTGTATCTCTTAACACCAACATCTCCTCATAAATATTATTTTCATGATTTTCTACAATTGTATCCTCTTTTGCTAAAGCATTCTTACAAGTAGGGGAGGTGTTGGGAGTTTAATGGAGACTAGGTAAAGTAATGTTAATTATCTCATCATCTTGTGTCATAATATCTTTCTAAGGGGGAGGAGGAGGACAATCAAGACTTTCATGATTCTTAATGATTGTACCTTTTTTCACCAAGATTCCTTCATCACTAATAGGAGAGGTATTGGGACAAGAACAATTATGACCATAATGATTGTTTATGTGTGGATCTTCTTTTATCACATCATTTCCATAAATAGGAGAGATAGTGAGGGCTGTAGATTTAAGGAAAGTATCAACATTTTCACCCTCTTGCACTAAGAGACTCTCAAAACTAGGAAATGTATTGAATGAGTGACTAACATGCTTACTGAATAAATTTTTCTTTACAAACTTAGAAAAGATGGATACTAACATTGATGCAATGAAATGACCTAGAATGAAATGAAATTTTAGATTTTGAGCAATGCAATTTACTGATTACATAATGCAACAAGCTGAAAATGAAATATTTTGATGCAATTTTGAACTTTTAACAATACTCTAAAATGAAGCAATATAAGCTAGATGCAATGAAATTGATGAAACAACAAATCAAGAAATTCAAACAATAAGATAATGGCACCAAATAGAAGGTAAAAATTGAGATTTCAATGTCTTGAAAATGCATAGTGGTACCTAATAGGGACTCATTCATCAATAAGTGTGAATGGGTCCTGGTTAGGTCTTTCTAGGATTTTTCTATGGAATTTAGGGTCAATTTTAATGTCGTTTCAGATGCCAAAAGCTTCACGTCAGACCTGATCAGGGACCTATTCGCTAGTAAGGGAGAATGAGTCCTAGTTATGTATTTTTAAACTCTTTTTTGATGGTTTGCAATCTTTTAGATATATCTCTAAGTTCTAGGTTGTAGACAATGAAATGCAACTTCAAATTTTCTAGAAATTCAGTGCAAAAAATGCAATAGAAAGATGAAATGCAAGACCTTGATTGAAATGCAATTTTGTTTTTTTTTCAAATCCAATTGAATGAGATCTAAATTAGATGCAAAATGATTGATTTGTGTTTGTAATTTTCAGATTTAGAAAGATGCAAAACAATGCAAATCTAAACCCTATATGATATGTATGTTTTCAATGCAGAATAAGAAACCCTAATTCAATTCCAATCTAAATGCAATGAATACAAGATTTTAACTTAAAATTCAATAAAAGGCTCTAAAATTCAAAAATTGCAATGTTGAACATGAGTCAGGTTCACCAAAAATGATTAGTGTGAAAATAAGATCTGGCCTAATGTGTGTGGGCAAAAGATATGGATCACTCAATGTTTAAATCCATTAATCACTTAAATTATGTAAAATAAGATGCTAATAACAACTAGAAATGCAACCTAACTATTATAGGAACTATGGGGGATGCTTTTAGAGCATATAAAGCTATGTACCTAGCCAAAAATTTGTTGGTTTTAGGCTATCAAGGACTCATTAGCCTTCAAGATTGAATGGGTCCTTTTAGGGTTTCATAAAAATCATTTTAGGATCCTTTACCTTGATGTCTGCTCTATTGAAATCCTGGTTATCAAGTTCTAGAAGCTTGTAGTTAATTTTGTAGAGCTTTTTCTATGACCTTGCACTTTGAATGACAACATTAGTAACTTTGCAACTTTGATAACTTTGTCAATCTTGCTCCAAATCTTGGTCAACTTGATCTTCAACCTTTAAATCTGCAATCACACACTCAAGGGAAATAAAACTGGTTGATTTGTTAGTGAATGGTGGTTTTCCTCTATCAAACCCCTTGTAGGTAATCATACCAAATGATGAAATGAATGAAATGAAGCATGAACATGAAATAATGTAAATGATATCACCTTGGATGTTGTCTTTTGATTTAAATCTATAGACAATGATGGAGTGGCCATGAAGAATTTAGATCTTGTATGTAGGATTGTGCTTGTGAATGGATCCTCAATGCAACATTAACTTCTTATCTCAACACAAATGAATGCATTAAACCCTTGACATGAGGATATGCCTTTGAATTGCTACAATAAACACTTGATATCTACCTTGAGATGCCTTATGAATGATCTTGAAATGCTCTAGAATTCTTGATCACTTGAATTATTGAATTCTTGAAAGTCTTAGGATTTCCTAGTAGGAAACAAGGTGAACTAACCCCTTATTTATACTAAATTACTAGATTAACCCCAAAATTAAAATAATTAAGGCCGACAACATATCTAGAAAGAAATATAATTAAAATCCCCCTAGAATGAAATTAAAAAATAGGGGTCTTATTAAGAAAGGAACCATTCACCCCCAAAGGCGAATGGGTCTTGGCTAAGTTTCTAGGACCAAGCTTTGGGGAGCTAAAAGAAGGCAAAAAATAAATTCCATATCAACTAAGAAAGGGGGGTCCTATTAAGGGAGGACCCATTCGCCATCAAGTGTGAATGGGTCCTAGCTCAACTTACCAAGAAATTTTTTTTTCGAATGAAATAATTTGATATTTAATTTATGGCTGTCAGGATAGATCTTCGAGAGGTGTCAAAATAAAGGCCTAAAAGGGGGTAAATAACTCCACTTAACCACAATGAATTAGGACCACCTAGATAAATGTGAAAGTTCCTTAAAATGCTTTACAACACTTAAAAAAGGTATACATTATGCATATCTTTATTTAGGAAGGGGCCCATTAGGTTTAATTAAGCAAATGAGTCCTAGAAAAGTGTGAAAGTGTGTTACAACACTTTACAAGACCCTTGCAAAGGACCAATTAAATCATTTTTTAGTTAAATAAAGGTCCTAGAATAGTATGAATGTGTACAAGACATTACAACACCACTCCAAGACATCATTAATCTAGCTTTAATGTCAATTATCCAAACAAGTAAGGAAAAGGTTACTTTTTTCGTTACTACACAAATTAATTGGGTGATATTAATAGATTAATATTCAAGTTAATAATATATTTTTCTATTTTTCTTTCAAATTTTGAATTTTTTTTTCAAGTAACTTTTTATTAGAATGTTTCTTTTGGAAAATTTTCAATTAACGTAGTTTTTCCTTTTTTTATTCCTTCAAATAAAATATAATCTTTCATTTTATATATATTTTAGGTTCATATTTTAGTTCCCAACCTTTCCTAACATTATATATATATATATATATAAAATTAGATACATGATATAGCTAATTTAATTTGATACAAATTAAATTAAAAAAATTATGGTAGTTTTATTGAGATTCCTTTGTTTCTATTTTTTTATTTTCCATAATTCAAAGAATACCTTTTAATTATAATGATTTTATTTTTCTTCATAGTGGAATATTTATCCCACTACATTACTCATAAGAATAATCACAAATTCAACATCTTTTTGTCCATAGTTTTATACTTAATTAGATAATGTGTGAAGTTGTAATTTATAATACTCCTATTAGAAAACAATAATCTACTAAGAGGGGGGTGAATTAGTAAATATTAAAAAATTTAGACCTAAAAGCTCTGATGCAGATTCGAACCTTAAACTCAAATGTGTTGATTAAAGCATAAATCAATATAACAATAACATGCACATGAAATAATAACATATACAACCAAATGTATGTGGAAAACCCTAAATGGGAGAAAACCGTAATGAGAAATGCTACTACGATCTACTGTCCTAATCCAGCCTCACAAGCAATGAAGTTCAATTACAATTTTAAGGGATCTATCCCTAAGGAAGCACCAAATCCTTTTTTTAGAAGCTACAACTTCAAGGATCCTTCAATACCCTACATTGATCTCTAACTCGGCACAAACTGAGGAAACCACCTCTATAGATTTACAAATTCATGTATGCATAAAATGGTTCTACAAAACCTATAATGCATAAGTTTAGTACAAAACCTTTTCTCTCTATATTCACTCTCACACACAACTATAAACAATTTCAAATGTACATTCCAGATTTGACAAACTAATATAGTAAAAAACTACATTGACTGATTGTTGTCTTTCCTCACATAGACCAACCAATTCATATCTCTAAACTGCAAATATTTAACAACTTCTTCCTTCATCAAGAAGCAACACAAATCATACTATAACTCTAATTGAAATTCAATGAATCATTTCATTTTTGGTGGGTTGTATCTAGGGTTTTCTATGTTGTTTCATCATTTTCCTGTGCAATGGATTAAAATTTGGACTATGTGTTCTTCTTTTCCTTAGAGCCATCTTCTACTTGATAATTTTTGCAAAAGATTTTATTCGATCACCCTCTTCCTTGGATCAATCTCATCCATTGTTCATTGATGTAAGAATCTATTCCATTACTTCGCCATTGGATTGAACACATTCATAGTTGTGTTTGTTTACATAAGAACTCATGCTAACACCTGTGCCTTCCCACGCCAAGAGTTCATTCCCTGGCTATGTCACTTTACATTGAATCACTATCATCAAAGACATTGATTGATCAAACATTGGTTTGCAACAAGGATGCAAAATCAACAAATTATTGATTGTCATTTGTCATCATTTTATTTTCCTTCTATATGCGCGTCAACAATCAATAGTTTATTGTTTACTTAGTTGATTTTTAACTTATCACCATATTGTTGTAAAGTTAGTGAATGCACATTCATTTAAGTGATGTAGCGATCATCACTTTATCACTACTTTGATAAGCCTTCATCTTCCATTTCAGTGATGTGAATATATAGATGCGATGACTATACTCCATCACTCATCACCAAACAACACACTGACTCGAAAGAGATTCATGTGATGCATAGGATCACAATGATAGTCTTTGTTGATTTACAACAACGATGCAAAATCAACAAATAATCTTTTGACATATGTCATTCACCTATCATCCAAGTCATTTATCCACATCACCTTGCCATGTTCCAACATCCCATCTAATGTGGATTACTTTCCACCAATCCCCACTTCCCCATGAGTCTTGATTCGGCCCCACTAAATTCTTAGCAGGTTGGCAAGAAATTGTCATGTATACACCTTCCAACATCAGAAAACGTCACTATCCACCAATGCTCGGTCCCAACTTGATTGCACAACCATCACCATGTAGGGTCCACCATTCATGTTAGTAGACATCATTAAGACGACGTGGAGTAATATCCAATCTACAAACACTACCACTTACTTTTCCCATCACCATATCAAAAGGAATGAAAATACAATTACTTTGAAACACTTATGTCAGCTAGATGCAAACCATATTAACCTTTACATGCAACTCTTATTGTTGCAAAATTTAGGGGACAAGTTCCATGTTCTCCCCAAAATATTGACATTAATCTGATGAAGGAGTAAGTTTTGATTACACCACATAGGAAATATTATCATTGGCAACCATTTTTTGATGGTAGAAGCTTGGAACAATAATGTATGAAATTTTGCAATATTGAATCAACTTTTTGCAGCTTTGTATTTTATCATAGATCCACCTTTGACTTCATGTAAAATATTTCATTTGTATTTGCATGATTGACACTGCTCATATTACACTTTTGACATCAATGAAAACATTTTTCAACAATCTCCTCATTTTCCATTGATTGAAAAACCTAATGTTCAACCATCCTAAAGCTCATTCATATTGTCAAGTGTGATATCAACTGACATTATTTTCAGAGCAACATCTGAGCATCTGCTCTATACTCCCATGCTCCAACTTAGAGCATTTGTGCAAATCTCTCCCCCTTTGACATCAATGGAAAAAGGCACATTCCCACTTAGTATATGCTCCCCCTTTTAAAAACAATGCAAAGAGAAAGAGTGGATTCTACACTCTACAACCACCAAGTCATTAGAATTTTGTAAAACAAGATTTACCTAACTTCATCATACTATCCTTGACCAGGGTTATAGAAATAATCAATGAAGCTTCCCTTAAATGTGTGTCATATCACTAACGCTTAGTGATATGATGTGGGGGAAATTACTCTGAGCTTCTGCCTCAAGTATTCAAACTACTTTGTGGGAAGAGGCTTGGTGAATATATCAGCCACTTGTTCCTTTGTAGGAGCATACTCCATGTTGACTTCCTTGTATGCAACCTTCTCTCTGATGAAGTGATACTTAATTGATATATTCTTGGTCCTAGAGTGCATCACCATATTTTTTGGGATGTTGATAAAACTTGAATTATCACAAAGAATAGAGATAGTTCCTTTCTAGTCCACTTTCATGTCCTTTAAAGTTTGCTTCATCCATAAGACCTGAGTACAACATGCAACTGCTACAACATTTTCTACTTCTACTATAGAAAGAGTGAGAAACTCTTGCTTTTTACTCATCCATGAAACCAAACAATTTCCTAAGAAGAAAGCACCACCACTAGTACTCTTTCTATCTAAACCAAATATTTTTGGGGATAGAAGCTCTCTTACACTTCTAGGGATTTTCACCTAAAAGGAGAGAGGAATCCCAAAAATCTTGGTGGTTCACTCAAGAATAAGCCCTTGATATTACAATGCAAAGATGATTGAAATTTGTCTAATGAAATGGCCCTAGATGCAAATAACTGATAAAAGAGATGGATTATTAATGCAAAACTAAGGAAATGAAAGATGTTTGAAAACATAATGTGATATGCAGAATGAACTAAAAATGCAAGTAAACTATAACAAAAATAGATGAGACTGGAGAGGTGCACCTAGAAACTAGAAAGTGATGTAGAGGAACTCTGGAATCCTATAGAAATCACTGTTGATGCCAACTAGGACACTTAAACCAACTTGTGTGACTTAGTCCTATTTTGAGGAAATTATGTAGGAATAGGTTTCAGCCAAAAGGGTATCCAGAACTGCAAAAAAACACTGTTGAAGACTGGTAATGGGACTAATTCACCACTAATGGTGGCTTAGTGCACCTTCATATTTTGAGAAATTTAAAGATGCAATCTATTTATCTCGGTCTGCACTTCACTTTCTAACAAGTTTCCAGACCTGAATCTACAAAATTTTACCTATATATGATCTCCAACCTTCTTTTAGGGTTTTGTTGAGTTTGAAAGACTTTGATGAATTGATCACACCTTTTCACATCTTTCTCTTTGAAAAATCTGCACACAAGACTTACAAAACACATGCAAAGAGGGGAAAAAGGGTTAAGGGTTAGGGAATAGGGGTTTTCCTTGGTCAAACCCTAGTTTGGTAATTAAACCCTTGAAAATGAAATGAAATGAAAAGAGAATGATGAGTGAACAACATGCAATGCTACAACTCATCAAACCCTTCAAGTAGAAATTTCAAGATAGGCAAGTAAAAGCTCCAATGTATGTATGCTTGAAAATTACTAGAATGCAAAAGTGAATTCTGGATAATTGCTCAAATGAATTAGTAAGTGAATGAATGAGATTACGAAATTAGAAGATGAAAAATGATGGGAAAACCCTCTATTTATACATTTTTATACAAAATTTCCCCAAAATACCACATCATAGGCTGACCTCAAGGTTTAGAAAATAATATCCCACCAGAATTTTGAAATAATTTTGATTTTTGAGCCAAGTGGGACTAGGTTGCCCCTAGTGGCGACTTGGTCCCACTAGGGAAATTTAAGTGGTTGTCAGGAATTAAAGTGTATTAAATGATGTTTAATGGGATTATTCTCAAAAACGCACTTAAGTAGGGCCTATGAGTGTATAAAGGGTCCATTTAATCATAAGAAAGGGTTGAGTTATTGATGACAAGCCTAGAAAAGCACAAAATTTTGTTACAACACTTTACAACACTTTGAAATAAGGCTTAGTAAGTGATAAAAAGAGGTTATTTAAGTGAATCATAATAAAAAGATCCTAGAAAAGTGTGAAAGTGGGTTACAACACTTTTACAATATATCATAGAATTCTTATTGATTCAAAATGGTCCAAGAGATAATGTGAATGTGTTGACCACATTCAACATTGAATCTAAGAAAAAATAGGCCAACATCCATAAGAAAGACCTGAATGAGCATGGAAATGTCTAAGGATACATTTTTTTATGCTACATTTAGCCCCCACTTTAGTGAGAGGATGAACTTGCTTCAAACTCACACTAAAATAGACAAACATGCACATCAAGAGGGATTCAAACACACTCATCGTGGCAAGATGAGACAAAAAAAATCAAGAGGGGTGATCAAGTCCCCAGGATCAAGATCCCATGGAAAGCTAGACATTAGCACAAACAAACACACAAGAGAATGGTGTAAAAGAATGAAAGGGAGAGAAGGAGAAGGAAAAAGAGAGAGTTGGATCAACTTTCGATCATGGTTGTCCGCTGGGTGAGGAGGCCTAAAAGGTGAGAAACATACACTCATGGATAGTATGCACTCACACACACACAGGTGGCTATGGGGAAATTGATACATCGGAATGGGTTTCCCGCTCAACCATACCAAAGTTATACCTCCTGATAACTTTAATAAGGTGCCACAAAAGAAAATGACATTTTGAGCTTCATGAGACAAGCAAAAATTTGTATGCTTGGAGCTCATGAACAAACATGATGGCACCATAGGCATGCAAGTTGTGCTATTAAAGGTGGCCATATAATAAATGCAAAATGCAACATGGAAAGGATGTTCAAAGGAGTCTTTCTTAGTTCATGCGAGTTCTTTAACTTAGGGAACATTGTGTCTAATGTCTCCAAGAGAGGACCAATCAAAGAATAGAAGATTCACAACTTAAGGGATGCAATGTGTCGCATCAAGCCACTAAGAGGAATGTAATATGCTAAGATAGATCATTCTTAAGAAGGAAATCACTTCTAATTTCATCCACAAATCAACAAAACGCATCGTATCAAGTAATAAGGCTACACTAAGAACCAAGAAAAGGAAAAATGCAAAAGAATAATGCCAATGTATTCCCCCACTTTAATGGAATTTCTATACATCGTACTGTGAGTAATTACGTTAAAGTAGAAAATGAAAAATTCAAAGAGAAAGAAGATATGAGAGCCAACTGGGAAATCCCTATGCCAAGTCATATGTTTTAGAGTAAGGCTACGTCATGTGAAGGAAAGGAAAAAAGAAGAGAAAAGGGTTGCCCCCAGAATGAAAACACCAAACACATAAGGGATCTATAGATTTGGGATCAATATGTTCTTTGCTGCAATGTTTTTTAGAGAGCTTGGAACTACCATCATTCCCCAAATACATAGAATTGGAAGAATGACACAAAGAGAGTGAAAATAAAGAAAAAGAAAGAATATTTTTGGTAAAATGGAAGAGACATAGGGTGTCTCAATGCTTTGCAAATTCCCCAAAAGGAAAAAACAAGACAAATAAGAAGGAAAAGGAAAAAGAAAAAAGAAAATCTTTTGGGTCAACATGAAAGAGACATGAATGTCTCAATGCCTTGCATCATTCCCAAAAGGAAAACACAAGAAGAAGAACAAAGTAAAGGAAAAGAAAAAGAAAAGCCTTTTGGGTCAACTTGAAAGAGACATGAATGTCTCAATTCCTTGTGTCATCCCCTAAAGGAAAACACAAAAAAAATATAAAGATGAAAATGTGAAAATAATGCAGGACATAGAAAAGAATGAAGGTACAAATAGAGGAATGCCACAAAGATAGAACATCAAATAGAAAATCACGAGGGATCACATTATGCACATGCAATCACACAAAAGAAAAAGAAAAGGATAAAGGAAATGGAAAAGACTAGTAAGGAAAATGTGATTCGGCCATTGAGCAAGTCATTCGCGTCCCAATCATGTTCATGATATGTCAAGGGTGAGAAAATAGACAGATGGACAAGTGCAAGTGCCAAACTAGGGGAAGCACTAGGTTCAACACTCTTTGTAGGATATTTTTCGTTTACACTCACAGAAGAGGAAAATAATGTGTTCAAATCATTATACACCTCTTTGTCAATTTTAGCAATCTCATCATTGTCATCCAGATTAATCATAATAGGAGGACAAATGATAATTTTCATTTAAGAGTGTAACTCTTTTTGTGATTTTTGTATGGAATCACGTTGTTTTTGTTGGGGAGGAGGGTCATCATGCATTGTTTCTGTCAAGTGTGGATTGTGATTTTCTTTATTTTCTTCTTCATGTAACTTGTGAGAAAGGGAACGATGTCTACGCCTACGCTCCCTAGATCCTCTATTTCTTTTGGTTTTGTTGTCGAGTTGTGATTGTGAAGGAGTAGGTTGATCAACCATAGGTTGTTTTTCTTCACAAATGGGAGGAGCGAAAGGAACCATGGAAGGTTGTTCATCCACTTTATCCTTTACTTTTTAGACTTGTTTTACTCAAGGAGGCATGACGAGATATTTTTTAAATTGTCTCGTGGTATTTTGGATGACATCGAGGAATTTTTTGGTGTTGGTTTAGCATGGCTATTTGGTTCTTGTTTAGGTTGAAGCATTTTTTCATCTAGGATAGGAGTGTCAGAAGTGGATGGCGACCTATTGCGGAGAGAGAATTATGCTATTTTCTTTGCTTTATATTTTTGGTAAGCAATGAAAAATAAATCTTTTCAAGGCATTATAGGTACTATGGGCTTGGGCGAAAAGGATTCGAAGGAAAATTTTCCTTTGGAAGATAGTAGGTTAAAGCCACTATGGTGAACAATGAATATTTCATTATCAAATGGAAACTTTACGCATTTGTGATTAATCGAAGGGAAACATTTCATTGAGAGAAGCCATGGATTTCCTAGCCTCAAATGAAACTATTCTGACTACAGGATGATGTAAAATGTGACATCCAATGTTTTTGGTCCTATTTGTAATGGAAGGATGATTGATCCTATCATAGGGAAAGAAAAACCATTGTGTTTCTTGGTCCGTGCTTTCATTTTATCATAATCATCTTGATAAAGGTCTTGTAATACCAAAATTTCCTCAGTGATCACATTCTCTCCATAGGCGGGATCTATTAGTATCCCATTAGTGGGCTTGTAATAGATACAACCAGATACGTAAATAGGACCATCGGGGATATTTTTAATTATGTCCTTAGAGGAGAAATTAATATCAAGAGATTTCTTAGGTTGTCCCTTATGAGGGATAATGTTTATCGCACCTACCATTTCATCCATAGGATTAACATGGGTAATATATCAAATGGGATAAGGATGTTCATCATCTGTATCAACATTGATCACATCGTTCTTTGTAGTTTTACTAGCATTGACAAATGAAACATTATGTTTGGGCATTGGATCAGTGAAAATTTGCAAGTTTTGATTTGGAGGGGCAATAGACTAATTACCTTGATCATTAACACCTACAATGGATAGATGGATAGAATCAATTAGGTCTTGCACAAGATGTTTAAGATGCTTACAATGTTTAGTGCCATGTCCATTTTCTCTATGATAATGGAAATAAGCAGTGGATTTAAAGTTCAAAGGTAAAGGCTTAGTAGGATCACATGATATGATGACATGGAAGGTAATCATTTGTTTTTGTAAAATTTGGGACTGTTGACAAAACAAGGATAGACAACTGAGAGGGGGGTGAATCAGTTGTCACAAAAATTTAAACTTTTCTAACTTAACTTAACCTTAATCTTAGATCTGATGAATAAGAAATTAACCACAAGCAATTAACACATTAGAGAGACAAATAACACCAGGATTTTTGCATGCAAACCCTATTAGTGGAAAAACCACGGTGGATGCTAGTCCATAAGATTATACCTTGTTAGAAGTATAAAAAGAAATAATAAGGGGAATGCACATGCATTCAGGAACACTGCCTAGATCTCACTACTCAATTAGAGAAGAGGACTCACTTTCCAACAATAGGGTTTGGATTAAAACCACCCAAGATGTGAACTAAGAAAATAGCTTCTTCACAAGCCTGATTGTAGTTCCAATTAAGCTCAACACTTCTTCACACTTTTTTCTTCAATAAAATGATATTTGCACATACACACATAGGATAACACGAAGCATCATCTATATCAATGAACTAATCACCCTTATATATCTGCTACATGAGATTTCATTACTACTTCGTCGACCAAGAAAATAAAATAGATTTGCAATGTCGGCCCAAATTTACAAGTAAAATTTTAATGCAAATTCACCAAGGTTGGCCATAACATAAGTGGAGACCCAAATTAACATCTCCAATGTGAAAATACTTTAATTAATTTCACCTCAAAGATCCACAACACGCTACCAACAACATGTCAACCAAAAACATGAAAAATCGAACATGCGCTAGAAAATATCTTCATCCATGAGCTCTCCGATTAATGTGGATGTACCAAAATGATATAGAATGATCTAGAGACATATTAGAGAACCAAGAAACAATATAGAAGAATCTACAACAATTCAGATAACCATAATCACACAATCTTCATTCAGGAATACTAACATAGACCATTGAAACACTGTTAGACCACAACATACTCAAAACTTCACACGGACCTCTGAAACTTCCGATAGATGATCTAGATAAAATTGACAATAAACCCTTAAATCCAAATAATATAATCTTCAAGGTACAAAATAGGACACCATCATGACCTACATAGTTCCACTAGGAACACATGACACTTTCTCTTACAATTTTCTCAATATCCTTGACATATACAACAATTGATACACCAAATGCTAATAGTGTTGATATCATTAACAACCACATATCAGCAACCATATCCACAGCATCCAAAAATCTCCCCCTTTTGCATTGATGACAACACATGATGTGAAAAATACCATCAACCTAACTAACTTCTTTTGCACTACTCCTCTCAACTGAACTGCTCTCCACAAAGATTTTTCACAATGTACTTCTACCCCTTTGACATCAATGGAAAATTTAACAATTAACTTTCCATGCACATGCTCTAAACCACATATTTGCACATCTGACTACTCCCCTTGAGTAGCAGCCACAAAATCATCAATCCGAATCAAAGTATAGCAATGAAGCTCACAGTTTGATGCAATCAAATGCATCATTTAGTTCTTATTAGGAGGGTTAATTACCCCTAGAATTCCTCTGAGATACTCAAAAGTATCCTTCGAAAAAGGCTTAGTAAATATATCTACAATTTGTTCTTTAGTAGGCACATATTCCAATCTAGCTTCTTTCTCATTCACTTTCCCTTTAAGAAGTGAAACTTGATTGATATATATTTAGTCTTAGAGTGTAGTATCGGATTCCTTGAGATATTTATTGCACTTGAATTTTCATAGTATATGGCAATAGGTTCTCATATATCACCCTGATATCTTTCAAGATCTGTTTTATCCATATCACTTGAGTACAATTATTGGAAACACCAATGTATTATGCTCCTACAGTAGATAGAGAAATTGAGTTTTTCTTTTTACTCAACCAAGATACTAGCTTCTTCCCTAGGAAGAAAGCACCACCACTAGTACTTTTCCTCTCATCTACATCACCAACCCAATCCGCATCAGTGTATGCACACAAGGTAAGATTATCATCCTTTGGATACCAAAGTCCAAAGTCAATTGTTCCTCTTAGATATCTAAAAATTCTTTTGATAACAGTCACATGTGATTCCTTCAGATCAGCTTGAAATCTAGCAACCATACATACAACATTCATAATGTCTGGTCTAGTCTGTATCAAGTAGAGTAGTCCACTGATCATTGACTTGTACCAAGTTTTATTTTCCTTTAGAGAATCATTATTCTGTGTCAACTTACATCCGATCACCATGGGAGTACCAACAGGTTTGGAGTCATCCATTCCAAACTTCTTTAATAGTTCTTTCACATATTTTGACTGAGATATGAATATCTCCTAGTCCAACTATGTAATTTGCAATCCCAGAAAGAACTTCATCTCACCAATCATGCTCATCTCAAATTCACTCTTTATCTCATCAACAAATTTCATACATTGATTATCATCTCCTCCAAAAATGATGTCACCAATAAAAAATTCTATAATCAACTCCTTATCATGATCTAACTTGAAGTATAAGTTGCTATCAGTAGTACCTTTAGTGAATCCAAGCTTCAATAACTATTTGTCCAATATAGTGTACCAAGCTCTGGGGGCTTGCTTAAGTCCATACAAAGCTTTCTTCAATCTACAAACCATATCTCCCTCGTCTATTAGCTGGAATCCATCCAGATGTTCAATGTACACTTCTTCTAGTTCTCCATTCAGAAATGCAGACTTCACATCCATTTGATAAACTTTATAATTCTTATGTGCAACATAAGCAAGAAATAATCTCATAGCTCCAATTCTAGCTATAGGGGCAAAGGTTTCTTCAAAATCATTACCTTCCATTTGAGAATAACCTTTACATACTAGTCTTGCTTTATTCTAGACCACTTCACCTTCTTCATTCAACTTATTTCTAAATACCCACTTAGTACCAATCACATTTTTTTCTTTAGGCCTAGGAACTAGTAACCATGTGTCATTCTTCTCAATCTGTGTCAGTGCTTCCTTCATGGCTTCTAACTATTGTTTACCTTGATAGGCTTTAGTGACACTCTTAGGTTCAATCTTAGAAATCAAACAATATTCTTCTGCAATTTTTCTTCTAGTTTGCACTCCTTTACTCGTATCTCCTATGATTTTGACTTTCAGAATGATTTAGCTTTACATATCTTAGATTTTGGGACTTTCTTGGACTTCTAACTCTTCCGATCTTTCTTCTACACTTGCACTTGTCTATACTTCTACACTTGTCTGAGCTTCTTGACTGACTTGATTTACCAAAACAAATTGAGGTTGCTTCACTAGAACATATGGAATAATATGAAGTAGATTCAATGTCTGAGTGTGCTTTACTTGACTTGTGTTATCTTCATCTGAATCATAATTTCATCGTCTAGATGATTTGACAAAATCCTCATCAACTCTAACATTTGCACTCTTAACCATTTTTCTCAGTCTTTTGTTATAGCACCGGTATGCCTAGCTCTTAGTGGAGTAACCTAGGAAGATCCCTTCATCGCTTGTAGCATCAAATTTCCCTATATCATCATCTTTCCTAATATAACACTTGCTTCAAAAGATCTTAAAATACTTAGTAGTAGGATTGTGACCAAACCATAACTCATAAGGGGTCTTACTAAAATTTCCATTCACATTTACCCAGTTCAAGGTATACACAACAGTGCTTACCACTTCACTCCAGTACATCTGAGACACATTTCCTTCCATCATCATCGTTCTAGCAGCATCCATAATTGTTCTGTTCTCTCTCTGCAACTCCATTCTATTGAGGGGTTCAAGGAGTAGATAACTATCTTTTAATACCATGCTCTTCACAATAAGAGTTGAAATCCTTAGAAATGAACTCACCACCTCTGTCAGATCACATGCACTTGATTTTTAGACCTTTCTCATTTTCTTCTAGAGCCTTGAAACATTTGAATTTTTCCACTGCTTCACATTTTTATCTCAAAAAGGAAACCCAAATCATTCTAGAGTAATCATCAATAACCAACATAAAATACTTTTCTCCATGCATGCTTCTAACTTTGGAGGGACAACAAAGGTCATTATGTAGTAGCTCCAACAAATTATTTGAATGAAATTTTTTTCTTCAGAAAGAGAATCTAGTATGTTTACCCATCTGACATTCCTTGCAAATTACATTAGCAGGCTTCACTAATCTAGGAAGATCTCTCACTGCTTGAGTAGAACTTATCTTGATAATGTTGTCAAATTTTACATGACATAATCCCCTATGCCACTACTAGCTTTCATCTACTTGAGCAATCATACAACTTCCATTAGCAATATTCAAGTGAAAAATGTTACCTTTTGTTTGTTTTCCTGTTGCAATCATGTTCTTGGAACTTCCCTGTATCTTGCATTTTCCATATTTGAACTATAGATCATATCCCTTATGAACCATCTGTCCATCATCAACAAGTTGTGCTTCAAGCCTTCAACATAGAGGACATCATTAGTGTTGTCCTTACCACCAAGGAAAATAGATCCTCTTCCACGAATTAGACCAGCATTGTTGTCTCCAAATCTTACAACCCCACTATCATACTTCTCTAGACTCACAAATTTCCTTTTATCACCAGTCATATGATGTGAGCATCCACTATTATCGACCCATTCATCTTTTTCTTCAACTTGAGCTGCAAGAGATTTTTCATCTTTAGTAGATTTAGTAGCCACAAGACTATTTTCAATGGTAGCAATGAAATCCCAATCATCTTCTTTTCTATTTTCCTTATCAGACTTGTTATCCTAAATTTTTAATCATTTTGAAAATTTGGGTAACCAATCAAAAATTTCATAAAACTTGAGATTTTTCTTCTCTAAGGCACGCATTACGAGGTGCAAAGAGTGGAAAAATCTCTGTTTTAGGTTGATTAACCTTCGGGCTACTCTTTTTCCCCTTTACGTTTCAGTTTTCGTCAATTTCTGAGTTGTTTTTAGTGTCTTTTTGGCTAATTTCGGGTTTTTGGAGCAACTCAGCAAATAGGGAAATTTTAACTTAAAAGCAAAATTGCTAAAGTTTCTCAAAAACCCGAAATTGCTAAGTCTTTATGTTTTTCATAAAAGTAAAATTGTTATTTGATCTTGAAAACCCGAATTTGCTTAAGTGACTTAAAAAGTCCAAATTTTTCACAAGTATTCATTTTTGTCAAAAGCAAAATTGTCAAGTCATCTAAAAAGTCTGATTTCCTTTAAATGAAATTGTTATTTGGCTTGAAAAACCCGATTTTGTAAAAAAAAAGCATGTAAAGACTTCTTGGAAGCCCGATTCATGTTTTAATGACATTTTGCATTGCAAAAGCTTCTGAAAAGTCCGACATCTCTCAGATTCGAGCTAGTAGAATTCTTCCTTGCTTTTATTGCCCCATTTCATGGAGATTTAGTCAACTATAATGCTCGAAATTCAGATATTTGCCAGTAAATAGCCATCGTCCTCTTTACTTCTGCACGCGCCTAGGGTTTTGTCTCCATAATTTCTTGTTTACAGCTCGCTTCAGGTATGATTCGCATTTCTTCCTCTTTCTTTCAATGTTTTAATGTTATTTATTTTATTTTCAACGTCATTATCTTCTACATACGTCGTTTTAGATTTTTATGTCTTTTACAAAACGCGTTTTTTTATTTCTACGCTTTTTTCCTTCTGTTTTTCACCTTTACCAATGGTTATTTTTGTATTTTTATTGGTATATTTTTGAAGTTTTATGGAAACGCGTTTCATTATCTTAAACACATTTTTCTTTGCCTCCATCTGCCCTCATTTAAAAATGCGTTTTCTTATTCTAAAAACATTTTTCTTTATATATTACATACTTCATATATTCGCCTTATATTATCAAAATGTGTTTTTCATGACATTGTTGTTTCAGCAATAATGTTTCAAATTCATTCCATTGCCATATGTCCTTCATCCCACTCGCTCTCTCCTTCATCTCACTAAATTTTTTCCTCCCATCTCATTTCATATACCTTTATACTCCATACATAACGCATTTTTCCCCTTTGAAATGCTTTATAATAAAATGTGTTTTTCTCATTTACTATTCCAGCAATAAACTTCCATGTCGCCTTCATTCTATCTTCTATGCTCATTTCCTTCACTTCATTCATTCACTTCAAAATATCCATCATCATTTTCCACAAAAATAAATATTTACTTTGTGTCTCGTTTCAGATTTTTCTGCTCAAAAATACAATTTCGGGATTTGCAATTGAAATAACAATTTTCAAAATTGCAAAAAGCAAAAATTGTTAAACTTCTGAAAAATCCTGATTGCCTTTGTGAAAATTGTCAAAGCTCTTCAAAATCCCGAAATTGCAAAAAGCAGAAATTGCTTAAGTGTCAAAAAGTTACGAAATTGTTGAAGTCACTCAAAAACCCGAATTGCCTTAAAAAGCACAAAAGTTGACCTTTTTGGACGAAATTCCAAATCCAACCTAAAAGATTTCTTTGTCTTGCTGTTTCAAGAAGAGACATGTTTTTTTTGAGTGCAACCATTCCATTTTAATTCCCAAATCATCTTCATTCGCCTTCCATCTTTCTTCCAAAGTCCATTTCATTGTTCTAGGGTTTGAGTTTCGCCATGTCCACTCACGTTGATGTTGATGATGTTCTGACCTTATGGGGTTTTCACCGCAGTCTTGCAGATTCCTGTTCAATGATGGATGAACCAACTTCTCCAGCAGGCAAAAAGATGAAGTATAAATTTGACAAATATCAGAATGAGATTTCTCCATCTCATGTCATTTCAAATATCGACGAGATCAAAGACACAGAAATCGGGCATGTTGATATGTCTGAATTTCTTGGCAGAGCTGAGAAATCTACTTCTTCTGATATGCAAAAATTGCTGAGGAGTCATATTCATTTGGTGTCTTCTTTTCCTGTTGCTGCCCTAGAACCAGAATTCATCCTTGCATGTGCAGCATGCTTTGATAGACAATCCAGAATAATCAAGGATGATGATGGTAATGTAGTTATCAGACTTGATGCTGAAACAATCAACAGAGTTTTTAGAGTTCCTGATGCAACTACATATTCAGAGATCTCATTGAAGAGTGCTCACAGACATTTTGAGCAGAAAAAGAGTGATTGTATTAGACATATCAATTCTAAGTGGCTTCTTAAATCACGACCTTGTGTCACCCGTATACCCAAGTTGTATCGGTCTGATTTCATAGAGGAAATTAATGATATGATCACTCTTCTGAGTAGAATAGCAGGGTTGAAGGTTTCTAATGTGTTTGAAAACTGGATGTATAAGTTCATGGTTGTTATTAGAAAAGCACATCATCCAATTTTCTTTTAAGAAATAATCAGTGACTGTTTGTGTGAACAACTTGCACAGGTTCCTACCACTCTTACCTTCTATATGAATTCATACTTGGTTTATATAGCAGCTTCCTTGAGACATTTTCCAAGCTTATCTCCTGAAGGTGACAGATCCTTGGTGCCTGTATGGAACTATTATGATCAGCTGACTTTTATTCCAAGTCGAGGGCATTATAGAAGGGTTCAAGATGCCTTCTTTGGTTATTTTATGTGTTTGTTTGACAAAGAACTAGCAAACAACAGGGTGTCTGATGCAGCTTGGAATAAGGTAAATCAATATGGCTGCTTGTTTCTTCAATTTCCTACATTCACTTATATGAGAGTTGGATGCTTTGAAGACCAACCTTATATGCTCCCAAGATATCCAACTGATAAGATCATTCTAATGGAGCTGGGGAGGCAATTAATGGCAGTTCATTCACGTCAAGCTATGCAACACAAGTCTAGAATTGGTATTTCATCACATAATCCATTGGTAATCGACAGGTATTCTTTGACAACTTTTTCAAGAGCCAAAGCAATGGAAACTGAACTTCAGGAGATAACATTGAAGAGATTCAAAGCTAGAGTGGATTTTGATTATAGGAGGATGAAGGATAAAATAAAAAGAGCCCCCTTCACTCATGTTCATCGCATTGAAGACGTTTGGGCAGACCTCCGGACAGAAAAGGATATATAAAAAATGGATTATTGCAGGCTAACTTTGGAGCAAATTATTGATCTAAATCTGACTTTAATTCCAGAGGGAGTAATTGATGATAGGCAGATTTTGGATCCTGAGTACGAAGAACAAGGAGTTGTTAACGCTCCCATTCCTGCAATTCAATGGTCTCAAAAGGAATCCGTCTCTATCTTTGATAGATTTCAATCGGTCTTGGCGAACACCAACTCTTGGCTCAAAAGCATAGGTGTCAAGACTATCAAAATCAAAGTTAGAGCTGAAGATGACCCAGCTGGTCCTAGAGGATTGAAATCAGAAATCAGAGAACAATCAAAAGAAGGAGCTTCCTCTTCAAGTACCAGAATCGAGCTGAAAGTAAGCAGAGCTCCAGAACAACCATTGGATAGGGAAACATTAAAGGGTGAGGAAGTCAATGAAATGTAGATTCAGATATTAGATCAGCAAGAAGAAGACGAGGTTCATGAGACCTCTACCATTCTAAGAGAGATAATTCCTCACGTTGAAGCTCTGATACCAGAATCAGTCATATCTCCTATGTCCCCTATCAACAGTGACGTTGATTCCTTTTCCACCGTTTTTGTTCCTTCTGTTCCACCACAAGAGACTAGTCATCAATCTTCATCAGTGATGGATACTCCCATGATGAACTTACCTAGTAACTTCAAGAGTATTTTTGACATAAATCCAATCTTTCCAGTCATGTCAGAAATGACTCTTCTAGAAATTGATACCTCTGTAACAAGCTTTGATTGTTTCATGGCCAATCCTAGTTGTAATTTGTCTTCTGCACAAAATATTGTTGCTGTACAAACCGAGGCACCATCTAGGATTTCTGTTGTATCACAAACTGAGCCCATTTCTACAGAGATTGCAGTTGCTATTTCAGATGTGACAACCTTGGATCTTCCTCCATGGTTGAATTCAGTTGCTCCCAAAAGAAAGAAACAAGCAGTGTCTCCTGATATTTTTGATTTCCAAAAATTGAAGAAATCAAGACCGATGGTTGCAAAGAAAGCTAAAACAGTCTCACAGGATTTTGTTGACAGCAATAGAATGAAATACGTTGAAATTGCAGAGCCTCTAGTTGATAAACCACACGAAGAAATGCAAGTGTCTGATTACAGGTTCACAAGAGTCGAATTGGGCAAGCAGACTCATGCAAATATGATGCAGGATGCTCAAAGTTCAGTAAAAATGCTGACACAAAGCTATAACGAACTCTTAGCTAAAAAGGAAAATCTCAAAGAAGACAATGCTTAGCTAGTTTCAGTCATTCAAAGGATTATAGGATCATCAGAGGAAGTTGATTCTCTATCTACAGCTCCTCCAAATGAATCAGTTAGACAATTAGAAAGAATTGCGCAAAAGGCTAAAGCAATTGATTCATGGATAACTCAGCTAATTGAGCAAAGCATTCCAATGATTGAGAAGATGTTGCAAGTTTTCAAGAATGCCAGAATAGCAAAGATAAAGCCAAATCAGACTTTGGAAGCCTTCAAACAAACTTTGGAATCACGTGAGAAGGATTTAAAAATCTGGCATGAGATTGATCAAGTCAAGTTACAATTTCTATGCAACAACTCGATCTTGCCAAATAGAGAGAAGTACATAGAATTTGAGGAACTTATGACAAATAGATCATTGGTTATTCAAGATCTTATCAAAGATATCCAGGCCACTTTAGAAATGAATGATGAAGTTCAGCAGGATATTCTTTCAAGTTTTGAGAAGATCTCATGTACAGTTTTAAATCAAGAAGATGAATTACTTGCAGCTGATTCAGTTATTTCCGAAATGGTAGCCAATCTTCATCAACAAATGGAATCAGAGCAGTTTTCTATGGATTCAATTCAAAAGCTTGTCAATCAGCAGACAATCCTTGAGAAAATGCAAACTACTTATGAAGAGCATAGATTGGCGACTATTAGATACTTTGATGTAATTCTGAAGACAGTTGCAATGGCCAAGAACACGTTGGGTCCAGATCCAAATGAGTTGAAGACCATCATCAGCAAATTCTTATTTTTCAAGGATAGGAATGAAGCAAATTAAAATTTTAGATTGTTTTATGTAATTTTACTTTCGAAAATATATATGTAAAAACAAATTTTTCAATTGCAAGTGTTCTTTCCTTGCAATTTTCGAAAATGTAATTACATGTAAAATCTTATAAGACAAATCACAATTTGGATTGTAATTTTGAATAAGTCAATCGCAATTAGTTATCGGTTGAGAGATTTTCTCAAGTTTGTTGAGATCCTCCCTCCTTTTTCTCCAGACCTTCCTCCTATAAATACTTGAGGGGTCTATTGTAATCTTGGATCTTTTTAGCAAGCAAGAAAACTCTGCAGAATTTTGTACTCATAAAGTCTTTGAGCTTTATAGTAGAATATTGTGAATTTTCAAGTAATATCAAGAAGCTAGAATTTTAGACTTTGAGCTGAATCCTTGTTTTATTATTTTTTGATTACTTGAGAATTTTTGAAGATTGCTGAAAAGAGATTTGATTTAAATATCTGCAGACTTTGTGCTGTAAATGTGAGAATTGAATTCATAATTAGTGTTAGAAATAGAGAAGAATTATAAGTCTATGTGCTCATAGTATTTCTCATTTAGAGTAGTTAAAAGATACATTGTAATTACAGTCTTTGAGCTATTTTATGTTGTACTTTTTCATCAAGTAATCGTTCTTAAAAAGGTTGATAAGATTTCATTCTTCGAGACTTTGTGCTTATTGAATTGTTTTCCCATCCCGGAGGAAGTAACGGAAGCCTTTGTGCTTTCAGGAAACTTTATTTCCTCTCTCTTAATTTCACTGCACAGCTGTTGCAATAAGTTTTAGTAACATTTACTGTTTCTTTTCTATAAAGAGAGAAGAACATAATCTTTCCTGAAACAAGAGGAATGATTGCTGTCCTACCCATGTCAATTTTATTTTGTTAAAAGGGGGAGCCTTCCCTTAATTAGGAGAGTTCAAACTCACGTGCTGTGGTTGAAATCTCAGTTTTGTACGCTTTCACAAGAATACAAAATTTCCAACCAACAGTATTTGGCGACTCCGCTGGGGATATGAACGCATTTGAAAGTCTCTCACTTTCTTTTGAAGTCCAGTATTCTTAATTTATTCACTTGTTTTTGTTTTAGCTTTTACACTGGAAGGAATCTGTTATTACGTTCGTCGAAAGAAGGGACAAAGTTCTCAAGAAATATCTCCAAGTGAACAAGCTAGGTTTGAGTTGCTCACTAGTATATCTTCCCTTTCATGAACTACTAGCTTCCCTCCGTCCAAGAAGAAAAAGCCCATCCCAAGTGAACTTTCAGCCTTTTTCCTCAAGCCTTTGATTTCAGTTGTTCCTACTATTCAAGCAATGGCTCAAGGACCATGGGGAGTAGCTTTTGGCCCTTTAAATCTTACTCCACCTCTTCATGCTCTTCCACAACGCTCACACAAGAATCTGCCTAAGTTTTATGGAGATGGTAAGCAGCACCCTGATGAGCATATCAAAGCTTTCTCAATGGGTTGTGGTGTTCTAGGAGTAGAACATCAAGATGTTGCTGTACGTTTATTTGTGGAAACTCTACAAGGAATTGCAGCTGACTGGTTTTACAATTTGAGAGCTGGTGATATCACTAGTTGGGATACCCTCAAGACTAAATTTGAAGAACGTTTCAAGCCTGCAAAAGATGAACATGCATTGCTGGCTCAACTGACTCAAATGAAGAAGGATACACATGAGAATATGCATGAATTCATTGCAAAGTTTAATAAACTTGCAAACAGAATTCCTACTTATTCTCAGCCCACTCCTGCAAATCTCAAGTGTTTCTTCATCAACACTCAGCTGCCAGAAGTCAGTTTTCTATTGAGAAGGGCAACTCCAACAACTTTGGCTCATGCTCAAGTCCTTGCTACAGAAATTGAAGATGATTTGATCTTGGTTGGGAAAATCCGGAAGGATCCTAATCGATTCAAAGGAAATTCCATTTCTGAGTCTTCCACTTCAAACTCTACTGATCCTATGGTACAGAAATTGGCTAATGAGCTTCTCGCTTTAAAGAAGCAGGTTTCACAAGCTTCTTTTGCTGCTCCATACAAAGATATTCCTAGGAGGACATATCCAAATTCTGCTTCTAACTATGCTACCAGAAATCAGAATAAATTGCCTCCTCCTCCTGAGAGGCTTGCACTTGAAGCACCCCCAAAGAATACGACTGTTGGTTATTATGAAATAGATCGAGAAGAACTATCTTCCAATGATTTCCAAGCGGAAGATGAAGCTGTCCTTAATCAAGAAGATGAAGAGGCAGCTAGCGACTCCACAATATGATACATGCATTATGATGTTTCAGCTGAAACTGAAAATGTTGAAAGTCAAGCATATGCTGTTATCACAAGATCCCAGACTCAGTTGGCTCAAAAGGATGAAGAAGCAAAGGTGAAAAACAACGTTCAGTTTTCAGTGACCATTGCAAAGAAGGGAATGCCATTGCCTACCTTGACTAAGGATTCTTCAAAAAATCAAGTAGGCAATTCTCCTTCTGTTCTTTCTGGTGAGCCTAAGACTAATTTACCAAATCCTAAAGTATTGGCTGAAAATATATCATCTACGTCTCTAGCAAATTCTTTCCAAGCTTTTGATATTATTGACCATGCTAGGAAGACTAAGATCCAGATGTCTGAGGTTGAGTATCTTCAAGCCAATCCTGATTAGCTTGAGAGATTGGTTAAATTTGTTAAAAGTAGTGAAACTCATCCTGTTTCAAACAGCCCTATTGTCCAAGAACCCAAGAATCTGCCCAATAATTTGGTTATCATTCCATCCTCAGTTCCAGGAAAGATAGATCCTTTCTATATTTCCTTGCTCATTAATGGTTTCAAATTAAGCAATTGTATTATAGATTCTGGTGCTTTGGATAATGTCATGCCAATCAAAGTGGCTGATTGCCTTGGATTAACTCTTACCAAAACTTTTGGTAATTGTTATTCTATGGATAATAAACAAGTGCCCTTGTCGGGAAAATTAAAGATGCACAATTCACCTTTGCAGCCTTTCCTGAGAAAAAGATAAAGATGACTATTCTTGTTGCGGACGTCCCAGCTTCTTATGGAATGCTCCTTGGACGTAATTTTTGTAAATATGTAGGAGGCGAGCTGAACATGGATATGACAGAGGCCAGAATTCCTGTGAAAGGTGTTGTGCAGAAACTTGTTCCTGAAAGAGAAACCAAGTTTATAGTGGAGAAATCTGATGATCCTCATGCTCAGATTCTTTTTGAATTAGCTGGTTTTGGGAACTATTATCTCCATATTGATGAGATTTCTGAGTTTGTTGAAGATTGGTGTTCTGCTGATTCTTCAACTCTTTCAGTAAATGAAGGAAGTTCTAATAATGGAGAAGATTTAACACTAGCTGAATATCCCCTTGATCGTATGATAGAAGATGTTGAATCTTCTACTACAGAAAAAGATATTGAACTTCTTCCTCAAGATGAAGAAAATCACTCTTCTCCTATGGAAGATGACAACACTCTTTCTTCTACTTTTGAAGTAGGAGAATCCAGAAATCTTTATATTAATGATGATTCTATTGATGTTTGGATTCTCGAGTTTGACGGTAGTTGTGCTACTAATGGATCCGGAGCTGGTGTGGTTCTGATTTCTCCTGAAGGTCAAATCTTTCCATATTCTTTCAAATTGCAGTTTGCAAATACTAATAACACTGTAGAGTATGAAGCTCTCTTACTAGGTATGAGTGTTGCACTTCAGAGAGGAATTAAAAATTTGCACGCTCAAGGAGATGCAGAGTTGATAATATGTCAAGTAAGGAATATTTATCAGACAAGGAATGATAGATTCTGACATTACCGTAACTTGGTATGGGAGAACATTCAAGATTTTGACGCTTTTAGCATTTCAGTTGTTCCGAGAGAATTCAATGACAGAGCTGATTCTCTTGCTGTTTCAGCAACTCTCCTTATTCCTCATCTTGATTTTAATCAAGATAAGTATATTGTTGAAATAATCTACAGGCCTAGTGTTCCAGATAATTGGGACCATTGGCAGATTTTCAATAATGATAAACAGATTATTAACTTTTTACAAGTTGATGATGGTTTTAATAATCTATATTTTGAAGGTAGCAATTCTTCTTCTTCTTCTTCAGATTCTATGTCAGATACTTGGTCCAAATTAGATGGAGAAATTATGTAGTTAAAGGGGAATAAAATTCCTACGGGACTGGTATCTTTGGAAAAGCTTTTTGACAAGCATTACCGATATATCAAAAAGCAACAACCTGTGAATTCAAATTCTCCTACAGGGTATGACAAGTATAATATTGGGTCTGAAGAAGATCCCAAGATGGTTAACATTGGTAATAGTTGTACTCTAGAAGAGAGAAATCAGATTATTCAATTGTTACAGCAGTACAGAGATGTGCTAACTTATTCATATGACGATCTGAAATCTTTTCAGTCAGGAGAAGTTCAGCATGAAATCCCTTTGAAGAGTGATTCATCTCCTTTCAAACAAAAGCAACGCCAGTATAATCCCAAAATTTCTGGCACTATCTATTCAGAAATCCAGAAGATGCTAGACGCACAAATTATTTTTCCCATTCATCATTCGACTTGGGTAGCCAATATAGTTCCAGTATGCAAGAAGAATGGAGAAATTTGCATTTGTGTGGATTTTCGGAATCTCAATCAGCAGTCATTAAAGGATAATTATCCTTTGCCTATAATGGATCAAGTGCTCCAGACAGTGACAGGTTCTCAAATGATGTCTATGCTAGACGGATTTTCAGGCTATAACCAGATTGAGGTAAGTGAAGCAGATAGACATAAAACTGCTTTTACTACTCCATGGGGTACTTTTTCATATTGTAGAATGCCTTTTGGATTAATAAATGCAGGAGCAACCTTTCAAAGAGCAATGGATTTAGCTTTTCGTGGTATCTTAGAAAGGTATATTGTGGTGTATTTGGATGATCTCACCGTCTTCTCAAAAGATCGTGAGAATCATTTATTTCATTTACAAGATGTGTTGGAAAGGTGCCGCAAGCATGGTGTTTCTCTTAATCCTAAGAAGTCTATCTTTGGGGTTACTGAAGGTAAACTTCTGGGACATGTTGTATCAAATGAAGGAATCAAGATTGATCCTGAGAGGGTAAAGTCTATTCAGAATCTGCCTTTGCCATCTAGTAAGACAGCTGTTCATTCTTTCTTTGGCAAAGTGAATTTCTTAAGGAGATTTGTCCCAGATTTTGTTGAGAAAACACGTCACATCATTGATATGATGAAAGGGAAAGCTGTTTTACGTTGGAATGATGAAGGTAAAGCCGCTTTTGCTGAAATCAAAGATGCAATTGCTCATGCTCTAGTGCTGGTTAGTCTAGATTACACTAAGGATTTCATCATGTACAGTTATGCTTCAGAGCATACCATGTCTGCTATTTTGATGCAGCAAAATTCAGAAGGAATTGAGTCTCCTATTGCCTTCATGAGTTGTCCATTAAAGCTTCATGAACTCAAATATTCTACAGTTGAGAAGAATGCTTTTGCTGTTGTAAAGGTAGTCAAGTATTTCAGGTTCTACATTCTCAATTCTCATACGATAGTGTTAGTTCCGGATACAGCTATCAAATCTATTTTCACACAGCAAGATTTTGGCACAAAAAGAGGAAATTGGGTGGCTAAAATCCAAGAGTATGATTTAGAAATAAAACCTACCAAGCTTGTTTGTGGTAGAGGTTTATGTTAGCTCATGGCTGAAAGCAGTGCAAAGGAAAGTGAAGAGGAAACTTATGAAGACCTTCCTAAAGTGTTGTTTGTCAGTACTACTGATGAGTGGTATTCAAATATTGCCTATTTTCTGACTTATGGTGAATGCCCAGCTCATCTCTCTTTGAAAGAAAAGAGGAATTTGAAACTCAAGGCTGCAAATTATATTCTTTGGGATAATGGTTTGTACAAAAGGACCCTTGATGGTAATTTTCAGTGTTGTGTTGATAAGGCGCAGCAAGACAGGTTACTTGAATCTTTTCACAATTTGGCTTGTGGTGGCCATTTTTCTCCATCAGTAACTGCTCATAAGATCTTAAGAGCCAGGTATTATTGGCCTACGCTTTTCCAAGATACATATAAATGGGTACGTAAATGTACACAATGTCAACAATTTATTGGTAAGCAAAAAATGATGGCGCAACCATTAAAACCAGTTGTGATAGAAGAGCCTTTTAGGTAGTGGGGAATCGACTTCATTGGTGTTATTAACCCTCACTCAAGTGTTGGATATACCTTTATTCTTGCTGCAACAGATTATTTCACCAAGTGGGTGGAGGCTATTCCTGTGAAACATGCTACTTCTGAGGTAGTGTGTAGATTTTTGAAAGAAAACATCATATCAAGATTTGGTGTTCCTTATAAGGTGGTGACGGACAATGCATCTTCTTTCTCATCTTATGAGGTAACTCAATTTTGTTTTGATTATAGTATAATATTGGCCCATTCTTCAGATTATTACCCGCAAGGTAATGGTCAAGCTGAATCGAGTAACAAAAATCTGATTACTATCATTCGAAAACTTGTTGATGAGAATCAAAGATCATGGCATAAAGCATTGTATGATGCTTTGTGGGCTGATCGCATTACACCCAAGCGAGCTATTGGCATGTCTCCATTTCAGTTGCTCTATGGAGTAAATGCAGAGATTCCTATTATATTGGAACTTCCAGCCCTCAAGTTGATCAAAGCTGTAGAAGATGTTACATTTGAAAGTTCTCTTGATAAATGAATAATGTTTCTCTCTCAGTTAGAGGAACAAAGATCACAAGTAGTCGATCATATCAATGACCATTAGAAGCAAGTTAAAGCTCTCTTCAACAAAAAAGAAAAGCAGAAGGTCTTTCAAGTTGGTGATCACGTCTTGCTTTGGGATAAGAGGAGGGAACCAAAAGGAATGCATGGGAAATTTGATTCTCTTTGGCATGGTCCTTTTGTCATCAATCAAGCAATTGGTGAGAATAGCTTCTTGCTGGCGTATCAAGATGGCACTCCATTCCCACTTCCTTACAGTGGGCAACATCTAAAACACTACTTTCAGTAGAGTTTTAGATTAGTTCTTGTATATAAGGTTTGAGTCTTTTAGTTCTTTTAGTCTTTTAAATTTTTAGTCTTTTTGATCTTTTGAGTCTTTTCGTTTTTGTGTTTTGTTTAGTGACTCTGTAGCCCAATGAATTATAAGGCACTTTTAGATTCTGGATTCTACTACCTTCGTCTTCAAAGGTAGTTCCCCAGTCGGAGCCAGCTGTTATTCTAAATTTTTAATAGTTTTGAAAATTTGGGTAACCAATCAAAATTTTCATAAAACTTGAGATTTTTCTTCTCTAAGGCACGCATTACAAGGTGCAAAGAGTGGAAAAATCTCTGTTTTAGGCTGATTAACCTTTGGGATACTCTTTTTCCCCTTTACGTTTCCGTTTTCATCAATTTCTGAGTTTTTTTTAGTGTCTTTTTGGCTAATTTCGGGTTTTTGGAGCAACTCAGCAAATAGGGAAATTTTAACTTAAAAGCAAAATTGCTAAAGTTTCTCAAAAACCCAAAATTGCTAAGTCTTTATGTTTTTGATAAAAGTAAAATTGTTATTTGATCTTGAAAACCCGAATTTGCTTAAGTGACTTAAAAAGTCCGAATTTTTCACAAGTATTCTTTTTTGTCAAAAGCAAAATTGTCAAGTCATCTAAAAAGTCTGATTTCCTTTAAATGAAATTATTATTTGGCTTGAAAAACCCAATTTTGTAAAAAAAAAAAGCATGTAAAGACTTCTTGAAAGCTCGATTCATGTTTTTAATGACATTTTGCATTGCAAAAGCTTCTGAAAAGTCTGATTTCTCTCAGATTCGAGCTAGTAGAATTCTTCCTTGCTTTTATTGCCCCATTTCATGGAGATTTAGTCAACTATAATGCTTGAAATTCAGATATTTTCCAGTAAATAGCCATCGTCCTCTTTACTTCTGCACACGCCTAGGGTTTTGTCTCCGTAATTTCTTGTTTACAGCTCACTTTAGGTATGATTCACATTTCTTCCTCTTTCTGTCAATGTTTTACTATTATTTATTTTATTTTCAACGTCATTGTCTTCTACATACGTCGTTTTAGATTTTTATGTCTTTTACAAAACATGTTTTTTTATTTCTACGCTTTTTTCCTTCTGTTTTTCACCTTTACCAATGGTTATTTTTGTATTTTTATTGGTATATTTTTGAAGTTTTATGGAAACGCGTTTCGTTATGTTAAACACATTTTTCTTTGCCTCCATCTGCCCTCATTTAAAAATGTGTTTTCTTGTTCTAAAAACATTTTTCTTTATATATTACATACTTCATATATTCGCCTTATATTATCAAAATGTGTTTTTCATTACTTTGCTGTTTCAGCAATAATGTTTCAAATTCATTCCATTGCCATATGTCCTTCATCCCACTCGCCCTCTCCTTCATCTCACTAAAATTTTGCCTTCCATCTCATTTCATATACCTTTATACTCCATACATAACGCATTTTTCCCCTTTGAAATACTTTATAATAAAACGTGTTTTTCTCATTTACTATTCCAGCAATAAACTTCCATGTCGCCTTCATTCTATCTTCTATGCTCATTTCCTTCACTTCATTCATTCACTTCAAAATATCCATCATCATTTTCCACAAGAATAAATATTTACTTTGTGTCTCGTTTCAGATTTTTCTACTCAAAAATACAATTTCAGGATTTGCAATTGAAATAACAATTTTCAAAATTGCAAAAAGCAAAAATTGTTAAACTTCTAAAAAATCCCGATTGCCTTTGTGAAAATTGTCAAAGCTCTTCAAAATCCTGAAATTGCAAAAAGCAGAAATCGCTTAAGTGTCAAAAAGTTCTGAAATTGTTGAAGTTACTCAAAAACCCGAATTGCCTTAAAAAGCACAAAAGTTGACCTTTTTGGACGAAATTCCAAATCCAACCTAAAAGATTTCTTTGTCTTGCTGTTTCAAGAAGAGACATGCTGTTTTTGACTGCCACCATTCCATTTTAATTCCCAAATCATCTTCATTCGCCTTCCATCTTTCTTCCAAAGTCCATTTCATTGTTCTAGGGTTTGAGTTTCGCCATGTCCACTCATGTTGATGCTGATGATGTTCTGACCTTATGGGGTTTTCACCGTAGTCTTGCAGATTCCTATTCAATGACGGATGAACCAACTTCTCTAGCAGGCAAAAAGATGAAGTATAAATTCGACAAATATCAGAATGAGATTTCTCCGTCTCACGTCATTTCAAATATCGACGAGATCAAAGACACAGAAATCAGGCATGTTGATATGTTTTTATTTCTTGGCAGAGCTGAGAAATCTACTTCTTCTGATATGCAAAAATTGCTGAGGAGTCATATTCATTTGGTGTCTTCTTTTCCTGTTGCTTCCCTAGAACCAGAATTCGTCCTTGCATGTGCAACACGCTTTGATAGACAATCCAGAACAATCAAGGATGATGATGGTAATGTAGTTATCAGACTTGATGCTGAAACAATCAAAAGAGTTTTCAGAGTTCCTAATGCATCTACATATTCAGAGATCTCATTGAAGAGTGCTCACAGACATTTTGAGCAGAAAAAGAGTGATTGTATTAGACATATGAATTATAAGTGGCTTCTCAAATCACGACCTTGTGTCACCCGTATACCCAAGTTGTATCGGTCTGATTTCGTAAAGGAAATTAATGATATGATCACTCTTCTGAGCAGAATAGTAGGATTGAAGGTTTCTAATGTGTTTGAAAACTGGATGTATAAGTTCATGGTTGTTATTAGAAAAGCACATCATCCAATTTTCTGGGGAGAAATAATCAGTGACTGTTTGTGTGAACAACTTGCACAGGTTCCTTCCACTCTTACCTTCTATATGAATTCATACTTGGTTTATATAGCAGCTTCCTTGAGACATTTTCCAGGCTTATCTCCTGAAGGTGACAGATCCTTGGTGCCTGTATGGAAATATTATGATTAGCTAACTTTTATTCCAAGTCGAGGGCATTATAGAAGGGTTCAAGATGCCTTCTTCGGTTATTTTATGTGTTTGTTTGACAAAGAACTAGCAAACAACAGGGTGTCTGATGCAGCTTGGAATAAGGTAAATCAATATGGCTACTTGTTTCTTCAATTTCCTACATTCACTTATATGAGAGTTGGATGCTTTGAAGACCAACCTTATATGCTCCCAAGATATCCAACTGATAAGATCATTCTGATGGAGCTGGGAAGGCAGTTAATGGCAGTTCATTCACATCAAGCTATGCAACACAAGTCTGGAATTGGTATTTCATCACATAATCCATTGGTAATCGGCAGGTATTCTTTGACAACTTCTTCAAGAGCCAAAGCAATGGAAACTGAACTTCAGGATATAACATTGAAGCGATTCCAAGCTAGAGTGGATTTTGATTACAGGAGGATGAAGGATAAAATAAAAAGAGCCTCCTTCACTCATGTTCACCGCATTGAAGACGTTTGGGCAGACCTCCGGACATAAAAGGATATATACAAAATGGATTATTATAGGCTAACTTTGGAGCAAATTATTGATCTAAATCTGACTTTAATTCCAGAGGGAGTAATTGATGATAGGCAGATTTTGGATCCTGAGTACGAAGAACAAGGAGTTGTTAACGCTCCCATTCCTGCAATTCAATGGTCTCAAAAGGAATCCGTCTCTATCTTTGATAGATTTCAATCAGTCTTGGCAAACACCAACTCTTGGCTCAAAAGCATAGGTGTCAAGACTATCAAAATCAAAGTTAGAGCTAAAGATGACCCAGCTGGTCCTAGAGGATTGAAATCAGAAATCAGAGAACAATCAAAAGAAGGAGCTTCCTCTTCAAGTACCAGAATCGAGCTGAAAGTAAGCAGAGCTCCAGAAAAACCATTGGATAGGGAAACATTAAAGGGTGAGGAAGTCAATGAAATGCAGATTCAGATATTAGATTAGCAAGAAGAAGATGAGGTTCATGAGACCTCTACCATTCTAAGTGAGATAATTCCTCACGTTGAAGCTCTGATACCAGAATCAGTCATATCTCCTATGTCCCCTATCAATAGTGATGTTGATTCCTTTTCCACCATTTTTGTTCCTTCTATTCCACCACAAGAGACTAGTCATCAATCTTCATCAGTGATGGATACTCCCATGATGAACTTACCTAGTAACTTCAAGAGTATTTTTGACATAAATCCAATCTTTCTAGTCATGTCAGAAATGACTCTTCCAGAAATTGATACCTCTGTAACAAGCTTTGATTGTTTCATGGCCAATCCTAGTTGTAATTTGTCTTCTGCACAAAATATTGTTGCTGTACAAACCGAGGCACCATCTAGGATTTCTGTTGTATCACAAACTGATCCCATTTCTACAAAGACTGTAGTTGCTATTTCAGATGTGACAACCTTGGATCTTCCTCCATGGTTGAATTTAGTTGCTCCCAAAAGAAAGAAACAAGCAGTGTCTCCTGATATTTTTGATTTCCAAAAATTGAAGAAATCAAGACCGATGGTTGCAAAGAAAGCTAAAACAGTCTCACAGGTTTTTGTTGACAGCAATAGAATGAAATACGCTGAAATTGTAGAGCCTATAGTTGATAAACCACACGAAGAAATGCAAGTGTCTGATTACAGGTTCACAAGAGTCGAATTGGGCAAGCAGACTCATGCCAATATGATGCAGGATGCTCAGAGTTCAGTAACAATTCTGACACAAAGCTATAACGAACTCTTAGCTAAAAAGGAAAAGCTCAAAGAAGACAATGCTCAGCTAGTTTCAGTCATTCAAAGGATTAAAGGATCATCAGAGGCAGTTGATTCTCTATCTACAGCTCCTCCAAATGAATCAGTTAGACAATTAGAAAGAATTGCGCAAAAGGCTAAAGCAATTGATTCATGGATAACTCAGCTAATTGAGCAAAGCATTCCAATGATTGAGAAGACGTTGCAAGTTTTCAAGAATGTCAGAATAGCAAAGATAAAGCTGAATTAGACTTTGGAATCCTTCAACCAAACTTTGGAATCACTTGAGAAGGATTTAAAAATCTGGCATGAGATTGATCAAGTCAAGTTACAAATTCTATGCAACAACTTGATCTTGCCAAATAGAGAGAAGTAAATAGAATTTGAGGAACTTATGACAAATATATCATTGGATATTCAAGATCTTATCAAAGATATCCAGGCCAGTTTAGAAATGAATGATGAAGTTCAGCAGGATATTCTTTCAAGTTTTGAGAAGATCTCATGTACAGTTTTAAATCAAGAAGATGAATTACTTGCAGCTGATTCAGTTATTTCTGAAATGGCAGCCAATCTTTGTCAACAAATGGAATCAGAGCAGTTTTCTATGGATTCAATTCAAAAGCTTGTCAATCATCAGACAATCCTTGAGAAAATGCAAACTACTTATGAAGAGCATAGATTGGCGACTATCAGATACTTTGATGTAATTCTGAAGACAGTTGCAGTGGCCAAGAACACGTTGGGTCCAGATCCGAATGAGTTGAAGACCATCATCAGCAAATTCTTATCTTTCAAGGATAGGAATGAAGCAGATTAAAATTTTAGATTGTTTTATGTAATTTTACTTTCGACAATATATATGTAAAAACAAATTTTGCAATTGCAAGTGTTCTTTCCTTGCAATTTTCGAAAATGTAATTACATGTAAAATCTTACAAGACAAATCACAAATTGGATTGTAATTTTGAATAAGTCAATCGCAATTAGTTATCGGTTGAGAGATTTTCTCAAGTTTGTTGAGATCCTCCCACCTTTTTCTCCAGACCTTCCTCCTATAAATACTTGAGGGGTCTATTGTAATCTTGGATCTTTTTAGCAAGCAAGAAAACTCTGCAGAATTTTGTACTCATAAAGTATTTGAGCTTTATAGTAGAATATTGTGAATTTTCAAGTAATATCAAGAAGCTGGAATTTTAGACTTTGAGCTGAATCCTTGTTTTATTATTTTGTGATTACTTGAGAATTGTTGAAGATTGTTGAAAAGAGATTCGATTTAAATATCTGCAGACTTTGTGTTGTAAATGTGAGAATTGAATTCATAATTAGTGTTAGAAATAGAGAAGAATTATAAGTCTTTGTGCTCATAGGATTTCTCATTTAGAGTAGTTAAAAGATACATTGTAATTACAGTCTTTGAGCTGTTTTATGTTGTACTTTTTCATCAAGTAATCGTTCTTAAAAATGTTGATAGGATTTCATTCTTCGAGACTTTGTGCTTATTGAATTGTTTTCCCGTCCCAGAGGAAGTAACAGAAGCCTTTGTGCTTTTAGGAAACTTTATTTCCTCTCTCTTAATTTCACTGCACAGCTGTTGTAATAAGTTTTAGTAACATTTACTGTTTCTTTTCTATGAAGAGAGAAGAACATAATCTTTCCTGAAACAAGAGGAATGATTGTTGTCCTACCCATGTCAATTTTATTTTGTTAAAAGGGGGAGCCTTCCCTTAATTAGGAGAGTTCAAACTCACGTGCTGTGGTTGAAATCTCAATTTTGTATGCTTTCACAAGAATACAAAATTTCCAACCAACAGTTTTTGGCGACTCCACTGGGCATATGAACGCATTTGAAAGTCTCTCACTTTCTTTTGAAGTCCAGTATTCTTAATTTGTTCACTTGTTTTTTTTTTAGATTTTACACTGGAAGGAATCCATTATTACGTTCGTCGAAAGAAGGGACAAAGTTCTCAAGAAATATCTCCAGGTGAACAAGCTAGGTTTGAGTTGCTCACTAGTATATCTTCCCTTTCACGAACTACCAGCTTCCCTCTGTCCAAGAAGAAAAATCCCATCCCAAGTGAACTTTCAGCCTTTTTCCTCAAGCCTTTGATTTCAATTGTTCCTACTATTCAAGCAATGGCTCAAGGACCATGGGGAGCAGCTTTTGGCCCTTTAAATCTTACTCCACCTCTTCATGCTCTTCCACAAGGCTCACGCAAGAATCTGCCTAAGTTTTATGGAGATGGTAAGCAGCACCCTGATGAGCATATCAAGGCTTTCTCAATGGCTTGTGGTGTTCTAGGAGTAGAACATCAAGATGTTGCTGTACGTTTGTTTGTGGAAACTCTACAAGGAATTGTAGCTGACTGGTTTTACAATTCGAGAGCTGGTGATATCACTAGTTGGGATTGCCTCAAGACTAAATTTGAAGAACGTTTCAAGCCCGCCAAAAATGAACATGCATTGTTGGCTCAGCTGACTCAAATGAAGAAGGATACACATGAGAATATGCATGAATTCATTGCGAAGTTTAATAAACTTGCAAACAGAATTCCTACTGATTCTCAGCCCACTCCTGCAAATCTCAAGTGTTTCTTCATCAACACTCAGCTGCCAGAAGTCAGTTTTCTATTGAGAAGGGCAACTCCAACAACTTTGGCTCATGCTCAAGTCCTTGCTACAGAAATTAAAGATGATTTGATCTTGGCTGGGAAAATCCGGAAGGATCCTAATCGATTCAAAGGAAATTCCATTTCTGAATCTTCCACTTCAAACTCTACTGATCCTATGGTACAGAAATTGGCTAATGAGCTTCTCACTTTAAAGAAGCAGGTTTCACAAGCTTCTTTTGCTGCTCCATACAAAGATATTCCTAGGAGGACATATCCAAATTCTGCTTCTAACTATGCTGCCAGAAATCAGAATAAATCGCCTCCTCCTCCTGAGAGGCTTGCACTTGAAGCACCCCCAAAGAATACGACTGTTGGTTATTATGAAATAGATCAAGAAGAACTATCTTCCAATGATTTCCAAGTGGAAGATGAAGCTGTCTTTAATCAAGAAGATGAAGAGGCAGCTGGCGACTCCACAATACGATACATGCATTATGATGTTTCAGCTGAAACTAAAAATGTTGAGAGTCAAGCATATGCTGTTATCACAAGATCCCAGACTCGGTTGGCTCAAAAGGATGAAGAAGCAAAGGTGAAAAACAACGTTCAGTTGCCGATGACCATTGCTAAGAAGGGAATGCCATTGCCTACCTTGACTAAGGATTCTTCAAAAAATCAAGTAAGCAATTCTCCTTCTGTTCTTTCTGGTGAGCCTAAGACTAATTTACCAAATCCTAAAGTATTGGCTGAAAATATATCATCTACATCTCTAGCAAATTCTTTCCAAGCTTTTGATATTATTGACCATGCTAGGAAGACTAAGATCCAGATGTCTGAGGTTGAGTATCTTCAAGCCAATCCTGATTAGCTTGAGAGATTGGTTAAATTTGTTAAAAGTAGTGAAACTAATCCTGTTTCAAACAACCCTATTGTCCAAGAACCCAAGAATTTGCCCAATAATTTGGTTATCATTCCATCCTCAGTTCCAGGAAAGATAGATCCTTTCTATATTTCCTTGCTCATTAATGGTTTCAAATTAAGCAATTGTATTATAGATTCTGGTGCTTCGGATAATATCATGCCAATCAAAGTGGCTAATTTCCTTGGATTAACTCTTACCAAAACTTTTGGTAATTGTTATTCTATGGATAATAAACAAGTGCCTCTTGTCAGGCAAATTAAAGATGCACAATTCACCTTTGCAGCCTTTCCTGAGAAAAAGATAAAGATGACTATTCTTGTTGCAGACGTCCCAGCTTCTTATGGAATGCTCCTTGGACATAATTTTTGTAAAGATGTAGGAGGCGAGTTGAACATGGATATGACATAGGCCAGAATTTCTGTGAAAGGTGTTGTGCAGAAACTTGTTCCTGAAAGAGAAACCAAGTTTACAGTGGAGAAATCTGATGATCCTCATGCTCAGATTCTTTTTGAATCAGCTGGTTTTGGGAGCTATTATCTCCATATTGATGAGATTTCTGAGTTTGATGAAGATTGGTGTTCTGCTGATTCTTCAACTCTTTCAGTAAATGAAGGAAGTTCTAATAATGGAGAAGATTTAACACTAGCTGAATATCCCCTTGATCATATGATAGAAGATGCTGAATCTTCTACTACAGAAAAATATATTGAACTTCTTCCTCAAGATGAAGAAAATCACTCTTCTCCTATGGAAGATGACAACACTCTTTCTTCTACTTTTGAAGTAGGAGAATCCAGCAGTCTTTATATTAATGATGATTCTAATGATGTTTGGATTCTCGAGTTTGACAGTAGTTGTGCTACTAATGGATCCGGAGCTGGTGTGGTTCTGATTTCTCCTGAAGGTCAAATCTTTCCATATTCTTTCAAATTGCAGTTTGCAAATACTAATAACACTGCAGAGTATGAAGCTCTCTTACTAGGTATGAGTGTTGCACTTCAGAGAGGAATTAAAAATTTGCATGCTCAAGGAGATGCGGAGTTGATAATATGTCAAGTAAGGAATATTTATCAGACAAGGAATGATAGACTCTGACATTATCGTAACTTGGTATGGGAGAGAATTCAAGATTTTGATGCTTTGAACATTTCAGTTGTTCCTAGAGAATTCAATGACAGAGCTGATTCTCTTGCTGTTTCAACAACTCTCCTTATTCCTCATCTTGATTTTAATCAAGATAAGTATATTGTTGAAATAATCTGCAGGCCTACTGTTCCAGATAATTGGGACCATTGGCAGATTTTCAATGATGATAAACAAATTATTAACTTTTTACAAGTTGATGATGGTTTTAATAATCTGTATTTTGAAGGTAGCAATTCTTCTTCTTCTTCTTCAGATTCTATGTCAGATACTTGGTCCAAATTAGATGGAGAAATTCTGTAGTTAAAGGGGAATAAAATTCCTAAGGGACTGGTATCTTTGGAAAAGCTTTTTGACAAGCATGGCCGATATATCAAAAAGCAACAACAGGTGAATTCAGATTCTCCTACGGGGTATGACAAGTATAATATTGGGTCTGAAGAAGATCCCAAGATGGTTAACATTGGTAATAGTTGTACTCCAGAAGAGAGAAATCAGATTATTCAATTGTTACAGCAGTACAGAGATGTGCTAGCTTCTTCATATGACGATCTGAAATCTTTTCAGTCAGGAGAAGTTCAGCATGAAATCCCTTTGAAGAGTGATTCAGCTCCTTTCAAACAAAAGCAACGCCAGTATAATCCCAAAATTTCTAGCACTATCTATTCAGAAATTTAGAAGATGCTAAATGCACAAATTATTTTTCCCATTCATCATTCGACTTGGGTAGCCAATATAGTTCCAGTATGCAAGAAGAACGGAGAAATATGCATTTGTATGGATTTTCGGAATCTCAATCAGCAGTCATTAAAGGATAATTATCCTTTTCCTATAATGGATCAAGTGCTCCAGACAGTGACAGGTTCTCAAATGATGTCTATGCTGGACGGATTTTCAGGCTATAACCAGATTGAGGTAAGTGAAGCAGATAGACATAAAACTGCTTTTACTACTCCATGGGGTACTTTTGCATATCGTAGAATGCCTTTTGGATTAATAAATGCAGGAGCAACCTTTCAAAGAGCAATGGATTTATCTTTTCATGGTATCTTAGGAAGGTATATTGTGGTGTATTTGGATGATCTCACCATCTTCTCAAAAGATCGTGAGAATCATTTATTTCATTTACAAGATGTGTTGGAAAGGTGCCACAAGCATGGTGTTTCTCTTAATCCTAAGAAGTCTATCTTTGGGGTTACTGAAGGTAAACTTCTGGGACATGTTGTATCAAATGAAGGAATCAAGATTGATCCTGAGAGGGTAAAGTCTATTCAGAATCTGCCTTTTCCATCTAGTAAGACAGCTGTTCATTCTTTCTTTGGCAAAGTGAATTTCTTAAGGAGATTTGTCCCAAATTTTGCTGAGAAAACACGTCACATCATTGATATGATGAAAGGGAAAGCTGTTTTACGTTGGAATGATGAAGGTAAAGCCGCTTTTTCTGAAATCAAAGATGCAATTGCTCACGCTCCAGTGCTGGTTAGTCCGGATTACACTAAGGATTTCATCATGTACAGTTATGCTTCAGAGCATACCATGTCTGCTATTTTGATGCAGCAAAATTTAGAAGGAATTGAGTATCCTATTGCCTTCATGAGTTGTCCATTAAAGCTTCATGAACTCAAATATTCTATAGTTGAGAAGAACGCTTTTGTTGTTGTAAAGGCAGTCAAGTATTTCAGGTTCTACATTCTCAATTCTCATACGATAGTGTTAGTTCTGGATACAGCTGTCAAATCTATTTTGACACATCAAAATTTTGGTACAAAAAGAGGAAATTGGGTGGCTAAAATCCAAGAGTATATTTTAGAAATAAAACCTACCAAGCTTGTTTGTGGCAGAGGTTTATGTCAGCTGATGGCTGAAAGCAGTGCAGAGGAAAGTGAAGAGGAAACTTATGAAGACCTTCCTAAAGTGTTGTTTGTCAGTACTACTGATGAGTGGTATTCAAATATTGCCTATTTTCTGACTTATGGTGAATGCCCAGCTCATCTCTCTTTCAAAGAAAAGAGGAATTTGAAACTCAAGGCTGCAAATTATATTCTTTGGGATAATGGTTTGTACAAAAGGACCCTTGATGGTAAATTTCAGCGTTGTGTTGATAAGGCGCAGCAAGACAGGTTACTTGAATCTTTTCACAATTTGGCTTGTGGTGGCCATTTTTCTCCATCAGTAACTGCTCATAAGATCTTAAGAGCTAGGTATTATTGGCCTACGATTTTCCAAGATACATATAAATGGGTACGTAAATGTACACAATGTCAACAATTTGTTGGTAAACAAAAAATGATGGCGCAGCCATTAAAACCAGTTGTGATAGAAGATCCTTTTAGGTAGTGGGGAATCGACTTCATTGGTGTTATTAACCCTCACTCAAGTGCTGGACATACCTTTTTTCTTGCTGCAACAGATTATTTCACCAAGTGGGTGGAGGCTATTCCTGTGAAACATGCTACTTCTGAGGTAGTGTGTAGATTTTTGAAAGAAAACATCATATCAAGATTTGGTGTTCCTTATAAGGTGGTGATGGACAATGCATCTTCTTTCTCATCTTATGAGGTAACTCAATTTTGTTTTGATTATAGTATAATATTGGCCCATTCTTCAGATTATTACCCGCAAGGTAATGGTCAAGCTGAATCGAGTAACAAAAATCTGATTACTATCATTCGAAAACTTGTTGATGAGAATCAAAGATCATGGCATAAAGCATTGTATGATGCTTTGTGGGCTGATCACATTACACCCAAGTGAGCTATTGGCATGTCTCCATTTCAGTTGCTCTATGGAGTAAATGCAGAGATTCCTATTACATTGGAACTTCCAGCCCTCAAGTTGATCAAAGCTGTAGAAGATGTTACATTTGAAAGTTCTCTTGATAAACGAATAATGTTTCTCTCTCAGTTAGAGGAACAAAGATCACAAGTAGTCGATCGTATCAACGACCATTAGAAGCAAGTTAAAGCTCTCTTCGACAAAAAAGAAAAGTAGAAGGTCTTTCAAGTTGGTGATCACGTCTTGCTTTGGGATAAGAGGAGGGAACCAAAAGGAATGCATGGGAAATTTGATTCTCTTTGGCATGGTCCTTTTGTCATCCATCAAGCAATTGGTGAGAATAGCTTCTTGCTGGCGTATCAAGATGGCACTCCATTCCCACTTCCTTACAGTGGGCAACATCTAGAACACTACTTTCAGTAGAGTTTTAGATTAGTTCTTGTATATAAGGTTTGAGTCTTTTAGTTCTTTTAGTCTTTTAAATTTTTAGTTTTTTTGATCTTTTGAGTCTTTTCTTTTTTGTGTTTTGTTTAGTGACTCCGTAGCCCAATGAATTATAAGGCACTTTTAGATTCTGGATTCTACTACCTTCGTCTTCAAATGCAGTTCCCCAGTCGGAGCCAGCTGTTATCCTAAATTTTTAATCGTTTTGAAAATTTGGGTAACCAATCAAAATTTTCATAAAACTTGAGATTTTTCTTCTCTAAGGCATGCATTACAAGGTGCAAAGAGTGGAAAAATATCTGTTTTAGGTTGATTAACCTTTGGGCTACTCTTTTTCCCCTTTACGTTTCCGTTTTCGTCAATTTTTGAGTTGTTTTTAGTGTCTTTTTGGCTAATTTTGGGTTTTTGGAGCAACTCAGCAAATAGGGAAATTTTAACTTAAAAGCACAATTGCTAAAGTTTCTCAAAAACCCAAAATTTCTAAGTCTTTATGTTTTTGATAAAAGTAAAATTGTTATTTGATCTTGAAAACCTGAATTTGCTTAAGTGACTTAAAAAATCCGAATTTTTCACAAGTATTCTTTTTTGTCAAAAGCAAAATTGTCAAGTCATCTAAAAAGTCCGATTTCCTTTAAATGAAATTGTTATTTGGCTTGAAAAACTCCATTTTGTAAAAAAAAGCATGTAAAGACTTCTTGAAAGCCCGATTCATGTTTTTAATGACATTTTGCATTGCAAAAGCTTCTTAAAAGTCTGACATCTCTCAGATTTGAGCTAGTAGAATTCTTCCTTGCTTTTATTGCCCCATTTCATGGAGATTTAGTCAACTATAATGCTCGAAATTCAGATATTTGCCAGTAAATAGCGATCGTCCTCTTTACTTCTGCACGCGCCTAGGGTTTTGTCTCCGTAATTTCTTGTTTACAGCTCGCTTCAGGTATGATTCGCATTTCTTCCTCTTTCTTTCAATGTTTTACTGTTATTTATTTTATTTTCAACGTCATTATCTTCTACATACGTTGTTTTAGATTTTTATGTCTTTTACAAAACGCATTTTTTTATTTCTACGCTTTTTTCCTTCTGTTTTTCACCTTTACCAATGGTTATTTTTGTATTTTTATTGGTATATTTTTGAAGTTTTATGGAAACGCGTTTCATTATCTTAAACACGTTTTTCTTTGCCTCCATCTGCCCTCATTTAAAAATGCATTTTCTTATTCTAAAAACATTATTCTTTATATATTACATACTTCATATATTCGCCTTATATTATCAAAACGTGTTTTTCATGACATTGTTGTTTCAGCAATAATGTTTCAAATTCATTCCATTGCCATATGTCCTTCATCCCCCTCGCTCTCTCCTTCATCTCACTGAAATTTTGCCTTCCATCTCATTTCATATACCTTTATACTCCATACATAACACAGTTTTCCCCTTTGAAATGCTTTATAATAAAATGTGTTTTTCTCATTTACTATTCCAGCAATAAACTTCCATGTCGCCTTCATTCTATCTTCTATGCTCATTTCCTTCACTTCATTCATTCACTTCAAAATATCCATCATCATTTTCCACAAAAATAAATATTTACTTTGTGTCTCGTTTTAGATTTTTCTGCTCAAAAATACAATTTCGGGATTTGCAATTGAAATAACAATTTTCAAAATTGCAAAAAGCAAAAATTGTTAAACTTCTGAAAAATCCTGATTGCCTTTGTGAAAATTGTCAAAGCTCTTCAAAATCCCGAAATTGCCAAAAGCAGAAATTGCTTAAGTGTCAAAAAGTTACGAAATTGTTGAAGTCACTCAAAAACCCGAATTGCCTTAAAAAGCACAAAAGTTGACCTTTTTGGACAAAATTCCAAATCCAAGCTAAAAGATTTCTTTGTCTTGCTGTTTCAAGAAGAGACATGCTGTTTTTGACTGCCACCATTCCATTTTAATTCCTAAATCATCTTCATTCGCCTTCCATCTTTCTTCCAAAGTCCATTTCATTGTTCTAGGGTTTGAGTTTCGCCATGTCCACTCACGTTGATGCTGATGATGTTCTGACCTTATGGGGTTTTCACCGCAGTCTTGCAGATTCCTGTTCAATGACGGATGAACCAACTTCTCCAACAGGCAAAAAGATGAAGTATAAATTTGACAAATATCAGAATGAGATTTCTCCGTCTCACGTCGTTTCAAATATCGACGAGATCAAAGACACAGAAATCAGGCATGTTGATATGTCTAAATTTCTTGGCAGAGCTGAGAAATCTACTTCTTCTGATATGCAAAAATTGCTAAGGAGTCATATTCATTTGGTGTCTTCTTTTCCTGTTGCTGCCCTAGAACCAGAATTCGTCCTTGCATGTGCAGCACGCTTTGATAGACAATCCAGAACAATCAAGGATGATGATGGTAATGTAGTTATCAGACTTGATGCTGAAACAATCAACAGAGTTTTCAGAGTTCTTGATGCAACTACATATTCAGAGATCTCATTGAAGAGTGCTCACAGACATTTTGAGCAGAAAAAGAGTGATTGTATTAGACATATCAATTCTAAGTGGCTTCTCAAATCACGACCTTGTGTCACCCGTATACCCAAGTTGTATCGGTCTGATTTTGTAGAGGAAATTAATGATATGATCACTCTTCTGAGCAGAATAGCAAGGTTGAAGGTTTCTAATGTGTTTGAAAACTGGATGTATAAGTTCATGGTTGTTATTAGAAAAGAACATCATCCAATTTTCTGGGGAGAAATAATCAGTGACTGTTTGTGTGAACAACTTGCACAGGTTCCTACCACTCTTACCTTCTATATGAATTCATACTTGGTTTATATAGCAGCTTCCTTGAGACATTTTGCAGGCTTATCTCCTGAAGGTGACAGATCCTTGGTGCCTATATGGAAATATTATGATCAGCTGATTTTTATTCCAAGTCGAGGGCATTATAGAAGGGTTCAAGATGCCTTCTTCGGTTATTTTATGTGTTTGTTTGACAAAGAAATAGCAAACAACGGGGTGTCTGATGCAGCTTGGAATAAGGTAAATCAATATGGCTGCTTGTTTCTTCAATTTCCTACATTCACTTATATGAGAGTTGGATGCTTTGAAGACCAACCTTATATGCTCCCAAGATATCCAACTGATAAGATCATTCTGATGGAGCTGGGAAGGCAGTTAATGGCAATTCATTCACGTCAAGCTATGAAACACAAGTCTGGAATTGGTATTTCATCACATAATCCATTGGTAATCGGCAGGTATTCTTTGACAACTTCTTCAAGAGCCAAAGCAATGGAAACTGAACTTTAGGAGATAACATTGAAGAGATTCCAAGCTAGAGTGGATTTTGATTATAGGAGGATGAAGGATAAAATAAAAAGAGCCTCCTTCACTCATGTTCACCGCATTGAAGACGTTTGGGTAGACCTCCGGACAGAAAAGGATATATACAAAATGGATTATTGCAGGCTAACTTTGGAGCAAATTATTGATCTAAATCTGACTTTAATTCCACAGGGAGTAATTGATGATAGGAAGATTTTGGATCTTGAGCACGAAGAACAAGGAGTTGTTAACGCTCCCATTCCTACAATTCAATGGTCTCAAAAGGAATCCATCTCTATCTTTGATAGATTTCAATCAGTCTTGGCGAACACCAACTCTTGGCTCAAAAGCATAGGTGTCAAGACTATCAAAATCAAAGTTAGAGCTGAAGATGACCCAGCTGGTCCTAGAGGATTGAAATCAGAAATCAGAGAACAATCAAAAGAAGGAGCTTCCTCTTCAAGTACCAGAATCAAGCTGAAAGTAAGCAGAGCTCCAGAACAACCATTGGATAGGGAAACATTAAAGGGTGAGGAAGTCAATGAAATGCAGATTCAGATATTAGATCAGCAAGAAGAAGATGAGGTTCATGAGACATCTACCATTCTAAGTGAGATAATTCCTCACGTTGAAGCTCTGATACCAGAATCAGTCATATCTCCTATGTCCCCTATCGACAGTGATGTTGATTCCTTTTCCACCGTTTTTGTTCCTTCTATTCCACCACAAGAGACTAGTCATCAATCTTCATCAGTGATGGATACTCCCATGATGAACTTACCTAGTAACTTCAAGAGTATTTTTGACATAAATCCAATCTTTCTAGTCATGTCAGAAATGACTCTTCCAGTTATTGATACCTCTGTAACAAGCTTTGATTGTTTCATGGCCAATCCTAGTTGTAATTTGTCTTCTGCACAAAATATTGTTCCTATACAAACCGAGGCACCATCTAGGATTTCTGTTGTATCACAAACTGAGCCCATTTCTACAGAGACTGCAGTTGCTATTTCAGATGTGACAACCTTGGATCTTCCTCCATGGTTGAATTCAGTTGCTCCCAAAAGAAAGAAACAAGCAGTGTCTCCTGATATTTTTGATTTCCAAAAATTGAAGAAATCAAGACCAATGGTTGCAAAGAAAGCTAAAACAGTCTCACAAGTTTTTGTTGACAGCAATAGAATGAAATACGCTGAAATTGTAGAGCCTCTAGTTGATAAACCACATGAAGAAATGCAAGTGTCTGATTACAGGTTCACAAGAGTCGAATTGGGCAAGCAGACTCATGCCAATATGATGCAGGATGCTCAGAGTTCAGTAACAATTCTGACACAAAGCTATAACGAACTCTTAGCTAAAAAGGAAAAGCTCAAAGAAGACAATGCTCAGCTAGTTTTAGTCATTCAAAGGATTACAGGATCATCAGAGGCAATTGATTCTCTATCTACAGCTCCTCCAAATGAATCAGTTAGACAATTAGAAATAATTGCGCAAAAGGCTAAAGCAATTGATTCATGGATAACTCAGCTAATTGAGCAAAGCATTCCAATGATTGAGAAGACATTGCAAGTTTTCAAGAATGTTAGAATAGCAAAGATAAAGCTGAATCAGACTTTGGAAGCCTTCAAACAAACTTTGGAATCACTTGAGAAGGATTTAAAAATCTGGCATGAGATTGATCAAGTCAAGTTACAAATTCTATGCAACAACTCGATCTTGCCAAATAGAGAGAAGTACATAGAATTTGAGGAACTTATGACAAATAGATCATTGGTCATTCAAGATCTTATCAAAGATATCCAGGCCACTTTAGAAATGAATGATGAAGTTCAGCAGGATATTCTTTCAAGTTTTGAGAAGATCTCATGTACAGTTTTAAATCAAGAAGATGAATTACTTGCAGCTGATTCAGTTATTTCCGAAATGGCAGCCAATCTTCGTCAACAAATGGAATCAGAGCAGTTTTCTATGGATTCAATTCAAAAGCTTGTCAATCATCAGACAATCCTTGAGAAAATGCAAACTACTTATGAAGAGCATAGATTGGGGACTATCAGATACTTTGATGTAATTCTGAAGACAGTTGCAGTGGCCAAGAACACGTTGGGTCCAGATCCAAATGAGTTGAAGACCATCATCAGCAAATTCTTATCTTTCAAGGATAGGAATGAAGCAGATTAAAATTTTAGATTGTTTTATGTAATTTTACTTTCGACAATATATATGTAAAAACAAATTTTGCAATTGCAAGTGTTCTTTCCTTGCAATTTTTGAAAATGTAATTACATGTAAAATCTTACAAGACAAATCACAATTTGGATTGTAATTTTGAATAAGTCAATCGCAATTAGTTATCGGTTGAGAGATTTTCTCAAGTTTGTTGAGATCCTCCCACCTTTTTCTCTAGACCTTCCTCCTATAAATACTTGAGGGGTCTATTGTAATCTTGGATCTTTTTAGCAAGCAAGAAAACTCTGTAGAATTTTGTACTCATAAAGTCTTTGAGCTTTATAGTAGAATATTGTGAATTTTCAAGTAATATCAAGAAGCTGGAATTTTAGACTTTGAGCTGAATCCTTGTTTTATTATTTTGTGATTACTTGAGAATTGTTGAAGATTGCTGAAAAGAGATTTGATTTAAATATCTGCAGACTTTGTGCTGTAAATGTGAGAATTGAATTCATAATTAGTGTTAGAAATAGAGAAGAATTATAAGTCTTTGTGCTCATAGTATTTCTCATTTAGAGTAGTTAAAAGATACATTGTAATTATAGTCTTTGAGCTATTTTATGTTTTACTTTTTCATCAAGTAATCGTTCTTAAAAAGGTTGATAGGATTTCATTCTTCGAGACTTTGTGCTTATTGAATTGTTTTCCCATCCTGGAGGAAGTAACGGAAGCCTTTGTGCTTTCAGGAAACTTTATTTCCTCTCTCTTAATTTCACTGCACAACTGTTGTAATAAGTTTTAGTAACATTTACTGTTTCTTTTCTATGAAGAGAGAAGAACATAATATTTCCTGAAACAAGAGGAATGATTGCTGTCCTACCCATGTCAATTTTATTTTGTTAAAAGGGGGAGCCTTCCCTTAATTAGGAGAGTTCAAACTCATGTGCTGTGGTTGAAATCTCAATTTTGTACGCTTTCACAAGAATACAAAATTTCCAACCAACAAGACTCATCATCAATCATTGCTTCAACAAAGTAGCATCTCTTTAGGAATCTAGACTTCTTAGGCTTAGATCTAGGAACTCTTTGAGGACATCTTTATGAAAAATGACCTATTTTACTGCATGAAAAACATTTAATAGGTAATACATCTTCATACTTACTTTTCCCTTTACCTTCTTACTTTGCAATCAGTGCTTCTAGTTCTTCTACCTCTCTTTCTTTATCTTCAAGCTATTTCAGTTCTTCATCATACTTGGATACCTTCCTAGAACTCTCTCCTAGACTATATATTTTTCTATTACTTTTGGATATAGTAGCCTTGAATGTAGATTCGGTCTTCAGTGTAGATTCACCAAATTTACTTATCTCAAAAGCAACAAGCTTCCTGATCAGCGTATCTCTTTTCATCTTGTTTACTGATATGAACTCTTTAATAGCATGAACCTTCATTTTGTAGGAGGGAGGCAAGGATCTGAGTACTTTAGCCACAATTTCATCCTCATCCACAAAACCACCAACACATTTAATACCCATCACTATCTCATTTACTCTTTGCATAAAAAAAGTGATATTTTCATCTTCACCCATCTTCAGATTTTCATACTTTCCTTTCAAGCTTTGTAGCTTAGCCATCTTCACCTGTGCATCTCCTTCATACAAAGTTTCTAGTTTCAACCAAATCTCATGAGTTGTCTACAGACCTACCACATTATCCATCTCTGAATCTATTAGAGTACTCACCAAAGCTTCAATAGCCCTACTATTACTTTCAACATCTTTGATCTCATCAGCAGTAGAGGGGCCATTCTGAGGAATAGTTTATGGATCTCTTGTGATTTTCCAGAAGGCTTCACCAATACACCTTAAATGACATTGCATCCTAATCTTCCAAAGTGAATAGTTAGGGCCATCTAATCTAGGACTGTCCTTCTTGAATGTTGACATCCTAGATCACCTCAAGCTATTAGAATTCTTCAGAGGAACTAGCTCTAAAACCAATTGTTGGAAAAAGAAGGACAAACAACTAAGAGGGGGGGTGAATCAATTGTCACAAAAATTTAAACTTTTCTAACTTAACTTAACCTTAATCTCAGATCTGATGAATAAGAAATTAACCACAAGCAATTAACACATCAGAGAGACAAATAACACCAATATTTTTTAGTGGAAACCCTGTTAGGGGAAAAACCATAGTGGATGTTAGTCCACAAGATTATACTCTATTAGAAGTACAAAAAGAAATAATAAGGGGAATGCACATGCATTTAGGCACACTGCCTAGATCTCACTACTCAATTACAAAAGAGGACTCACTATCCAACAATAGGGTTTGGATTAGAACCATCCTAGATGTGAACTGAGAAAATAACTTCTTCACAAACTTGATTATAGTTCCAATTAAGCTCAACACTTCTTCACACTTTGCACAAGCTTCTTCACACTCTTCTCTTCAATTGAATGATATTCACACATACACACATATGAGAACATGAATAATCATCTACATCAATGAACTAATTTCCCTTATATATCCACTACATGAGATTCTATCACTACTTCGTCGACCAAGAAAATAAAGTATATTTGCAATGTTGGTCCAAATTCACAAGTAAAATTTCAATGCAAATTCACCAAGGTTGGCCACAACATAGTGGAGACCCAAATTAACATCTCCAATGTGAAAAGACTAATTAATTTCACCTTGAATATCCACAACACACTACCAACAACATGTTGGCTAGAAACATGAAAAACCGAACATGCACAAGAAAAGATCTTCATCCACGAGCTCACCAATTAATGTGGACATACCACAAAGATAGAGAATGATCTAGAGACATCTTCAAGCACCAACAAACAATAGAGAAGCATCCACAACAACTGAGATAACCAGAATCACACAATATTCATTCAAGAATACTAACAGAGACCACAAAAACACTATTAGACCACAACATACTCAAAATTTCACGCGGGCCTCTGAAACTTTCAATAGATGATCTAGATAAACTCAACAATAAACCCTTAAATCCACATCAGCTAATCTTCAACGTATAGAATAGGACACCATCATGACCTGCATAGTTCCACTAGGAACACAAAACACTTTCTCTTACAATTTTCTCAATGTCCTTTACATATACAACAATTGATACACCAAATGATAATATTGTTGGCATCAATGACAACCACATATCAGCAACCATATCCACACCATCCAATAGGGAAATTCTATTATGGTGTCTAGTAAAGGTGTGAATTGTCCTTTTCGATCTTCATAATTAAAAGGCACTATGGTTTTAATAGTAGTTACTTGGTTGTTGATGGTTTGAGTTGGTTGTTGATGGTTTGAGTTGCTTTTTGAGGGGGATTGAACTGTAAGAACCCTTTGTTTTTGTACCATAAAAAAATGGATCATTGAAATTTTCATCATTATTTATGTCCTTTTCCTATGATTCTTGGCTTATTTTTCTTATATTTAATGTTGCAATTTAACTTAAACATTCACATTAGGTCTAGAATATTTAAATTATGATGTCTTGTGAAGGTATTGTGAAATTTTGTAACACATTTCTACACTTTTCTAGACTCTTCTTATTATAATTCATCTAAATATTCCCTTTTTATTCCTTATCAAGTCTTATTTCAAAGTGTTTTAAAGTATTGTAACAAGATTTCACAATTTTCTAGGCTTTTCATCACTATATACACCTTTCTTATGCTTTATTTGGCCCCATTATGCACCTATAGGGCTTATTTAAGTGTGTTTTTTAGTATAAACCTGAAAAATAAGATTAAATACAACTTAATTGCCAATTCCGACTTGCAAGCCTAGAATGGGACCCATTCACCATGGGTGGTGAATGAGTCCCTTTTGGCTCAAAATTCAAAATAATTCAAAATTTCTTTGAATTTTTTATTCATTAAGACCTTATGTTGGCCTATGATGTATTTTTAGGTAATTAGGGCATAAGTGTGTATAAATAAGTGTTTTTACATCTATTTAAACCCACATTCATCATATTCACTTAATCATCTCATACATTCATTCAAATCATTCCAACATTATTGCATCCTTCAATCAAGCAATCATCAAGCATCTTGGAGCAGCCATTGACATATCTTAAGACTTCAACAATAAGGTTTTGGTCTTGTAGATATATTTGTCAAAGAAATGGATGTTGGAAAGTGGTCAAAAATTCATGAAAGTGATTCAAGTCAACTTAATCTAGGCTTGGAGACAATATCCAGCTCGTTTTCTGCAAATTTGATTCTGTCAACCCGACAAGAAGACAAGTGTAGATCTAGACCCACAAACTTGACCCCTGAATTTGCAGAATTTTGGAGAACTGATTCACCATTAGTGGAAAATGAGTCCCACCTATAGGCTGGAAAAGTTGATTTCATCATATTTCAGTTCTCGACAGCCGAAAACTAGTTTCAGTTCATTTTTCCAGAAGCAGGACTGATTCGCCATCAGTGGTGAATGAGTCCCATTGGTCATCAACAATGATTTTTTCTAGATTCTAGAATCTTCCAGCATTAGCATTTCATCTCCAGGTGCACTATGTTCAGTCTCATTCAATTCTATTTGCATTTGTTTATTTTTAATTCATTTATGCATATCACACTTTGTTTTCAAACATTCCATATTTCACTAGTTTTGGGTTCATAATCAGACAATTTTATTGATTAGCTACATCTAGATCATTGTATTTAGGCTTAATTACATCATACATACCTTAATTTGAGTGAACCACCACAATTTTTGGGTCTATCTCTCCCCTTTTAGGTGAAAAACCCTAAGAGTGCAAGAGAAGTACATAGTCCACCCAAAAAATGTTGGTTCATTTTGGTGAACTTGCATATTGAACACATTATCTTTTTTATTTGCATTGCATTTACATCCTAGAACTCATAGCATTAGTCTTTGCATTATCCTTTTGCATTTTTTTGCATCCTAGGATTTATACATTTGCATTAGTGAATATCTCACATAGATTTCATTTTTGCACTTGAAACAACTAAAAAAATTGAAATTTTGCATCTGCATTTTCATTTTGCATCTAAAATACATAAAAATTACTTTAAATTTTCTTAAAAAAAACAAAAAAAAATACCCCTGGACTCATTTTCCACCTTTGGCGAATCTCTGATGGATTTGGTCCCACTGGCTGAGGCAATGCAGGATTTTACATGTACCATTCATTGAATGCTTGAAAGTGATGAGGGTTTAGATATTATGAAACAAATTGTTGAGATATACCAAAAACATGCTTCTTCCACCTCTAACACATCTCAACCAACAAACACAATGGTTATCCAACAAGGATTTCACATTCCTCCTCCTTCAACTGTATCATCAATACCTACCTATACCACTCCTCAAGTTACAAAAACCATGCAATAGGTTAGTCATGTGACTCCTTTCGCTATTCCAACTAGCATTTGTAGTTCTTTTGTGGCATCAAATGTTCCGTCTTCCACCACCTTCACCTCCCCTAGTGTCCCTTTTATTTCTCCTAACATTACATACACTCCATCACCATTCTATCTTCCTCCTCATACCACTTACACTAACCCTCCCATTACACAACTCTTCCAGACTGTTTCCTCCATGCAACAACAAATATCCACCATTAACCAAAATCAAACGGCACCACCCACTTACTATGTCCGTAGTAGCCCATTATCTTTAGATATCTTAAGAATACTGATGCCAAAAGGAATTCAGATGCCTAGGTTTGAGAAGTGTAGAGGTAAAGGAGACCCTACTAATCATGTCAATGATTATATAGCCTTGTACACTGATTTTGTCCTCAATGATAAACTATTAGCCAAATTATTTCCTAGGACCTTAAAGGACACTGCCTTGGAGTGGTTTTCAAACCTACCCAATCATTCCATTCAATCATTTAATGAACTTGTTGATTCATTTATAAGTCCTTTCCAAGTCCATATGACTCCCAAAAAAAAATAGTGGCTGATTTAATGAGATATAAACAAAATACGTATGAAAAATTCACTGATTTAATTTCCTGTAATTAGTCATAGTATGCTCAAGTAGATGCCAAGATTCCTAATTCACATCTCCAAAATATGTTTATTGAAAACTTCGAAACTCAAATTCAGGATAAGTTGACCATGATGAAATTTCCTTCCTTTTATGCATTTATGCACAACCCTTTGTGACTACCACAACTCGGTTACTAGTCGTGATTCAAAATCCACTTCTAACCAAGCTAAGAAATCTGAACGAAGCAACCAAAACAACTCACAAAACTTCAAAAAACCAAACAAATGCTTTTTATAGTTCAATCCCCCTCCTCTGCAACAAACTCAACTTGTCCCTAATCATGTGGCCACTGTTAAAGCAACCGTGCCCTTTACCTATGGGGACCCGAAGATACAATTTACCCCTTTACCTGATACCCTCCATAACACAATGAATCAACCACTACAACAACAGATGATCACTTTTCCTATAGTCAAAACACTTGATACTACCAAACCTTTATCCCCCACCTTTAAACCAAATTCTTATTGTCATTTTCATCACCAAAATGGACATGACACAAAACAATGCAAGCATCTCAAGCATATAGTACAAGACCTCATTGATTCTAGTCCTCTATCCATTAAGGGTGTCAATGATCAGGGAAATAAGTCAATTGCTACCCCCAATTGAAATTTGCAAATCTTTACCAATCCCATGCCTAAACACAATATTTCATTTGTCAAAGCCAGTGAACCTTCAAACAATGATGTGATGAATGTCGATACAACTAATGGACAACTTGATAGTACTCCAATTGTTACACATACTAATCCTATTGATGAAATGGTAGGAATGATATATGTTATCCCTTGTAAGGGCCACACAAAACAATCTCTTGATATTACTTTTTCTTCTCACGATATACTTAAAAACCTTCCTGATTGTCCACTTTACATAGCTAGCCACATCTATGATAAGCCCACCAATGGGATATTAATAGATCCCACTTGTGGCAAGAATGTGATCATGGAAGATTTTTTGGTATTACATGATCTTTATCAAGATGATTATGACAAACCAATAGCATGGATTAAAATAAATATTGGTTTTGTGTGCCCTACGATTAGATCAATCATCCTTCCATTACATATAGAACCTAAAATATTGGATGTAACATTCTCTATCATTCCATAGTCAAATCAGTTTCCTTTGCGACTAGTTTATCCTTGGCTTCGCTCAATGAAAATTGTCCTTTCAGTAATTCACAAGTGTTTAAAGTTTCTACTTGAAGTTGAGATATTTACCATACTTCATAGTGGTTTTAATCCATTTCCCTCTAAAGATAATTTTTCCTTAGAAGCCTTTTGGCATGAACCTATGGCACCCATCACCCCTTGGAAGGACTTATTTTTCATTACCTATGAAAAGTTCAAAGCCAAACAGATAGCCAAATTATCTCTTTGCTACATGTCCCCATCCACTACCACCATTCCTATCTTAGATGAGAGAATGCTTCAACCCAAATATGAACCTAACCAAACACTGCAACCTCATGAGCAACCAACCCTAAACAACTCACCCTCATCATCTAAATGCCCAGGAGATAAAGAAACCAACCCTGTCATGCCACCTCATGTTAAACAAGTTTATAAAGAAAAAGAGAAAGTTATTGACCCATCTCCTTTGGTTCCTTCAATTCCTCCTCTTCGAGAAGAAAAGGAACATATGATGGATCAACGCGCTCTCACATCTAGAAAACTTCAAAATAGAATCAAACAAAACTGTGGTGCTAGGGAGCGTAGGTGTCATCATCGTCTCCTTGCTCATTAGTCACAAATGGAAGAAAACAAGGAAAATCAACCTCCACCTTTGACAAAAGAAATATTTGACCACCCTACTCCTCCTGGGCCACCCCAAGATAGTATGATACAACCATCACAACAAAATAATTGGATGCAACAACCACAACTCCTCATACATCTTCGATTGGAGATTACCATTCGTCCTCCTGTTGTGATTAATATAGATGATGATGATGATGATGAGGAAATCTCTAAAATAGATGAAGAGGTACATAATGATCTAAATTATTTATATTCATCTTCCATGAGCTTAAATGATAAATCTCCTTCACCAAGTGAGGAACCTGGTACTTCCCCTAGTTCGTCGCTTGCAATTCTTCCTTTGGACAGTCAACCGCCTGCGCAATACATTGAACATGATTGGGAGGTAGATGAACTATTAGATAGTTGACTTAAATTTTCCTTACTAGCCTTTTTAACTTTCCTTTTTCTTTTTCTTTTCTTTGGTGTGTTTGTATGTGCATATTGTGTTCCCCCATAATTTGCATTTGATGTTCTCCTCTCTTTATGTAAATTCTTCTATTTGTACCTTCTATTCTTCTATATGTCATACTTTCTCTTTTCCTTTTCACTTTTGTTTTTTGTTTCTCCTTTTGGGGATGACGCAAAGGGTTGAGACTACAATGTCTCTTCCATGTTGACCCAATCGGTACCTTTTCCTTTTACTTTATCTTTTCTTGTGTTTTTCCTTGTGTCATAGAAAAAAGTACACTTTTCTTGACATGGGATTAATTCATGATAAATTGAACTTAATAAGGCCTTTATTTAGGTGTTGTGAGGAATTTTATGCATCCACACTAGGTCTTGCACCCTTGCAAATTAATTAACATGTTTTTAAGGATGTCTTGTAAAGGTGTTGTAAAGTGTTCTAAGATACTTTCACACTTTTCTAGACTTAATAAACCTATTTCTCCCTAATTCAACTTTAAAAAATGTGTTTAATCAAGTTATTACATCAATCTAGAAGGCTTGTATGATAAAATTAATGTTAAACTAGTGTTGTAATGTGTCTTGCACATTCACATTGGTTCTTATACCTTCCTAGGCTATGTGGACATCATTTTAGTGTTGTAAAGTGTATCAAATCACACTTTAAAATTGATTACTATGTCCCAAGCCCTATTTGACATTCACATCATCACTAATAGCACCATATTAACCCATATTGTGCATCTTGAGGTCTATATTGATCAAATACCCGACAAAGTTGCATTTTAAACCTTATTTCCTTATCACTTGGCTTCCTAGCTGTTGGCCCCACATTTGTCATTGGACCAAAAGGTCGACATGTTAATGCTCGATACAACTGCTAGAGTTAAAAAATCCACAGGCGGTGGTTAGTCCATGTCACAAATCCCAAGGGGAGCACTAACCATCTACCAAAAAACTCCCCCTCAAAATTACCCGAGGGGATTTGAACCTAACACCTTTGGCTCTGACACCAATTGTTGGCCCCACAGTTGTCGTTGCACCAAAAGTTCAACTTGTTAATGCTTGATACAACTACCAAAGTTAACATATCCATGGGAGGTGGTTAGTCCATGTTGTGAATCCTGAGGGGAGTTCTGACCATCTGCCAAGAAAATTAATGTTAAACTAGTGTTGTAATGTGTCTTGTGCATTCACATTAGTTCTTGTACCTTCCTAGGCTATGTGGACCTCATTTTAGTGTTGTAAAGTGTATTAAATCACACTTTCACATTGATTTCTATGTCCCAAGCCCTATTTGGCATTCACATCATCACTAATAGTCCCATATTAACCCATATTGTGCATCTCAATGTCTAAATTGATCAAATACCTAGAAAAGTTGCATTTTAAACCTTATTTCCTTATCTCCTGGCTTCCTAACTGTCAAATTGGCCCATGTAGGACACATTCACCATGGGCGATGAATGAGTCCCATTTGGCCCAATTTTGACCTTTGGGCAAGAAGAAAGTGAAATTTAAGTTTAATATCACTTCATGTCAGCCTGTGATGAGGTATTAATGGGTAAAATAGGTGAATTTACTCTAAATATAAGTATTTTAACTCATTTTCACATCTCTTATCTCTTATCATTCATTCATCCATCATTCTTCTATCTCAAGTCAAGCATCTTAGGGTTTTATCATTACAAGACATGAAAAAATCTCCTAAAGACATTCAAGGGTTGAATCTTCCTCCATTCCTACAAAAATCCAAGATCAATCATCATGGAAATGTAATCAATTCCATTATTACAATTTTTATTCCATTCTTTCATCATTTTGGTTTAACCAAGGCAAACTCCCATGCCCTAACATCCTACATTTCTCTTCTTTATCTTGTTTGTTTGTAGATTTAGGACTCTTGGAAGCTTGGAAATCATTGAAGATCAAGTTGCAAGGTTTCTTAAGTCTTCTCCTCATTCAACAAGTCAAAATATCAACAAAAACTCATTTTTAGAACCATAAATCAAAGTTTCAGAAGTTGACACTTAAAGGAAGTCAAAGTACAGATTAGAAGCTCTGGATTCCACTTTTGAAAATTTAGAAATTCAAAGGTGGAATCATTCATCATGGGTGGTGAATGAGTTCAATTCTAGGTCATTTTTGTGTTTTCTTCATTTTTAGATACCCTTTTGTCAGAAATAGGTCGCGACTCATTTTTAGAGAATTGGGACTAATTCACCAAGAATGGTGAGTGAGTCCCACTAGGCTTGAAAACTAGCACCAATAGTGTTTTAGAAGCAATTTCTAGTCTCCTTCAAGCTTTTAGGTGTACTTGTTCAATTTCTTTTAGTTATGTTATAGTTTGCATTCATTTCTTAGTGTTCTTGCATATGATAATGTGTTTTCAAACAAAACTTATTTCCTAGGTTTTGCATTCATAATCAGTCAAATAATTCATTTAATTAAACTTAGATAATCTCATTTAGCCTCAATTACATCATTCATTTCCTAATTTGAGTAAACCTAGCTAGCATTTTTGGCCTACCTCCTTTTATGTGAAAAACCCTAGAAGAGATAGGGAGTCTTGTGGGTGCGAAAAATCTACGGTTCATTCCTTTTGGGGATGATGTAAGGCATTGAGATCGAAATGTCTCCTTCATTTTGGTGCAAAATGTTTTCCTTTTCCTTTTCCTTTTCCTTTTTGTTTTCATTTCTCTTATGTTTCTCCTTTTTGGGGATGATGCAAAGCAATGAGACCAAAATTTCTCCTCCATGTTGAGCCAAAATAGAGTCTATTTTTCTTTTGTTTTCACTCTCTTTGTGTCATTCTTCCAATTATAATTATTTGGGGAATGATGAAAATTATGATATATTTAATCAAAACATTGGAGTAATGAACATATTGACCCCAAATACATAGATCGCTTATGTGTTTGGTGTGTTCCTTTTTGGGGGTAATCCCTCTTCTATTTATTTTCCTTCACATGAAGCAACCTTACTCAGAAACATATGACTTGGAAATGGGGCTTTCCAAGTTGGCTCTCATATCTTGTTTTCTTTTTGCATTTTTCATTTTGCTACTTTAAAGTAATTTCTCACAAAATGATGTGTAGCAATTCCTTTAAAGTGTGGGCATACAATGACATTATTCATTTTGCATTTTTCTTTTTCTCGGTTCTTAGTGCAACCTTATTAATTTATACGATGCATTTGTCACTTTATGGATGACATTGGATTTGATGTCCTTCATAAGTGTGATCTCTCTTAGCATGTTACATTCCTCTTGGTGGCCTGATGAGACACACTATATCCCTTAAGTTATGAATATTTTACTCTTTGATTAGTCCTCTCTTAGAGAAATTACACAAAATGTTCCCTAACTTACAGACATCACATGTACTAAACAAGACTCCTTTGAACATCTTTTGCATTTTTCATTTTGCATTCATATGGCCACCTCACATAACACAACTTGCATGCCTATGGTGCCATCCTGTTTGTTCATGAGTTCTAATAGTATGAAGCTTTTCTTATCTCATGAAGCACGAACTGACAGTTTCCTTTGTGGCTCCTTATTAAATTTATCAGGAGGTATAACTCTGATATGGTTGAGCAGGAAGCCCATTCCATGACACAACTTTCCCCATAGCCACATGTGTGTTTGTGAGTACATACCACCTGAGCATATGTTTCTCACCTTTTAGGATTTCTCACCTGGTGGATAGCCATGAGTTTTGTCACCCCAGAGTGAGTATGCATTTTCTTTTTTTGGACAAACAACCTAGATCTGATTCACAACTAGCTGAACAAATGATCAAAGCTTGATCCAACCTTTTCCTTTTCCTCTTCCTTTCCTCTATCTTTCACATGTGTGTTCCTTTGTTCTTATGCTTAGCTTTCCATGGGATCTTCATCCTAGGGGCATGATCATCCCTGTTGATCATTGGAATTCCATCTTGCTAGCATAAGTACATTTGGATCCCTCTCGATATGCTTCGCTACTTTAGTGTGTGTTTGAAGCAATTCATCCTCTCATTAAACTGGGGGCTAAATGTACCATAGAAAAATGGATCATTGACATTTTCACAGTTATTTAGATTTTTTTCCTATGATTCTTGGCTTATTTTACTTAGATTTATTGTTGCAATGTAACTTAACCATTCACGTTAGGTCTTGAGTATTCAAATTATGATGTCTTGTGAAGGTGTTGTGAAGTGTTGTATGACATTTCTACAATTTTCTAGACTCTTCTTATTATAATTCATCTAAATAGTCCATTTTTATTTCTTATCAAGTCCTATTTCAAAGCATTGTAAAGTCTTGTAATAGGATTTCACACTTTTCTAGGCTTTTCGTCACTAATTACACCTTTCTTATGCTTTATTTGGCACCTTTATGCACTTATAGGCCTTATTTAAGTGTGTTTTTGAAAATAAACTTGACAAACAACATTAAATACAACTTAATTCTTGAAACCCACTTACAAGCCTAGAGTGGGACCCATTTTCCATGGGTGGAAAATGAGTCCCTCTTGGCTCAAAATTCAAAATAATTCAAAATTTATTTTGGGTTTTTATTGATTAAGACCTTATGTTGTCTTGTGATGTTGTATTTTTGGGTAATTAGGGCATAAGTGTGTATAAATAAGTGCTTTTCCATCCATTTTAACTGCCATTCATCATATAAAATTAATCATCTCATACATTCATTCAAAGAATTTAAACATTATTGCATCCTTCAATCAATCAATAATCAAGCATCTTGGAGCAGCCATTGACATATCTTTAGACTTCAATAATAAGGTTTTGGTCTTGTAGGAAAATTTGTCAAAGAAATAGGTGTTGGAAAGTTTTGAACAAGTCATCAAAGTGATTCAAGTCAACTAAACCATAATTCAATCTTGGAGACAAAATTTAGCCTATTTTTTATAGATTTGACTTCGTCAACCCGACAACAAGACAACTGCGGATCTGGACCCACAAACTTGAACCCTAAATTTGCAAAATTTTGGAGGAGGAATGATTCACCATTACTGGTGAATGAGTCACACCTATAGGCTGAAAATGTTGATTTCATCAAAATTCAATTCCCGACAGCCGAAAAGTAGTTTCAGGTCATTTTACCAGAAGTAGGACTGATTCGCCATCAGTGGTGAATGAGTCCCACTGGTCATCAATAGTGATTTTTTTCAAATTCCAGAATCTCCCAGCATCAACATTTGATCTCCAGGTGCACTATATTCAGTCTCATTTAGTTTTGTTTGCATTTGTTTATGTTTTTAATTCATTTTTGCATATCACATTATGTTTTCAAGCATTGCATATTTCATTAGTTTTGTATTCATAATCAAACAATTCTATCAATTAACTACATCTAGATCATTTCAATTAGGCTTAATTAAATCATACATACCTTAGTTTGAGTGAACCACCACAATTTTTGGGTTTGTCTCTCTCCTTTTAGGTGAAAAACCCTAAGAGTGCAAGAGAAACACAGCCCACCCAAAAATTACTGGTTCAGTTTTGATTTCTAAATCGTTGGGAACTGTTTTGGTTTGCATGTTCAAATTTCTTAGCTCAACTAGAAGTGGACTTTGTATCTTGACTACTAACCAAATTGGGGTAACTGCAAAGGGTAGTACACAAGTGCATGAAGGAGGGAAATTTCATCATAGTGAGTTTTTCCTGAAGTTTAGTTTGCAAGGTTTTGATAAACATCTTTTAAAAGGTGTGGGTTAGGAATATTGACATCAATTTGGGAATAAAGAAATTGATAGCATGAGATAAAATTAGTTATCTTTTCTTCCTCGTTATGCTTGCATCTCATCAAATCAGCCAAGGTCTTCTTGGGAGTTATATGCACATGGAAATGATTTATAAATGCATCAACAAGTTCATTAAATGAACAAATTGAATTGTTCAATAAATATGAGAACCATTCCAATGCAATGTCTTTTAAAGTCCTAGGAAATAGTTTTGCTAACAGTTTATCATCAATGAAAAAATCACTACATAAGGCGGTGTAGGCATTAACATGGTTAAAAGGATCTCCCTTCCCTCCATATTTTTCAAATCTAGGCATCTCTACTCTTTGTGGCATCAGTTTTTGCAATATTTTCAAAGACAATGGGCTACTTCAAACATAATATGTGGGCGGTCCATTATGATTTTGGTTTATGGTGGAGGTTTTTTTTTACAAGGATAAAATAGTTTGGAAAGGTTGTGCTATGAGAGGGTCATTATAAGTAGTATGGGGTGTAAGGGAAAGTGGTGATGGAGTGTATGTAGTGGTAGGGAAAGTGAATGGAATGCTTATAAATGGTATTGTAGAAGAGGATAGAACATGCGATGCCACATAGGAATGAGGAATACTTGCAGGAATACTCAAGGAAGGAATCACCTTACTAACTTGTTGTATTGTTGTTGTGACATGAGGAGTGGTATAGGTAGGTAGTGAGGTTGTGGTTGAGGGAGGAAGAGTTTGAGGTTCTCCTTGACTAACCACAGTGTTTGTTGGTTGAGAGGCACTAGAGTTTGGAGGAAGATGTTTTGTATATATCTCAACTATGTGTTTCACAACATCTAGGCCTTCTTCAATTTCAATCATGTGATGGATGTTTTCTATGTTAGTAATTGTAGTGGTTGAAATGTTTTCAAGGATTACTTGATGTTGGAGATGTGTTAAATTCTCATGAATGTGAATTATTTTGTCTTGTTGGATATGATCATTTTGTGTGTCAACTTGCATGTGATTGGAAGGAAAAGAGTTGCTAAGGGTAGTATCCATGCCTAGTGCACTAGTTGCAATACTAGGAATGGAGGCTTTAGATAACCCAAGATCCACAATGAGTGTGTTATCATGGGATAACATGAGTCTCAAACTTCTTCTCACTAAGGTATTAGCAGTAGGACACCAAACACTCATGCAAAGGTTTCTAAAGGCGGAGTGAATGCAAATGAAATGTAAACTAATAAGAATGAAATGTTTAAAACTAAAATTCTGGAAAGTAAAATTGAAATGCAGAAATAACAAACAAAAACTTAGAAATTGTAGACTAAATTCCAGAAAATGCACTAAAAAATATGCAACTGGACTAAGTCGCCCATGGTGGTGAATGAGTCCAAAGAGTATTTTTTAAAAAAATTTAATAATTTTTTAATTGGATTTTATGCTCTTTAGGTTTTCAGATGCAAATATAATATGAAAATTTATAATTTTGTTGATTTATTATAAAATGCAATGCAAAAATGCAAGCTAAATGAGCATTTCACTAATGACAATTTTGAAACCCTAGAATGCAAATTAAACAATGTAAAATGCAATGCAATGTTGATGTAAGCTATTCGTAGGATGTAAATGCACTTAAAAACAAAAATAGAATGTTCAAAATGTAGGTTCACATAAATTAACCAAATATTTTTGGGAATAAAAGCTCTCTTATACATCTAATGTTTTGCACCTAAAAGGAGAAAGGTACCCCAAAAACTTAGGTGGTTCACTCAATAATAAGCCCTTGTGATTCCAATGCAAAGATGATTGAAATATGTCTAAGGGAAATTTCCTAGATGTAAAGAACTAATAAAAGAGATGGATTATTAATGCAAAACTAAGGCAATGCAAGATGTTTGAAAACACAATGTGATATGTAGAATGAATAAGTAAACTATAACAAAAATAGATGAGACTAGAGAGGTGTGCCAAGAAATTAGAAAGTGATGTAGAGGAGCTCTCAAATCCTATATAAATCACTGTTGATGCCAACTAGGACACTTACACCAAGCTGGGTGGCTTAGTCCTATTTCGGGGAAATTTTGTTGGAACATGTTTAAGCCAAAAGGGTATCTAGAATTGTAGAAAACAAATTTTCAGCTTGGAAATGGGACTAATTCACCACTGATGGTAAATTATCCCACCTTTAGATTTCAAAAAATTTGAAGATGCAATCTATAGCTCCTGGTCTGCACTTCACTTTCTAACAAGTTTATAGATCTGAATTTGTAGAATTTGACCTGTAGATGATCTCCAAGCTTCTTTTAGGGTTTTGTTGACTTTGAAATACTTTTATGAATTAATGAAACCTTTTCACACCTTTATCTTTGAAAAATATACACACAAGACCTGCAAAACACATGCAAAGAGGGAGAAAAGGGTTAAGAGTTAGTGAATAGGGGTTTGCCTTGGTCAAACCCCAGTTTGGAAATTTAACCCTTTAGAATGAAATGAAATGAAAAGAGAATGATGAATGAATGACATGAAGTGCTACAACTCACCAAACCCTTGAAGTAGAAATTTGAAGATATGCAAGTAGAAGCTCCAATGGATGTATGCTTGAAAATGCCTAGAATGCAAAAGTGAATGCTTGATAATTGCTTGAATGAATTAATAAGTGAATGAATGAGATTAGGAAATTAGAAGATGAAAAATGAGGGGAAAACCCTATATTCATACATGATTATACAAAATTTCCCAAAAATATCACATCAGAGGCCAACCTCAAGGTTTAAAAAATAATATCCTGCCAGAATTTTGATTTTTGAGCCAACTGGGACTAAGTCACCCCTAGTGGTGACTTGGTACCACTAGGGAAATTTAAGTGGGTGTCAGGAATTAAAGTGTATTAAATGATTTTTAATGGGATAATTCTTAGAAATAAACTTAATTCAGGCCTATAAGTGTATAAAGGGGTCATTTAATCATAAGAAAGGGTTGAATTATTGATGACAAGGCTAGAAAAGTGTAAAAATTTGTTACAACACTTTACAAAACTCTAAAATAAGGCTTGGTAAGTGAGAAAAATATGTTATTTTTGTGAATCATAATAAAAAGATCCTAGAAAAGTGTGAAAGTGGGTTACAACACTTTTACAAGACATTATAGAATCTTTAAAGATTCACAAGGGTCCAATACCTAATGTGAATGTTTTGACCACATTACAACATTAAATCTAGGAAAAAATAGGCCAACATCCATAAGAAAGACTCAAATGAGCGTGAAAATGTCTAATGATACATTTTTTTATGCTACTCTATCATCCACACTTTCTGCCCAATCTACATATGTGTATTCTATTAAGATGAAATATTTGCTTTTGGGATAGCACATTCCATAATCAACAATGCTCTTAATATACTTGAAGATTTGTTTTACATCATTGACATGGGGCTGCTTTGGCACAACCTAAAACCTTGCTACCATGCAAACTGCTTGCATTATATTAGGCCTAGATACTGGTAATTATAAAAGACTTCTAATCATTGATTTATATAGAGTCTGATTTGCATTAGATGATTCATCTAATTTGCTTAACTTGCAGCTAGTAATCATAAGAGGACTAACTACTCTACTATCCTCCATGCCAAACTTCTTACTTTTGCATACTTGGTTTGTGATATGAATATCCCTTTTTCTAATTGTGATATTTCTAAACCAAGGAAAAATATGATTTAACCTTGTATGGACATTTCAAAATAGTTTTACATGCACGTGTAGAAAATATTCTACACATTATATCATTGTAACCACTAAATATGATATCATCCACATATACTACAACAATGATCATGTGATCACCTTTGAATTTAAAATATAAATTACTATCAACAAAACTCTTCTTGGATCCTTGTTGTTATAGATATTGATATAACCTTTCCTACCATGCCCTTGGGGATTGCTTTAGACCATACAATGGTTTTCTCAATCTGCAAACATAACTATCATCCTTTGACAGCTGGAAACCTTTTGGCTGCTCAATATATACATCCTCTTCTAGGTTTTCACTCATAAATGCAGATTTAACATCCATATGATATACTTTGAATCCCTTGTAGACTGAGAATGCAAGAAGCATTTGAGTATGTGTAGGATCATGGTGGGCCAAAAAGTGGTTATATGATGGGTATGTGTAGGGTATGTGGCTAATGACTTTGTTTTTACCCAAAATTGATGAAACAAAAAGGTTTTTTAAAGGAGATTCTCAGCTTTCCACCAATATAAATTATGCTTTACCTTGAATTTAATAAATAATTATTATTCAATTTCTATTTGAATTATGACTAAATTCTTGATTGATAGGCTGATTGAAAAACATTTATAGCTTTCAAATAGTATCACATTGTTTGAATCAGAAACATGCATCACATTCTATGCTTCGCATACTATAATATTTAAAAAAAAATGAATTTCATGAAGTTTTGAAAAAGTTAAGGTGGTCAGAGATATGAGTTTTTATATTTTTAAAAGTTGTAATAAAAAAATCATAATTAATTATTTACCTAGAAAAAAATTACAAAAAAATATGCATCACATCGGGACATGAGTCCTCTACTTATATCTAAAATCTTATAAAAAAATGTTTTCATTTTATTATGTTTAGGGTGGTTAGACAAACACCTACTGCTTATTTTTTTCCTAAAATTTAAGTACTACTGCATTGAAATTTCAAAATTTGACCAAATAGATTTAAAAAAAAAAAAAAAACCTAGTAGTTTAGAAACTACATTCAGTTTTCTATAGATTCTATTCTTAAATATTTTTGAAATAATATAGATAGCTTATTCAAATTTCTATGTCAAGCTGCATGACTATAATTTTTCTAAATTTTTCACCACTTGAGGGCCTATTTTTTCTATGATGATCCTACACATACCCATTATTATTGCTTCTAATATTGCAATAGGGGAAATTTTTTCTTTAAAATCAATCTCTTCTACTTGTGCATATATTTTGCACACTAACCTTTCTTTTTTTTCAAACCATAGCTCCATCATTATTCAACTTATTTCTGAATACCCATTTGGTTCCAATTACATTCTTGTTTAATGGTCTACAAACCAATTCCCAAGTTTTATTCTTCTTAATCTAATTGAGTTCCTCTCCCATTGCTTTTATCAAACTCTCACTAGGTTACTAGCTTCAGTAAATCTCTTTGGTTCAATCTTAGACAAGAGAGAAAAAATTACTTTCTCCTTATCCTTTGCAAGTTTCCTCTTGGTTTGCACACCTTCATTCTTGTGACCAATTATTTGGTCTATAGGATGATCCTTTTGCACATATTTTGCAGGGGCTCCTTCAACCACTTATTCATTCTCTTATTCTTATTCTTCTTCTTCAAGTACAACACCTACATCATCATCATATGATTCAATCTCAAGGTTATTTTTGTTCAACTTAGCTTGATTTATATTTTCATCAAGCTTGATATTTATGCTATCTACTACTTTGTGAAGTCTCTTGTTGTAACACTTCTATTCTTTGCTATGAGTTGAGTAACCTAAGAAAACTCCTACATCACATCTTGAATCAAAGCTTCAAAAATCTTCATCTTCTCTCTTGATATAGAATTTACTACCAAATGCCTTGAAACATTTTACAAATGCAAGCCTACCAAACCATAGTTCATAAGGAGTTCTACCACTATTGGCTCTTAACATGGATTTGTTATGAATATACATAGTAGTTTGAATTTCTTCCTTCCAAAATGTATTAGCCAAATTTTCCTCATTTAACATAGCTTTAGCCATATCTTTCACAATCCTATTTCTTCTTTCTAGTACTCCATTTTTCTATGGAGTTCTAGGTGATGAATATTGTCACTTAATTCCATGATCTTCACAATACTCTTCGAGCTCACTTGGTGTAAATTCTCCACCTTTGTCTGACTTGAGACACTTAATTTTCTTTCCTATCTCCTTCTCTACCAACTTTCTAAAAAATTTGAACTTCTCAAATGCTTCTTCCTTCTCCTTTAGAAATGTTCCCCATGCCATTCTAGTGCAATCATCAATTAGCAACATGAAGTATCTTTCTCCTAGTAGGCCTCTTGTCCTTGTAGGACCACACAAATCAATATGAATTACCTCTAAAGGTTTTTAGTTGAGTAATATTTTCTAGGAAATTTAAACTTTTTTTCTTTCCTTGTTGGAATCCTTTGCAAAATGTATTATTTAGGCTTTGCTATCTTAGGCATATTTCTAACCAATCCTTTTGAGATTACCTTTACTAGATTTTCAAAGTTTACAGTTGTATGTCCCAGCCTTCTATGCCACAACCAACTCTCATATGCTTTTATGATTAGACATGTTTGGCCTTTTACATCACATATATTATAGAGATTACTATCTATTCTTAGTGCTTGAGCAATTCTCTTACCATTTTTCCTTATCTTATAGCCTTAAGAGATAAATACAACCTTGTACCCATTGTCACACATTTGGTTAACACTAAGAAGATTATGTTTCAGACCTTCAACATAGATCAGATCTTTAGTCTTATTCTTCCCATCTATGCTCCAAATTCCTTTACCATGGATCTTGCCAGCTGTATTAACACCTAGGCTTACTATTCCTCCTTTTCTCATTTTTCAGTTCAATGAATTTACTTTTATCTCTAGTCATGTGCTTGGAGCAACCACTATCAATTACCCACAAATATTGTTCCTTTGTATGCAGTGATGTTTGGGAAATCATAAACTAAGTGGAATTTTTCTCTTTCTCCTTCCACATCTTCTTATGTTTCTTTTCAAATTTCTCTTCCTTTTTCTCAAAAACCTCATCTTCATTTTCAACTTTGGAAAATGTATTTTTCTTCTTCTCAGATTGAGCATTAGGTCTTATAAAATTTTCTCTAAAAGTTCTAGCTACATGAACAAAATTATTGCAACTATAACATACTATATTCATGTCAACTAAGGGGGAAAATGATTTTTTTCTTACAAAATTTGTATTATTCCTTGGAATGACTCTACATTCTCTAGCCCTATGACTAAAATTGTCACAAGTATAGCAATAACCATTGAAGTATGATGAGTACCTGGTCATGGAATTTCCTTCACCTGGATGAGGAGAACTTCTTTTTCTAGGCCTCCTTGAATAGTGTACTTTTGTGAATCCATCAACATGTGTTATTTTTGTGTTCTATTTCTTCTTTTGTTGATCAATGATTGTTTGGTTGTCTTTTTTGTCTTCAACTGGCTTCTTCTCTTTATCATATTTCTTTTCATCTTTAGAGGCTTCCCCTTTGTCAGATTTTCACCACTAAGAATTGATTTTTCTTCTACTCTAATTCTTTTGTATATTTTTTCAATGGCATCAACAAATTATCTCTCCCCTTTTTCCAATCCTAAGCCTAATTTCTCCTTATTAGCTAGATTTTGCATACTTAATAATTCATCTAGAATGTTTGAACCACCTTTTAGTTTAAGACCATTATTGATATGCTCATTATCTTTGTCCAAATATTTTCTCAAAGCAACTATTTCTACCTCAAGCTTCAAGCATCTATTCACTTTAGATTCTAGTTTGGACTTCATTACTTCTTCACCTCTTTTAGCTTCTTCAACCTAAAGTTTTAGATTTACCACCAACTAATTATATTTCTCAAGTTATTGAGTTAATTTGTCAGTCTCCTTTTGATCATTCTTTTCAATTTCTTTTTTTCCCTTTTAAGATCATCATATTTATCTCTTAACTCATCAATATCTTCAAGACCACTAATCAATTCTCTTTCAAGATCAACAACTACATCATCTTCTTCTTCATGTGATTCCTTAACTTTTTCCTCCTTACGATCCTTAGTATCTTTAGGTATGAAGAGGAATTATTTTCCTATTTCTCTCATTACAAGAGCACAACCTTGATAATCATTTGAACTATCACTAGCATCAAATGCATCAATTTCTTTATGAATGTACATAACCTTCTTTTTCTTTCCAAAATTCTTCATTTTAGGATAAAATGATTACTTCTTTTTGTTATATCTTCCTTGCTTGGAGTTATCATCTTTATTATATGGACATGTAGAAGAAAAATGACCTATCCTTCAACAATTAAAACACTTAAAAGGTAGCTTACATTTTTATTTTTAGGATCCTCTCCTTAGTCTCCTTATTAAATTTGCTTCTTCCTCATCAATTTCTTCATGATATGATACAATGAAAGTAGCCTTTTCTTTCTTATCAACTTCATCCTTTTCATCTTAGCAACCTTAACTACAACTTCTCTCCTCAAAGGCTTGACATCTGGCATTCTTATCTCATTTATTGTACATATGACATGTAACTCATCGAGAGTGAGTTTATCGACTTACCTTCCTTCTTCAATCAAAGAAATATTGGAATCATATTTAGTTATCATAGACCTTATAACTTTCATCACAAAAACATCTTCTTTTACTTCTATGCCATACCCTCTAATAGCATTCAGTATATCATTAACTCTCAAAAGATAGTCTGCAATTTTCTCCTCTTTAGTCATCTTCAAGCCTTCAAATTTTTCTCTCAACACTTGTAGATTTTCCAACTTTACCTTGGTGTCCCCTTCATAATTCTTACTCAATTATTCCCATACATCATAAGCAATTTCACAATGCATAACCTTTTTATGCACAAAATTAGACAAATTATTCATGATAGTGAACCAAGCTTTCTCATTATTCTCATAAACCTTCTTTCTTGCAACATCAATAGGATTAGCATGGATAGTTTACTTTTCCTTGACTGAAATCCAAACATCATGTCCAAGAAAACCTAAATTTCATTTCATCAATGAGGCCCACTTAGCATAACTTGTTCCATTGAACCTAGGTGGTTTACATGAACCTTCCTGACTTGCCATTGTGTTCACTTATCCAAGATCTACTCAAGCTGATTAAGCTTCTCCTAGGGAACCTGGGTCTCTGATACCAAATGTTAGAACATAATAATCTATTGAGAGCAATGTGAATTAGTAGATCATAAAACTTTTAGACCTAAAATCTCTTATGCAGATTCAAGCCTTAAACTCAGATGTGTTGATTAAAGCATAAATAAATATAACAATTGCATGCAAACAAAATAGCAACATATAACACAAGATGTACATGGAAAACTCTAAATGGGAAAAACCACGATGAGAAATACTGCTAGGATCTATTGTCCTACTTTAGCCTCACAAGCAATGAAGTTCAATTACATTTTTAAGGGCTCCAACCTTAAGGAAGCACCAAATCCTTGTTTTAGAAGCTACAACTTCAAAGATGCTTCAACACCCTGCATTTACCTCCAACTTATCACAAACTAAGGAAACCACCTCTACAGATTTACAAATTCAAGTATGCATAAACTAGTTCTACAAAACCATAATGCATCAATTTAGTACATAAAAATTTCTCTCTATTGACTCTCACATAGTTGTAAAAAGCTTCAAATGTAAATTCTAGATTTTGACAAATTGATACAATAACAAACTAGACTCACTAATTGTTGTCTTTCATCACATAGAACACCTAGTTTATATCTTTGAACTGCAAAGATATAACAACTTCTACCTTCATCAAAAAGAAAAAAAATATACTGTAATGGGTAAACCCACAAAACTGGTTTACAATTCCATTGAGGAAGGAAAAATGAATTTTTAGATGGAAAGCACTCTAGGGGGCTCACTAGAACTACGAGGGTTCGATAGAACCCCCTAACGGGTTCGATAGAACTAGGGGGTTTAAGTGAATCCCCCTTTAATGGGTTTATTTTTTAATTGCATTAAAGTGTGGTTCACTAGAACCAACGGGCTTCGAGTGAACCCCCAAGTTCTAGCAAATCCTGGTTTGCTAGAAACCCCCTTTTCCCCCATTCTCCCCTTTGGCCCAAAAAATATCCATAATTTTGTCCTTTGAAGCTTGAGTTGAGGATGAAAATGGAGGATGCTTCAAAGAACCTACTGGATGATGGTAGTCCTCAGAACGAGGTATCAAACAAATATAATTTTAATATGTTTTGGTTTTATTATGTATTTTTTTTAGTTTGATTAAACATAGGTTTTTCACCAAAAATCAAGCTCTTTGTTTTGCACATGTGGTAAAATAGAATATTATCAATAAAAAATTTGAAAAATATTAGTGCACTAGATATTGAAGTCCTTGATCCAACAAAAAAAATAAAATTTTTGATACATACAAAAAAAATTATGTTCTATACGGTCTACCTATGTCTGAATTGTAATTGGTTTGACTTCGAAACTTGATCAAGGAAAAAATAGTCAATAAAACACTATGAAACCAAATGAAAGCACTAGATATCGTAGTTACAAATTTAAATTCAAAAATATTAGAATTTTATGCTTCATGGAGAAAAAGTTATGTCGTATATGGTGAGCATCACTCCTTAAAAATGTTGTTTACTGAAAAAAACTAGTTTTTGAAGGAGATGGAAAAAGAAGTGCAATCTAATTCCAAAAAAATTGAAAAATATATATTTAGAATCTATAGACAAAATGTCACAAATCACTAGTTTGCATCATCTTGAAATTCCTCATGGTTTAGCCATAATAGATGCCCAAAAGTGAAGATTTAGTTAGAAAAAAATTAGTTTAGTGTCTAGTTTGGCCAAAAATTGTAAACCAGTATTGTGGGATCACCCTAACCCTAATTGAAATTCAATGAATCATTTCATTTTTGGTGGGCTTCATCTAGTTTTTTTTGTGTTGTTTCATCATTTTCCTGTGTAGTAGATTCAAAATCAAACTATTTGTTCTTCTTTTCCTTAGAACCGTCATCTTCATCCAATAGCCAAAAAAAGTCCTTGCTAGATATCTACCTAATAATCTATGCAAGAGATTTTATTCGATCATCATCTTCCTTGGATCGATCTCATCCCTTATTTGTTGATGTAAGAATCTATGCCATTACTTCTCCATTGCCTAAAACATATTCATAGTTGGGTTCATTTACATAAGAACTCATGCTAACATTTGTGTCTTCCCATGCCAAGAGTTCATGTCCTAGCTATGTTGTTTTACATTGAATTGCCATCATCAAAGACAACAATTGACTGAATGTTGATTTACAACAAGAATGCAAAATCAACGAATGATCAATTCCCATTTGTCATCATTTTATTTTCCTTTTGTATGCATGTCATCAATCAATATTTTTTCATTTACTCAATTGATTTTTAATTTATTTCCATATCACTATAAAGTGAGTGAATGCACATTCATTTTAGCGATGTAGTGATCAACACTTTATTGCTACTTTGATAATTCTTCATCTTCCATTTCAATGATATGGAGATATAGATGTGATGACCATAATCCATTGTACATAACCAAACAATACACCCACTCCAAAGAGGTTTTCATGATGCATAGGATCATAGTGATGCAAAATCAAAAAATAGTCATTTTCTATATTCCATTCACCTATCATCCAAATCATTTATCCACATCACCTTGCCACGTGCCAACATCCCATTTGACATGGATTACTTTCCACCAATCCCTGCTTCCCCACGAGCCTTGACCAAGCCCCACTAAATTCTCACCAACGTGGTAGGCAACTGCCATGTATACAACTTCTAATGTCACAAAATGTCATTGTCCACCAATGCTCGGTCCCAACTTGAATGCATAACCATCAAAATGTAGGGTCCACTAAACACATTAGTAGACATCATACAGATGATGTGGAGTAGTCTCCAAGCTACCAACACTATCGCTGACTTCACCCATTACCATATCAAAAGGAATAAAAATATAGTTACTATGAAACACTTTTTTCATCTTGATGCAAACCAAATTAATTGTTACATACAACTTATGCTATCATGAAATCGAGGGGAAAATTTCCCCGATCTTGCTAAAATATTGACATTACTCTGATGAAGGAGTAAGTGTCAATTGCACCACATAGGAAATTTTATCATTGACAACCATTTGTTGATGCTAGAAGCTTGGAACAAAAATATATGACATTTTGCAATGTTGAAGGAACTTCTTGCAACTTTGTATTTTATCATAGATCCACCTTTGACTTCATGCAAAATATTTCCTTTGCATTTGCATGATTGAAACTGCTCATATTACACTTTTGACATCAATGACAACGTTGTGCGCAATAAATCATATATTTATATTATAGATTTAGTTTATGAAACAAAATACGGTCACATCTGCAAATTCTTTATTTATTATAAACTTGATAAAAATACGATTCCAAAAATGAATAAGAAAAATAATAAATGGAAATATTACATAAGAGATTTACCTTATTGAAATATATTGTGCATTGAAAAACTTGACAATATACTATAAATGTTTTTTATTAAGAGGTTTATACCATCACAAGATCTAATAGTGGGACTAATATACCATTATCTAAACCATACCTAAAAATGAATTCAATGTACATAAGTCTATTAAATGTTTGGAAACATGGCTATGAACTTCTATCATTAATTACCTATAACCCTTTTGTATAATCTAAATGAATACATTTAACCTAATATGTAAACTAGCAGTACCTAACCCAAATATTTTTTGAGGCTAAAAGATATCATCTCAATGAAAGATACTAAAATATCTACATGTGGTATAATCAAGATCAAGGAATCTTATTAGATTGCCCAATCATGTATAGCTATTTTATTACCACTTCATAAATTTTCTTAATTTAGAGAGCACAATTCATAAATAAATTTTATTTTTCCATGTCCTACACATTCAACAATATTGATTTATGAATTCTAAAACAACATCCATAGTCCTCTTGTAACTAGGAATAATAATTTTTATTGCAAAAATTTAGTCTTCCTACAACTATCAACACATAATCCTCTTATCATTACTCTATATCATTTTATATTAATGAATAAAATATTTTCGTGACATTTTGGTGTAGGTTTGAAATAAATCCCTACTTACCTTTCAACATTAGAAATAATAAAATAAGTAAACATTTATAAAAATTGATATAATAGCAATAGATGGGTCCTAAAACAAAAGAAAATATAGTCTATGAATTTGAAATTACAAAGTCCTTAAAAGAAAAATTATATAATTCTCCTCAAAAGAATCAAAATTGGACAAAGTAAAAAATTTAACATGAATTTTTTTTTTTCAATGCAACATTAATTGTGGACCTAGATGCTCTTGCATCAATATGGTGTTAGGGTAAATAGGATTTACCTGCTTAAGTTTAATTAGGAATAATAGTTTATTAGTGCATTTAATTATTTTGGTTTGTTTCTTTCCTATATCAGGTAGTTTTCTAACACGTGGCATTTTCATGCCTTTATAAGGCATTATTGTACATTATGTAAAATATCTCATCTCATTTTTCTTTCTCTAGTGAAATAGCCTTGTGTTGCTTCTCTCGTCTATGAAGATTATTTGCACGTTGTAATCCTAGGCTCGGTGGTTGACACCAACATCATATCAGAGCCCCTTCAACCTACAACTTCTGCCATTGAGAGTATTCATCAAAAGTGTTTGAGGTCATTTATTTGCTAGAGATTATTTGACATTTAAAATTTTCTAAATTTCAAAGTTTCCTTAATTTCAATTATTTCATTTTCTTGTTACTGGTGAATGCATTTAAATATTATTTATGCAATTTCATGATTCTTCATCAGTTGGTGTGATTTGAAGAGTTTCCTTAGGATCATGATTATTCTAAAGGAAGTGAAATGTCCATAACAGGTTGTGTTTTTCTAGTAGCCTATAATTTATTATTGAAGGTGTTTTGTTTGTAGACACCATGAGGGACTTGAAATTGTGGAGGCATCCATTTTTCTCAAGACCTACGTGCAGGTTTTTTTACATTGATTTGGTCCAGTGGAGAGGTGGTGATAGATGAAGACTATTTGTGCTCCAATGTCAATTCAAGATGATGTATGAAGATTGGGATAAGTTCTGATCCCTTGTGAAACAACTACCTAAACTTCTTTGTTGCATCAGGTTGGGGATAAACCTCAATGACTTGGGGCATCATAGATCAAAGTGATGTGGTACATGGATAGAGGAGAAGTGACAATATTTTGGATGTAATAGGTGCAATCACATTATTTCATAGATTGACTAGTAGAAAGGAAGATTTGGGGCTACAATTTCTTCTATTGAAGAATGCCATTGATTTGTAGGTTGCAAACCATTCTTCTAGCATTGTTTTGGCCATAAATTTTTAATCAAACCTTCTATTTTATAAAGTTTCAAAGGAACTAAATATTTAGGCTTCAAGTTGTTATGTAGCTAAAGTAGTGTGGGCCCCAAGTTTCTTTGAGGTTGTTTTGGGAACATTTTTACCACATTGGTAGCATGGGGTATCTTTTTGCTATTTAAATAATGTTGTATTGTCTTTGGCTATTGTGAGAAAGTCTCATTGGGGGCTATCTTGCTTGTGTGCTTGGTTTCAACATGTAGAATAGGTAATGGAGTGCATCATTTTTTGCACCAAATCAGGTTTAATTCTTTTTTGGAAGATTTTATAGTTGTGAAAGCATCATCTTTGAATTTTTTTGAAGAATTTAAATATAATGGTTTCTTTGGAGAAAGGAAAGTTTAGGCAATGGAGTGATTTTATTCTCACTCATTTTAGTGAGAAAAATATATTTCCATATTTTTATAATGAAGTTCCTATTTTAGACACACGTAGTAGGGATATGATTTGGAAAGGATTTAGGGCTGATGTCTTTGGAGAATGATGAGGAAATTTTGGATTCCCTTGGTCATTTTGAGTGCTCTCATGCTCTTTGGACTTACCTTTGAGAATCATATGGAGATCCTGATACTCTGATGACTCTCGATGACCCTCTTTCCAATACTAGTGTGCCTCTTTGTTCTTCAGAGAAGATAGACCGTGCTTGTGATCCTTTGGAGGTTTTTGAGACTGTAGATGAGGTTGAAGTTGCTTTAGAGGTTCCTAATTCTTTGTAAGAGATAGTTGATCCACCTTCATTAAGTACTTCCATAATTCCTGGTCAACAGGAGTATCATTGTCTTCCTGATTAGAATTTCTATTTGTTGAACATTTGTTCATTGTTCATGGAATATCACATTTCAGAGTTGGAATACACATTTGAGGGTATATCTCTTTTTTTTTATGAGAGTATATGCACTCTTGTCACCCCATATCAATCTCTGGAGAATGTTCAAAATTAGTTTATATTGGTACCTTGTTTGTCACCTTTTATTGTGATTGGGCATGTTCTTGATTGGTTTGTGGCATCATCTTCCAAGGTCTTAGCAACACATGAGAAAATTTAAGAGATATCATCATACATCTTCATGCTTCCTTCTTTCAATTTCTATCGATAATGGGAAGTAATCATGCATTTGTACTTGGTTTTGTTTCTTCCAAAAGGAAGACAAGTTTTTTGTCCATGTTGGATCATGTTTTGTCTTCAGGCACTTACCGTTTTTTCAAGTGATTACACAGTGGGGGCCTCATAGTCTCTCATTTTCCCTCTTATGGGGGGGTTATTGATTGTTGTATATACATGATGTATGTAGTCCTTGGGGGTGGTTATTGAGTTCTCCATTCATGCATCTTGCTTTTTATTTTCTCTCTTTTGGAGAGCAGTTTTTCCCATAGGGTTTTTCTAATTTTCACTAGTTGTGAGAGATTTCTCTTTTGCATTATAGTTTTAAATGGGTTTACCTAACATGGTTTTGTATCCAAGACCCTTATTGAATCTTCATTTTGCATAATAATCTTCCTAAGTTACACTTAAGGTGGTGTATTAGGGTAAAAAGGATTTACTTGCTTAAGTTTACTTAGGCATAATAATTTATTAGTTCATTTAATTATTTTAGATGGTTTCTTTCCCGTATCAGGTATTTTTCTCACCCGTTCCATTTTTATTCCTTTATAAGGCATTATTTTACATTATGTAAAATATATCATCTCATCTCATTATTCTTTCTTTGGTGAAATAGCCTTGTGTTTCTTCTCTCATATGTGAAGATTATTTGTAGGTTGTGATCTTGGGCTCGATGGTTGACACCAACATATGGAAGGACAAGTAATTCATTTCCTAGAAATGTTTTTAATTCTACTATTTTTTAACACCTGTAATAATCTCTATTGTATACAAGCTTATAAATAATTATTTGTTCTCTTCATGAAGAATATATTATAATTTAAGATTATTAAAGAGTTCATATGTTGATTCCTATCACACCAAATACATAACTTAGTCTTAATCAAACAAATCTTGTGATGAATCCATAAATCATATTTTTTACTAATTATTCTTTTTTTGCACACAACTAAAACTAGGGGCTTGGATTCTCACAAGTATTGCATAGAGAAATCCAAAATTATTGATTAAAAAATAACCATCATAAGAAATTTGATTTGAATATATATTCTCTTATTTGTTGAATGAGATACACCATTTAATAGTTTGAAACTCTACAAATAATGAATTTAATATTTTACAATTTAATAAATTTTGAGATTATTTAAATCTATATTTCTATAATATTATTTGAAAAATCTATTTTTTATGATGTTATTGTTTTTAATTATGATAACTAGTTTCATCTATAAGACAGTTATGTAACTTTCTCTTAGGTCTATATGTCAATCAACATCCAAAATGGAGCCTTCTATCTATCCAAAAAACATAAATAAATTTTTGGAATGTATTGTATTTTGAATTTTTGTTATCTATAGTTTAGTTACTTCATCCTTCAAAAATACTTATTTTAATAGCTTTCATTCATACCAAAAAAATGATTTGGTTCATAATTTTTCACATTTCTCACAATAAGTCCTAATTTTTTTTATTCTAATTAGGAATTAACATTTCATTTTATTCTGGATGAAATTATGGATGAAATTTACCTCACTTAGCATGCCTAGTTTCACAAATATGATAATGAGTACAATGATTATTTCCTCCTTAAAACAAGTAATTACTATTATAGTGTATAAAAATGTATCGCTTTACATTTTCGCACTTGTTTGGCCCCTTCTAATTAAAATGGCCTTAATAATGCCTCAATTTAGTGTTGATAAATGTATCCCTTTACATAATCACACTTGTTTGGGCCCTCTTAATAAAATTGAGCTTAATTATACCTTAATAAGGATTTTTATTCATTTATAAGTCTAATAAATTACATTTTCCAAAGGGTAAACTTGACAATAATTAATTCCAATACATAACACTTACCTTGAGAAATGTGTGTTCCAAGAATAGTGAACTGGGACCCATCCACCCATGGGTGAATAGGTCCTCCCTAGACATTGGACCTAAATTTAAATTATGTTTTTTGTGGTATTTTAACATCTCCAAATCCATATTTCAATGTTGGCTTGTGATATTTGAATTTCACAAAATGAAGTATACTACTTATAAATACAAGGTAATTTAACTAAGTTTCACCTAGAAATTTTATAAGCATTTTGTTAAGAAAAAAGTTGATGATCAAGAGAATTGAAGAGTAGATATATCGACTACTTATTGTAGCATTCTAGATCTATTCATCATGTCAATGTCTTCTTGCATCATGCATATTTTTAGAGCTAGCATTACGATGTAGGTTTCAAGATTCAATTCAAGCATTCAAAGCATTATTTCAAGAATCAAAATCCACATCCATTGAAGCCATTTCATGAAAGTTGTAGAACTTTCAAGATTTCCACTCTCAAGGTTTCATTCAAGGGTTTGTTGAGTGGTAACATATCTATTTTCATTCTTCATTCCTTCTTTCATGCATTATTTCAATTCAAGGTTTGATTACCAAAATTGGTTTTGACCAAGGAAAGCCCCCATTCACCAAAAACAAAAACAAAAAATACCTCTTCTATATGTGATTGTAAGTTTAGGTTGAAGAAGGATTGAAGACCTTTTGAAGTGAAAGATTGGAAATTTTTTCAAAGTTATTGTCAAATCACAAAATCTAACCTACATATTTGATTTCCAACATTGAAACTTGGAAAAATCAAAAGCTACATATCGACATCAGAGGCTATCAAAATTTGTAGAAAAACCCCGACAAAAGACCCATTCTCCCATGGGCAAATAAGTACCAATCAGACTTTAGAAACTACCTTTTGGTTACTAGTAAAAACCTTTATGCCCTTCTTAGATTTGCAATTGGTTTATTGGTTTTTCTAATATTGAGTTTAATATTGTTCTTTCAAGTATTATATCGCATTTTGGAGTTGATTTACTATTTTTAGATTTTCTCCCAAAATTGTTGTTTGATTTTGACCCTCATCCTTCAAACATAAGGAAATTATTAGATTCTCACATTTAGTTGATTCACCTAAGGGTTTTTAGTCAATTCATTTTGGGGATCTCATTTCCTAATGAAATATTGATAAATAGTTCCATCATAACCCTCTTGTTATAATTGATTGGTAAACCCATTTTTTTGTGTTTCAACTATTATAATCATTAAATATTTTCCCATTTATTTTTTATTTTCACCATTAATTGAAATTTCTTGATAGTGGTACAACTCTCTTGAATTATTCATAAAAGTGATTATAATACGTGTAAATGGAGGTTTTCTATTTTATTTATATTAAACTTATACTCTTCATACAAAAAAAATATGGTTGAAACAAAAACATAAGCAATAGTTTCCTTGTAATAATACAACCAATGAAAATAATGCTTTCTCTCTTTAGAAATTATTAAGATTCATTTATACTACATATACATATATTTACATATATACAATACCATCAAAAAATTTCACTCTTGATAATTTCACATTAGGTTTAGATACCCCCTATGTGGTTGGACCTAATTATGCATTTAATTACCCATTTTATTAACATTTAAAAAAAAAATGAAGGGAAATAAGAACAAGAATTCAATATTTATCCCTAACACATTGGGCCCCAAAAATAATGGTCTGGTCTAGGGTGTACAATGCCCTATGCCAAATCTTTTTAGCCCCAATTTGAATATGTTGATATCAATAATTTATTATTTAAAATTTTTAAGTTCAATTGTCAGCTATTAGAATTTGATTTTCTAACAATTAGAAGAATTACTTATAAACACTAAACATTTTATAATTTTAAATCCTAAAAAGGCATAGAATAATGCATAAGGAAATTCATTGAGAAAATTGAGTATTCAAGAGAAAAATTATTAGCATTTTAGCTTGATATCGAGCATCATGTCAATCTTCAATCATGTTTTCATGTGATTTTATTCATGTTTTATGATCATTTGTTTTGTGAGAACTACAATTTTTAGGGCATCATTCAAGATATCAAATTATCCTTGAAGGTGATGATTTCCTAACTTGAATCCAAGGAATGCAAATATTAGTGGTGATTTCTAGCATTAGAAAATCCATTACCTTTCATCATTTAGCCTCTATCCTACCAAGGGTAAGGTCTCCTTTTACATCATTCTAGCTGTTGTGGAGGTACAAATACCAAATCAAAGTTTGACTTAGGAAAGCCCCTAATCAACACAACCATTCCCCTCCATCATATGAGCAAGTTTTAAGATATGAAGATATTTGGAGGAAGATAAAGGAATGGTTAATCATTTATCCATTCAAGCCTTAGCTTATCAAGACACGGAAACATGTTTTTCTCATGAATAGATAAATTTATAGAAATTCTCACAAGAAGAAAGTAGCTATAGACTAGGGAAATTAGGCCTATGCTTTTAGATCTTGTAGAAAAGGAGGACAACCTAGGGGCACTATTCCCTAGACTAGAAAAATCTACACAAAATTTATACCCCAAGTTCCTTTCTATCTACCTTCTACTATCCATCTCAAGCATAATACTACCCCTAGACAACTGTCAATCCTGAGCATAATAGTACTACTCCTTGAATCGTGCTTTGTATCAACAAAGCTTTCCTATCTATCATTCTTCTCCTCTTATTTGTTTCCTTGATCAATTTGATCTATTCTTCCATTTCAAACAAAAATTTTGGATTAAGGCTAATCCTATTTCCTAGCTTATCCCAACATATAGGAATTCAACCTTTCCTTCTATATAATGTTTCATATGGATTGAATTTTCTTGCAGAATGATAGGAATTATTATAATAAAAGTATTCTACAAATCCACCAAGACTTGGTTTAACCATTTTGTCTGATTTATCTATCTCGGGGTGACAAGGAGGGATTATATTCAATTACATTTTTAATAATGTGATTATAGTTTACTCAAAACATTAGCATTACTTGTGTGTCCCTATCTAAGATAACCTTTTTGAGAACACCATCCAACCAAAACATTTCTTGTATGAATTAGTTTTCATGACTGGTGCCCTGCCTACCAAATTTTCCAATATGAAATTGGATACCTTGGTGAAACTATCCACCACTACCAAAATAACATTATACAAAATCCTTGATATAGGAAGATCACAACTATAATAATGATTTTCCACTTCTTCTCTGGAATTTCATGAGAATATAAATGTCCTACTAGGTGATGACATCCTCTCTTCACCCTCTAGCACATTAGATAACTTGCTACAAACCTTGCATTATCTCTCTATGTTTCTCTCTAGAATATAGTGGTTTTGCATCAATAAATATTTTTTTCACTCCATATTGTCTTGAATATGGCATCAATTAAACTTCTTACCATGCCTTATTTTCTAACTCCTCTAAGTGTGGTACTTTTCTTCTCCATTTGAATTAAATGAAACATCCTCCTTGGAATTATGCTATATTTGATTCTTGAAAATATAAATAATAAGTACCATCAAGGAGATATGTCTCCTTTGACATTCAACATACACACCCTAGTTTTTCTTTCCCTTTAAATAATTAATTTCAAAGTCATAGTTTAACTTCATCTCTAGCCATCTACTCAGATGAGCACTTAAATTGGTTGAGTAAAATTTATTTTTAGATCATGTTGGTTTGTTATTATCTCTAAAGGTTGTCCAAATAATTAATGCATACATAGTTACCAAGCATGAATATTTATGATAGCTCAAAATCATGTGGAGCATAGTTTCATTTATATATCTTCCATTTCCTAATTCTTAGGAATTAACTTGCCTTTCTTAATTAAGCATACTACCTAACATTTTTTCAAGGTATCAAAAATAACCATAAATTGATCTTCCAAATCAAGAACTCATAGAATTGGTGTCATAATTACTCTACTCTTATTTGGTCAAAGACCTTTGAATTTTTCTTGACCATTCAAATCTTTTGCTAATAGCTCATATAGCTTAGCATTCAACTAAAAAAACTATGTTGTGGCTATAAAAACATTGGATATAGGATTTTTGTTTCAAGAAACATGTCTATGGAGGAGTCAAAAGTTTACTCAAAATATGAATACATCATCAAATTTTGTAGAATAGGGTACAAATATGTATCCATATACTTCTTTTATTCCTCTCATTGGTGTTTTTGAGACTTATAAAACATTAAATCTTCTTAAAAGTCAAATTTGTGGTATTCATCTATTTTCTCCAAATTGATCATAATGATTTAACATTCTTTTTTATGGCTTTCTATAGTTGAATGAATGTTACTTGCCTCATATCATCCTTATCAAGTATACCATACAAATACTTTTTGTTCACAAGGTTATCCAATTATTCTTCTGATTTGGCAACATAGTCTCCTTCATATCCAATCTACACATAGAAAATATTCAAACGATCTTTAGAGAGATCAAACAAAAAATTAATTTCATTAAAAAATTTGCAAGTTCAATTTGAACTTCAACCAAACTATGCTCTATTTGAGTTCTTGTTTGGTTAGTTTGCTTTACTGTCCAAGTTTTTTCCTTGCAACCAATTTTTGTAACATTTTTTTTTGTCCATAATTCTTGGTAATTTCATCTTTCTCAAAACATTAGACACTTCAAGAGTTTGTATATTTATTTTTTCATCTTGAAGTCTTGACTTTAAATTTATTGGATGTCTATTTACATTTTCACACTTGTTTGGGCTCTCCTTATGGATTTTGGCTTAAATTTTCCTTGATTTTGTGTTGCAATGTGGATAACACATTCACATTAGGCCTTGGGCCCTTGTGAACTAATGGATTTTAATGGTACCTTGCTTAAGTTTTGTAAAGTGTTGTAACTCCCTTTCACACATTCCTAGGGTTTTATCAAATAATTAAACATAATAAACCTATTTTTAATCAAAATAAACAATAATCTTGCCTTATTTGGAGTGTTGTAACATACTTTCACACTTCTCTAGGCTTTTCATAAATAATTGGGATTTCTTATGATTTAGTTGGCCCCAATTTGCATCCACAAGCCTCATTTGTTGCATCTTTTTGAGGATAATCTCGACAACACTCATAACCCAATCATAATTTAGGTGTTTCTAGCTTATGTGGCCCAAATTCAAATTTAATTCAATTTTTTGGTGGAATTTTATTCTCCTAGATCTTGTTGGATGTTGTGGTTGTGTTGATGATATGTGGTTGTCATTGATGTCAATGCTATTAGCATAAATGCATTTGAAGTTGTATATGTCAAGGATATTGAGAAAATTGTAACAAATGAGTTTCAGGTTGTCAATGGTGAAGTGAAACTTTCAGTATGGTGGTTATTTTTGTATGTTGTTGATCAGAGGTTGTGGAATAAAGTTTTTCATGCTGAGTGTATCTAGTTTATCCATGTTGAGTTTTAGAGATCCGCATGAAGATTTGATTGAGTTATGAAGATTTCCATTCAGACAGATTTTTTGTTTCTTCAGTTGGTGTTCCTGATTGAAGATGATGCTATTTCGGTTAATTCATTTGTTGTGGATGCTTCTCTTGTGATTCATGATGCTTGTGGATGTTTCTATATCGTGCTCTATCTTTTTTTCACATCCACATTGATCATTGTGATTGTGGTTGGTGTTTTTCTCTTGTGTGTTCATGTTTTTCTTGTTCTTGGACGACATAGTGTTTGTAGCATGTTGTGGATCTTTGAGGAGAAATTAATTGAAGCTTCTTCATACTAGAGATGTTGATTTGGGTCCTCACTAAGTTGTGGCTGATATCGGTTGATTCACATTGCTAATCTTTAATGTTTTGGGCTGACAATTTATATTCATTTTTATTATTTTTTTGTGGCCGACTTGTAGCGATTAAATTTCATGTTGCAGATATATAAGACCAATTGTTTATGAAAATTTAAGTGTTGGAAAAGGTGTGCTTATGTGCGTGTGCACAAATAATGTTCTAAATCATTCGAAGGAAGAGTAGAGTGTGAAGAATTGTGAAGAAGTGTGAAGAAGAGTGAAGAGGAGTGAAGAAGTGTTCATGTGCTTAATTGGAACTGTAATTGGGCATTAGTAGATGCTATTGTTAGACACTAGGAACACTGAGACGGGGGGTGAATCAATGTTCCACAATATTTGAATCTCAAATCAGAACTTAGACTATCAAGAATAATATTTAACCTTTAATAGCATCTGCAACAAATAAACAAAAGGAAACATGCATGCACATTAATAAGACAATGTGAACAGCATAACAAAAATATTTTTACGTGGAAAATCTGTTAGGGGAAAAACCAAGGTGGAGACTAATCCAAAAAGTATACTTTGTTAAAATTATGATAAAAGGGAATGCACTTGCATTCAGGCACACTGCCTAAATCTCACTACTCAAAATATAGAATAGGACTCATAGTCTAAAAGAAGTTTGGATTAAAGCTATTCAAAATATGAACTGAGAAAATAGCATCTTCAAATGCCTGAATTTAGGTCCAACGAAGCACATGAAAATGGATTCTGGACCTTTTTCCCAATTCGCACTTCTACTCTGTTCTGCTCTACTCTACTCTGCAGAAACCCTTTTGATGCACAAAAAAAATTCACTTGACAGATCCTCTGATAATACCTCATGCAACCATTCTATACTTTTTTTTGCACACAAACCTTCTCACCACTTTGTACATTACACACAAAATGAATTACCTATATCACTTCTATATCCACTAACAAGAATTTTATTTATGTATGTTGGCTTGAAACAAAATATAATAGTCTTCCACAAATTAGCTCCAATCACCAATTAGAACTAATGCGTACCCACATAAGTTGGCTAGACTATAGTAGGGACCCAAAAGAAAATTCCCAACATAAGAAATAGTTAAACACATACTCCTCATACATCTGGAATACACCATACACAACAGGTCAGCCACAATGAGAAAATAAGCAATAAATTATTCTACCAAATCTCCAAACTCGTACATGGATCAATGCAATATCATAAAAATTATCAAATAGGCAGCATACATGATTGAAAAGCTTCCCTAGGAATTCACACAAAAAAATAATGATCTGGTGAAGTATCAAGATCAACTTACAAACTGAATACTCTGTTCTTCATGCATCCTGCCAGTAGAGTATTGTCTTCTACTTTCCTTGCTGGTAGGAAATACTTATAAACTACAAACCACACTACTGACTCCAGTTTCCTTCAATGACAACACTAGTAGAAAAAATAATCTCCTAAAGCCATATGCCAACAATCTCCCCCTTTGGCATTGATGGCAACACTTAGTGAAAAATGACTAAGTGTCGAAATCAAAATTCAAAACTTCACAGCATAACAAAAAACTACACCACAACAAAACACTGCTCCCCCTTTAGATGTCAAGGAATTTTTCACTACATTCTCTCCCCCTTTGACATCAATTACAAAAAAATCCACTACTTTTCTTTTCCTCTTAGATTATTTACTGCACTCTTCCTTACTACATTCTCTCCCCCTTTGTTGATGCATAAATTGATGAAAATTTGAAGAATTGCAACTTCCACTCAAATCAAAAAATTATTTTATACTTATCTTTCATTTTGGGGAGAAATTTCTTCCAAGAGTCCACTGCAATCCCAGTAGCAATTATCAAACTGCTATTTTTTGATGTTCTGTTGATGACTTGAACAAGATATTCATGAATGGTAATGATTTCTTCTAGCTTTTCAACTTTATTTAGAACTTCAACCATTTGCTCTAATCTGCTTTCAGTCAGGTCCTTCACTTTCCAAAATGTGTCCATAAGAGTGTTTCTGGCAAAGTGAACCTTTGCATGCTCAACTGACAACTCATGAACCTTCTTCACTTCTCCATCCTTGTCCTGAACCATATTGTAGTCTTGTCCAAGTCTGACAAGCACATTCTCAATTTGTTCCAACTTGTCCTTATATTTTTCAACCACATGAGGCCACCTGAGATAGTAATTGAAGATCTTATTCTCTGCGTCAATGCATTGTCTTAGTACATGCATTTTCTTCTTCAGTTTGGTGAGAGATAGCCTAAACTGAATCTTCAGATGTGAGATTATTTCTTCCTCTTTTTTGTCCTGAGACATAGAGTCCATAAGCCTCCTTGATACATTCAATAAATTCTTCTGGAAGTGCATTCTGCAAAATATTTAATTCAATGTTGTTATCAATAAAGTATCTTCCTAAAATGTCCTCAATGAGGTCATGTTCTTATGATGGACCATTTATCCATATGTCAGTTATCTTTTGCATTCCATTTTTTTTGTGAATAATCTGCAATATCTTTGCTTTGAGTAAATCACTTTCTTCTGCAATTACCACAACCGGTTCAACTAGTTTTGGTTCACCTCTTGGTGTATATTCCTCAGAGTCTTCATTGACTACATCCACAACTATCTTCTTTTTACCTTTTCCTTCAACTTTTGTTGACTTAGGTGCTAGAGGATTGTCACTAGATAACTCTCTTTCTCTCTTCTATTTTTTCTCTAACTTATCAGAGGATGATCCAATTTCAATTGATTTTATTGGGAGAGGAATACCAATCTTTCCTAACAAGTTTCCAAAGAAGTTCTCATAAACTTGCTCACCATTTTCAAAAGAGTTGAAATGCTCAAAGATTTGCTTGCAAAACGACATATTTTGCTTCCATACCACATTTTCATTCTGAGGCAAGCAATTCATGAAATACATCATAATGCATATAGCTAGGGTACGCAACTTGAAAAAATAATCTATATCTTTTGTCAATTATCTGCATTCTCCAACAATTGATCCTTCAGCAAGCCATATAGGTCAAAGTATTCATTTTATATTATCATCTTGTGCGCAATATAGACTATGCCTGCACAGGTTGCACCTTCCCTTTTTCTAAAGAATGCCTTGTATGAAATTCCATATGCAATATAATTTTTTAATGGGTCTTTGATTGTTGTAATCATCAATGCCCTCTAATCTCCTTTTACATTAGTTAGGGCTTCGATCTCAACATTTTGAATTAATTTATTTTTTGGGACATCACCAACATTGCATAGAACTATTAGATTTCAGATTACATCCTTAGAAATTTGATAAGGTTTATCCAGAGGAAGGATATCAGCATCCAATATTTTCAAGATAAACTTGACTACCTCCACATTGACACAATGAGGAAATTCATTCCAAATGTTCAAATTCTTGTGTTCGCTCCTCCAAGATTCTTCAATTCGACGGGTGACAACGAATTTCTTACATCCCTAGCCTTTTGAATACTATAATCATCTAGAATTATTGTTCCTTTAATTTGTTTCATTTTCCATACTGAATAGGGTTCTACTAGTCATGAAATAAGTATGAAATTGATAATCAATAGGAATACCTAGAAAATTTGCCACTAATCTGACATTCACTCCTTCAAAATTTTTCTGAAAAATGGTTCTCCATTTGTTCTTCTTTGGTGCACGGTGACAAATGAGGGTTCAAAATTCCCATTTATAACTTTTCACACCTAACTTCCTTGTCGCATTAAATTCTTTGACCTAGAAGTTTTGGTTACACTATTTTTAAACAAAAATAGAGAAATCCATATAGTGACCTTCAAGAAGTGATCACCAATGTATTTGAGGATGAATAACACAACTGCAAACAACTTCCTACAATCCATAACCAACTACACATGGGGGGCCAAAAAGATTTTCATGAAAACTCCCCCTAGGCCAGTGGCTTGAAATCAATTGCCGGATGAACTACCAGAGGGAGCTTCCAGTACAACATTATTATATTCATTAGATCCATTATTCTTTACCCATTTTTTCTTCATTTGATCTCTTATCTCTTCCATAGATGCTTTTCCTTTTCCTTTATCACCTTTCTATGAATTTCTACCTTCATATTCGAGACCTCTTTTATCCATGTTTTTTTTTTTGGAGACTCTTGCAATGTGACCAAATTTGTTACAATTGTAGCATACCATATTTTTCTATATACACCATCCATTCTAGTGATTTTCTCCTAATCTATACTGATTAGCAATATGTCCAAATCTTCCACAAATGTAACATTTAACACTCCTTTTACTGACATACATGCTTCTGCATTCTAATGAGTTATGACCAAACTTTTTGCAGTTAGTACATTGACCAAAAAATGGATTGCCAGAACTTATCTTACTTCTACACTGAGAATCCATATGCCAAAATTTATTACAAACAAAGCAATATCCATTATATTTATGAGCATTAGGTTTCCTTACAAGATATTTGCTGCCTTTCTTCTTCTTTTTAGGGTCCTTATGTTCAGATATGGAGCTCACATCCTTCACATATCCAAGATATCACCTATCATTTGCATCCTTTTGTCCTTTAGTCATTTCATCAAGCCTAGTAGAACTGATCATGAACTTTTCCTTAAACTCATTTGTAGTGGCAAGCTCATCTCTGAGAATAACTACATGTCTCTCAAGCTCTTATTCATTCTTTTTGGATTGTTGCAGTTCAATCTCTAGCTAAATGAGTCCATTATTAACTCTCTTGCATTACTCAAACTTCTCTTTCAAGGACTAAGCCAAATTCTCCTCATTCTTCTTTCTTTCTTCAATCTCTTTAGTTAACTTCATTGCCACAGATTATGTTTCAAGCTTTAGAGCAGTATTGTCCTTAGCAAGTTTTTATATTCTTCTGTTATTTCTTTTAGGGTTTGGTTCAGATGAACATCTTCCAGGCCTCTGATTTCTTTTTTCTTCAACTAACCACATAGTTCTTTCCTCTTTTCCCTTGAATCATTTATTTTATCCTTTAGTGATTGAATGAATTTTTCAGCTCAACCACAAGATTTACATTTAGTTCCACAACCTCTACTTTAGAATGATCAATATCATCAAGTGCCACCATAAGTTGTTGTTGAAGACCACCTGCATCCATTGTAATCCAAGATCCACCTCAAGTTATTAAACTCATAAGAGTAACCTACTCTTATACCAATTTTTGGACACTAGGAACACTAAGAGGGGCGGTGAAACAATGTTCTGCAATATTTGAATCTCAAATCAGATCTTAAACTATCAAAAAAAATATTTAACCTTTAATAGCATCCACAATAAATAAATAAAAGGAAACATGCATGAACATTAATAAGATAATGTGAACCATAACACAAATATTTTTATGTGGAAACCCTATTAGGGGAAAAACCATGGTGGGGATTAATCAACAAAATATACTCTATTAAAAGTATGATAAAAGGGAATGCACTTGCATTCAGGCACACTGCCTAGAGCTCACTGCTCAAAATAAAAAAGAGGACTCATTATGCAAAAGAATTTTAGATTAAAGCTATTCAAAATATGAACTAAGAAAAAAGAATCTTCAAATGCCTAAATTTAGTTCCAATGAAGCACATGAAAACATAATCTAGACCTTCTTCTGAATTCACACTTCTGCTCTTTTTTGCTTTGCTCTACTCTACAAAAACCCTTCTGCTGCACAAACAAAAATCTTTTGACAGATCCTCTAATAATACCTCATGTAGTTTTTTTGTACTTTTTTTGCACACACACCTTCTCACCACTTTTTACATTACACACAAAATGAATTACCTATCTCTCTTATATATCCGCTAACAAGAATTTTATTTTTGTACATTGGCTTGAAACAAAATATAATATTCTTCCACAAAGTCGGTTCCAATCACCAATTAGAACTAATACGTACCCACACAAGTTGGATAAACTATAGTAGGGACCCAAACCAAAATTTTGAACATAAGAAATAGTTAAACACATACTCCTCATACATCTAGAACATGCCATACACAACAGGTCAACCACAATGAGAAAATAAACAATAAATTATTCTACCAAATCTCCAAACTCATACATGGATCAATGTAATATCATAAAACTTATCAAACAGGTATCATACATGATTGACAAGCTTCCCTAGGGATCGACACAATAAAATAATGATATGGTGAAGTATCCAGATCAACTTACCAACTAGATACTTTATTCTTCATGCATTTTGCTGGTAGAGTATTGTCTTCTACTTTCCTTGTTGGTAGGAATTGCTTCTAAACTGTAGACCACACTACTGACTCTGGTTGCCATTAATGACAACACTAGTAGACAAAAACAATCTCTTAAAGCCATATGCCAACAACTATTTTCTTAGTTCAAAATTTAGATGGCTTTAATCCGAATCTATTTGTAAGACAATGTGTCTTCCTTTGTAATTGAGCAGTGAGCTCTAGGCAGTGTGCCCGAATGCATGTGCATTCCCCATATTTCATTTTCATTATACTTTTAATAGGGTATAATCTTGTGGACTGACCTCCACTGTGGTTTTTCCCCTAATAGGGTTTCCATGTAAAAAATCTTGGTTTTATGTGTGTTTCTAATGTGTTGATGATTTATGTTTTCATTGTTAATAATCAGATCAAAGAATAAGGTTAATAAATTGAATAAGTTTTTAATTTTTCTGACAACTGATTCACCTGCCCCCTCTTAGTTGTCTGCCCTTGTATTTCCAACAATTGGTATTAGAGCAGGTTCCTTGGAAGAATTTTAACAACTTAAGGTGATCCAAGATGGAAAGTTACAAGAAGGATAGTCTGAGATTTGATGGAAAAAAATATTCTTTGTGGAAGAATTGAATGGAGTGCCATCTGAGATGCATTGGTGAACCATATTGGAGCATTACAAGTAATATGTATATTATTCCACATAATGGTCCTACTACTTCTGTTGAGATTAGAGATATTGAGTATAATATCCGGGCTAAGGAAGCTTTGTTGAGTTCTTTGACTGATTTTGAGATGACAAATGCTATGGATTTGAAGACTACTTATGAGATCTGGAAAAAATTGGAAACATTGTATGAAGGTGATGCTATTGTGAAGATTGCTAAGTTGCAGAGTTTGAAAGGGAAATATGAAAGGTTGTGAATGGGTGATGATGAGAACATTAATACTTTCATGCAAAGAGTGAATGAACTTCTGTGTGGTATTAGATGTGCTGGTGGAAAGATAGATGAATCTTAGATTGTTGCTAAAGTGCTTAGATCCTTTCCTGATTCTTACAGAGTCAAAGCTAGTGCTATTGAAGAGCTCCAAACTATAAAAAACATAGCCAGAGATACATTGGTTGGTAAGCTGACTACTTTTGAGCTAAGCGAATTTAGTGATGTCCTTCCTAAGGTTGAATCTGCATTTAAGGCTACTACTTCCAAAAAAGATAGATAGAGATGTGATCTAGGTGAGAGTTCATATATAAAGACATTCAAGTATGAGGATGAAATCAGATAGATTGAAGAAGAAGAAAGAGAGTTCAAAGAGCTAGAAGCACTTATTGTCAAAAGAGTACCAAGAGGAAAAGATAAGTATGAAGGTAAATTACCTCTTAAATTCTTTTCTTGCAATAAGATAGGTCATTTTGCATCAAGGTGTCCAAAAAGAGCTACTAAACCAAGCCATAACAAGCCTAGATTTCAGAAGAAGTGTTACAATGCTGCTAATGAAGGCATGACAAATGATGAATCTGATAAAGGAAATAGAAGTGATGATGAACAAGTATTTATTGCTATCAAGGAAAATAATCATGTATCTACTAAATCTGTTGGTTGTACAAATGTGGAGAAATCCCTACCTGGTTGAGTTGAAGAAAAAGATGAATGGGTAATTGAAAGTGGATGTTCACATCGTATGATAGGAGACAAAATTAATTTTGTAACCTTGGAAAAGTATGATGGTGGTGTTGTGAGATTTGGTGATAATACAGCTAGTGTGATTCGTGGAAGAGGTTGCATTTCTCTTGATGGTAAGCATAATATTGATGATGTTTTGTGTGTGGAAGGCTTGAAGCACAATCTTTTGAGTGTTGGTCAAATGGTTGATAAGGGATACAATCTTCAGTTCAACGATCTAAAGTGCAGAATATTGAGTTTCTGAAATGAAATTGCATCAGGTACAAAAACAAAAGGTAATATCTTTCACTTGAGTGTTGCTAGTAAAATTTGTTTGGTTGCTCAAGTTGATGAAAATTGGTTATGGCATAGGAGGTTGTGTTATGTTAACTTTGACAATATTTTCAAGATAAGTTACACTAAGGTTGTGAGAGATCTACCTAAGTTGGTGAAACCTACCAATACAATATGCAAGGAATTTCAATTGGGAAAGCAAACTAGGATTTCATTTTAGAATAAAAAGCATTGTTCAAATGAATTGTTAGAGCTTGTGCATACTAATCTAGGTGGCCCCTCTAAGGTCAGAAGTTGACAAGGTTACAATTATTTCATGTTACTCATTGATGATTATTCTAGAATGGTATGGGTTACTTTCTTAAGGAAGAAATTTGAAGGAATGGAAAAGTTCAAGATCAAGCTATGGTTGAGACAGAGATGGGTTTGAAGATTAAATGTCTGAGGTTAGATAGAGGTGGTGAATTCACTTCTGGTGAATTTTTAATACTTTTTTTGAAGAACATGGAATAAAGAGACAATTATCTGCACCGCGGACCCCTCAACAAAATGGAGTTGTGGAAAGGAAGAAAAAAACAATTGAAGATGCTGCTAGAACTATGATGCTAGAAGGAAATGTTCCTCATATCTATTGGAGAGAAGTCGTGAGTACTATTATGTACACACTCAATTGGGTACACATCAAAGGTGATACCGGTAAGACCCCTTTTGAGCTATGGACTAGTCAAAAGCCTACTATTAAATATTTCAAGATATTTGGAAGCAGCTATTATATTAAGACAGATGAAGACAAAGGAAAATTTGATGCTAGGAGTGATGAAGGTATCTTTCTGGGTTATGCTACTAAAAGTAAGGCCTATCAGTGTTACAATAAAAGATTGCAGAAAATGGTTGAAAGTGCAAATGTTGAGGTTGATGAAGACTTTCGTACACTATCTAGAACCTGTGGATATGACTCTAATGATCAAGATGGTTGTACAAACAAAGTAAAGAAAGTTCAGAATATAAATCAAGTGCAAAACAATCTAGTAAATCAAGAAAATGACGAAGGAGAAACTAGTGAAAGAGTAGAAGAAAGATTAGAAGAGCCTGAAGTTGAATAAAATCCTAAGAAGACTCTGAGGTATGTAATATTGAATCATTCAGACGATCAGATTATAGGTGATAAGAACAAAGGTGTCCAGACTAGGATAAATATTGCAAAAGAGTATTGCTTGATTTAAAAGACTAAGCCTACAAGTGTGAATGAAGCATGTAAAGATGAGCATTGGATTGAAGAAATGAAAGAAGAGTTAAAATAGATTAAAAAAGAATGATACATGGATTTTTGTTCCCAGACCTAAGGATAAGAATGTCATTGGAACCAAATGGGTCTTTAGAAACAAACTGAATGAGCAAGGTGAAGTGGTTAGAAACAAAGCAAGGCTGGTATGTAAAGCATATTCACAAATGGAAGGAATTGATTTTGAAGAGACCTTTGCCCCTATTGCTAGAATTGAAGCTGTAAGATTATTTCAAGCCTACGCTACTCACAAGAACTACAAAGTTTATCAGATGGATGTAAAATCAACTTTTCTAAATGGTGAATTGGAAGAAGAAGTGTATGTTGAGCAACCTGATGGATTCTAGTGGACTGATAAAGAAGATATGGTGTGTTGGTTGAAGAAAGCATTGTATGGACTCAAGCAAGCCCCTAGAGCATGGTATGCAAGATTGGACAAGTATTTGCTAAATCTTGGATTTGACAAAGGTACTGCTGATAAAAAATTGTATTTCAAGAATGATGATAAAGATTTGATTGCTGAAGTCTTTGTTGATGATATTATTTTTTGAGGAGATGATACTTTGTGAATGAAGTTTTCTAATGATATGCAAAAAGAATTTTCTTGATGTCTATGATTGGTGAGATGAAATTATTTTTGGGATTGCAAATTATTAGGTTAGATAAAGGGAATTTTGTATCTCAGTCCAAGTATGTGAAGGAATTGCTAAAGAAGGTCGGTATAGAAGATTCAAAGCCAGTTGGTACACCCATGGTGATCAGATGCAAGTTGACAATAGAAGATGATTCTGCAAAAGAAAACCAGATAAGATATAGATCAATGATTGGTGGATTGGTGTACTTAACTCAAACTAGGCCTAATATCATGAATGTTGTATGTATTGTTGCAATATTTCAAGCTAATCAAAAAAAATCTCATGTGATTGTTGTGAAGAGAATTTTTAGATACTTGAAGGGAACTCTTGATATTGGCTTATGGTATCCTAAAGATGATAATATTAATTTGAGGGCCTTTGCTGATGTTGATTGGGCAAGAGATGTGAATGATAGAAAAATTACTAGTGGTGGAGCATTTTTCTTGGGTAAGAAGCTAATTTCATGGTTAACTAAGAAGAAAAATTCCATTTCCTTGTCTACTGCAGAGGCCGAATACATTGCTGCTACTAATAATTGTACTCAAGTCCTATGGATGAAACAAATGTTGAAGGATATCAGAATTATATATGATGAGCCTATTGCTATATTCTACGATAACTCAAGTGCTATTAACATTTCCAAGAATCCGTTACTGCATTAAAAAACAAAGCATATATCTATCCAGTTTCACTTTTTGAGGGAGAGGGTAAGCGAAAATGAAGTCAGATTGGAGTATGTGCCTACTAAGGAGTACATTGTAGAAATATTTACCAATCCATTGCCTAAGAATACTTTTGAGTATCTCAAAGGGAAGTTAGGGGTGATTATCCCTCCTAATCAGAACTAAGGATGCATTACATCAGTTTGTGCATTTCACAATCATATCTTGTCTCAGATTGATGTTGTGGTGGCTGCTACTCAGGGGGAGTAGTTAGATGTTTAGAAATTAAAATATGTGGTTAAGAGATTAGAGAAATTTGTCATTGATTTCAAAGGGGGAGAAGAGTCGTGTGAAAAACTAGTGATTATCTGAGGAGAAGATCCTTATGGGGAGAAAGATTATGTGAAATTATTGTGGAGAAGATGAGTCAAAACCTAAGCAGGAGTTAGTTGTGTTGATGATTTTTTTCACATAATGTGTTGCCATTAATGCCAAAGGGGGAGATTGTTGGATGTTTTCATTGCCATTGATGTCAACACTATTAGCATAAATGTATTTGAAGTTGTATATGTGAAGGATATTGAGAAAATTGTAACAAATGAGTTCCAAGTTCTTAGTGGTGAAGTAAAGTTCAATATGGTGGTTATTTTTGTATGTTATTGATCAGAGGTTGTGGACTAAAGGGTTTGTTTCTGAGTGTATCTAGTTTATCCACGTTGAGTTTTAGAGATCCGCATGAAGATTTGATCGAGTTATGAATATCTCCATTCAGATAGTTTTTTTGTTTCTTTAGTTGGTGTTCCTGATTGAAGATGATGTTATTTCAATTAGTTCAGTTCCTACAAATGATTATCTTGTGATTCGTGATGCTTGTGGATGTTTCTATATCATTCTCTATCTTTTTTGCACATCTGCATTGATTGTTGTGATCGTGGTTCGTGATTTTGTCTTGCGTGTTCATGTTTTTCTTGTTCTTGGCTGACATAGTGTTTGTAGTGTGTTGTGGATCTTCAAGGAGAAATTAATTGAAGTTTCTTCATGCTAGAGATGTTGATTTGGGTCCTCACTAAGTTTTGTTCGACCTTAGTTGATTCACATTGATAATCTTTAATGTTTTAGGCCGATAGTTTATATTCATTTTATTATTTCTTTGTGGCCGACTTGTAGTGATAAAATTTCATGTTGCAAAATTATAAGAGAATCTGTTTATTTAAATTTAAGTGGTGAGAAAGGTGTGCTTCTTTGTGTGTGTGCAAATAATGTTCTAAATCATTTGAAGGAAAAGTAGAGTGTGAAGAATTTTGAAGTATTGTGAACAAGAGTGAACAAGAGTGAAGAAGTGTTCATGTGATTAATTGGAACTGTAATTAGGAATTAGTAGATGCTATTTTCTCAGTTCAAAATTTGGATGGCTTTAATCTGAATCTCTTTGTAAGACAATGTGTCTTCCTTTGTAATTAAGCAGTGAGCTCTAGGTAGTGTGCTTGAATGCCTGTGCATTCCCCATATTTCATTTTCCTTATACTTTTAACAGGGTATAATCTTGTGGACTGACCTCCACCATGGTTTTTCCCCTAACAGGGTTTCCACGTAAAAAGTCTTGGTGTTATGTGTGTTTCCAATGTGTTGATGATTTATGTTTTTATGATTAATAATCAGATCAGAGAATAAGGTTAATAATTTGAATAAGTTTTGAATTTTTGTGACAACTGGTTCAACCCCCATTAGTTGTCTACCCTTGTATTTCCAACAGATCTGATGTCTTCTTGTAGTGTTGTAATTTCAAGAATTCTTGAATAATTAAGTATAAATACAAGGTTCTTTCACTCATATTAAACACTTATCATTCAAGAGAGTTTACAAGAGAATTTGAGCATTCATAAGAGCATTCAAAGACTTTCAAGGGTAGATTATCAAGCATTTTAGAGTAGCATTCAAGTTCCAATCATGATGTCAATGATTGCATTCATCATGTTTGTTATTGTGCTCACAATTGTTATGTAGGGTTTATGATTCAAGCAAGTGTTTCAAGCAAGATTAAATTCATTCAAGAAAGAGTCAAGAACCACATCCATTATAGCCATTTCAAGCATATTTGTAGCACCTTATTGCTAGGGTTTGGTGAGTTTCAAAATTTCCAATTGTTCATTCATCATTCTCCATTTACATTTGATTTCACTTCAAGGTTTAATTACCAACAAGGGGTTTGACAAAGCAAAACCCCTATTCACTAACCCCACAACATTTTACCCTCTCCTTTATATGTGATTTGTAGATTTAGGTTGCATATTTGATAAGGAGAAATATTGGAGAAAACTTTTCAAATCATCAAAGTTGCTTAAGTTGTCATCAAGCCTTGAAAAGACTTGGAGAAGATGTATAGGTGGCAATTTGTAGTTTTGGATCCAAGAATCAGTCAAGAAGAGTAGAGTAGACTAAGAGGAACAACATCAAGTTCATAACTTCCACAAAAGAAGTGGATTTATTTTCCACAAGTGGCGAATGAGTCCCGCTATATAGGCCTGACGAAGATTTTTATAGACATGGATACCCTTTTGGTAGAAATATATTCCTACACATTTTCCCAAAAACTGGAATGATTCACCCAGCTTGGGAAATGAGTCCCAGTCAAGCATCATAGTATATTTTTCAGTGATCTAGACTTTTATTCTACCTTCTTCAGTTTCCCAGGTGCATACTTTCTATTTTATAGTATTTTGATGCATTTTGTTCATCTTTTTAGATCATTTAGTGTTATTTTTCATTCAATTAGGATTTTTCATTTCATATTTCATTTCATTATCTTTTCCAATTTTCAAATTGGTGGTGAACCCCTCATTGGATCATTTTTAGTCCCTAGAAAAACCCTCTTGCAAGATTTCTTTCTCCATTGCAAATAAATCTCAAGGGTTTGCTCTTGAGTGAAAGTTAGTAAAAATTTCTCATTTCTAGGCCCCTAATCAAATGGGTGACAAAGGTGAAGCCAATTTTATTCCTTTCATTTTGTTGAACCTGCATTTAGAATACCTTTTTTTCTGATTTGGAATTCGTTACCTTATTTTCATTTACATTGCATTAGGATTTGCATTGGTTAACTTGCATTTTAGAGTTTCAAATTTTCCATTAGTGAAAGATAATTTAGCTTGCATTTTTGCATCCAATTTCATTGAAAATCATTGAAATTTTGCATTTGCATCTTAGACATAGATCAAAAAACATAAAAAGTATTAAATCCAATTCAAAAATTCTGAAAAGTTTCAAAACTATCATCACTGGGACTCATTCGCCACATTGGGAGAATTAGTCCCTTTGCATATTCTACACTACATTTTGTAGAATTTTTAGTTTAGTTTTTGAGTTTTTGTTTACTATTGTTACCTTTTTGTTTCAGTTTACAGATCTTCCGTTTCACTCAATTCATTGCATCTAGTTTAAATTCATTCATCTTGTGCATTGCTTAAAATCAAAATTGCAGTTACAACATTGTTGCATCATTTACAATATGAAATTTGCATTATGGATATGTGCTTTAACAAGCTTTAGATGTCCTTTAAGTCCTTAGTGGATGTGTCAAGTTGGACCTTTGGAAATGATCCTAATGAGATTAACCTTACTCATGCTCACTCAACTCCTAATGCATGTCCTCCTCATGATGTTGACATCATTGGATAAGATGATGCCAACATGAATAGGTTCCTAAATGATTTTCTTGAAAAAATTGAAGCTAATGAATCTTTTACCCATCCATGAAACAACCAAATCCTCCTACCATACCACCTCTTGAGATGTTTGGTTACTTACATCCTAAAAAAAAAATTGAACTTATGTTCACTACAATAGGTGAACCTAGCTCCTCTAAACAAGAAAAAACTCAACAATTTTATGATAGCAAAGTAACAAACAGTCCAATTAATCTAGAAGAAACATATAGAAAAGGATTCACAATCTTGAGTAAACAAGGATGTGATACAACAAGTGAACAATAGATCCACCAAATCCTATTGAAAATACCAATTAATGAAAACACAAATGGGTTAGGGTATCAAGATCCCTCTCATAGCATAAGGCCTCCTAGAGAATATCTAAGGCTTCATAGTGATGGCACAATGATCCATGATTTCCCTCTTGATTTGAATGTACTTCTTCCTAAAGAACAACCAATCACTCATAACAATGACAAGGATGAGAAGATCACCTTAGGTCCTCCTCTTTCACATTCAACTCAAGAAGTTGGTGAATCTAGAAAACACAAAAGGCCAAGTACAAATTACAAAAATTAAAGTTTCCCTACCCACCACTTGAGAGTGAAAGGAAACTACAATTTCCTTTGAAAAAATAGATCATAACATTACCACCAATGAAAGAAAAAAGACTTGTGCTATATCCTAAAGATGCAAAAGTTCCACTTTTCTGATACCACATAACTCTTGGACATAGTACTGATGAGTTTCAAGCATTCAACTTAGTCTTTAAAAAATTTCACTTCGATGACAATGACTTCCATCTAGTAATTCCATAGCTTCTCCTTTTCCAACCCTTGTCATGTAATTGTTGTAGAACATTCTATTCTCACTATTACATGACCCTTCCCATCACCTACCTCAGCTCATTCTTGTCTCATACTCAGTGGGGGAAAGAATTTTATAGCCTTGTCCTAGTAATGCATTTTCCATTATACCTTAGCTATGTTCTCTACCTTCTACTTATACGGGCTGAGATTGGGAGATGGATGACCTGCTCATAGGTTGACTCACGTGTGCCTTACTAGTCTTTTTCATTATTTATTTTTCCTTTCTTCTGTGTGATTTCATGTGCATAATGTGATCCCCTGTGATGTTCTATTTGATGTCTTCTCTCTCTTTGTGACATTCCTCTATTTATACCTCCATTCTTTTGTGTGATAAATATTTTACTTTTTTCTTTTATCTTTTTCATTTTTCTTGTGTTTTCCTTTTGGGAATGACACAAGGTGTCGATACATTCATGTCTCTTCCATGTTGAACCAAAAGTCTTTCTTTTTCCTTTTCCTTTTCATTTTCTCTTTTTCTCTTTTGTCTTGTGCTCTCCTTTTGGGGATGGTTCGCAAGGCGTCAAGACATTCATGTCTCTTCCATGTTGACCCAAAATACTTTATTTTTCCTTTTCCTTTTCATTTTCTCTTTTTCTCTCTTGTCTTGTGTTTTCCTTTTGGGGATGAAACAAGGTGTCAAGACATTCATGTATCTTCCATGTTGACCCAAAAGGATTTCTTTTTTCCTTTTCCTTTTCCTTTTCTATTTTTCTATTTTTTTTCTTGTATTTTCCTTTTGGGGATTGTAGAAGGCATCAAGACATTTATGTCTCTTCCATGTTTTTTTTTTTTTTTAATGCAAAGAATGGGTAGCATGACCCCATATAAATTGCGGTCGCGTAATTAAAATTTTTAGCATTGGGACGGCCTAGCGACACGCCCTCGGTACCACGGGGGTGGGGAGACTAGACCTCATGACCAACCTCACCACAGGAAAGATTTAGCCAACCGAGCTAGGGCCCCAACCCCATGTCTCTTCCATGTTGACCTAAAAGGATTTTTCTTTATTTTCACTCTCTTTGTGTCATTCTTCTAGTTCTATGTGTATTTGGAGGATGATGACAGTTCCAAGATCTCTCAAAACAAATGTTGTAGCGAAGAACATACTCACCCCAAATCCATAGATGCCTTATGTGTTTGGTGTTTTCATTTCTAGGGCAACCCCTCTCTTTTCTTTTTCTCTTACATAACACAACTTTACTTGGAAACATATGACTTGGCATAGGGATTTCTAAGTTGGCTCTTATGTCCTTTCTATTTGCATTTATCATTTGATACTTTAAAGTAATTTCTCACAATATGGTGCTTAGAAATTCCTTTAAAGTTGGGGCATATGTTGGCATTAGTCTTTTGCATTTATCTTTTTCATGGTTCTTGGTGGAATTTTCTTATTTCATACGATGTTTTTTTTTCTTTGTGGATAACATTGGGTGTGATGTCCTTCAAGAGAATGATCTATATTAGCATATCACATTCCTTTTAGTGGATTTATGTGACATATTGCATCCCCTAATTTGTAAATTTTCTATTCTTTGATTGGTCCTCTTCTGGAGACATTATGCAGAATGTTCCCTAAGTTGAAGACCTCGCATGAACTAAGCAAAACTCATTTGAACATTCTTTGTATCTTGCATTTTGCATTTGTTTTTATATGGTCACCTTGCATAACACAACTTGCATGCCTATAGATCCATCCTGCTTGTTTATGAGCTCCAAGCATACAACGTTTTGTTTGACTCATGAAGTTTGAAAATCATTTTTTTGTAGCACCTTATTAAAGTTATCAAGGGGTATAACTTTGGTATGGTTTGAGCAAGAAGCCTGATTGAGGCATGAATCTCCCCATAGCCACTTGCATGTGTGTTTTAGTTCATACTAGCCATGGGTGTATGTTTCTAACCTTTTAGGACTTCCCACCCAGTAGACAACTAGGAGTTATGTTACCTCAGAGTGAGTATGCATTTTCTAGACAAACTGCCTAGATCTAATCACAATCACGATGGAAAAAAGGTCAAAGTTTGATCTTATTTTCTTTTATCTTTTATCCTTTTCTCCTTTTCATCTTTGACAGTGCATGTGTGTTCCTTATTGTTGTTCTTTACATCATTATAATGTGTGTTATTTTGTGCCTATGTTTATATGCCATGGGATCTTGATCCTAGGGGCTTGATCACCCCTCTTGATCATTGTCATCTCATCTTATTAACATTGGTACATTTGAACCTCTCTTGATGCATGATTTTCTACTTTAGTATGAGTTTGAAGTAGGTTCATCCTCTCACTAAAGTGGGGGCTAAATGTAGTATAGAAAATTGGATCCCTTTTTATTTTCACGCTTGTTTGGGCCCTCCTTATGGATTTTCCTTAAATGTTTCCTTGATTTAGTGTTGCAATGTGGATAACACATTCACATTTAGTCTTAGGCCCTTGTGAAATAATGGATTTTAATGGTACCTTGCTAAAGTGTTGTAACTCACTTTCACATTTTTTAGGGTTTTATAAAATAATTAAACATATCAAACCTATTTTTAATAAAAATAAACATTAATCTTTCCTATTTGGAGTGTTTTAAAGTCTTGTCACACATTTTCACACTTATATAGGCTTTTCATTAATAATTAGGCTTTCTTATGCTTTAATTGGTCCCATTTTGCATCCACAAGCCTCATTTATTGCATCCTTTCGAGCATAATCCCAACAAAAATCATAACCCAGTCATAATTCAGGTGTTTTTGGCTTGTGTGGCCCAAATTTAGGGATTTGCAACTCATTCAACACATTGGGCGAATGGGTCCTACCTGGATCTTTTGGCCTCGAACTAGTTTTCATACATTTCTAAGCATTTTTCATTTTTTGTCCCATACATTATGCCTGATGGGGCTCATTCGCCACATTGGGTGAATGAGTCCCATGTGGCCCAAATTCAAATTTAATTCAAATTTTTGATGGTATTTTATTCTTTTAGATCTAATGTCAGCTTGTAGTGAACATGTAATTTCAAGAATTCTTGCACAATTAAGTATAAATACAAGGTTATTTCGCTCATATTCAGCACCTAGCATTCAAGAGAGTTCACAAGAGAATTTGAGCATTCATAAGAGAATTTGAATGATTTCAAGGGTAGATTTTCAAGCATTTTATAGTAGCATTCAAGTGACAATCATCATGTCAAAGATTGCATTCATCAGGTTTGTTATTTTTCTAACAAGTGTGATCGAGGGTTTATGATTCAAGCAAGTGTTTCAAGCAAGATCAACTTCATTCAAGCAAGATTCAAGAACCACATCCATTACAACCATTTCAAGTATATTTTCAACACCTTATTACTAGAGTTTGGTGAGTTAAAATATTGTTATTTGTTCATTCATCATTCTCCATTTACATTTTTTTCATTTCAATGTTTAATTACCAACAAGGGGTTTGACCAAGGAAAACCCCTATTCACTAACCCCACAACATTTTCCCCTCTCCTTTGCATGTTATTTGTAGATGTAGGTTGCATATTTTGTAAGGAGCAATATTGAAGAAAATTTGTAAACTCATCAAAGTTGCTAAAGTTGTCATCAAGCCTTGAAGAGACTTGGAGAAGACTTATAGGTGGAAATTTATAGTTTTAGATATGGGAATCCATCAGGAAGAGCAGAGTATACTGAGAGGAAAAAAATTAGGTTAAAAACTTCTAGAAAATAAAAAAGTGGATTGATTCACAATAAGTGGCTAATGAGTCCCATTGTATAAGATTGATATATATTTTTACAAATCTAGATACCCTTTTGGCAGAAATATGTTCCTACACATTTTCCTAGATAATTGTCTGATTCACCCAACTTGGAGAATGAGTCCTAGTCAGCCTTGATCATATATTTTTTAATGATCTAGACATACATTCTACCTTCTTTAGTTTCCTAGGTGCACACTTTCTGTTATACAGTTTTTTGTTGCATTTTGTTCATAGTTTTAGCTCATTTTGTGTTAGTTTACATTCAATCAGGGTTTTGCATTTCATATTGCATTCCATTATCCTTTCCAAGTTTCAACTTGATGGTGAACCACTCATTAGACAATTTTAAATCCCTAGAACAACTCTCTTGCAAGATTTATTTCTCCATTGCAAGGAAATCTGAAGGGTTTGCTCTTGAGTGAACGCTAGTGAAAATTTCCCCTTTCTAGGCCCCTAATCAAAGGGTGGAGAAAGGTGAAGCCCAATTTTCTTCCTTTCATTTCCTTCATGAGTTGCTTCTTTTTCTCACCCATTCTAATCTATAAAATTTACTATAAGTACCAGCTCTTATTCTTGATTTTAATTATCATATCTATATTTTTAGTACCATTTTGAATCGAGATTGTCAGAATGTTGTCCCACCTCTTAGATACCCCTCTAGTTGGTTATGATTCACAATATGTTGAATTTTCCACTTTTCATGAAGTTTTTAGTTTATGCTAAGAATTAGTTTCTCTAATTTAGCATTTATATCAATTTACATCACTTTGTTACTTAGCCCAAGTGCATTCCTTTTGAAATCCAAGGGAATCTCTCTATGAGTCATTGGTTTAGGATTTTTAACCTCTAAGAACGACTCTTTCCTAGTCCCAAAGTTAGACAAATTTTTGAAAATTGGTTGGGTATGTGCAAGATCATCATGAAAAAAATAGGCCCTTAAGTAGCGAAAAATTTAGAAACATTAGAGTTAGGCAACTTGACATAAAAATTTGAATAAGTTATCTATATTATTTCAAAAATATATAAGAATAGAATCTGTAGCAAATTGAATGTAGTAGGTTTATTTAAAAATAAAAAAATCTATTTGGTGAAAATTTGAAATTTCAATGTAGTAGTACTTAAATTTCAAGGAAAAAATAAGAAGTAGGTGTTTGTCTAACCACCCTAACCATAATAAAATGATAAAAAAAATTTCATAAGATTTTAGATATAAGTAGAGGACTCATTTCTAGATGTGATGCATATTTTTTTGTAATTTTTTTTCAAGTAAATAATTAATTATGAATTTTTTATTACAACTTTTAAAAAATATAAAAACTCGTATGTCTAACCAGCTTAACTTGGTCAAAACTTCATGATTTTTTTTTAATTTTAATCCTATAGCATGTGAAGCATAGAATGTGACACATGTTTCGGATTCAAAAATTATAATACCGTTTGAAAGCTATAGATGTTTTTCAATCAACCTATCAATCAAGACTTTAGTCATAATTCAAATAGAAAATGAATAATTTATATTGGTGGAAAGTTGAGAATCTCTTATAAAAACCCTTTTTGTTTCATCAATTTTGGGTAAAAAAAAAATTTCCAGGAACATACCCTGCACATACACATCATATCACCACCTTTTGGCTCATCATGATCCTGTACATACCCAAACCTTTCCTTATTGTTTCCCAAATTCTTCTTTCCTATGACATTCTGGCATAAGAAATTTTCAAACATTTTCTACTAATAATACTTGATGAAAAACCTATGTAATGAGCTCATAGGTCCAAGTACTAAACCTAGTAGCTTTGATACCACATGTAACATACCCAATATTTACCCAACAATTTTCACCTATGTTTTAACTTAGAAAGTAAATAACACAAGTTTCCAAAAATAGGGAAATGAGAACTTTCCTTTTCAAAAAATAAATTGTACATTGCATAAATGAAATGACATTATGTGATTCCAAGTAGATGAAATTCACTTTTAAAATACATATTAAAATTGATCCATGATCATGCTCATATACAAATTCATAACTTACAAGAGTTAAATGGTAAATATGTCCTCATATGAATCACACTTCTTTTGTTCCACAAGCCTCAACTGTTGATTGCAAGGGGGAGAACATCAACCAAGTGATTTTTATCCATCCAAAAACATAGTGGTCCCCTGTATATCTCCTAACCAGTAGATGGCCCTACCTCTCAACATAGAGTTTGGTATGGAAACCTCTAAGAATTCCTACCTGAGTATGGTGTCACTTCCTGCATAACAGTATGGTCATACAACTATGGATACCCTACAACTATGTAAGACATTCCTAACTAGATATGTAATCCTAGCACATAGTAAACCAAAAAAGTGTATATAACAAAGTTTACACACTTAATTTGGCCAAATTTTTCATGTATATAACAAATTCGCTTTCTATGAAGTAGTGTCATATGTTCACCCAGCCCCTTACTTTCCTTGGAAATTCTACTAACCTGAGAATAACTCTTCCCTTGGTTCAAGACCCCAAGATTTAAATATCATAAATAATATTTCATTTAGAAGTGATAACACTTATATTGATCTTACTAACCAATTATGTTTGACCCAACCTCTTGAATACTGGGTTACACATTTTTAACAATCCTAGGACTGAAAACTGCCTTTTATTTAAGTTATTTCTTTTAATCATGGGATTAATGACTCTCCTAGTTCATACACAATTAGTAAATACTAATGACACCATGTCACTAACTGGAAACACCTAGTATCAATATAAAGCACTGCCAATATGTCTATATGTATGATAATCAAGAATTAAACTTGATTTGAAGATTAATTCTTTGTATTTATTTTTAGACTCTGTATTGTCATACCTATTATGGTTCCATCCTTCTATGATTCCATAACCAATATGGTTATTCTTAACATTAAATATCATATCAATTCAAGTATGTTTATAGTAATTTCCAATAATAAGTCAACATAATAAGCTATTTAAGTTCTAATAATTGAACAAAGAACCTTTTGACAAATCTCTAATTTCCTTATGGTTCCTACATTTGTATGTTCATAGAAAAGTAACATATCTTTTATTTAAATATGGCACATGTATTAACATTTTAAAATATATGATAAGTAGATATCCAATTTGGAGATCATTTTCTACTTGGGAGGAGTCTGTGCTTCTACACCTTAAAATCTCCTAACATTATGGCTTTTATTATCCATGACGTAAAATCTTCTTCTTTAAGATTAGAAAACCGTGAATAGGTATAGAATCTTGGTAAAGTATAAGATAATATCATTTAGAAAGGTAATTAGAACATATACATTTCTAATACTTTTTTTAACCCTATTTTTAAATATCAATATAAACTCATTCATGCATATACCCTAACCCTAGGGAATACTCTTTTACATTTAAGGGTTATAAATAATCATTAACATAAGTTATCTACCTCTGGTTAAAATACCACACATAGGTATTCATATAATAATATCATTCCATAGATAGTAGAGACATTATAATTCTATTATGATTACAATATCCCTTTCATTGTCGACAAACATAGATCATTCAACAATATAATACATCATTGTGTTACTAGGATATTATCCTATTACTTTATAAAAAATTCTCTTCTCTATATTAATCAAGAATCATAATCAATATAACTACTTATCTTGTTATTTAGATTCCTTAATATAGCTTATAAATAATTTAGCTGATTTATCAAGCTCTCACAAATTATCCATTAGAAATAGTATGCACACAATGGTATCACAAACACTTTTAAACAATATTAATACTTAGTTTAAAAACTAAAATAGACAGAGAGATAGATATATTAAGCATGCCTAGAATAAAATATCTCCAACAAAATTATTGCAACTCCTTGCTCAATGAACAATAGCTCTACTTGCTACCTCCTCTACTCTTAGCTTTCATCATTGCTAATAGTTCAAATATTATCTCCACCTACTCAATTTAGCATTTCTTTGCTCTAAAAAAATATTCTATGATCCCAAACTCACAACTATGCTACTCTCAAAATAATATGAATACTCCAAATGATTTCAAACTCAATGGGCTACAAAACACTATGATGTTGCTCTCTGTAGACATGCAAAATGAACCAATTGACATTTCACATCTGATCCCGACTACTAACACCATTTCATCCTAAATCATCCCTCGGTCTAACCATTTAATCAAATACCCTTATTTGATTAAATTCATCAATTTTCCTCTCTTAATTAAATAAATCATTTATCTGATTAAGTCATTCTTTCTTGTTAATTAAATAAATCAATCTGATCTAATTATCCCTACTTAATTAATTAAATCAATTTTACTTAATTAATCTCTAGAGTGTACCTATTGAATTAAATAAATAAAACCTTATTTGATTTAATCTAACTTCATCTCCTTTAATTAAATAAATTAAAATTATCTATTTGATTAATCCTTTTATCATATTCTTCTCATATTTGATTTAAATTAACATATAAATCTAAGTAAAATATTTCACATCATCTAATCCCTCATTAAATTAATTAACCCTTGATTAATTTAATCCTAATTCACATCCCATCCTCTAGCTTTTGTCACTTGCACATGAGAATAAATTTAATTCATTTATTAAATCCCTATTTTCTCTCAATATGGCATAATAGGGGAATATTCCTTCAAATTTGAATTCAAATCCAAGTGGACCTTTGTCCTTCCAACAAGGCATTTATTTCACCTCACAAGTCCTTTTGCATTGAGCCAAGTGGCCATTACTCCATTTGACTCTTCATCCACCTTGTCATTTCACCATTTTCAAATTTCAAATAAATGCATTTATGGGCACATTCATCAAAATGTGCACATCCTTCATCCACCCATCTCTTGACAAGTGGCACCTTGCCATTGGTTGAAATTTAGTCCCACATTGCTTCATTTTAGGAATTTCTCCAACTTTTCATTCTTTAAATAAGAGGCTTCTTTCCTCATTTCATCATCCACAATTTGAGCAAACTTACTATACTCAAATCCATACTCAAGCATAGCAATTCTCATCCATTTCATCAAGTCTTAGCTAGGTTATGTAGGTTTTTCATCTTCAAGCACACTTGAATCTTCAACAAAGTGGATCACTCTTCATCACACATCAATCTTTCATCATAGGAGTTGGGAAAGGGCCAATTTTCACATCAAATTGGCACCAATTCCCCCATAAGATCAAGAGTTTGCATTGCTTTTTAATAGGATTTAATCTATCTTATTACTTTTTGTAGTGTTCTTGCTTTCATTCCTATTTGAGCTTTGTTAAATGGACTTTATGAGGAGCTTACATTCTAACTTGCATGTCAATCTTCTAATGTGTGTTTTTGTTATGTTTTGTAGGTACTAGGATCTTTGTTCACCATATTTGGCACTAGAGGCAGGGCTATCTTAGTTTCTAATCATGTTTTTTCATCAAATTTTGTGCTCCTTTTTTATTCTATTTGTGTGTCTATAGGGAACTCCGCTGCTGACAGACCAACGTCACAGTACAGAACTGCTAGCATCCCAACATCACCATATAGGCCCACTGCAAATTCCAAACTACAACGCCCTGGTATTCCTGCCCAGAATTCAAAATCTCAAACTGCACCGCTGGGTCTATCCTCACACACTAGAAATTTCAAATTTCAAACTCCACCGCTGACTGGAAGAGTGACATAATCACAGTCTTTGACCCTACTGTAGAACGACGCTGACTAACAAGCAACACCATATAGCACCACTGAGGCTTTCAAACTACACTGCTTGTGCAGGATCCACCGCTGGAGGAAAGTAAAAAATGAAATTTAGATTTTTTATGGCATGTGCCTTTTTCAATTTTGATCATTTGGGTTATTACATGCTTTCCTAACTTTTTTTTTGTAGATTTAACTAGTTTTCTTTTAGGTTGGCTTGATCAAAGTGAAGGAGAAAAGAGGCATAATGACATCATTATCTCATGATACCAAGTGTTTTTAAACACTTTAGTGTTTTTTTAACACTCTTAGACAATTCATAATTTCTCTTAAAACATTTGTTGTCTTTCACATGCTTAGGACCTACTAGATTTCTTTTGGGGCTCTTTAAAAAAAACATTTCAATTTTCGCTAGAAAGGGCTAAAATGAACTTTAGAACAAATTCACTAGATTTGGTTTGAAGATTAACAATTGAACAAGGAAAATTCCACGTTTTAGTTTGGTGTGCTAAAAAGAATCAAATCATTTCTTTGTGGGTTTTAAAATGAACAAGTGCTTCTATTTTATGTAATCGCTTACTAAAAGTAATACCATTGAAAAGACGTATGTGCTTCTCTCACGCCTCACAACGATATTGAGAATCAAAATAATTTTTGGTGGTCTTAAGTTGGGTAAAGTGATTTCATCCACATTTCATTTTGGGACTAAAATTGAACAAAACTCTTGCGAGTGTGAATGGAGGGTATTGTGTATATTCTCTCTCTTTGTGTTGCAACAAAGATTGATCGAGTTACGAATATTACTTGCTCATTTTTGTTTATTCTAGAGGGCTTGTCTTGTGGGAAAAAGTACTCACCCAAGGGAATGACTCAACCTATAACACACTAATGCCAAGTGTATTTCCAGTTGGGATATAAAAGTTGATATTGGAACAAAATCCAATATCACGTAGTTGGTTCTGACAAGAAGGGTAGCAATGGTCTCTCGCCTTGATGGATCAATCCCTACGAACAAAAAGTCTAAATTAAAACCTTTGTTGTAGAAAGGATAAAATCCCTATCTACTTCTTGGTGCAAGAGAGGTTATTCTGAAGCCGCCCCACACTTTTACGATTTTTAGTAGAAATGGAAAGTATGCCATGGGAGTTTCATGGTTGTTGATTCTTGGCTGCCCCGTATAAGTGAGTGTCATGGAGGGGAGCCAGTGGGGTCAAGCATCTAACCATTCGCTAAAAATAAGTGTAGTTGGACTTGTCCAAGTGGGGACTCAACAAATACAGTCTTTCATAGCCATAGGGTTGTGCTTGCTTGAAAACATTGGAAAACAAACATTCAACATTATCATCAAAACTTCAAACCCCTTAGGAAGCAAATACAATTGACCAAATTCATGTGTTATTTCCTACCCTTGAGATTTTATCCATAGAGGTTTCTAAACACTCAGATTTATATCTCAATTTGCTTGTTAAAGTCAACAATAGGTAACTTTTTCCTTGATTTCATCAAAGTTCCACTTAATGTATTTTGTGGGATGAGAAGAAGTTAACACATTGGACATCTAGTTTCAAAAAGCTAATCAAGAATTGTTTGTGGTAAAAAGAAATCACTAAGCAAAGCTAAAAAAAATTGGATCCCACACATGTGTCTCAAATTATTTCATGCAAGATCAAAATTCGGAAGCCAAAAACAAAAACTCTTAGTTCAAAATAACATAAAAGTATCTCTCAACACTATACAAATTCAGATGAAGATTTATTTTCAACTTTTACAGGAAAGCTTCATGAAATAATGCTATATTATACTCATTTTATTATTGCTAAAACCCAAATCTTTTTTGGGAATTTGAACACCTTGTTTAGAGTAAAGTGTGTCCTTCAAAACTAAGGTCTTGTAAACAAGAGTCCTTTTAGGTTCACATAGGATCAAAATCAAACTTTCACCCATCTTTCAAACATCAAACCAAAATCATCTCACCAACAACTCTTGAAAATCTTGAAATCATCCTTCATGCTAGACCTTTTGGCACATCAAAATGATTGAGACAAAATCCTTAAAGTAGATCCAACTCCTTGAAATACTTCAATCAAAACATCAAACCATCTTTTTTAGTTATGTATATGTAGATGCATCCTTCTCCATATGCGTAATTAAATTATCAAATCATCTTGTTTTGGGTAGGTATATGTAGATGAATCCTTCTTCATGTGCTTAGTCAAAATCATCAAGTCATCTTGTTTATCTAGGTATATATAGATGCATCCTTCTCCATATGCTTAGTTTAATTATCATCTTGTTTGGTTAGGTGTGGGTAGATGCATCCTTCTCCCTACACTTAGTCAAATTATCATCTTATGAGAAAATATATCCTATAGATAACATCCAACATCTTGGGATCTATTTTTTTATTATATAAAATCAATCCAAATCAAGTAAAATCAAAATCCAAAAATTCAAAGAATCAAAGAATCAAAATCCAAACAAATCAAAATATCCAAGAAAGTCCCAAAAGTCTAGCATCCCCTCAAGATCTTCTAAGAGTTCAATAATCCATATCACCCATCTTTCACACACTTCATCATTTCATCTTTTGATCCTTAAACATCCTAAATTTTCTCTTTTGTACCTAAAGTTAGATCAATCCAAAGAATTAGAGATTCATCTCCCATATTCTTGAAAAAATTGATCCCTATTTTATGGTTCAAACTAGATCTCAACACAAGAAAAATATGGAAGCCAACAAAGAAACATCCACTTCAAGTGACCTAAGTAAAAAAAATTCTGAAATGAATCTCGTTGAATCAAGCAATCCTCTATCTAAATTTCCTTCATCATCACAAAATCCTCAAGAGGAAGCTCAAGCGGAGGATCTTACCAATAATCCCTTTGGAATGAAACAAGATGAGATTGTCGAAATGATCTTGAATCTTGAGAATCATAGAATTATCAACATCATGTTGAGACTCAATCCCTCACTATACATGCTCGAATTAGCAAAATAAGGGGCTAAACTCCCTTCTGATTTCGATGTGAGCACCATTGTGGAACTATCTTTTGGGGTCATGCCTCCATTTTCATCCATACCCCCCATTTCATCTACACCTCCAATTCAAAATATCACTCAAACCATCCCCCAAATTACATCATCCATTGCTCCAACTCAACCCATTGTTAACAAGGGAAGCACATTTCTCAATGCACTACAAACACAACCCGTCATAAAAAATCAAGATTTGGACGCAAACACCATCTTGGGGCAAACTGTACCCAAAAATCCATTATAGACATATGTTCCCCTCACTTTCCATGATCCTAATGACCCATCATCATCATCCTTTCATGCAATACCTCAAACTTCTCTCCCCACAACCTCGCAAGGAGGAGACTTATTTGGACTAGGAGGCATCTTTGACACATCTTCATCACTTCCTCAAGGGAGTATTCCACTCACAATTCTGCCACTTCCACCATTACCATCAATAGCCACATCACCTCTCAATTTATGACTTCCCCCTTTACCAAATGGCAATCAACAAAATCAAATCAACCCTCCGATCGTTAATCAAAATATCATAAAGAATCCCTCCATCTTGCCATCAACATCACAACAATAGATGGAAACCACACATGCAATCACCACATCATCAACCATCCCCCAAACATCTCAAAACATGGGTTCACAAGGACCAAGCATATCGATCACACCATCCACCACTCAAAACCCACTCATCAATACAACGGTGCCTCTCATCACCACAAAAAGCACCATTCCAAATCCACGTCCACCACCACTACCACCAAACTCAAATACATCAAATCAATATAGCATTGCAATACAAGCTACTCAACAAGCTACCTATCAAAAGGCACTTCAACAAATCCAAAACTGACAAGCTAGACAACTAGTTGCTCAGCAAGCTGCTCAAACTGCTTAAGTCACACTACAAGCACAACAAGGACAACAAGCACAATAGGCCACACAAGCCCAAGCCTTATTACAACAATAACAAGTCACTCAAGATGCTTAGGCTGCACATGCCATATAGATAGTACAAGTTGCACAAGCTCAAGCACAAGCCCAAGCTCAAGCTCAAGCACAAGCTGAAGCCCAATACCAAGCTTAACAAGCACAATCATAAGCACAATATCTCACAAAACAACAAGCATCCCAACAACAAGAATATTAGCAAGCACTAAAAAAATACCAAGAGCAACAAGAAGTAGCGTGATTAGTAGCCCAACAATCGCAACAACAAGCTCAATAACAGGCACTACTAGTACAACAATAGGACCAAAAACAAGCATTGTTGGTACAACAACAATTGCAAGCATACTTGGTGCAATGGAATGTGTAAGCACCATCCATCAATCCACCCATCCCACCAACAATTGAACCACCGCAAAACACCTTCACTCCACCCCCTGATCCACAAAACGATGTGACAACACAAATCAGGTTGCTTTCACAACAAGTGCTTGACGTTCATTTAGGGAGAACCATGAAAACACCCAAAAACTTGTGTCCTTATCTATTTGATAAGAGCCTTGTAATGAAATCATTCCCAAAGGGATTTGAGATGGAAATTAGGATAAGAATTAGTGTTAGGGTTAGGATTAGAGTTCAACTATAGTTCAAAGCTAGGGTTATGGTACAATTAGGACTAGTGTTCAATAAATGTTCAATTAGGGTTAATACTTAATTAAGGTTAGTTTTAAAGTTCAATTAGGGTTTGGGTTAGGGTGAGGATTATGAATCAGTTAAGTAGGTTTGGGTTAGGGTTTGATTAGAGTTAGGTTTAGCGTTTAGTTAGAGTTAGGGTTAGGGTTAGGGCTAGGGGTCGAATTCAATTATGCTTAGTGGTCAATTACAATTAGATTTAGTGTTCAATTAGGGTAAGGTTTAGAATCCAAATAGGGTTAGGGTTTAACTAGGGTTAGGATTAGAATAGAATAAAGTTTTGTGTTTAATTATGATATATAGAATTTAGTATACTTTTAGAAAATGAAATGTTTTGGACACAAAGAAAAAAATAGAAAATTGATTTTATATAGATCTTATTTCTTAATTTATTCTAAAATTCTAATTAATAATTGCTTAATTAATATAAAATGAATATTTAATTTAATTTAATTTAATTTATTAGATAATTAGTAAAACTAAATAGATAATAAATATTTTATGGATTTTAAAAATTAGAATTTAGTTTAATTTTATTTGTAATGTCAAATATTAAAATTTTATATTGAAATACTTAATTGATTTTAAAATATTTATAATTAATAGATAGAGTTAGAGATGAATATAGAATGAGAGAGGAAAAGGGACAAAAATAGATAGAGATATAGAGAGAGATAGAGGGAGAAATAAATATAGAGAGAGATAGGGAGATAGAGGGGGGATATATATATATATATATATATATATATATATATATATATATATATATATATAGAGAGAGAGAGAGAGAGAGAGAGAGATGGAGAGGGATCGATATAAATAGGGGAGATAGAGAGAGAGAAAGAGAGAGGGAGATATAGATAAATGGGAAGAGAAAGACATAGATATAGAAAGGGAGAGCAAGAGATCGAGAGGAGAGAGATAGAAGGTGGGGAAGAGGGAGATATATGTAGAGGGAGAGGGAGAGGATAATTTATTAATTTAAATTCTATAAAATATTCAATAAATAATAATATAAATATTATAAGAATTATATAATTTGTATTTTAAATTACACACTATATCTTAATTTTTAAAAATATGTAATTTTTTAACCATTTTCCTATATATTTCGTATTAAGATTTTTACATCTTTTAACAATTCAATATATAATACAAATAAAATATAGTTAATAATTTAATTAACTAGCATACCTATATTAATTAATAATATATGTAAAACACGCCGAGAGTTATCTTTATCAAGATGCCTATTGACTTGAAAAAATGCTTACATTTTCATGAATATGAATTTGGAAAGCAATCAATTTGATTTCATTATTGTTTGTGTCATTGTTTATCTCAATTCCCATATATAAGGGTACACATTCAAATTTGAAATCATACCAACTTGTCTATAACAACAATCAATCAAGAACAATAAATTTAAAAGTAGAAATGTTCATCAATCATTAGATTTAGTATTGACATCATCAAAGAAGTATATCATGACAAAATGGCATTAACTAACTTAGATATATCCACTATTTTTTTTTTCAAATGTTTGAATACATTGTTAACATTATATACATTCAAGCATTTGAATGTTATGAAACCTATAGCTTTGCAATTGAATCTAATAAATCTTTTTTCTCAGATGAATAATCAAACTTTGTTGTTTTTATGACTATGCATTTAATCCTTTGTTCATCATTATAAGTCTCTTTTTTCACTTGAAGTTTAAATATGTATATGTTGAAAAGGACCTTTTGTATAATGTGTGAAAACTTAACATCATCTTGTTTTTCATGCTTCAAAATGTTCAATTCTTTTGTTGTTACACCCATAATTTCTTCTGCCACTTCTTCAAAAGTTGTAATCCAAGTGAATGAAGTATGGTCTTGCACTTTGCATTGAAGTATATATTTATAATCACATTCAGGGAAAGTTTTATCACATCTTCCACAATACCACTGACCATTTTCATTAGTGTTTACCTTCTTTTTGCAGTTCCTATCTCCAATTTTCAAGGGGCATGTTGTATAACAAAATTTTTCTACCTTAATGAACGATAAGGTAGCTTTTATCACTATCCAATAAGGTTTACAAGAGTTGGCAAGGTCTCGATCCTGTATTTGTGAGATACTAGGGTTAGGAACAAATAGGGTTTAGGTTAGGGTTGGGGTTCAATTAGGGCTAGAGTTTAATTAGGGTTAGGGTTAAGGTTATGGTTTGGGCTAAATCAGGGTTAAGGTTCAATTAGGATAAGTGTTCACTTAGGGTTATTGTTAGGCTTAAGATTGGGGTTAATAGTAGGGTTTGGATTTAGATTGGGGTGGGATACCCAAAAATTGTTAAAAAGATAAGATAACATAAAATTATAAATGAAATTAATCATATTAATTTCATAGTTAAAAAGATAATTATATGGATCTTTAAATCTTTATTTTAAAAAATATATATTATATTTTATAAACTTATACATTAAATTTTTTAATATTTAAGTTATCCTAAAATCTAAGATGTTCAATATTGATTATTATTTTTAAATTATAATATTGATTAAAGATATACAATTATATTTATAAGATTTAAATTCAATAATGAATTTAGAAAATATTAAATCAATCAAAATTGTTTCTATTATCCAAAATACTATATAAGTAAATTATAAACTATTATAATAGAATATTTAAATTTTCTATTTTAAATGTTAAATAATTCTAATGTTAAATTTTTATAATTAAAAACTTACATTTTAATGATGTTAGTAAGTTTTTTAATTAAAATTAGTTTTTCAAGCATATTAACATACCTAGATATATTCACCAAAATCTATTATCTATTATTGATTATGTAATTTTGTATGTAAATTATATTTAAAAATAAATAAAATATATTTTTGAAAAAAAATATATATATTTCAAAAATTAAACAATATATTTTTTAAATTAGAAATATATTAGAAATATTTTGAATGTATTCAACTATCAAAATATGATTTTTTTTAATATACCATTAAAATCACTAATAAAAAATATTAAAGAGTTTATATATATTTTTTTAATATATTAAAAAAATATTTAATATTATAAATATTTTATAAATAATTTATAAAATATTTTTTAAATATATTAAACAAAACATATATAATACTTTAACTGCTATATGTTGGCTCAAAAATAAAAAATGTGAGGGTTATGAATTAGGTTATTTTCTGCACGGAAGGCAGGCTGCCAGCAGGCCATGGATGGGCATACCATTTTGTATGCTGCATAGCCTGCTCCTGATTTGACTAGTTTCCCTAATTTCTCCGCTTTTGCTCATTTTTAATGAATTTTCCCCCGGCCTTGTCAAATATTTCATTTTAAATTATTTTCTTTGGAAGCAATGAAACATTTAAAATATATTGCACAAAAATTTCCTTGGGCCCCACCTTGTACAGTCCACATGGCACTCACCCGTGATTTTGCAATCAACCAAAGCACCATCGCGGAATGGCAGGGAATGACTCAGATCAAAGGACAGTTGATGAATAGTCACACAAATTTGATCCCCCAGATGGGACACGTGTCGCCCGCCCACGATATCGCCATCCTACAATTCTCGATCACAGGATGGTGGGAAACCATTGATCTTGAAGGAATTTTGATCGATAGTCAAATATTTCATTTTAAATGTTTTGCTTTGGAAGCAATGAAACATTTAAAATATATTGCATAAAAATTTCCTCAAGCCCCACCTTGTGCAGTCCATGTGGCACCAGCCCGTGATTTCGCAATCAACGAAAGCACCATCACGGAATGGCAGGGAAAGACTCAGATCAAAGGACACTTGATGAACAATCACGCAAATTTGATCCCCTAGATGGGACACGTGTCACCCGCCTATGATATTGCCATCCTACAATTCCCGATCACGAGATGGCAGACAATCATTGATCTTGAAGGCATTTTGATCGACGGCAGTGCAAATTTCATCCTTTTGAAAGAAAAAAAACATTCATTAAAGGGCAAGGGGGCATTACTAGGCGGATGGAAAATAACAACATAAGTTTTTTTAAAACCATTTAGCATAGGGCCAACCAGGACTGAGGAAAAAAAACCCGTGGAGGAAATAAAATTATATTAATACCAAAAGGACTAGGCCTAGACAAAATGATGGGGCATAAGATGTTTTTAAAACCTTTCAAAAAAGGTAATAGAAAAATAGATCCCGACCACTTGAGGCATTAGGTAAACACAAGGGTTTAAGATGAAGACAAAGCTAAAACCCCAGCCCTAAGAAATTTTCCAACACCATGAAAGACCAGTGAGATAAGGCAGGGCATGAGTGAAACATTAGGAACAAAATTTGAAGTTCCATCAGTACAAGCATACTTAATCCAAAGGGTTTGAAGTTTGAAAAACTGTTGATGTGTGTTTAAAATGTTTTGGAAACAAACAATGTGTCAAACATGACTCACAAGCAATAACATTCCTATCTCAAGTGGGTACATTTTTCTTGGTGGGATTAACTCATGCCCTTCGTAGTAGAAGAGATAATTTTACATGCAATCAAGGAAATAGGGTAGAGATATGTTAAGAATGAAGTCTTAATGTCTACACTTTAACCAAAATCGAACATGGCAAGTAACTTCTTGGAATCTATGTTCCAATGCACCACTTTGAAAAAATCATTGGATGGAAAAAGTTGGACACTACTTAAAAAAGGTTCTTAATTAGTGTTTTAGGATAATTTTGTGTCTATGCATGTGGCAATTCACTCATTTAAGAGGTCTCCCAACCCTTAGTAAGGGTTTTTATGCATCTCATGGATACTAAGGGAGGATTTTGTTAGTATAGAATATCTATACTAGGTGGTTGATGACTTTCATCACACCCACAATTATTTTTATAGCGGACCCAAATGAAAGTACCACTTGGGTCGTTTCCTCTCACAAATCAGGAGGTAGGCCTTCTAAAGGTAATGCTTTGAAATGAAAACAATGTGTGAAATTCAAGATGCTTTTCATTACCCAAGATCACCAAAAGATGCGAGGGGAAAGGATATGCACTACAAGTATACTCAAGCAAAGAAAACACTCATTCATTTTAATCCCATGAAGCAAAATGACTTCATTTTAAGCACCAATGGAAGTGTTTGATTGTTTTATTCAATTTCAATCTAATATTGCAAAATGAGGATATGTGGGTCCAATTTTAACCAACTTGGAAAGTTAATTTTAAACCCAGTGGAAGTTTAGTTGGTACTAAAACATAAAGAAAAGAATCATATAATGGGTATAATTGTCCGATAAGTGTTAAAAAACTTGTTACAATGTATGGATGAATGATTACAAGCTCCTTCACTTTAAATGTGTTCAAATCTGCAAAACTAGTTAGCCTCAAAAACAAAAACTAGATGTCAATGACTTATTAGAGTGCACATGAAATCAAAAATTTAGAGCACATGTCAAAATTATCTCTCTATTTTTTTTACTAGTAAAAAGTGTCACTATCCACAATGGCATTATTATAATTACAAAGGTGTCACTCTAGTGAGAAATAGTGTCGCTCTGCACAAAAATAGTGAGCACAATGGCATTGGCATAATCAAAAGAATCTTTATAATTAAAACCAAAGAAGCAATTTAAAATAATGAAAAGTGTCACTATATTTAAAAGATAGAATGGAATCGATTTCCATAGCTTCATTGCCATAATTTTCAAAAGTTTTGCTATATGGTGACGCTTGATAAAGGCATCGTTGTTTCTTGAAAACTAAGAACACAAGAATATAAAGAGAAATTCATCCAATTTGATTAGTATAGCCCTCCTTCTAGTGCCAAAATGTGACCATGATCATAGTATAGGTTAAATACACCAGATCCATAAGGATTTGAGGCATACTTAATCCACTAGGCTATGATCCCAATAAGATATTGGAAATCACTAAGAAACTAAATAACCATTAAACTAACATGAAATCAACATGAAAGCTTGAAAAAAATCTATTCTAAGACCTCAAACCTTATCCTATTGGAGGAATGGTGTTGCATTGATGAGGAATGGAAAACTTTTCCCAATCCCTTGGATAATATGAGCTTTTTCCAATTTATTTTATTGAATTTTTTTGATGAAACCGATGAATTAAAGTATTTTAATCATAATATGGCTTCCATGTTAGCTTAGTTTACATACATTTTAGCATAGTTGCATTCATGGCTTCAATCTTTGAACTTTGCTTCCACATAGTATAGGTTGTATGTATTTTATCAAAATTTTAGCATTTAGAACTCATCTCCATCATGATTAAAATAGTTTATCTCATCGGTTTCATCGATTTTCTTCAATAAAATCAATTGAAACAAGCTCATATTATTGATGGGATTGGGAAAGGTTTGCCTTTCCATATCAATGTGACACCAATCCCCCAATAGGATAAGATTTTAGGTCTTCAAATAGATTTTTTTCAAGATTTTGTGTTGATTTTATGTTAGTTTAATGATTATTTAGTTTCTTGGTCATTTCAAATAACTTATTGGGATCATAAATTGTCACCTCTTACTATTTCACACCACTATCATGCCCTAAATTTTGGCACTTGTAGAGAAGCGAGATTTTCTACTCATGAATCTCTTTATTCTCAAGAGATTCCCAAGGGGCGAACTACCCTAAACTACATCAAGGAACAAAGTGAGAGTTTTAGAATAAGAAAGAGCAGGCCACAAAGGTTTTCTAGACAAACTAGTAGGCTTTTGGCCAAATGATGTCAGCACAAAAAATGGACGATAGTACAGTGCACTAGAGTCCCAAAGGAACATTGGCATCTCTACAAACTAGAAACTAAGTTTATCACAAAAAATAGCAAAGTGTCTACTTCTACCCCTACTATTAGGAACTCTTGGAATATGGGGAAAATGACAAAAAATAATGGAACTAAAGTAAAGTAAAGTATAAATGATAAAGATAAAGAAAAGAAAGTGCTTACAACCACCCAAGTAATGAAGCCTCCAGTAAGGAAATATATTCAATACCTACATATATAAGATTGGGAGAAACTGTTGGGGCTGTATAGAGGTTTACCTCAGTCAAACCCCTATTTTGGTGTTCCCACCTCTATGGATAGCCAAATAGATAGAGAGAGTGAGAAAAGTAAGCAAATATGAAGTGATAAAAGCAATCCCCTTTCAAGGAGGAGAACCTGTATCATGAGATGGAGATGCAATTGATAGGGGATGTGAGAAATATCAAGATGCTTGTAAGCACAAGATAAGGGAGATAGGGTTGCAAGAGCCAATGGAGATGCAAAGAGCATTATAAGAGCTTGAGAGTGCTACTATAGCAAGTTGTATGGAGCTATGCAAGCAAGATATCAAGACAAATGGAATAGGAAGAGGTGAGAGCCAAAGCTAGAAAAGTCTAGAGAGAGAAAATGAAGTGAAAATATAGCATTTAAACAGAGGATAGGAGGGAAAAAAATCTTCTCGAGCCATTACAAGGTGTCCCAAGCTATTACCACTGAAAAAAGGAGGTGACAAGTCACAAAAAATTCTTGAAAATGGTTGTTTGAGCATTGAAATGTTAGGGGACACTAGCGCCGTGTGTGGGAGTCCACATGACGTGCTAGTATCCAGACACGTCACACTAAAAAATAATGAGAATGAGAAATGTACAAGGTTTGACAAAAAGTTGGCACATGAAGGTAGCTGCTGAAAAGGGGTCTTGAGCATCTTGAGAGGGAAAAAGGCTAATGTAGGGGCTAAAATGAGCCTACACAAATTTTAGGGGAGTGGACACTAAAGTAGATGCATGAATGTATGTGAAATTGCAGGGGGTGCAATTTTACAACATTATTGCACTATGGGAAAAAAGACAACCATTTTTTTTTTAATATTAACATATAGACCACTAATAATTTCTAACCATGCATGAACATAGTATGTAAACTACGCACATCAAACTAGTTTATTATGCAACATCATTACATACACATCACTCAAGAGCAAGGTGTGGGAAGTGAGAGGGATTGGGTGCATTGTGTCCATCTCACACACTCCATGTGGGGAGGTTAACCCTAGTACTCTAATTATTTCATTTATAATTATTATTTAATTTTTTTATTTGAATATTATCAATAATATTTTTATGTATTAATTCATCTAATCCATAATCATGAATTCATTATCCTTTAACAATAACTTAGTAATGATAAAAGGGTATTTAGTTAAACAATGGGGACACCATTCTCACTATTATTAAATAAATAAGTCAATGGTAAGACTATTAGCAATAATTCAAAAATTAACCCAAGGGTGTTGTTGTTAAATAACCTCAATAATCATCCTTAACATTATTGTTATAGTGTATGTGGCAATTGGCCTTCTAATGAAAAATATGATGTTTCTTATTTGTTTCCAATTAACGTTTATTTAACCATCTTTAAAATTAAAATAAAATAGTTACTAGTAAGTCTTGATTAACATTATTATGAAGATTTTCAATGAACCCAACAATGGTAAGAATTATTATCTATCCAACTATATATGATCATAAGATCTTCTTAATGCTCATTCGCCAATAAAAACTTTAATGATAGTACTAATAATATGTTGACCGATGATCGTAGGGATTCCAATAATCTAGGTTAGTCATTCAATTATTAATGAGGAATCTATTTGTAGTGTAGGAAATTGCATACCCTTTACAATTTCACACTTTGTTTGGGTCTCTTAATTAATTGGACTTAATTAAGCTTATTATTTGCCAAATTATGCATTCCAAAGATTTAATATTCCCATTTTCTAAAAGGGAAACCAACATTTATTTAATGCAATTCATAATTTAATCACATTGGAGAATGAGTGTCTTGGATTTTTAGGCCAAGACTCATTCTCCCAAGGGTGAATGGGTCCCCTTTATGTCCTAGGACCAATTTTTAAATATGTTTTTAGAGGTCTTTTAATGATTCAAATTTCATATATAATTGTCAGAGTTTGGAATCTATTTTTTGGGAAATTAGATAAACACCTATAATACAGTCTTTTTATCAATTAAAGTTTAACATGCTTTTTGGTGAACTTTATGTTAGAAAATATTATTGTTAAGAGAATTCAAGAGCAGATTTACTAGTCATTTATTTTTGCATTCTAGATTGTATCATCATGTTCAAGCTTATGTGTGTTCATTTCATATTGTGAAGGCTACCATGCATTGTTGATCCTTAAAGAATCCAAGCATTTTAGAGTTTTCAATCTATACCATAGAAAAAAGGATCATTAACATTTTCATGGTTATTTAGGTCTTTCTCTTGTGATGTTTAACTTATCTTGCTTTGATTTAATGTTGCAATGTAAATCATGCATTCACATTGGGTCCTAAATATTCAAATTATGACCTCTTATGAAGGTGTTGTTAAGTGTTGTAACACATTTCTACACTTTTCTAGACTCTTCTCATTACAATTCACCTAAAAATCACCTTTTCATCGCTTGTCAAGTCCTATTCTAAAGTTTTGTAAAGTCTTGTAATAAGATTTCACATTTTTCTAGGCTTGTTATCACTATTTACACATTTCTTATGCTTTATATGACCCCTTTATGCACTCATAAAACTTAATTAAGTATATTTTTTAATGTAAACCTATAAAAAAACATTAAATGCAAGTTAATTCATGACACCCACTTACAAGCCTAAGGTGGGACCCATTTTCCATGGGTGGAAAATTAGTCCCTCTTTGCTCCAAATTCAAAATAATTCAAAATTCCTTTTAGGTTTTTATTCAAAAATACCTTATGTTGGCCAGTGATGAGGTATTATTGGGTAATTAGGGAATAATTGTGTATAAATAAGCATTTTTCTTCTCATTTTAACCCCCATTCATCAAGTTGACTCATTCACTAATTCATTCAAGCATTCAATTACATTCAGGCATCATTCAATCAAGCATTTTGGAGCAGCCATTGACATATCTTCAAAGTTCTTTAACAAGGTTTTTGTCTTTTGTATATAGATTTATCAAGAAAATAGGTGTTGAAAGATGGTCAACAAAGTGTTTCAAGTCAACTAAACCCTAATTCAAGCTTGGAGACAACCTACAGTTAGTTTTCTATAGACTTGACTCTGGGTATGTACAACATCATGATGGGGCCAAACAGTGGCTATATGATGGGTATGTGTAGGGTATGTGGTTGATGACTTTTTTTCAACCCAAAATTGATGAAATGGGAAGGGTTTCTAAAGGAGAGTCTCAACTTTCCACCAATATAAATTATTCTTTATTTTGAATTTAATAAATAATTATTTGTTATTTTCTCTTTAAATTATGACTAATGTCTAGATTTATAGGTTGATTAAAAAACATCTATAGCTTTCAAACGGTATCACATTTTTTAATCCAAAACATGTGTCATATTGATGCTTGCATACTATAGGATAAAAAAAATGACTTCATGAAATTTTGACCAAGTTAAGGTGGTCAGACATACAAGTTTTTTATATTTTTAAAAGTTGTAATAAAAAATTCATAATTAATTATTTACTTGGAAAAAAATTATTAAAAAATATTCATCATATTGGGAGATGAGTTCTCTACTTATATCTAAAATATTATAAAAGATTATTATCATTTTATTGTGGTTAGGGTGGTCAGACAAACACCTACTTGTTTTTCTTCTCTAAAATTTAAGTGCCACTGCATTGAAATTTCAAATTTTCACCAAATATATCTATATTTTAAAATAAACCTAGTTGTTTAGAAACTAAATTCAATTTGCTATTGTAAGAGAGGGGGACCACCATGTGCAAGACCCCATGTCATGGAGGGTCAAGACGCGAGAGGCTTCCCTAACTTACCTCAGCTAGGTGCAATGTTTAGGATATGTAAGGCGAGGGTAGCGAGGACCATAGGGCCTCTCGGCTATGCAACAAGCCCGAAATGCATAAAGAGGCTAGGCAAGTTGGTTTCTAGGTTTAACACTTCATCTCAAAAAGCTCTCTGTCCAAGGATAGAAGTGTAGACTTTGGACGATAGCATGATGCACTGGTGTCTTAAAAGTGTGATGTCGTCCATACAACCAGACAACAATAAAAATGAGGTTAAGTCACTAAAAAATAGTTAACAGCCTAGCAAGCTAACTAAGGGGCCAAAATGATAGAACTAAGTAAATTATGTAATCTCTAATATGATAAATTAAATAAGAGTGATGAAGATGAGGAGAATCTCACCAATTAACTCGTTTTCCAGTTGATCCTCTAGGAGCTTGCACACCTACACACAACAAGGGAAAATGTTGGGTGGTTGTATAGGGGCCTACGTCAGTCAGACCCCTATTTAGGTGTTTCCACCACCACAGACAACCAAAAGAATGAGATAAAAAAGTAATGTAATGAAAGCACAAACACTACGATGTAGTACTATGCGACTCAACAAATGATAGAGGAGAGGAGAGGGAAGCTTACCACCTCCACCAAGAGCACTCAAGGCTACTTGGGGGAGAAAATGAGTGGAACTCAAGCATCTGTTTGTGAATGGTGTGGTCCCAAACGTGCTCTACCGAGTTGATGGAGTGTGATGTTGTTGCAATGGAATGCTTGGAATGCTTGGGAGTGAGTGAAAGTCAGCTTGTGAGAGTGAGAGTATGGAAGCTTATTTTGTTCAAGATTTGGAATGCAAATTGGAAGAGTGAATATCAAGGAATGAAGAAGAAAATGACCATATTCAGGTCATTCGACTGAAGGAGGTGTTACAACTCCATTGCCAATGGGAAGAGTAACACCTCTACTGGCTCATCCGTAGGAATTTTCTAGGGACATAAGCATGTCACATAGACATCTGCACGTCGTGCGAGCATCCTCAATAGAAATGTCTCCACCGACACACAAAATAAGCTCCACATGGACTGCTTAAGTATATTTAAGATCTGAATTTTGTTTTCTAAAGTGTATAAAGAAAAAAGGGGAATCACACCTAGGGTGCAAATTCACTCTTATACATCTATAGATTCTATTCTTACATGATGATTCTATACATACCCCTATGTCAACCCGATAAGATGAGAAATGCAGATCTGGACCTACAAAATTGACACTCGAATTTGTAGATTTTTGTAGGAGGATTGATTCTCCATTAGTGGTGAATGAGTCCCACCTGAAGGATGAAAAGGCTGATTTTGTCAAAATCTAGTTCCTGATAGTCAGAAAGCAATTTCAGGTGTTTTTACCAGTAGGAGGACTGATTCACCATCAATGGTGAATGAGTCCCACTAGTGATTTACAGTGTTTTCTACCAATTTTCAGTGCCTTTCAGATTTAACATCCAATTCCCTGGTGCATTATGTTTAGCCTCTTTTGATTTTGTTTGTATTTGTTCATGTTTTAGTTCATTTTTGCATACCTCACTATGTTTTCAAACATTGCATATTTCATTAGTTTTGCATTCATAATCAATCAATTTCATAACTTAGTTGCATTTAGATCATTCCATTTAGTCATAATTCCATCTTCCATTCCCTTAATTGAGTGAACCACCTCAATTTTAGGGTTCTATCTCTCTCCTCTTAGGTGAAAGATCCTAAGAGTGCAAGAGAATTCCATAGAACACTTAAAAATTGATGGTTCATTTTGGTGAACTTGGATATTGAACACATTATCTTTCTAATTTCAATTGCATCTTGCATCCTAGGTTTCCTTTGTTTTTGCATCCTATGGTTTCTCAAATTGCATTAGTGAAAGACTTATATAGACTTCATTTTTGCATATCAAATCATTAAAAAATTGAAAATATGCATTTGTGTCTTCATTTTGCATCTAAAAAGCACTGAAATCATTTTAAATTTTTTGAAAAACACAAAAAAATCCATAGTTGGACTCATTCGCCACCTTGGGTGAATCAGTCCAGTTGCATTTTCTGCATTGAAATTTCTGATATTTTTACAATATTTCTTGCATTTTTGTTTCCTGTTACTATGTTCTTGTTTCAGTTTACATATTTTTTGTCATTAGCAATTTATTATTCCTAGTTTTCATTTTCATTCACCCCATATTTTGTCGTACTTATATGAGTGTTTGGTGCCCTATTGATAATACTTTAGTGAGATAAAGTTCTAGACTCATGGATTCCCTCGGTAGCACTTTCATTGTGGACCTTGGGATCTTAAGAGCTCCTACTCCTAGTATGGAAAATGGTGCATTAGGCATGGATACTACCACTAATACACCTTTACCTTCATATTCAATGCATTTTGACACACAAAATAATTCCATTCCGCAAGATAAATTCATTAGTATTCATGAGGATTTTTCATATTTACAACAAGATTTAAGTCTTGAAAAGGTTTCTACCACTACTATACCTGCCAAAGAAAACCTCCATCACTTGATTGAAAGTGATGATGGCTTACAAGTTATGAAAAGAATAGTTGAGATATACAACAAACATGTTCCTTCCACATCCCAATCAGCAAACATTTTTGTGAGCCAAGGAGGATCTCACATTCCTCCTTCAACCATAGCATCCATACCTAGCTATATCATTCCTCAAGTTACAACAACCATACAACAAGTTAGTCATGTGACTCCTTTCATTATTCCCACTCACATTCCTAGTTATTTTGTGGCATTGAATGTTCCATCTTCTACCTTCACCCCTATTAGTATCCCCTTCACTTCTCCTAACATTGCATACACTTCATCACCATTCTCTCTTCCACCTCATACCACTTACACTGACCCCATCATTACACAAATCTTTAACACCATTTCATCCATGCAACAACAAATGTCCACCATTAGCCAAAGTCAAAATGCTCCACCCACATACCATGTATGTAGTAGCCCATTATCTTTAGAGATCTTATGAACATAGATTCCAAAGGGAATTGATATGCCTAGGTTTGAGAAGTATGAAGGTAAAGGAGACCCTACTAATCATGTTAATTCCTATACAATATTGTGCAGTGATTTTGTCCTTCACGATAAACTATTAGCCAAACCTTTTCCTAGGACCTTAAAGGACACTGCATTGGAGTGGTTTTCAAACATACCCAATCATTCAATCCGATTATTTAATGAACTTTTGGAGGCCTTTATAAGTCATTTCCAAGTCTATATGACTCCCAAAAATACAAAGGATAATTTAATGAGATGTAAACAAAACACAAATGAAAAAATAACTGATTTCATTTCATGTTATCAATCATTGTATGCTCAAATTGATGTCAATATTCTTGATTCACATCTTCAAAAGATGTTTATCAAAAACTTTCACACTCACCTTTAGGATAAGTTGACTATGATGAAATTTCCTTCATTCATGCATTTATGTATGACCTTTTGTGACTACCACAACTCAGTTACTAGTCGTAATTCAAATTCCACTTCTAATCAAACTGAGAAGTCTGAAGAAAGCAATGAAAACAACACACAAAACTTTAAAAACCCAAACAAAGGCTTCTTACAGTTCAATCTGCCTCGTCTACAGCCAACACAACCTATTCAGAGTCAAGTGGTAGTTGTTAAAGTAGTGCTGCCCTTTACCTATGTGGACCCGAAGAGACAATTTACCCCCTTACCTGATACTCTCCATAACATAATGAATCAACTACTCTAGCAACAAATGATCACTTTGCCTATGGTTAAACCACTTGATACCACCAAGCCTTTACCACCCACCTTTAAACCAAATTCTTATTGTTATTTTTATTTCCAAAATGGACATGGCACTAAACAATGTAAGCATCTCAAACACTTAGTTAAAAACCTCATTGATTTTGGTCATTTGTCCATTGCAGGTGTCAATGATCAACGAAATAAGTCCATTGCACCCCCTAATTAGATTTTACAAATCATTACCAACCTTATGCCTAAACACAATGTTTCATTTGTTAAGGCTAGTGAACCTTCAAACACTCATGTGATGAACATTGATACAAATAATGAACAACATGATATTACTCCAAATTTTACCCAAGTTAATCCTATCGATGAACTTGTGGGTATGATAAGCATTGTCCCTCATAAGGGCCCAACTAACAAATCTATTGATATTACTTTTTCTTCTCATGATATACTTAAAAATATTCCTGATGGTCCTCTTTACATAGCTGGCCACATCTATGATAAGCCCACCAATGGGATATTAATAGATCCCGCCTGTGGTGAGAATGTGATCATGGAAGAATTTTTAGTATTACATGACCTGTATCAAAATGATTATAATAAACCAACTGCATGGATTAAAACATATACTTTTTTTGCATTCCCTACGATCGGATCGATCGTACTCCCATTACAGATTGGACCCAAAACTTTGGATGTAACATATTCTATTATTCCACAATTGGATTAGTTTCGTTTGCGGCTAGGTCATCCTTGGATTCAATCAATGAAAGTTGTTCCTTTAGTTCACAAATGTTTGAAGTTTCCACATGGAAATGAGATATTTACCATACACCATAGTGGATTTAATCCATTGTCCTCTAAAGATAATTTTTCCTTAGAAGCCTTTTGACCTGAACCTATGGAACCCATCACCCCTCAAAAAGATTTATTTTTCATTACCTATCAAAACTTCAAATCTAAATGAATAGCTGAATTGTATCTTCATCACATGTCCCCATCCACTTCCGCTACAAGTCTATCCTTGATGAGATTGTTCTTTAGCTTAAGTCTAAAACTGAACATACAATACAACCTCACGAACAACAAACCATAGACACTTCCCCTTCATCATTTAAATTCCCAAGAGATAATGAAACCAATCGTGTCATGCCTTCTTGCATTAAAAAAGTTTATAAAGTCAAAGAGAAAGTGATTGGACCATCTTCTTTGGTTTCTCCCCTTCTTCCCCCTACAGAAGAAAAGGAACCTATGGTGGATCAACCTACTCTTACAACTCAAAAAATTAAAAATAAAATTAAAATAAATTGTGGTGCTAGGAAGCATAGGCATCACCATCATGTCCTTGCTCATAAAATGCAAACCAAAAACAACAAAAAAATCAACCTTCGCCTTTGACAGAAGAAATACCTGATCACCCTCCTCCTCTTGACCCACCACAAGATAGTATGATACAACAATCCCAAAAGAATGATTTGATACAATAGCCACAAGTCCTGATAAACCCTTCCTTGGAAATTTCTCCCTATCCTCCTGTCGTGATTAATTTAGATGATGATGACAATGAGGAAATCACTAAAATAGATGGAGAAGTGCATAACAATCTAAACTCTTTATTTTCATCTACCATGAGCTTAAATGATAAATCTGCTACACCAAGTGAAGAACCTGGCACTTCCCCTATTTTTGCACTTGCAGTTCTCCCTTTGGAGATTCAACCACCCTCACAATATATTGAACACAATTGGGAGACAAATGACTTGTTAAATGGTTGACTTGCATTCACCTTGCTAGCCTTTTTTTTCATTTTCATTTTTCTTTTTCTTTTCTTTGGTTTGATTGTGCGTGTGTACCATGTTCCCTCGTAATGTGAATTTGATGTTCTTGTCTCTTTGTACACTTCTTCTATTTGTACCTCTATTCTTCTATATTTCGTACATTTTGCATTTTCTTTTTCTCTTTTGTTTTGTATTTTACTTTTGGGGATGATGCAAAGCATTGAGAGGCCCAATTTTTCTTCCATGTTGACCCAAAAGGTCCCTTTTCCTTTTCCATTTTTATCTTTTCTTGTGTTTTTCCTTTTCGGGATGATGTGAGGCATTGAGACTGAAATGTCTCCTTCATGCTGACCCAAAATCTTTTTCTTTTCTTTGGATTTCATTTTCTTTTCACTTGTGTTTTCCTTTTGGGGATGATGCAAAGCATTGTGATCACAATGTCTCTTCCATGTTGACCCAAAACATACTTTATTTTTCTTTATTTTTTGCTCTCTTTGTGTCATTCTTGTAGTTCTATGCGCTTCTGGGAATGATGATAGTTCTTAGATCTTTCATAAAAAACATTGCAGCATTGCTGACCCCAAATCCATAGATCCCTTATGTGTTTGGTGTGTTCCTTTCTAGGTAAAAAACCTCCTTTATTTTGTTCTATTTTTTGTTGACATGAAGCAACCTTACTTGGAAACATATGACTTGGCATAAGAGCTTTCCAAGTTGGCTCTCATCTCTTCTTTTCTTCTTGCATTTTGTTTCCTTCGCTACTTTAAAGTAATTTCTCATAGAACGGTGTGTAGCAATTCCTTTGAATTGGGGGCATACATTAACATCATTTCATTTGTATTATTGGTTCCTAGTACAACTTTTTTACTACATACGATGCGTTTTTCACTTTGTGGATGAAATTTGGTGTGATTTCCTTCATAAGTGTTATCTATCTTAGCATATTACACTCCTCTTAGTGGCCTTATGTGACACATTACATCCCCTAAGTTGTGAATATTCTATTATTTGATTAGTCCTCTCTTGGAGACATTAGATACAATGTTCCCTAAGTGACAGAACTTGCATGAACTTAACAAGACTCATTTCAACATCTTTTTCATTTTTACATTTTACATTTTACATCTTTGCCACCTTGCATAACGCAACTTGCATGCCTTTGGTACCTTTGCATTTGTTCATGAGTTCTAAGCATACAGATCTTTGCTTGCCTCATGAAGGACGAACTGACATTTTCCCTTTGTAGCACCTTATGAAAGTTTTTAGGAGGTATAACTTTAGTATGGTTGAGTGGGAAGCCCATTTTGTGGCACAACTTTCCCCATATCCACCTATGTGTTTGTGAGTGCATACAACCTAGCATATATTTCTCACTTTTTGGGGCTTCTCACCCAATGGAATGCCATGAGTTTTGTCACCCCAAAGTGAGTATGCATTCTCTTTTTTAGACAAACATCCTAGATCTGATTCACAACTAGTTGAACAAATGATCAAAGTTTGATCCGACTTTTTCTTTTTTCCTCTTTGTTCTCTCTTTCTTTCACATGTGTTCCTTTGTTCTTATGTTTAGTTTGATATGGGATCTTCATCTTGGGGGCTTGATTATCCCTCTTGATCATTTTCATTCCATCTTGCTAACATAAGTGCATTTGGATCCTTCTTAATATGCATGGCTACTTTAGTGTGAGTTTGAAGCAAGTTCATCCTCTCAGTAAAGTGGGGGCCAAATGTACCATAGAAAAAAGGATCATTGATATTTTCATGGTTATTTAGGTCTTTCTTTTGTGATGTTTGATTTATCTTGCTTTCATTTAATGTTGTAATGTAACTCATGCATTCACATTAGGTCCTAAATATTCAAATTATGACAACTTGTGAAGATGTTGTGAATTGTTGTAACACATTTCTACACCTTTCTAGAATCTTCTGGTTACAATTCTTCTAAAAATTACATTTTCATCACTTTTCAAGTCTAATTTTAAAGTGTTGTAAAGTCTTGTAACAAGATTTCATGCTTTGCTAGGCTTGTTATCACTATTTAAACCTTTCATATGCTTTATATGACCCCTTTATGCACTCATAAGACTTAATTAAGTGTATTTTTTAATGTAAACCTGACAAACAACATTAAATGAAAGTTAATTCCCAACACCCACTTACAAGCCTAAGCTAGGACCCATTCACCATGGGTGGCGAATGAGTCCCTCTTGGCTCCAAAATCAAAATAATTCAAAATTCCTTTCGAATTTTTATTCAAAAAGACCTTATGTCTTCCTGTGATGAGGTATTATTAGGTAATTAGGGCATAAGTGTGTATAAATAAGTTTTTTTATTCTCATTTTAACCCCCATTCATCATGTTCACTCATACACTAATTCATTAAAGCATTCAAATAAATTCAACCATCATTCAATCAAGCAAACATCAAGCATCTTGGAGTAGCCATTGACATATCTTTAGACTTATTTAACAAGGCTTTTGAATTTTGTATGTAGATTTATCAAGAAAATAGGTGTTGAAAGGTGGTAAACAAGTCAACAAAGTGCTTCAAGTCAACTAAACCCTAATTCAAGCTTGGAGACAACCTATAGTCAATTTTTCATAGATTTGACTCTGTCAATCTGACAAGAGGACAAATGCAGATCTAGACCTACATAATTGAGTCTTGAATTTGCAGATTTTTGGAGGAGGAATGATTCACCATCAATGGAGAATGAGTCCCACCAGAAGGCTGAAAATTTTGTTTTTGTCAGAATCCAGATCCCGACAGTCAGAAAGTAGTTTGAGGTGTTTTTATGAGTAGGAGGATTGATTTTCCATTAGTGGCGAATGAGACCCACTAGTGATTTACAGTGATTTCTACTAGTTTTCAAAGCATTCTAGATTTAACATCCAATTCCCAGGTGCACTTTGTTCAACCTCTTTCAATTATGTTTGTATTTGTTCATGTTTTAGTTCATTTTTGCATACCTCACTGTGTTTTCAAACATTTCATATTTCACTAGCTTTGCATTCATAATCAATCAATTTCACATCTTAGTTGCATTTAGATCATTCCATTTAGTCATAATTCCATCTTTCATTCCTTTATTTTATTGAACCACCTCAATTTTAGGGTTTTATCTCTCTCCTTTTAGGTGAAATATCCTAAGAGTGCAAGAGAATTTCATAGAACACTTCAAAATTGATGGTTCATAGTCAAGGAAAGCAAGATCAAATTCCTTGGAGTGATTTCTTTGAATTCATTCCTCTAAGGAAAGCCATTAAAGGTTTGGTGAGCTATATAAATCAAGCGTTCATTCATTATTTCCTTCCATTTATCAATTCTCATTATCTTTCTATCAATGTTTAATTACTAAACTTAAGGTTTGGCCAAGGCAAACCCCCATTCAAATAAAATTAAATTTCTTCTCTTTTTGTATGTTCAAATTACAAGTTAAATAAGGATTGAAGAGAACTCAAAGGAGCAATTTTGCATTATTTCACAACTCATCATTATTGTCATGCCACAAAAACTTAATTGCATAGTTGATTTCTAAATTTTTGACAGTGGGGCTTGAGTCAAACTGAATCCTAGATATTGCATCAAAGGACTATAAAAACCTATTCAAAACACCCTAACAAGGATCCATTCACCCTAGGGTGAATCTATCCTTTAGTAGAGATCAAAATATTTTTTTGGTCTGAAGTACATGTGTCCAAACCCTTCTCAGATCTTGCTGCAAACTATCATTTTTATTTTTCTATCTTCAAGAATTTGAATTTTATCATCTAGGTCATATTGTTTCATTAGTGTAAGTGCATCAAATCATTTAAATTTAATTATATATCTTCCTAATGTCCTAAGGAACTAAGATCTAGGTATGGTTGACTCAACATTGAGGTTGAAAGTCAATATTTACTTGGGATCTCTTTCCTAATGAAATGCCTTAGGGAGAGGACTAAATAGAAAGGATACACCTTATTCATTAAGGATCGCCCCTTTTGTTACATTTCATTTTGGTGAACCCCACTTTGTTGAGGTGTATTATTCACCACATTTCATTTTGGTGAACCTGAAATTATACATCATACCTTTTCTAATTTTTAGATATTTGAAACCCTATATATTTTTTTTTCATCATCTTGTTTTTCATTTTCTTTAGGGTTACATATTGCATGTTTTCATCAACTAAACTCATAAAAATCTAAAATAATTGCATAAATTATTCATAATAGCTTGCATTAGAGCATGTTTAAGTTATTTAGATCAACATTTCATTAAAAATTGCATTCAAACACTTTATTATTTTTTTAATACATTTCAATTTAAATTATATTTGCATTTCATCATATTTCTAGAAAAACTATCACTGAATAATTTGTTTGTTGTTAGGAACAGTGAGCTTAAAAATCAAGTTAAATACTCAGGTTTAAATTTTTCAAACCCTTGTCCTAGGAGTCATTCACCCTAGGGTGAACTTATTCTGGTCAGGTGATTTATTAAATTTCTACACACTATTTTGTCTTTGTATTATTAGTCTCTTCCAGCTTACAGATCTTTGTTTCAGTTTCAAAAATTGTATACTCAGTAGTTATTTACATCTAGTTCAATTGGTAAAAGATAGTGCATTGTTTAAAATCAAAATTGGCATTCAAACGTAATAATTTTTAATTTTTTGCATCTATAATAAGTCAATTGTAATATCTCATATCTAAAAATATCATTGTGTTTCATATTTTTATATATTTATTGTCCTTAATTAGTTCTTTTTTTCCATTTTGGGCACACTTTTGGTTTGGTGAAACATGTATGAGTATTGCAACCTAGTGTCCTACTGCCAATAATTCAATGACATGTAGTTCGATTCTATTGGGTTTTCCAACTATTTCACTCATAGTATTGACACTATTCAATCCATGTTGGACTCTATCCCTAATATCACATGTCCTATGACCACTACTTCTATTGATGTTGAAAACATTGTTGCTCATTTCCCTCAAGAGAACTAGGAAAAAATGGATAAAGCCTTAGAGAAACTTCAAGAATATGGGAGTGAAGAATATATTGTTGGTACTATCATTCATATCATAGATAAAATGAGGATAATTATTGATAACAAACTTGTAATAGATATTTTGCATAGCCTATCCCATTTTATTGATAATGATATTCCTACAATGGCTAGTTGTGCTCAAACTTCGGGATACACTCAAATTCAAGGAGGAAATAAAATTCCCCCTGCTATAATCATAGCTTCAATTCATACATATACTAATCTAACTAATAGTACAACTATACAACAAACTAGCAATATCACTCCAACTTTGGGTATGTCCCTAGGAATCCTTTTAGCTTTGTGAATTGAAACATCATATCTCCTAATCCTCCACCTATCATAAACTTTCAATTTAGTTATCCACCCAACACATATACACCTCCACCATATTCCCCTCCATCCAAAAACACAACCAATGATTATGTCATCAAACGAACTCTTGTAAAATGTCACATCCCGTCAAAAATAAATAACAACATTGAACCAAAACCAAATTGGACAACCTTCACAATATGTCAAACCAAACCAATTATCATTGGAGATATTGAAAACACGAATGCCACAAGGCATATAGATACCTAAATTTAAGAAATATGACCATCAAGGAGATCCTAGAAACCATGTTTTAGCATATACAACCTTATATAGTGACTTCATTTTTAAAGATAAGATCATGGCTAAGAATTTTCCTAGGTCATTAAAAGATATAGGCTTGGAATGGTTTACAGTTCCTTATCAAATAACCCAATCCACTCATTTAATGAGATTTTTGATTCTTTTGTCAACCATTTCCAAGTGCATATTGGTCCTGAGATGGCCCTACCTAATTTTATGCAATGTAAACAAAATTAAAATGAAAAGATCATTGATTTTATAGAACATTAACAACTTCTTTACTCAAAAATCAACATTAAACTTATTGATATTTATCTTCAAAGAATGTTCATTGAAAACTTACAAAAAAATATCCAATATAATCTTGGTATGATGAAATTTTCCTCCTTTGCACACTTATGTATGGCTCTCCATGATTATCAAAACTCACTTAATCAACACTTAGGAAAAATTGCTTCAACTCGTCCAAAAATTTTGAAACCATGCCTCAAATATTTTCAACCATTCATGAAATAAAAAAAAGGATTTATATAGATAAATCCACCTCAACCAACATACCATATTGAACCTCAAGTGGATGCCATGAAAATAACAAATCCAACATCCATACAAATATTAGGATAAGAATAGACAATTCACATTGCTAGCTGATACCCTCCATTCGATCATGTCGTAACTCTTGAGGAAGAACTTGTTCACCTTACCTCTTGTTAGACCTCTTGATACAACCAAGCCTTTACCTCCGAACCATAATCCCAATGCCTTTTATCAATATCAGTGATAAGTTGGACATGATACAAAATGATGTAGGTTTCCTAAGTGTATAGTCCAAGACCTCATTGAGTCCAGTCACATCCAGTTGGGTGGTGATAATGATTAGGTATTGCCACAATAATATGTTACACTTTCTAGGACATCTTGGATTTTTGTTGAAATCACATAATTTTAGAAAACATAATGATCTAATCCTTGAAAGGTTCTATTTAAATGATTTTAATTGAAGAGGGTTTGATCAAACACCCTTAGATCAAACCCCTTGGATAAAACCTCATTAGTTTTAAAACATACCTATAATGAAGTCTCCTCCACACCTATAAAGTTGATTAGAAACCACTTCTGATTTAGCTTTTTGGGGGATAAAATGAATTCATTTAAAATTTATGTTTTATAAAGCTTCCAAAAAAGTATAATTTTAAATATATTTAATTTCATTATTATATTTATTTTCATTTCTTGTGAATGTATTTTTTTTAATGAACATGAAGGTGTTTGTTTCCCACATATGAAAAAATATGAAAATAGAGGAAACAATTTCTAAAAAATACATTTCCTCTATATATTGATGTCCTTATGCCAACAAAAAAAAAATTGAATTCCAACACATGCAAAAAAGGTTATGTTCTTTATAGTTCACCTATGTCTAAATTTTAATTGGTTTGACTTCAAAACATAATAAAAAAATATGTATTCAATAAAATATTATGAAACCAAATGCATCCTCTAAATATTATAGTTAAAAATCTAAATTCGAAAAAATTAGAATTTTATCCTTCATAGAAAATAGTTATATGGTTTATAGTACACATCACTCTTGAAAATTTGTGTTTACCATTAAAAACTAGCCATTGAAGGAGATAGAAAAAGAAATGAAATTTGATTCCAAAAATTTAAAAAATATATATTTAGAATCTATAGAAAAAATTTCATAAATCACTAGTTTGCATTATCTTAAAATTCCTCACAGTTTAGTAGCTACAAGTGTTTGAAAGTGAAGATTTAGTTCAAAATGTGAATTTCAATGTTAACTTTTGCCTAAAAGTGTAACCCACTATTGTTATATCACCTGATCAAGTAAATAAATCCTTCACCCCACCTAACAAAAATTTCAAATCTTTACCAATCCCATGCCAAACCATTTCACCTCATATGTAAAAGCTAGCGATAAGAAGAATGATGTGATGAATATTGACAACATAAAAGATAAAAATTGTAACACCTCTCTACACCTAGGCTGGTAAGATAATATTTTGATGTTGATTTGATATTCTAACTGTTAAATGTTGTTATAATGAGATTAGACATTGATGATTAGTTATTATTCTGGATTACATGCTTCTATGTTATATATTGTTATCATTGCTTATGTACGGTTATGGGCAGGAAAGGGATGATGTCGTAACACTCATATTCGAGAGGTTTATGATATCATGACTCCCTTCTTGATGATTCATGTTGCTTTGGACTATATCTATATGCACATGTACTTTGATGTGTAATTAGAAGTCATGCAGGTACTGAGTATCAACTATGTCTAGATCCACAGGCCCGATCGTACTCATATTCCCTAATGGTGGTTGATGGAGGTAGTCACAGGCCAAATTTCTCCTACCCTAGCCCACTGTACCCTGTTAGGGTAGTGTTTTCCTTGTTGATGTCTTACCGTCCAGTTGCCTAACGGTAACATCCAAAGCACCTTTCTATTGTATGTTTTGGCACACCATTCTGTTGTATGTGGTTGACCAGTATGTCTCACTAAAGTATTTTATTATGGTTTTCATGAATCTTTTATGTGGCTATATATTTTGGTTGTCAATGTCTTGATGTGGTTTCTTTGACATCTTTTCATAATTTCTTATATGGCATGGCATTTTATTAATAGTTTATTTTTAATGTTGAGTGAGTTTAATTAATTGCATTGGGGAGCTTTAAAATGGCCAACCCCATTCTTTTAATTTTCAGCTTTTAACCCTTGAATTTATTTAGTACATCTGTCTATTATTTTTGCATGCCATTTTATTTTACCACGCCTTCTCTTCAGAGAAATCTTTCTACTTGAATCCTTGAATTTATCATGGTTTTGAATGTGATTTAATTTGGGAATGGAAGCTCATTTTTTCCCCATAGCAGATTTATTCTTTGATTCAATTTTGTGAATGCTTTGGGAAGGGAGAATGTTTGTTTTGGTTTCAATTTGTTGCTTGGTAGTTGATTATGGTAGATTTTTGTGCATTCAAACAAATCTAAAATGAGTTGCTGGAAAAGTAGAATTTCTGAGATCTTTCATTTCATTTTTTTTTCCTTTTTTCCCAACTTGTAAAAACTATATTTTCATTGTTTCTCTTAAACCACCCATTAAAAATGCAAAAAAAATATGGATATCATGTAGAAATTCCAAGATATCAACTGGGTCTTTGCAATATTTTAGTTATGGGCACTTTCATTTTTGCCCAAATTTGTGCCTACTTGTTAAAATGATGTTTTTTGATTCTACTCTTTAACTGTATGTTAAAAAAGTAAAATAAAATTGGATTCCATTTAGAATCTTCCATATTTCAAATGGGTCATTGTCTAATTTTTAGTTCGGACAACTTTGAATATTTTCATGTTTTCCTTGCCCTACTTGGCAAAAGATTTTTTTTTAGAACATGAGTTCATTTCTTGTCCTAAACTCAAAAATTGAAGGTGGATTCCAACTTGAAACTCACAAATATGACCTGGGTTAAGCTTAGAATTTTAATCCGTGAACTTTGAATTTTTATGCCTCTATTTCATGATTGAATTCAGTTGTTAAACGTGCCTTCTTACAATAATGTTTGTTTGGCTGTGTTAAATGGATTTTATGATAGATTCTTGTGGATTTTCTTTTCATTTCACATTTTCTATGGATTCCTCATTTGGTTAAATGAGAAGGCCTATCCCTCTATAGGGCGATGAGTTATCCGTCTGCAAGACGTTGATACAGGCATGTTTGAGTCTCCTCATTTGTATGAGAGGTATACTTGTTTTCCATGTGGTGCCATCCCTTCAAGCACACATGATGACATTCCTTCTGGTCTGCACTCTAGCACCTTGTACCTTAGTAGTTGTGAGTAGTACCCGACATGTTAATGTATGTGCATCTTCTTGTTGTGACATTGGCTTAATGCAATGTATTCCATGTTTGCTTCATGTCTGATGTGAGTGTTGGCCATATGTTACCCTTTCCCTATTTTTTGCTTGGGCCTTGTGACTACCTCCAAGCATGATGGGGTGGCCTCTTTGAGTCCACATGGTAGGGAGGCGTTGCCACTACCATTGGGGATCAGTGAAGAGGTTTTTGGAGCATTAGTTGGAGGTGTTCTCTCTTGTATGTGCCTTATCAGATGACATTCCTTATTCATGGCTATTCCTTTTTATGTATGTATATTGTACTTGCTTGAGAGTTAAAATGTAATCATATAGATTAATGAGAAAAAATGTGATGTTTATATTTGGATTATGAGTTCCGATGTTGGTATCAGACTTGTATTATGATGATCATTATGGGTTTTTCTTTAATATTTTCTATGAAAAAACTAGAGTTTTGGTTGTATATTTCCTTCATGTTTTAGTCTGCAAAAGTTATGGAGCAACACCACCTTTTGTTAATGTTTTGTGTTGCGGTTGCAAAATTTTTGGAGCAACGCCGCCTTTTGTTAATGTTTTGTGTTGTGGCTGCAAAAGTTTCAGAGCATCGCCGCTTTCTACTTGTTGCTTTGTGTTGTTGTTGCCAAAGTTTCAGAGCAAAAGGTTCCAAAGTAGCAGAGGTTCCGAAGTAGGAAGTTTAGGAGCAGGAAGTTCTGGAGCAGACATTCCAGAGCAGCAGAAATTTCTAAAGCAAAGGTTCTGGAGAAGGAAGTTTTGGAGCAGAAGTTTTTGAGCAGCAGAAAGTCCCAGAGCAGAGGTTTCGTAGTAGGAAGTTCTATAGCTGGAACTTCCGTAGCTAGGAGTTCCATAGCTGGAAGTTCCATAGCTAGAAGTCCCGTAGTTGGAAGTTCCGTAGCTGGAAGTTTCGTAGCTGAAAGTTATGTAACTGGAAGTTCCGTAGTTGGAACTTCCGTAGCTGGAAGTTCTGGAGTAGGAAGTTTAGGAGCAAGTTTATGGAGCCATTATGTTTTCTCTTGTTTGGATTTTCTCTTGAGGGTGGATTAGTCCTCTCCTTTGGGTTATGTTCGGCCATGCTTGGCCATGTTTGTGGTCATTATATCACTTTGGTAGCTACTTTATCTATAAGTTATTCTGTATGTTTTCAAAAAGAATTTACCTTGTCCTCTTTTGGCTCTTACCCTTCGGGGTTGCATAGCGGGATGTTACATCTAGTATCAAAGCCCATGTTCACACACTGGGAGCTCTGGCATACTTGATCCTTCTATGTTATGCTATGTTTTGCGTGTGTGGCATGGGCTTGTTATATTGTTTTCATTGTTATGATTGATTAGTTTTTATGCCTTAGTTTGGTGTTTAGATCATCCTTGTGATGATCTATTTTGATGTGTTCCTTGTTTTCCTTAGGATGCCCCTAAGGGCAGAGCTAGAGGAAAAGTTAGAGGTAGAGCCCATGTTGCAGCACTAGGATCCCTACTTATGGTTGTCACCTGTTTGGTATGTTGTGTGTGGTGGACGACAACAAGTTTTATTGTTGTTTTTTCCCCTTGCATGTCTTGTTGATGAATGATTTTGTGAGGGTTATTTAGACCCTCGAGCCTACCACGGAGTGTATTTAAATTGGTCTCCTTCTTAATGCATGGCTTTTTTTTTTGTGTAAAGAGTTGTAACCCTTGAGTGGTCCCTAAGTGTGGTTGTAGCCCATGTGGTTGTAGTGTGATTGATGTGTGTGTTTTGAGTGCTTTTTGTGGCAAGATAGTCATAGGACCTCTTGCTTTGAGTGCTTTGGTATGGCATTTTAGAGGGTTGAGTCTCCCAACCCTGGCTTGTGTTTCGGAGGAATGATGCCTCGTAGTCCTTGCCTTACCCTACAGGATTGGAGTGATTCCCTTGGTTGAGAGTTTCCTGAGGTTGAGGTTGATTACCTTCCCTTTATCCTATGTTACAGGTGGGTATGTTGGACCTTAGCTTGTGGGTGGGTTGCAGGTGACATGTGTTACCTAAAATTACCCTTCCTTGGTTTCTTTGTTCATGTTGCAAGAAGGTCTGTTTGACCTTGAGGGTGCCAAGAAGTTCCATTTGTGTATATTCTCTTCCTGATTTTTCTTTTGTGTTCATTACCATGTAAGTTTTTGGTGCATGTCTTCTTGTGCTTTACCTCATTGTGCAAGTGATTGCTTGATTGACCCTGTGTGGTTTTGAAGTTGCTTTTGTATGTTATATTTTATTGAGATTGTAAATATGGTAACATAAGATGCATTATCGATTTGTTAGTTTATATAGATTACTGCATGCTCTCGCATGATTGATGAATTTGTGTGGAAGTGCTTTTATGGTGATGATCCCATGTTTGCATTAGTGCCTATTTCAGAATTGTAAATATTTGTCTCCCTCTCTCTCTTCTCATTGGTTTAATGAAGATGCCTATCTTTGAATGTGTGGTGTATTGAAATCCATTGTATGATTGTCTCTTATGAGAAAATTTTATGCATTCATGAAGATTTGTTTCATTAGATCTAACCTTGGGTAAAGGACCTAAGTCCCCAAGTTGCATTCATAATCATGGAACATGTATAATATGAATAGAAAATGGTTCTGAATTAAGTAAAAGTTTTGAGAAAAAGGGATTCGTGAAACCATTTGCATGTTAATGATAATTACATGATAGGTGCATCTTGTTGGTGAGGCCTATAGCCCCCAACTTTATTATTAAGTTCTAAGAAATCACGTAGATGTTAAATTATTATACCTGGATTCAAAATGCAAAAGATTAAATGAATGTTGAAGTGATAATGTCGCATACCTTTTCTTGAGTCAACATTGTAATGATATTGCATTATGTGTGGGAAATAAATGTGGTTAACATATGTGTGTAGTAAGGTGTTTTACCGCGTAATAAAAGTGAATGTGAATGTGAGAGTTATCATGGCATTGTTGATTTACTCCATGTAGCACTATGATGTATTGTATGGATGTTGGGAGTACCTATTCTTGGAAAGTTGTATTGACTTTGTATAATTAGAAGTGGATAATGGTTTATTTTGGTATGAGGAAATTGGAAAATGGTACTCCCTGTCATGTGAACATCCTGTGTTAGTGTACATGTTGAGTGTTGTGAATACTCCATACTTGATTTGTGTGCCCATGGGATGGTGAGACACTGTACCCATCCATGTAGGGTATGTTGCATTTGGGGTGTGGGATTAACCATACCATTATGTGTGCTTGTATGCCTGTTACCTGATTGAGGGCCAACCCTCGTGTGGTTGAAATTTACATATATATTAAAAGTAACCAAAAGTTAGTTTCATAGAATATTTTCTTTTGGTTCTCTAGTCCCTCAGTCCGTGATGGGCTAGTAGAAGCCACAAAGTTCCTTGGGTAGAATGTACAGCATACATATGTTGTGGTAGAAAGTGTTCTCAGCTCAACCGATCCTGAGGAAAATGAAATTGGAAAATGGTACTCCCTGTCATGTGAACATCCTATGTTAGTGCACATGTTGACTATTGTGAATACCTTGTACTTGATTTGTGTGCCCATGGGATGGTGAGACAGTGTACCCATCCATGGAGGGTATGTTGCATTTGGGGTGTGGGATTAACCATACCATTATGTGTGCTTGTATGTCTGTTACCTGATTAACAACCAACCCTCGTGTGGTTGAAATTTACATATATATTAAAAGTAACCAAAATTCAGTTTCATAGAATCTTTTCTTTTGGTTCTCTAGTCCCTCAGTACGTGATGGGGTAGTAGCAGCCACAAAGTTCCTTGGGCAGAATGTGCAACGTATGCATGTTGCAGCGCAAAGTGTTCTTAGCTCAACCGATCCTGAGGAAAGTACTCACTACTTCCCATTTATGATGGATCAGGGTACTTGATCCATATGTGCTAGCCTAATCCCCACCGTATTGTGTTCAGTAGCATTGATTTGTTAGTATTACCTGACCATCCATAGGGACGTTGAGTGGGCATTAGCGAATCAACCTCATCCACATGAGAGGTGAGGCTCGAGTAGCCCCATATTAATATACTCGTATATGCACTATTTATTCCATATTTGCATGTGTTATACCATGATGCCATAAATATGATGCCACAACACACTAATGTTCCGACATAGTGTTCGTGATGATGCCACATGCTTAGATGCATGCAGGTGCACTATGAGATTGTGTTATGGTAGCCTACTTGTATGAAGAGCGTGATGGGGCCTCATACACTTGTAGAAGGACACTCATGTTTGCTCTTGATAGTGTTTGGGTTGGTTGGCATATGGGTATGTCCTAGCCATGTATACCTCTGGCTATGATGAGTACCTCCATGTGCCCTTTCCACAAGGTATCACTATGCGGGGTGTGGTTTGCACGTGCCTACTTCCACAGAGCCACAGACACACTACCATGCAGCATATGACTAGTATGTGCCTTCTTCGGCTAGCATATGACCATGCCACGCTGAGACATGATGTGGGATGTAGCCAAGGTGCACATTCCATGTGGATAGCCAAGCAGTGCATGGCCCACTTGGCGAGTCCATGCCGCGTGATGATGCGATGTGAGGTGTAGGTGAGGAGTACACTTCATGCCATGTGGTTGGTGTGTTCACTGCGCTACACATAAGGGGCTATTATGATAGTTAGACATTGTTCCCTTCTTCCTCCTTTGGTGGCTAGTATAGTCACATAGTTATGTATTGTGCCATTTCAAAGATTGTGAATCTTCTTTCGGTTATTGATGGATTTTACTTTGACTTTGAGGACCAAGAAAATTTGAGTTATCTTGCTTGTGATGGTTTAGCCAAAGATTGTGAAATTTATTTGCTCGTAGTCCTTGAGGTTACACATGATTTAGTGTTGAAATTGTGTGCATTTCTTTCTTTATTTCTGAAATTGAATCTTTATTGATAATTATTTATGATCTTTGATGGCTAAACTAGTTTTCCATTTGTTATTTTCAAATGCTGGTCTTGTGTTATAATGTGATTCCTCATTGAGAATGGGAGAGCCAGACTCGATTGAGTGTATACGAGGAAGTAGACGCAGGGAACCTTGAGGATGGGGGCAACACAAATCAACAAGTTAGAAGGTGTAATGGAGATCAGCCATAGAGAATGAAAACAATGGGTGAGATTGTTCTATTTTATATGTTTTCATTTATTGTTCCTTTGCACTTCATTATTTCTTTGGGTTTGTGCTTTCAATTCATTTGATAAACTAAACTTAAAATTAACCCTTAGATACATTGGTGAACCTGACTTTGTTTCTTTTTATTTTTTTCTATACGGTTTCATGCATTCTCTGTCATTTTTGCAGGTATAGGTATGGAGCGACGAAGTTGTTTTTTTAAATCATGATGCATCTGATGCATCACGATGCATACGTAGACCCAAACACTGCAATTGCTCTGTCACGATGCAATCAAAGTCTAGAAAGATTCATTTGTATTCCTGAGCCACATTTGACACACAGAGTGACACATTCGCTCTGTCGTGACGCATTTGACTGGTAATATTTTATGTTTATTTGCATTCAGGTTTTTGTTGTTTTCTTTGTTCTTTTTATTCTGGTTCTTTTGCATTCTGCCTAGTTAGGTTTTTTTGGTACTAATTTTCATTTGCAGCATTTGGCAGTTACTTTTTGTGTGTCAAAGGAAAAAAAATCAAACTCCTAACTTGTGGTCTTACAAGTTCAAACGTCGAAGACTTAACACTAAAACATTGTGCCTGTATTTTTCTTAGATTAGTACACACTTACTTTTAGTCCAATTAAAAATAAAATGTCTTCTAATTTGCATGACTGTGTTTGCAAAATGGTAGGTGAGTATTATCTCACCTTGTGAAAACTCGGTGATCAGAAAACCAGACCCATTTTTTATATGTTATTACCCTCACGACTTAGTAATAGAAGTATCCTCTCCCCTTGTGCTTTTGGGAAATCCTGGGTGTAAGACAAATGGTTACTAACTCTAGAACTTGGGCAATTTATGGTCAATCTTTTGTCAAACATTGTTTCCAAAAGGATTATATCAGAAACCAACTTTGAAATTGCTCAAAACTTTCGACCATTAGTTTGCATTGACCATAGGTTTCACCCTTCATTTTTGTTAGTTACATACATTAGGCATTAGCTTGTCCCTAGGTTTTACATCTCACATAATTTGGATTAGGCAAATCTCAACACAATTTGCAATGTCATTGCTTTCGAAAATAGGTTCTTGACTAAATTATCAATCCCTTTTTTAGTCATTGTCCCTTTTGTGAGATTTTTCAACTAAACAGTCTAGTTAGGAAAACTCACTAGTCATTTAGACCTTGTCATCTTTTCCTTTTCAACAAAGTCCTTTGGTAATTGAAATTGAAAACAAAGATTGAGCTTAGAAGTGCTTAGGTATCCTTGTCTTAAATTGCATTATAAGTTTAGACATTGCATATTTTATTCCCAAAAATCAAAAAATATTATTCATCCTAGTCGTCATTTTGAACTTAGATCTTGCATAGTGTCATCCTTGCATTTAGTCATCAATTTCATTTGAGCAATCTCATTTTATGGTGGAAACTAGACTCCAAAAACAACAATGACAAATGGAAAAATTTCGACAAGATCCCACTTCCACTGTCAACAATCCCACATACGACCCAAACTAGAATTTTGATGATCCATTTGGCAATACAAACAATCAACCTCTCACAACAATACCTTCCTCATCAAATATTCCATTTGAACCATTCTTGCATAAGGATGAATACGGTCAAATACTTGAGGAAAACCTAGAGGTAGCGGCAGAAGATCCAAAGGCCTCTCAATTCATGGAACAAATGGTCCTATACGAAAGAGACAGATACTTAGCCATACTCTTAAGTTAAGGAGCTAAATTACCACAGAAATTCGACATCAACATGTTGAGATCAACATCTCCTAACCTTAATGACAACAACATGCATAACATGTCATATAGTGGGTAGCCTCCAAACACTACAAGCAATACTTTCTTTGACACTACAACAACAGTGCATGGTACCTCCAACATCCCACACACCTCCAACACAATAAATGCTACATCCATTGGAGGATCACAATCTACCACAGTGCCCACAATATCCACAACAGTGTCACAATCGGCTGGAACCACCTTTGGCTCCTCGGCAATGTGGGAAAATCACTCCAATCCTCTTTTTACTAATACAGTAAATGCGATGGGGGCATCATCAAGTCATACCAATCCCCCTTTGATAGCTACATTGAATACCATGAGTACACCTTCGACATACCCTCTCATTGGTATCTCACAAAATTCTTTGGGTGGGGGTAAACGATATATATTTATTCAAGGACAACACCAAAATGTGAACACGTCAACACTGTCAAATCCCATAAAATCCTAAGGACAAAATTCGACCATCCCCCTTATCCAAACCCAACAATTTGGACAAAATAGTTAAAACACACAACCCATGGCATCATTAGCACATCACAATGTTCATGGTCACCATATCCCCTAAGTATTGACACAAATAGTTGGGGAACACATCCCAACATACTCATCACACATTCATACTCATCAACATACTCCCAATCCCAACTTTAAATACCAACAACACGTCAATCCAAACACATCACACATGTCACAACAATCCATACTGCCACAATACTCCAATATCCATGCACAACAAATGGGGACCTATGGTGTACCAATCAGTCCAATGTATAGGACCACAAATGACCCTATTATAGATGCTTTACAAGAAAAAGTGATGGGTCTAGATAAAACTATCCAAAAAATACAAATATCTGGAAAGAAATCAGAAGTGTCATATGATCTAAACGTATACCCATTCGACATGAGCTTATACATGCCACCATTTCCTTCAGGATATGTGTCACCCAATTTTACAAAATACAGAGGCAAGACAAACCCCATTGAACATGTTCGCGAATTTTCTACCAATTGTATGGACATCGCCTATGAACAAACATACTTAATGAGAATTTTCTCTAAAATTCTTGCAGGTCATACCCTTGAATGGTGTTTCACTCAAAAGGATATCCAAACATGGGATGAGCTTAAACAAAAATTCATAAAAAATTATGCGTACAACATTGACATGGATACCTCTATCACTAGCTTGTGCAATCTCATGCAAGAGGATGTTGGTGAGACATTCATCCCATTCTTTCAAAAATGGAGAAGTCTAGCTAGTCGGTGTCACATTGACATACCCAAAAGGGAAAAGGTTGACATGTTTGTTTAAATAGTTTTAGGTCCCCTAAAATATGCATTGCAAGTGCATTATTGCATAACGTTCACAGACCTAGTTGAAAAAGGGGTCCAGATTGAGAAAGCCCTTATTGCAAAGGGAGAGCTGAGGTACGGTCTAAAAAATGCAAATGCAAATCCTCTTGCCAACAAGAATAAATACTGGGTGAAAAATAAACACATTACAAATGACAATGTTGTTGACAACAAGACTGCAAACATTGTGGGTCCTATACTGGCCCTAAAATGGGTTCAACAGCAAAACAAACCAACAATGACATTGACACCCCCTACCAATGTCCCTTCAAACAACTAGAGTAGCCAAAATAATCAGGGACAATACCGTCAGATGAGACAATTTCCTAAGGATTGCACATACATTTCTTTGGGTGAACCGATTGAAGAAGTCCTCAAGAAATGCCTCCAGAATGGGGTCATCACACTTCAAGAACCAAAACCATATGACCCAGGACAATTTAAACTAGCATGTTGGAATGATAATGCATTCTATGATTATCATCAGATAAAAGGACATAAAACCTCTAACTGTCGACAACTGAAAAACCTAGTACAAGATCTTATCAAAAGTCATATCATTGAGGTAGGTCGATCACAATTTTCCTCCAATTCAAACCATACTATTCATAAGAACCCATTGTAGGACCATGTTTCTAATAATGCCTCCATGTCACAGGTCCACAGATAAACAATAATCATGCCAATTTTACCAGAGCCAAGTACGACTATTCTAGTGGACCAATTATAAATAATGTCTGAATTGATGATGAATACATCAATACCATTACGGTCAAGAGAGAACCTCAATGCAATGCTACTACTCGAATTGGCAAGGTCACCATAGCTGGTCCACCTCCTGCTCGACAACCCAAAATCACCATACCTGGCCCATCTGCTAAATAGTCAAAACCTATCTCGACCACAAAGTAGTGGAAACCAAAGAGTTAGTTCAACCTTATCGATCAGCTTGGAAAAACTCCCACGCAAATTTCTATACTTGAGTTGCTTCATATATCTCCTATGCACAAGGATATACTGGATAAAACCCTGCAAGAGTCATCAGTCCACAAGGACATTGATGTCAATCAGTTTGAGACCATGGTGGGCTACCTCACTATGCCTCACCACATCACCTTTTCTGATCAAGACTACTCGTCACCTAAGACCAACCACAAAGATGCACTGCACATTGAAACCTTCATCCATAAGCAGAAGGTTAGAATAGTTTTAGTAGATGGCGGAGTAGGATTGAATATATGCTCTCAAAACTGGTTAAGGCTCTAGGGTTTTTTGATGCATGCGCAGACCCTACAAAGAGTATAGTGATCAAAGCATATGATGATGAAGAACTCTCTTCACAAGGTGTTATATCTCTTCCTATTAGAGTGGGACCAGTCATTGTGGATACAACTTGCCAGGTCCTGGATCTAGAACTACCCTACAACATCTTGCTCAGTCACACATGGATTCATTCCTTAAAAGCCATTCCATCCACATATCACCAATGCCTTCCCATTTGATGGCACAAAAATCACCATATATGGAGACCCCAACCCCTTTCAATGCTATACCAACCTCAAGGGTATTTCTGAAAACTAGGTGCCTATCAATCGAGACGCTTTAGGCCCCTCTTCTTCCAAATACATTGATCCATCCACACTCGCGTGATCTTCAACATCCACTCCATCCATGTCTTCTGCCACACCACCATCTTCTGCAAACCCTAAGGTTGAACCCACTATAAAGATCCAAGACCTCAGTTGTGGAGAATTCAAACTGCACACAACATATAGCATCACAACGATACCCAAGTCTCCAAAGGTCTATGGTCGGCCATGTTTTAGAATGGAACCCAAAGAAATTTTCAAAATTCCACCAAAAATAGTTTTCATCAAATGGGGAGACATGAGTAATGAGGACCTTGCTGATATCATAGGATGGATCTATAAGGATACTGTCGCACTACCCCCATTACCAGTTAAGAAATATGGCAAGGGATATGACATAATGAAGGCTTAAGGCTATGATGGTACTAGTGGCCTGGGAAAAAATAAAACTGGATGAAGAGAGACCATAGAACCTTTCCAAATACCAAAGTATCTTGGATTAGGGTTTGGATCGCCTGACAATGATGATCGACGTACCATTGGAATTTTGAGTGATTGAGTACATGCTTCAGAAAGTGTCGAGACCACTAAGGAAACCCTCACCAAAATTGACTCCCAAGAGTGGGAATTTGGCTCATAATGATCCTTAAGTGATTGTTGCCTCGATGATTTGTTTGTTGAAACAGGGGAACTAACCTCTGAACAAATATTTTGGCTAACATTTAAAATTGATTAGGCACCAAATAGTCAAAATCCCATTACCACTCCCTAGGACATACAAGACCCACCATCTAAATCCCTTTAGTCCAATCCATCTCAAGTACTAGATGACACTGACAACTAGGACTCTAAGTCCTTCACCCCTTATTTTGACAATGAATATGAGACTAGTGAAGGAGAATATTGGGTAGAATCCAATGTGGAGTTGGATGATGATAATCTCATCTACAATATCACTGAATCCATCTACATGCTTTCCACATCCTCCCCTCAATTCACCAACACTGATGATGGAATTTCCTTAGTTTATCCTCAGCTAGTCGATTGGGACCAACAAGGCCTGCCAGTCCTGGACACATTTCAGAACGATGAGGCAATTTTTGAGTTTATGGGATTATGTGAGGGCATACCCAGTGGTGATCACAAGTTAGGATTCACCATTGACTTAGATTTCATGGCATACTTTGGCGAGACTGCTCCCTCCTCCAGTCACAAAATAAAAAATGAAACGTCTTTAGGTGAAAACCGAAAGGCACCTTTTGATGACAAAATAGTAAAAACAAAGGACGTATCTATAGGTAAAAACCTCTTTGAGGTGCCCAAAGATGGAGGACTGGACTTTCTTCCCGTACAACAAGAGAAATCGGTCATGATTATAGAAGAAACCATAGAAGAAAACATATCAACTACAGAAGATCCCAAAATGGTCCTCTTTGTTGCATCATTAACTGAACAAGAGAGATTGAAATTTCATAAATTCTTTGCAGAACATAAAATCAACTTCGCATGGTCCTATGTTGACATGCTGGGATTAGACCCAGAACTAGTTCTACACCATCTGCCACTATTGCCTAATGCCAAACCATTCAAATAGAAGTTACACAAAATGCATCCTCAAGTCACTCTATTGGTCAAGACTGAGTTGAAGAAACTTCTAGATGTTGGATTCATACGGTCTATTGACTATGTTGAATGGATATCTAACCTGGTGCCAATAACAAAGCCAAATGGGTTGATCCGTGTTTGTATAGATTTTAAAGACCTAAATAACGCATGCCCAAAAGATGACTTTCCTTTACCGAATATTGATATCATAGTTGACCTCATAGCGGGATATGAGATGTTGTCCCTCATGGATGGTTTCTCTAGCTATAATTAGATTTTCATTGCCCTCGAAAACCAGCAAAAAATGGCATTTACTTGCCCGTGGGGTACATACTATTGGAATTTCATGCCATTCGGTCTAAAAAATGCAGGTGCCACATATCAAAGGGCTATGACCACAATCTTCCATGACATGATGCATAAAATAATGGAATATTATGTAGATGATCTATTGGCCAAATCAATAACAAGGAAAGATCATTTGAAGGTGTTAGAAACAATTTTCAAGAGACTAGAAGAATACAAAGTCTGGCTAAATCCTAAAAAGTGTGTCTTCGGTGTCACATTGGGTAAACTCTTGGGATACATAGTTTCTCAAAGAGGCATTGAGGTTGATCCAGAAAAATTCAAAGCCATCATAGACATGCTTTCACCTAGAGGAATCAGTGACCTCAGAACTCTACAAGGTAGGGTACAATCTATTCGGTGCTTCATAGCCCAATTGGCTGACAAGTGTCACCCATTCCAATATCTGTTGCGCAAGGGTATCCCCTTTGTGTGGAAAAATAAATGTCAAGAAGCCTTTCAGCAAATCAAAGATTACCTACTATCAATGCCAGTCCTCATGCCTCCCATTCATGGAAAGCCATTGATCCTATACATCTCGGTAACTAATTCAACACTGGGGGCATTACTAGCACAAAATGACCAAGAAGAAAAAGAAAGAGCTATATATTACATCAGTCGGACATTGGTCGGGTATGAATTGAACTACATAGAATTGAACGAGCTTGTCTAGCTAAGGTATTTGTAGCTCAAAAGCTAAGACATTATATGTTAAGCCATCAAACACAACTAGAAGCAAAAATTGACCCCCTCAAATATTTGTTAAGTCGGGCAGCCTTAATAGGACATCTCACAAAATGGGTCATGATTCTGAGTGAATATGACATTGAATATGTAGAAAGAAAGGAAATAAAAGGACAAGTCATTGTAGACTAGCTGGCGAACACACCATTATAAAGTGATCACCCGTTAGTGGCAGATTTTCCATATGAGTTAATATTCCATACGAAACCTAAGGCATCTTGGCGACTCTACTTTGACGGATCGCACACAAATCATGGCTTGGGGGCAAGAATTCTATTCATCACCCCTCAAGGAGACTCCGTTCCTAAGTCTTCTTGCATTGCCTTCCCATGCACAAACAATGTGGTAGAATATGAGGCACTAGTTACAGGACTAAGAATGGCAATAAAATGGAAAATTAGAGCACTACATGTCTATGGGGATTCTCAGCTCGTCATCAACTAGATTAATGATGACTATGACACCAAAGATGAGAAGTTGATGCCCTACAAATATATGGTTGACAGTTTCCAAATGTACTTTCATATGGTAACTTTTGAACAAGTTCCAAGAGCACAAAACAAAGTAGCAGATGCCATGGCTACAATAGGCTCTCTCCTTGACATACCAAGCAATCTGCCTCAGATGGAATTCCTAATAGAGCAATTGCTGGTCCCTGCCTATGACATTCCAGAGTCAGAGATGGTCTACAAACTTGTTTGTCCTGACTCTCCCTAGTATCAGGATATTTATGACTACCTTAAGTCTCAAACCCTTCCACCTAACTTGTCCAATAACTAGAGGAAGTCCTTCATCTGAAAATCTACAAGGTATTCCATCGTCAGTGACACCCTTTACTATCGTAGCTTTGATGACACCCTCCTTAGATGTCTCGACACCAATGAAACACGTACAACCTTACACAAAGTACACAATGGTATATACGGGTCTCATTTGAGTGGTCCTACTCTAGCCAATAAAGTAACGAGACTTGGGTACTATTGGTCGATTGTTGAAAAATATGCAATAGAATATGTTAGGACTTATCACAAATGCTAGATTCACAGTGATTTGATCCATGCTCCAGCACAGGAACTTTGGCTGATCACCTCTCCTTGGCCCTTTGCTCAATGGGGACTCGACCTCGTGGATAAGATCCATCCAACCTTGTCTAATGGCCACAAATTCATCATCACCGCCACTAAGTATTTTACGAAGTGGATTAAAGCCATCCCTCTAACATACATAACCAGCAAGTAAATATCCAAGTTCATTCTTAACTAGATCATTTGTCGGTATGGCCTTCTGCAATCCATCATCACTGACAACAAACATCCATTCAAAAACCAAGATGTTTGTGAGTTATGTGAGCCATTTCACATCCAACACCATTTTTCATCTTCGTATTACCCACAAGGAAACGGTCAAGCTGAGGCATAAAAAAAAACCATTGTTAATATCCTCAAAAAGACTGTCAATGACGCTGGCCGTGACTGGCATATACAACTCAACCCTGCTCTGTGGGCTTACCACACTAGCATTTGTACACCTATAGGAGCCACTCCATTTTCCCTAGTCTTTGGCACTGAGGCCATCTTTCCCATTGAGGTTGAAATTCCTTTGTTACAAGTCTCCTTGAAGGGTTTAAATGATGAAGAGGAGTATAGACAATCATGCCTACATGAGCTGTAGATGCTGGAAGAAAGAAGGAAAAATTCTCTGAACCATCTACAAGCATATCAGAACCATCTCTGTCATAGTTACAACAAGAAGGTCATGGTTAGGAAATTTGACATTGGTGACCTAGTTCTCATGCAGAACCCTAAGAACCAGGCCAATAGAGAAAAGCCGAGAAAGTTTGAACCAAACTAGTTGGGTCCTTGCATCATCATATCTTCTCTTGGTTCTGGAGCCTATCAAATGGCAACTCCAGATGGAGAACAATTGACAGAGCCTCTCAATAGTTTAAATCTCTAAAATTTCTACGCATAACATTAGGAGATTGAGCTAAAAAGCATAAAAAACAAAAAAAATGAAAAATGATAAAAAAATGTTGCCGTGATGAAAACCTGGAAAACATGTGCTTTGTATAAGTACCATGGTGAAAACCTGGTAAATAGGCACCATGCGTAATCAATCATTGCTCTGCCATCTACTATCACTTTGTCTGATGTGGCCTAGGATAAAATACATTTTCTATCACAACCACATTATATCCTTCCTTTCATGGTTGATAAATGGTTGACATCAAGTCATGACGACTGTCCATCTGGTACACCAACATCCCTTTCATGTCCCTTAAAAGTGGCTAAGGCTTCTACCTGACTGGGGGAAATTTTTTTATCATGTAACTATAGTGGACGTCACACATGGTTTCGACAATTGGAAAAAAGTCCTAAAAAAAGACCAAAAACATTGTAAAAAGTCCTGAAAAAAGAAAAAAACATTACAAAAAGTCCTAAAAAAAGACCAAAAACATCACAAAAAGTCCTAAAAAAAGAGAAAAACATTGTAAAACATACTGAAGAAAGACCTAAAAACTAAAAAACATTCTAAAGAAAACCACAAAAAAAGTCAGACTACTTGAAGAGCACAAACATAGAGTCCCCTCTTTTCAAAGTTTGTCATGTCAACTCAATTAGTCATTGTAATTTATCTGAACTATGTTGTCTCTATGCATTTGCTACGTAGGCAAGACTCATTTTGAGTCCCCAAGACATTCGGTCAGTCCTTTTAGGTTTGTCAAAATAAAATCATGGCACAATCTGTGGTCATCACGACAAAGTCATTGGTCCTGTCAAACTATGAGGTCTCTGAGTGTATGACGTAGGCAAGGCCAACTGTCGATGAGCCCCCGAGGTTGCACTAGGTCAGTCCATTAGGGTTCATGGCACTAGACTAGCACACACATCAAAATGTCTTCAAGACAAAGTGAATCATTCTAAAATGGGTAAACTCCTAAAAAAAAATTATGGCAATCACTTATTTCAATATGACAATCTCATCAGTAGGTCAATCATATCATCATGACAATATTGACATGTAGTCAAACACAGGTCAAAATCGGTCAACAACAAGACAAATCATCATACCCTATGAAGCTGTCAACTCTTGGTTAGCCTTCAGATGTGTCCTTTTAAAAGATAAGCTCAGTCATTCATGCCTTAGGATGTGTCCTTCCTAGGCATCGTCACTGTCATCCAACATTTTGAGGGATTCTTTTGACATCTAAGGATCACTCCTCTTGACAGCAGTATTCTTCAAGTGTGTCCTGAAGAACAAACTTTGTCATTTATGCCTTAGGATGTGTTCTTCCTAGGCATCTTCATCATTTTTGAGGGACCCCTTTTGACTTTTAAGGATCAAATCCTCTCAACGTCAACATTATTCAAGATGTGTCCTTCCTGAATTAAGCAATTTTTGACATTTGTCATTTGGGCATCATCAAAACTTTGACACTCTGGCATATCATCATCATCAAATCTAATATTTTGACATTAAAACAATGGATATCTAGAAGCACTTGGCAAACACTTGGCACTTGTCTTTTGTCTTTTTATCATGTTATTAGTTTTTTAGTGAGATCCCAATAATAGGATTTAGAGAAGCAACGACATATCATGATAATTGACATGCATGATTACTAGTTTCTCAGCGAGGTTTTGATTTGGGGATTTAGAAAAATAGCGACGTATCATGATAAGGGCTCTATTTTATATTTTGGGAAATCATGTTGCTAGTTTCTCAAGGATGTCCTAGAAATAGGATTTAGAGAAGCAACGACGTTTCATGAATTGTCCTTGTCCTTTTCTGCTTGTGGTTGATTATGACAAAAAGACTAGGGCAATCACTCTCTAGTTTGAGTCATGATCATCCTTGTCTGTGACTCCTTGTCTTATGTGATAGTATGACCTTACACACATTGATCTATGTCATATCATGGTGTTTGTTGGCCATTACAACAGTCTTCCCAATGATGATTAAGAGCAATAAATATTAAAGTCCTATGGTAAAGTTTTGAAGGATTTGGTCTAGGAACTAACATGCATCTCCTTCAGTCTGGTCATATTCTCTCATCAGTCTGGTCATCTTCTCTCATCCATCTCATGATGATATCCTATGACATACAAAAACATAAGTGCATACATGATCATATAAACATTGCATTAGGTCCATACATACATCATCCATAGCATTAAATCATATACATAATCACAAACATTGCATTAACATAATCATCAACATTGCATCCATTTAATAAATACATTATGCATATCATTATCATCATCATCACATATAAGTAAGCATTGCATCATCATGGCATCATAATCATAACTATGCATCATAGGACATACATGATACATCATAAATCAACATCATCCATCACATATATCATAATGCATAAATCAAAGAACATCACATGGCACACATGTAGGCTGCATCAAAACTGCATCATCATATAATATCATCTCAAAAATGTATAATGTCATAGGATAAAGTGAAGAGATATCCCAAAAATGGAGCTCGCAGGCTCAATAGTCTATACATAATGTGTCATAGTAACAAACATGCCACTAGGGTAGACTCTCATCATCCCCTCATGGCAAAGAGTGTGGTGGCTAGAGCTCTATCACTGGCACTGAAATGATTGATGGACCTGTAGCAGCCTCTGCCTATGCAACCAATGGAATTGACACTGACGAAATCATCTCCACAGTCATAGACACTTGTGATATCACTGCGGCCTGACTCTGAGAGGTAGAAGGATCTGCCACTGGAGACTAGCTCTGTACTGACCTCTGCACTCAACCAGTAGACCAGTGACTATGGCTCAAATGGTGACTTGAGGCATGGCTACGTGAGTGGTGGGACCTATGCCCTGATGTGTGCCCTAAGGAGGTGGATCCTCCTATACTGGTGTGACTCCGGCTGCCACTAGCACTCCATGTTCTGTGTCCACTACCTGTCCTCATCTGTGAGTGTGACAATGTCAGATCTCGTTGCTCAAGAGGCACCTACTCATATAAAGTCCTATACTATCCCAGCCTCATGCTCACCTTGGCTAGCTCATGAGCAATATCCCCAGAGGGCCCTGTGCATAATGCCACAAACTCTGTACACCACTGAGCTGAGTCCTTCTAATGGATCACTGCCTGATCTTGCTCTACCTGAGCCACCTCTAACTCTGACTGCAGTGCTCTAACCTATGCCATGCTCTCATCTAGTCTCCTCTATAAATCGACCACCCTCTAATCTGTCGTGGCATCCTGGGGAAATCCCGAGGAGGATGGTATCTCCTCCTCTCCCTCCACCATCCGCCATTTGAGGAGTGTCTCAGCCTCATCCATGGAATCATCCTCATCATCGTCATCCTCTACTACATCCTCTCCATTGACTCCCTCATCTTGGAGCGCATCCTCCTCTTGTTTGGTCTCTGCCACCTCCACATCCTCCTCCTATCTCCCCTCCTCCTATCTGGCCTCTGCCACCTCCACATCCTCCCCTCTCTCCCTCTCCTCATGTCTCTCCTCACCCTCTCCCTCCTATGTGGGCTGCTCCTCCCCCTCTCTCTCCCCCTCCTTAGCCACCTTAGAGATAGCATCTAATGCTACCCTTGCCACACATGGACACACCCTCTGACCCTATCTCTGACCATCTCTCCTCCATCTCCAACCATCTCCTCCATCATCCCCATCGCCTTTGTCATCTCCACCCGAGCCTCCATCCTCACCTACATCTCAACCTCCATCTCTCCCCCTGCCTCCATCTCTGCCTCCATCCCTCCCCCGGCCTCTGCCCCTGTCACCGTCCCTACCTCCTCACCTAGCTCTCAGCACACAAGGTATCACTGACCCTCTGTCCATAGGTGTTGGCCCATCAGGATCTATTAATGGCACTGGTGTATGTGTCTGCCACCATAGATCCTAATGTGCTGTGGTCCTAGGATTGGCAATCCCACCTCTCCATCCCCATGGCTAGGCTCCTAGCCCATCAATCTACTACTCTGCAAAGGCTACTGGAATGGATGGTCCCCAAGCATACTCTCTGGACAATCAGGCATACTTAGTTGTCCCTGCAGGTACACCCTGCTGCTCTCTGAACTATATCAGGACATGCTGCGGCAGATACATCTCAATGATCAACTAGCTCTGCATAGTCCTACCAATCAAATACCGATACTATTGGCATAGGCTCAGATGGTCCACCTCATCGTCCCACTACTTGCAGTCTTTGTATGGTCACCAGATAAAGGACACCATCGTGTCAATCCGATGTTGCCACCAACCTATCTTACCCATCTGTGCCTATTGTACATTACTAGCATAATAATAGGCATAGGGCATCCCCTCAGCTAGTTGTGTCTCTGAATGGGTGGGAGAAATATGGCTATGTGCTCCTAGGCCCAAATCATCATTAGTGTCATCCCGCAGGAGATACTCTCTGCCCTCCTATAAACAACCTCGTGCAGCTAGTGGTAGAATGTGCCCAACAAGCATGGGCCCTAAGCATAAACTGTCCTATCCCACCTCATCCCAACAAGGATGTCTCCCCAACCAATAGGGAACCCATATATCTAACGGTTAGGAATCAAAATACCACCAATAAGAGTCACTAGGAATTCATCAAAATTAGCATAGTGCTCTGCCATGAACTCCCATCGGATCTTGTTTCCCTGGATGTCGAGCCCTACACCTTCATTTCAATAATATGCCTGAAAGGTCTGCTCACTATGGTGAGGGTCGTAGACGATCCACTCTCCTCATATTGGCACTTGTTGAATGCGGTACACATCCTCGAGTGTGATGGTCACCTCTCCCGTCGACAGGTGGAAGGAACAGGTCTCTGAATGCCAATGCTCACATAGCGCAGTCAGTAGTCCCCTATTTTCCTGAATGATAGGCATATAGGCAACATAGTACAAACCCAGTGACATCAATCATTGTCGCTCTCGCTGGCTTAGCTGATCAGCAAACTCGAATATCGTCGGTCTGTTCTCTTGCGTGTAAATTAGGGAAAGTTGTCTCTACAAACAAGCCAAGCAACGTGTCAGTACCTTCTAGGAAACTATTAGTATCATCACAAACCATTTCATATTCAAAGAACATCAAAATCAGCCCTAGTCAAAGAAAAATTCGAATGCGTCGTGTTGACTGTAATTGTGTCGCAAAAACTCGAATGTGTCGTTTCGTACTTCAAATGCGTTGCAACATGGCAATTGCGTCACTCGATTGCTCAAATGCATTGCATCAGAACAATTGCCTCATGAAATTTGACACTTGTGTCATTCTAATCGAATGCATCGCTTAAATAGGCAATTGCGTCACACAATGATGAATGTGGCATTCTAGCCTTCTAATGTGACTCAAAAAGGTGAATGCGTCACAATTTTTGGCAAATGCGGCACAAAACCTTGGTCTCCCCTAATTATCATTGCACTTGCGTTGTGATGCATCAAATGCATTGAACACGAAGTCAAATGCAGCTTACACAAATGCATATGCATCGCACGCATTTGTTGTTCTTCCTAAAAACCTACTTTTGGCATGCAAAATGAAAAAATTACAAAGGACTATAGGGGTACATACCGCTGGCTCTTAGCACTCTGGCCACCTAAAAGTCCACACGAGCTCACCACGATGCTCTCTCACTGTAATCACCATCCTCTCTGTGCTCCTTTTCGCTCTGACCTCTCAAAATTTGAAATGTAAATAGTAAGAATGAATTGCCTTTTACCCCTTTGTCAACCTATTTATGAAGTCAAAATGCCATTTATCAACTAGGTTATTACTAGAGGCTCATTTGACCAACTTTGACCACCTTGTTGGCTGCCTTAAACATGTCAGAACCCAAAATCGATTGCACCATTATTTTTCTAGTCATCAAATTGACTTATCGGGACCCTTTCTAAATTTTTCTACCGCTGACCCAAAATTTGAGAAATTTCCCAAGGGGGCATTGATACTCTACACCTTCACTGGGGCATGGCTTTGACTTATTTTCTTTGTCACAATGTGACATGCTATATTATGACAAAGAGGGGAAAAATGTAGACACTTAAAAATGACCTAGGCCTCCAAGCTCTATTTTTACCACTTTCATCCTAGCCTAATTATGACATTTAATTATGTCCTTAGTCCACATTCGACTATTGATTAAATAATTCATAATTATTTAATTAATTCATGTCATTTTATTCTTCATGATTATTAAATAAATAAATTATATTTATTTATTAAATACATCATTAATTATCTAACTCTTCCCCTAATTAAATAAATTTCCTAATTTATTTAATTATCTTTCTTCCTGATTATTAAATAAATAAATTTTATTTATTTATTCGATATGTCACTAATTGTCATAATTAAATGAATTGATTAATTTATTTAATTAATTAATCTTATCTTCTAAATTAAATAATTATCTTTAATTATTTAATTGTCAAAAATTAATATTCCTCTCATTTTAAATAAATGAAATTATTTAAAATGTCATCACATTCTTAACTGGTAGTCCATTTTGGTAAATAATCTAAAAATCAATTATTTATTATTTCACAAAATCTGTATTTTGAATTAATTTAATTCAAATTGGTAACTTTCCTCCAAAAATCAAGTAATTGGGCAGATTATTGATTTTTCAAATCTGATCTTCAGTTCAACTCTTATCTACTTAATTTTCAAAAATCTTTATTTTTGAATTAATTATCTCATTTATTCTCCACCGTCGATTCGATTCTCTTAGATGACATCTCGACCACTCGTTTAAGGATTTCACCCTAACCCTGATTAGAGATTATCAGAATTAATCTCGTCCTCTGATTTTAGGTCTTTGTCGAAAGTCGATCTCATCTATCCATTCAAAATGGTATTTTGTATAAAATGGTATTTTGTTCTCATTTTTAGATTATGCATTGACATACTTAGATATTTCATAGAAATTGCTGCATTTATCTTATTCCACTTAGTATTGTCATATTTTAGGCATAGGCATTTTAGAAGAAAATCCTTCAAAGCTTGTGTAGGACTTCGTCAAGGATTGCTCACACATTCGATCTGAGGGCAACACAAGTCAACAAGTTAGAAGGTGTAATGGAGATCAGCCATGGAGAATGAAAACAATGGGTGAGATTATTCTATTTTATGTGTTTTCATTTATTGTTCCTTTGCACTTCATTATTTCTTTGGGTTTATGCTTTCAATTCATTTGATAAACTAAACTTAAAATTAACCCTTAGATACATGAGGTATGGATTATGTTAGATGGATATTGGCTCTTGTCTTATGGATTATGTATCATGGATTACTATGCTGCTTACCGGTGTCTAGATGGACCCTTGTGTAGCCTTGTGATGTGATTCCTAGTGATGTATGTATGTATGTATAAATGCATGTTTCATCTTGGATATGGATTCATATGAAAAGTTCAAAAGTTGGTTTATTGTGTTGTAGAAAGTGTAAATTGTTATATTTTGGTTGAAAATGATGTCAAATGTGTTCTTATGTGTGAGATTGGAAGTGTTTGGAAAACAAATATTGCTGAAAATTATGGTGTTTTGGAAAGAATGGAGTGCTTATGCATCTTCTTTACCCTATTCTTAGTGGAGCTAATGTGTATCCTAACCTATTTTTGAATGAATGTGGATGTTAAATTAAATGCTTATTTTAAGAGTTATGGCACACATGATGTTAGCAAGATTAACCATGTTATTTTGTTTCATGTTGAGACCTTATGAGTAAGCCATATGTTAATATATTGATAATGATTCTTAGAAAGGTGAATGTTAAATGGATGTCCTCTTTATTTTGTTTAGTGATGAATGATGTAGATTATGTTTCTCATCCTTGGAAGGAAGTACAATTGTTTAATGTTGATTATTATATTTTTAGTACTAATGTGTGACATGGTTGTATATTGAGTTTACATGACTTCTAGGAGTAAGTCAAATCTTAGGGAGGGAGGATGTAATACCTCTCTAAACCTAGGCTGGTAAGATAATATTTTGATGTTGATTTGATATTCTAACTATTAAATGTTGTTATAATGAGATTAGACATTGATGATTAGTTATTATTCTGGATTACATGCTTCTATGTTATATATTGTTATCATTGCTTATGTACGATTATAGGTAGGAAAGGGATGATGTCATAACACTCATATTCGAGAGGCTTATGATATCATGACTCCCTTCCTGATGATTCATGTTGCTTTGGACTATATGTATATACACATGTACTTTGATGTGTAATTGGAAGTGATGAAGGTATTGAGTATTGACTCCGCTTGGATCGATAGGCCTCAGCGTATTCATATTCCCTGATGGTGGTTACTGGAGGTAGTCACAAGCCAAATTTCCCCTATGCTAGCCCACTGTACCTTGTTAGGGTAGTGTTTTCCTTGTTGATGTCTTATCGTCCGATTTCCTAATGGTAATGTCCATAGCACCTTTCTGTCGTATGTCTCGGTGTACCTTTCTGTTGTATGTGGTTCACCAGTATGTCTTGCTAAAGTATTTTGTTATGGTATTTGTGAATTTTTTATGTGGCTATATATTTTGGTTGTCGATGTCTTGATGTGGTTCTTTTCGTAATTTCTTATATGGCATTTTATAGTATTTTATTAATGGGAAATTTAAATGGTTTCACCCATGAGATTTTAAAATATGTTATTTTAAATAATTTTATTAACCCTTTTTGGGGGGGAGCTTTGTGTATTTCTAATGTTGCACATTTAGTGAGTTTAATTAATTGTATTGGGGAGCTTTAGAAGCTTTTTTAATTAAATGCTTTATTTTATTTTATTGTGTGGAGTGGAGTTAAAATAAAATAAGGGGCAGCCTTGTTTTGGGGAGGGATATATTTATTCTTTTGTTTTATTTTGGGGGGAGTGATTCTTTTGGGAGAAAAATAAAATTTCAGATTTTGAAGGAGAAGAAAAACTCTAGAATTGGGTAGCAGATTTGGGGAGTATTGTGGAGTTTTGTTGAGAATATTTTGTGGGCATCTGTTTGTTGATTTTTGCAAGCCATTTCCTCTTTGCTGACATATTTTGGAACCTAGTTATGCCTTCTCTTCAGAGAAATCTTTCTTTTTCAATTTTGGGCAATATTTGAGGTATCTTTCATGGTTCTTGAATCCTTGAATTTCTTGTGGTTTTGAATGTGATTTAGTTTGGGAATGGAAGCTCCGTTTTTCCCCATAGCAGATTTATTATTTGATTCAATTTTGTAAATGCTTCGGGAAGGGAGAATGTTTTTTTTTGTTTCAATTTGCTGCTTGGTAGTTGCTTATGGCAAATTTTTGTGCATTCAAAGAAATCTAAAATGAATTGCTGGAAAAATAGAATTTATGAGATCTTTCATTTCAATTTTTTTCCCTTTTGCCCAACTTGTAAAAACTGTATTTTCATTGCTGCTCTTAAACCACCTATTAAAAATGCAAAAAAAAATGGATCTCATGTATAAATGCCAAGATCTCAACTAGGTCTTTGGTAGATTTTAGTTCTGGGCACTTGTATTTTTGCCCAAATTCGTGCCTACTTGTTAAAATGACATTTTTTTATGCTGCTCTTTAACCGTCTATTAAAAAATTAAAATAAAATTGGATTCTATTTAGAATCGTCCATATTTCAATTGGGTCGTTGTTCGATTTTTAGTCCGGGCAACTTCATATTTTTATATTTTTCTTGCCCAACTTGGCAAAATACGTTTTTCAGAACAGCAGTTCATTTCTTGTCCTAAACTGAAAAATTGAAGGTGTATTCCAACTTGAAACACAAAAATATGAACTGGGTCAAGCTTAGAATTTTAATCCGGGCTCTTTGAATTTTTATGTAATTTTTATGCCTTTATTTCATGATTGAATTCAGCTGTTAAATGTGTCTTGTTGGCTGTGTTAAATGGATTTTATCATGGATTCTTGTGGCTTTTATTTTATTTCACATTTTCTATGGATTCCTCATTTGTTTAAATGAGAAGGCTTATCCGTCTATAGAGCGATGAGTTATCCGTTTGTAGGGCGTTGATACAGGCATGTTTGAGTCTCCTCATCTATATGAGAGGTGTACTTTTTTTTTGTGTGGTGCCATCCCTTTGAGCACACATCATGATATTCCTTCCAGTCTACACTCTAGCACCTCGTAACTTAGTAGTTGTGAGTAGTACCCAACATGTTAATGTATGTGCATCTTCTTGTTGTGACATTGGCTTAATGTAGTGTATTTCATGTTTGCTCCGTGTTTGATGTGAGTGTTGGCCATATGTTACCCTTGCCCTATTTTCTTCTTGGGCCTTGTGACTACCTCCGAGCATAGTGGGGTAGCCTCTTTGAGTCCACATGGTAGGGAGGCATTGCCACCGCCATTAGGGACCGGTGTATAGGTTTTTGGAACATCAGTTGGAGGTGCTCTCTCTTGTACATGCCTTATCTGATGATGTTCCTTATTCATGGATATGCCTTTTTATTTATATATATTCCTTTATGTATATTGTACTCACTTGAGAGTGAAAATGTAATCATATAGATTAATGAGAAGAAATGTGATGTTTGTATTTGGATTACGAGTTCTGATGTTTGTATTAGACTTGCTTGTATTATGATGATCATTATGGATTTTTCTTCAATATTTTCCATGCAAAAATTAGAGTTTTGGTTGTATATTTCCTTCATGTTTTAGTGTGCAAAAGTTTTGGAGCAATGCTACCTTTTGTTAATGTTTTGTGTTGTGGTTGTAAAAGTTCCAGAGCAACACCACCTTTTGTTAATGTTTTGTGTTGCGGCTGCAAAAGTTCCGTAGCATCGCCGCTTTCTGCTTGTTGCTCTATGTTTTTGCTACCAAATTTCTAGAGTAAAAGGTTCCAAAGCAGCAGAGGTTCCATAGTAGGAAGTTCTGGAGTAGGAAGTTCTAGATTCACAGAAAGTTTCAGAGCATGAAGTTCCAAAGCAGAAGTTCCAGAGCAGAGGTTCTAGAGCAGGAAGTTTCATAGATGGAAGTTCTGTAGTTGGGAGTTATGTAGCTAGAACTTCCGTAGCTATAAGTTTCATAGTTGGAAATTTTGTAGCTGGAAGTCCCATAGCTAGAAGTTCTGTAGCTGGAAGTTCCATAGTTGGAACTTCCATAGCTGGAAGTTCTGGAGCAGGAATTTCAGGAGCAAGTTTCTGGAGCCATTATGTTTGCTCTTGTTTGGATTTTCTCTGGAGTGTGGATTAGTCCTCTCCTTTGGGTTATGTTTAGCCATGCTTGGCCATGTTTGTGGTCATTATATTGCTTTAGTAGGTGCTTTATCTGTAAGTTATTCTGTATGTTTTCAAAAAGAATTTATCTTGTCCTCTTTTGGCTCTTACCCTTTGGGGTTACGTAGCGGGATGTTACAAAAAACATGATAATAAGATTGATAATGGAGACGATATATATTCTATGATTAGATTCATTTATGTTCAACCTTGTATGGGCCAAACCAACATGTATCGTAACATTTATTTCTCAAACAATGATATAAATCAAAATGCACCCAATGGTCCTCTTTACATAGCCAAAAAAATCAATGATAAGCCTAAAATGGTATTTTAATTGATCATATGTGTGTTGATATAGTGATCACTGAGGAATTATTATTTGTGCGTGAACTTTACCAAGATTCTTATGAAAAATTGAAAGCATAGATCAAAACACATGATGGTTTTATCACCCTATGATAGGTTCATAAACTCTTCCATTAATAGGTGGATCAAAGTAGATATATGTATCATTCTCCATTACCTCGACATTTGATTAGTTTTTTTTTTTAAATTAAGCTATCCATTACTAGGCTCCATGAATATCATCCTATTGATCATCCACAAGTGCTTGAAATTTTCATTTGACAACCAAATTTTTATAGTGCATCATTATGGATTTAATCCTTTATCTTATTAAGGGAACTTTATATTGGATTTCTTTTGGTGTGAACCTATAGAACCTATAAAACCTCATGAAGATTTCATTTTCAAATCTTATCAAAAGTTGAAAGTGAAGCATATAGAAAACTTATCCCTTGCCAATATCCCACTTGAAATTCAAGATCCATTATTGTTACTCCCACTCCAAATTTTATGGATGAACGTATTCTTGAACAAAAATAAATAAAATATGATGTTATTATACCACCTATATCATAGAAGAGACTAAGAAATAACCATACAATTCTCTTCATGTCTCCTAAAATCAAACAAGTTAATTAGCCTAAAGAGAAAGTGGTTACACAACCCGTCAAGGTCCTTTCCGTTCCTCCCCTAAGGGAAGAAAAGAGACTAATGGTTAACAAACCTGCTCCTACAACATCATAACTTGAAAATTGTACAAGAAGAAACCAAAATATTAAAGAGCATAGGTTTAGACATCATGCTATTGCTCATCACTTAGAAGAAAAGAACTAACCAACTCACACAAAGAATGACGATTCTCCACCTTCACTACAACATGAAACTCCTTAACTAAAAAGAAAACAAGAACATACAATGGACATTATTATTAGACATTCTATTGTGATTAAATTGGATGATGATGGTGAGATTTCTAAAATTGATGAAGTGCATAATGAATTGAATTTTTTTTTTCCACTTCTATGAACTTAGATGGATGCAATCATAATGATCTTCCTAAAAAGAGTGCATAATCAAATTTTGAACCTGGTGATTATCCAATTATGACACTTGTTTTGCTTCCTTTGGCTAGTTATCTACCTTCCCTATATGGTGAACATGATTGGGATGTAGAAAACTTGGTATAGGTTGGCGCACATGTGACATACTAATTTTGTATTCTTCTTTGTGATTGCATGTGTGTAATGTGATCCCCCATATCGTGTTTCTCATTGTGGCTTTATATTTTTGAGATTTCTTTGGATGACCCTTGTTACTTCGTTTGTACAAGGATAGAAAGCAAGTGATTTTGTCATGAAATTATTCTATTTGTATTACATTCTTCTATCTATCATAAATTTTTTTTTTCTCATGTATTATGTTTTCCTTTTTGGGAAGATGAAAAGTGTTGATATATTTAGGTCTCTTCCATGTTGACCCAAAATGATCGTTTGTATTCTATCTCTCCATTTTTCATTCCTCCTTTGTGTTCATTGTTCCAAAGCATATTTGGGAAAAGATGACAGTTCCAAGCTCTATTATATCACTATAAAAAAGACATGCATTGACCTTGAACTTGTGGATCCCTTATATGTTATCTTTTTAGATTGGATGTTGGGGAACCCTCCTTTTTCATGACGCAACTTTATTTGGAAACATATGATTGGAATAGGGATTTCCAAATAATATCTCATGGCCCTCTTATCAATTGACATTTATTATTCTACTTTAAATTAATTTCTCATAGTATGGTGTTTAGAAATTCCTTTAAATTGGGGGCATAAGTTAGAATTATTTTAATATTGGAATTGGCATTATTACATTGGCATTATTATGACATGGACATTTTCATTCTAATTTTGGAATGATCATATTGACATTTTTTCTTCACTTTATTCACTGAGGTTGGACTTAGTGTAGCATTGGCATATCATTAATCATTTTGTTGCACCTTATCAAATTTATTAGGAAGTATGAATTTTGGTATTACTGACGATGGGAGACCTATAGATCTAGTATGAATTTCCCATCTACCACCCATTTGTTATGAGTTCACACCTTGGAGACCTTGTGTGTGCCTCTTAGTTTACCTTTGGGGCTCACCTAGTGTATACCCGATTTCACTAGCCCTTGTGAGCATATTTCATTGCCACCTAGTATAACACAAATCTCTCTCCAGTGGATTCATGTGTTTCATAAGTGATTGTACACCCTTGTGAGAGTATTTCATGGACACCATGAATAAAACATCTTTATCTCTAGTGGAGCCATGTGTTTTAAACGCAATTTTATATCCTTCTATTTGTATTTCATGGATGTGGCATAATGCAACTTGATAGTCAATCCATTTTGCATTATCTTTAACATTATATTATTGCGTACCTTTTGTTGTTGCACGTATCTTACACATCTTTTGTGTCCCTTTTTCCTTATGTTGTTTTTTCATGGTATCTTTGATCATGGGGGATTGATCATCCTCCTTGATCTTTGTCATCCTATCTTACACTTGGACCTCTCTTGACACATATTTATCTACTTTAGTGTGAGTTCAAGCATAAGTTCATACTCTCACTAAAGTGGGGGTTAAATGTAGTGTAGGTAATTGTATACCCTTTACAATTTCACACTTTTTTTGGGTCGCTTAATTAATTATACTTAATTAAGTGTCTAATTTTCTAGATTATGAATTCCAAAGACTTATTATTCCCATTTTTTGAAAGGAAAACAAACCTTTTGTATACACCTAAAAATGGTCTGGATAATCTAATTAATTAAATATGACTTATTTGATTAATTAACCTTAAATTAATGTACTATTAAATAAATAGAAATATTTATTTATATAGTTCACATTTTAATTCTTCTAATTCTTCTATTATTTCATCTTAATTAAATAAACAAGTTCACATACTTTGTTTTATTTAATTATTCATTTCTTCCATTTTAATTTAATAAATAGACTTCTATAGTTTGTTTTATTAAATTTAATAGCTTATTTCTTCTGAAATTTGAATAAATCCAAACATTCAAATTTATGCACATATTTCAATAACTAATCATATCCACCTACCAAATTAGATATGAAATGTCTAATTTAATTCATCCAAAACTTTCATTTGAAAATTGGAGGCAGGTTTACAGGAAATCCTCTTCATCTTTCTCCAATGATTCTTCCTATCTTTCAGCTGGGTGTTTTTCTAGGGAGGAACAATCCCCATAGTCAGCTCAGGATTTTGCATCCTTCACCATTCAATACTCAAGATCAAATCCATAACATTGTTGTGCTTCCCCTTCACAAATGTGTTGTTGGGAATTTATAAATACAACCTCTGTCTACAGGAAATGGATCCCAACTTTGTGCAAACTTACTTTGCAGAAACACCAATTGAGCAATCAAGCATCTTATCAATAACATTATCATTCAACAATAGCAATCATAATTATTTTAGAATCAATATCATGGCTGCATCATATTTCACTGTAGCTTCTTTCATCAAGTTTCATGTCAATTTAGATTACGGTAGCTTCATCATATGATTTAGATATCATCATATAGGATTAGATTATTGCATTTAGTAGCATCTCATTCTCTAGATTGGCATTTTAACAGTCATAATAGTTACAAAATATGAGAGCCTTGTGACTTAATAAATCTTTGGAGATAGAGAACAATATGATGCTTTCAAGAGTTTTCTTGTGCTAATTAGATTAATTATCACTGATTCTCTTGATATAATTTCTTATTAAGAAGTGTTTATTATTTTACTCATTGCTTATTCCACACTTACACCTTTAATTATGGTAATTAATGTTTTAATCACATTAGAGAATGTGTGTCCTATATTTTTAGGATAAGACCCATTCAACCAATGGTGAATGGGTCTCCTTAAGTCCTAAGACCCATTTTAAAATATCTTTTTGGCAACCTTTTAATGATTCAAATTTCAAACACAATTGTGAGCTTTTGAAATCTAATTTTTAGGAAATTAAACAAACACCTATAAATACATTAAAAAATTATCAATTCAAATCTAACATGTTTCTAAATGAACTTCATATGAGAAAATATTGTTGGAAAGACCAATCAAGAGAATATTTATTAGTCATTTATTCCAATATTCAAAATTCTATCATCATGTTCAATATTATGTGTGTTCATGTCATCTTATGAAGGCTCAAATGCATTGTTGAATCTCAAACCATCTAAGATTTTTCAATATTTTAATCAAGGAAAGCAAGATCAAATTTCCTTGGAGTGATGTGTTTGACTTCAGTCCTCTAATGGAAGCCATTGTAGGTTTGGTGAGTTGTAGCAAGCAAGTGTTCATTCATCATTTCCTTCCATATATCAATCGCCATTATTTTTCTATCAAGGTTTAATTACCAAACTTAGGGTTTGACCAAGGCAAACCCCCATTACAAACAAATAATTTTTCTTCTCTTTTTGTATGTACAGATTAGAAGTTGAAGAAGGATTGAAGAGATATCAAAGGATAAATTTGCATTACTTCACAAGTTGTCATCATTTTTATCAAGCAACAAAAACTTAATTGTAGATTTTATTTATGACTTTCCAATAGTGGGACGTATGTTGAACTAGAGCCAAGATCTAGCATTAGAGGACTATCAAAACCTATTCTAGATACCTTAACTAGGACCCATTCACCCTAGTGAAATTTTTTCCTTCAATAGAGCTCAAAATCAATTTCTAGTGCTACCTGCAAATTCTCATTTTGATTTCTATATCTTTAAGATTTTGAATTTTATCATCTAGGTCATTTTATTTCATTAGTTTAAGTGCATAAAATAATATCAATTTAATTTGAGATCTTCCTACTATCCTAAGGAACTGAGATCCAAGTCTGATTAGCTCACCACCACCCTTCTTTGTTTCCTCCATTTCTTTTTAGTGCACACCCCCCCTTCTCCCATTATTTGATTATTACAAAGATTTTAATGATTTAGATAATGCTTCCATTAAATCCACATTTTTTAATGATATATTAGTTTACGAGACATTTGGATCCTAATGATATCAAAAGTATAATATACTTACCAATGACATGCCTATATTTAAAGTTCATTCAAGAAAAATGGTAATATCAATTATCACTTAACATTATAGGCATTACTTTCATTTAACTCAACTAATAATGTTATTATTTAATTGTATGTGGATTACCACAACTAATATTATTAATGTAATTTAATCGACATATGAATATTATTATTTAGTCATATGTTAACAATATAACTAGGTCAAGCAGGTGGGGGCATCATCTGTGACCACAAGGACATTGCATGTATGAAGGTATTGTCATTGATGTCAACTGGTTATTATTGTCATTGATGTCAATGATGTGTATGGAAGTAGGTTATTGGTTGTATATGTTGAGGATATTGAGAAAATTGTAATAAAGAAGGCTTGTAAGTTGTGCATGTATAGTTGAGATGTTGAAGAAGTGTTATGAGTACATGGATTATCCTTATGTTACTATGTCTCAAGGTGTGTTAGTGTGAAATAATGTGCTAAACCAATATCTCTAGTACTTGATATCCAAGTGCTTTTGAGAAAATTTGACAAATGAGTAAAATAGTTTTATGTAGGTATTGAATGTATGCTCTGGGATGTGCTCCATGTTTCTTCTAGGTTGATGCTATGCTTGTGCAAATCTAAGGTATTATTCATTACTATTTGAAGTTTCTATATCCACAATGTGGGCTTCTGGGTTGTCATACAGTACTTGAGAAATTTTCACTAGTATGTGAACTGTGTATTTTAGTGTTTCTAGATGTGGTTTGGGAGAGATGTATTTTCTCCACATTTCTCTAAATTTTGGTTTTAGGAAATGGGGTTAGGTATGTGCAGGATCATCATGGAAAAAAAAAGGCCCTTAATTGGCAAAAAAATTAGAAAAATAAGAGTTAGGAAACTTGACGTAAAAATTTGAATAAGTTATCTATATTATTCCAAAAATATGTAAGAATAGAATCTATAGAAAATTTTATGTAGTTTCTAAACTATTAGGTTTGTTTAAAAAAAAAATCTATTTGCTAAAAATTTGAAATTTCAATACAATAGTACTTAAATTTTTGGGAATAAATAAGATGTAGGTGTCTGTCTAACCACCCTAACCACAATAAAATGATAATATTTTATTATAATATTTTAGATATAAGTAGAGGACTCATGTCCCAATGTGATGCATATTTTTTTGAATTTTTTTTCCAAGTAAATAATTAATTATGATTTTTTATTACAACTTTTAAAAAATATAAAAACTCGTATGTCTGACCACCTTAACTTTGTCAAAACTTCATGAAATTCAATTTTTATTTTTTTAATCCTATAGTATGCAAAGCATAGAATGTGACACATGTTTTGGATTCAAAAAACATGTTACCGTTTGAAAGCTATAGATATTTTTCAATTAGCCTATCAATCAGGACTTTAGTCATAATTCAAATAGAAAATGAATAATAATTACTTATTAAATTCAAAGTAAAGCATAATTTATATTGGTGGAAAGCTGAGAGTCTCCTTTAAAAACCCTTTTTGTTTCATCAATTTTGGGTAAAAAATTTTGTCAGCCACATACCCATCATATTGCCACTTTTTGGCCCATCATCATCCTGCACATACCCGGTTCTAAGAATAATATGATAAGGTTTCTCTCTTGCTTGGTTCAAGAGGATTTGAGATTTGGTGTTGTTGTTGATGTATTTTTTAGATACAATGTATTCCAGTGGTTAACAGGGTTATTCAGATGTACAAAATGATTATATGTTTTAGGTCAAGTTTGTTGTGAAGTGTCTAGATGAATTTATTGGTGTTCATTACTTATTGCAAATTGTATTCAAGTGAAGTTTCTTGTTCAAAAATATTGGACTGAGTTAAGGATGTGTGTGCTTAATTGTTTTATGTGTTGGCATGGGTGTTGGGCAACCTTGTGGTAAACACTACTTGTGAAGTTCATAGAAGCGTGTTGAGGCATGTTGGGACTCATTTACATCCTCATTAACAATGTATTTTGGTTTCCCTCTTTCTCTTCCATAGGGGGAATGCTCTGGCACCAACCTAATTTGAATTTGTAAATGTAAATCATTTATGGATGACCTTGGAAGGGTTTCAAGGTTGAAAGCGGTATAAGTACAAGTTGAGATGTTTGTGAAAGATAATATAGACAAGACATAGATATGATCTAGTGTGTGATGTTATTTTAAGCATATTAGTGCAAAATTAAAGTGTTGAGTTCTTGAAGGAAGTGAGCTAAAGGTGTACTCTATATTTCAAGCATGTCTACAAGTGTGTGAGTAAATTGAGGTGGACCTCATATTGAATTGAGATAGTTTTCTCCTTATAATAATTCTCTTATATCTTCTTTATAATTTTGTGGTAGTGAGCCTCGGAAGTGAGCCCCCATTAGACAGTGTGTCCTATCTTGGCAATGAGCCCATTTGGCAGTGATCCTTTGTACTCAGTTTTAAAATTCTTTATATTTTGAGCTAATCCTTATCGTGGTTTTTCCCTCATTGGGTTTTCCACATAAATTTGGTGTTCCTATGTGCGTGATTTTAATAATTTTTGTTTCAGTTTATACATTGAATGATTAAACATGTTAGAAGAGTAAGGGTTTCATGAATGCATATAAATCTATAATATCTTAAAATTGCACCTAGGGGTAATTCCAAATTTTAGCACTTTTCCTAGCATTTATGATACCTAAATGCATCAGTGGAAAAAACCTCATGGGCCATAATTTCACGATTCTAGCTCCATTTGGTCTAGTAGCGAGCCAACATTAGCTGAATGACATGTTTCCCAAAAACTTGTGCTTTGGATGCTTGTACGACATACATACATCTACGCAACATGCTAGCATCTTAGCAATTTTCCAAGTTTGAAATGAGGAACCTCAAATCTTAACTCTTGACACGTGTCGTAGCAATTAAGTTTTTAGGTGTAATGGATCTTTTTCACCCTTACATACAACAAAAGCCCTCATTTTCTCTCATTTTTGGGGTTCATTCATTCATCCAAGCTTCACTCTTCAAGTTCACTCCTGAATCTCTTTTATTATTGGCAACAATACTTCTACAAGTGAAGCTCAGCTAGAATGAGGTCCCTGCAATAGCCAAAGCACTCTAGAAAGCATTCAATGGCATGTTTATGTGTTCAAGAGAGTGTTGAGGCCTATTGGTAACAATATCTTACTCTTTTCTATTTGTGAATCAATTAGATCTCTTATTCATTTGTGACTTGGTGGTTCGGGTTCTACTCCTGAAGAGTGGTTTGATTTCACCACTTCTTTTGTCTTTTTCAATTCCACTCTCTTTCTATCTAGCTATCTATGGAGGTGGGAACACCAAAGTGTTAGTTTAGCTGAGGAAAACCACTCTACAGCCCCAACATTTTCCCTTGTTTTCCTTGTGTTCAGGTTGTCAATGTAGAGCTTGGAGTGAAGATTCAAACATTTGGTTGTTAGTAAGTTCTCTCCAAGCTCCCCTTGTGTTTTCTAATAGTTTATGTTCTTTATCTTACCATTCTATTAAAAATACCTTAGATTTTGAAACTTTATTTTTCTTGCCTAGGTTCCTGATCTCTCTATTTCTCAGGATTCCAGCATGCCATTTGGACACCAGCACACCATGTTGGTGTCCTAAATCCACGTTGTTGTCCTTTGGATGAGGGTTCACCTATTGAAGGTAAAAATCTAGAAGTTTCACTCTAATATTTTGAAGTAGTCTTCTCTAATAATTAACCTGTATATGCTTTCTTTGTAATTTCTTCATTCATCCTATGTTGAAGTGGATAAGGGATGTTTGTTCCCTAGGATTCTCTTGAGAATGAAGAGACTCATGTGCAACAAATCCCCCTTATCTCACATTTTGGTGAACCTAATGTGAAACATGTTGGATCTATTTTTACAATGTTTTAATGTCTATGATAATGCTTTTTCTAAGGAATATTTTGATATGTTGGATGATTATCTAGATGATTTCTTAGAATCATCTTCCTCTATTTGTAAATCTTCCGAGAAAACCTCTTCCTTACTGGATGAAGAGTTGGTAAATGTTGTGGTGCTCTCTATGGCTTCTCCAAGCCCTTAGAAACCATTCATGTACTTGACTCTGACTATTCCTTCTCCTAAGAATGATCATTTTGTCTATGGAATTTCATATCATGATGATTCACCATATTTCTATTTAAGGTTTAGAAAATCTACAAACTCTACCTCTTACAATGTTGTTGGGCACACATATAATACAAGAAGAAACAAATTGAATTTGGATCAACAACCTTCTATTACTACACATAAACCTACTCAACTTCCTACTTATTTACCACCCTCTCAACTAAGCCTTCCTTCAGCACCTAAAACTATGACTAAAGCACCAGGTGATTATGACCTTGTCAAGAAACTTCATGTTACTCTGACTAAGATCTCACTTTGGGATTTGATTCAAACTGCTCTGATTTATCAAGAAATGCTTCAAGAATCCTTGAAAAATATCCTATTTTATACGGCCACTAGGATGATGAATGTTAATCTATTGATGGCCCATATTCATGTAGATTCATTGAATATTATGTTAATGTTAATCCTATTAGTATTGGGCATACCCTCGTCAACACTGGTTTAGATCTTAATATTTGTGGTATCAAGATGTTATCTAAGATTAAATTTGATTATTCTTCTTTAGTTGCTTCTTTGTATATTAATAGGTTTGATAATGCTAGCCATCAGGCTCTAGGCATGATAATATTGAATTTGCAACTAGGCTTTGTTACCTTACCCACTTTGGTTTATGTGATGTGTAGCCCTTTACCTTAAAATATTCTTCTAGGGAGACCTTGGATTCATGTTGTGGGTGTTGTAACTTCCGCTCTACATCACTCTTTAAAGTTTATTGCAAATAATTGAGTAGTCAGAGTTAAAGATGACCTAGAAGTTGTTCACCTTTGTGAATTAGTAGTTGGTGGTCAAGCTTCAGTTGTCTCCACTCTTAAGAATTGTATTCCATCTCTAACCTCTAATGTGATGATGTGCTCCTTAGAAAAAAACTCTGTGGAGGTTTTCCTCAAAGTGAACACCACTAAAGAAGATCCACCTAAAGCAAAAAGTCCTAAGTCCTCCCCATCTACTTATTCTAAAACAAATGCATTCCTAGGTGATGATTTGGGGTCCTTGGAATTCTATAAATTATTTATTGGAGAATACAAATTGAACCTCATTCATCTAAAACTTTCGATAGACTTGAATTCCTTTGATGAAAAAGTAGATGACACTCCCATTGAGGAGGAAAATTGTATTCATATTTAGGAGACTAGTCTTTCCCATATCGAGGAGGATATTCCTACTATTACAAAGGAGGTTAATGTTTTTGAATCAAGGATAGGATACAGTTGTTCACTTGTAGATGTGTTTGATGTGCACTAGTGGAACAATGATATCCACATGGAACTACCACCTTCTGAAGTTTTGCAAACCCACTATGGTTTTGGGTATAGACTAACTTATTAGTATGGCTATGGGAGAAAATTCCTTAGGCGTATTGAGCAAGGAATCTAGGTCCCTATCTAGTTTAAGCCTCATAAGAACTATTTGGGTTTGGGATGCTCTATTGAAAAATCTAAGCAAAAACCTTCGTGGAGTGTTAATATGATTTCAGTTGAACCACTTAATCTGGTCTATCCCAAATTAATAGAGGATGGGGTGCAAGCCAACAAAGTCTCTTTAGATGTTTTCTCTTCGAATGAAGCACTCAAGGAATTCTTAGGTGCCTACTCCTCTTTGCCTCCTTTTCATCATAAGAGATGATTCCCATGTTGCCTACATAAACAAACATATTTTAGAGAATTTTCCTTGAGTATTGATGATGAGGACCCTCTAGCTAATTTTGATGACGATTTTCCAATATTGTATCCTAGAGACCGTAGTTCTCTCCTTAAGGGAGATACTACTAAAGTCTCTATGGATCCCAAGTCTCCTGAAAGGGTGATTAAGATTGGGAACTATCTTTCTTTCAAAGCGGCTAAGGAGCACTTTGATCTTCTAAATTCTCACCCTAATATTTTTGCCTGGACATATGAGGACATTCCCTATATAGATGAGTCTATATAATGGTTCAAAATATCATTTTATCTCCCAATGCCAAGCCGATTAAGCAAAAATTCAAAAATATTAATCCCAAGCTTGCATTGTTGGTTAAGACTGAGATATTGGAGACTATTAATTTCCAAAAGGATATCATGAAGTTCCTCTTGGTCTAACTCATAAAGGCTAAAGAAATAATCCAAATTATAGAAGGAAAGGTTCTAGAGTAGTAGGTCCCATGGTCAAGGGAGGTGGAGAACAATGGGCACTGGGACATGATTTCCTCTCTGGCCAAGTCATTCAAGAGGTGGGAAATTTGGGAGAAAGAGCTGGAAGATTTGTGTACCATTGTTGGTACTGAGGAAGATAAAAAGAATTTACTAACTAAGATTGATGCTATCCATCAAAGATAGGAGAAAACCATGCAATTCCTTAGGGTCATCACCGATTATAGTAGAGAAACCGTGAAGAACACTGCCCTCACCCTTTAAGTTTTTCAAGATGAATTAAGCAAGTGTTAGGGGAAACAGGTTACAACTATTGGTTAGGAGGATGGTAATATGCAGAAGAAGAAATGTAAAATGGAAAATACCTAGGCTCATGATGTCATGGTGAATACTCAGGCCATTCAACATGGGTCTCTAACTTTTGAGAAGAAGCTCCAAATTTTGTCCCAGGAATGGAATGGGATCACTAGTCTCAAGCTATTAGGAGATCTATTGGTGTCTTATGGTTCATTTTTGGTCTTGGTTCTATGTGATTTCTTTGTTGTTTTTCACTGGTTCAACTATTTAAGTTTAAGTTTATGTATTATTTTTTAGGTTTCTCACTTCTCATGAGTTCCTCATTTGCCTCTATGGTGGATTTGTAATTGTTAATGTCCCTTCCAATTTTAATCTAATCAAAACAATATAATTATCATTACTTTTGATAGTTAAATCATTTTATTTGACACTCAAATTTTTTAATACCATATTTCTCGATATTTCCAGTAGTAATACCACTATTATATTGTGTCTTTAGTGACGTCTACACCTTTTAATATTAGCCCTAGTGTTTTCAACTATAATAATAGTATTACTATGATTAGAGGATAATGCCAATATTTTCACTAACCCCTTTTTTCTATACATATACATATATATATCTAGGTCCATGTTACACCTATTGCTTATACAATAAATATATTATCCTTTTATACAAACATTAATATTCTGAATAATATCAAAATTATCATAGAATCCAATATTAATATTATTATTAACTCTCAATCATCAATAATATTATTGTCCCTAGTAAATTATAGAAATTTAAAAATAATATCAAACCTTCATTACTAATGATAATTTAATGTCATTTTTGTTTAACCAAAATAATATTATTATCAATGATGATAATATCATTATCGTATAATTTTATTTGTAAATTTAATATTAATTCTATTATCATTATTATTATTCTCTTGTATATTCTCGACATAGGTTTTCTTTACTTCAGTAATTTTACTACTTATAATAACTCTAACATATTTATATTATGACTTTTTTTGATATTAGCATTATCAACAGTAATTAACAAGTGTATCAATATTATTATTAACATTAATATTAAGATTAGTAATACTAATATTGATATTGGAATTAATAATAACAATAATGTTGTAATTTAATTATTAACATTGACTAATCATTTTTGTTATGGTTTAAACTCTAATACCACATATTTGACCGACAAGGGGGGTAATAGAAGGATTATAGTTACACAAATTTAATTATTAATAATTATAAACTCAAAAAATAATACTCAACTCCCAACTATTCACTCCATAATTTAATGACAAAAAACTTTATAAGTTTTAATTAATTAATAACTACACTCCTTTTAAGTTGATTTTTCCTACCCATGAAAAGGCTCGGTAAATGGGTAGACAACCCCAATGTTTCCTTTATTAGGAAACCTCATCTACTATTTTGGTTGTCTCCTCCCTTAAACCCTCTATAGGTTCCTTCATTGCTTAGCACATCTTATCCCTCAAGTGAAGTCAAACCTAGTCCACGAAATGTAACAAATTTGGGAGGTTGATTTTGAATGTTCTTGTTTTGTTTTAGTTACTTGTATTTATTTCAAATGAGAAGAATCTAAATTTTAAGTTAGAGCCTCCTCCACTGAGGATATTGTAGCCTCCCTAAAGAGCCATGGATCCTTTGATGGGTCCATACAGTCCCTATATAAGGAGAGAGGGTGGGGGTCATTTTCCATCATAGGTAGTGATCCCTCCTCTCAAGTGCAGATCCTACTTGATAAATATAATTTTTTGAGTTAAATATATTTTATAAATATACTAAATAGTTGGTGTTCCTCATAGGTGTTTTTTCTATTTTTGTATAGTTTCATGTTACACCCTGATTCTAAGTTACAAGATTACTTTTACCTTTATGATTAAATATAATTTTAAATGTAAGAATATGACTTTAATATGTTTAATGGATGAATGAGTTGTATGAATATGCACATTATGATGAATTACTTTAAAATACTTTAATGATTCTTATGATATATAATAAATATGATTTATATGTATTAGCTAACTACATACATATTGCATAAAGATGGATGCAAGAAATGTTTGAACCCTCTGGAGGGGGAGGGAGAGTATCACCCAAGAGAGGATTTTTGCATCAAAACCATTGGTATGTCTATCTAAGTTGACACTCACACTCACTACATAGGAAAAATAAACCTTGTTGAGTTAGTTTGATCTATGTGTTGTTAAGTACTAAAACAAGTCAAAAGTGTTTTGATCGATATGAAAGTTAGGATACTTGTTTTTAATTATTTTTGTTCATCCTTGAATCTCCTTGACCATTTAATAAAATCTAAAAATAAAAATAAAAAAATCTCTTGTACATGTCATTTAATACGTGAAATGTGTAGAAATTTACATGTGTGGGTGTATGTATATATATATGAATATGAATATATGGAATGTATATATATGTACACCTTAACCCCAACCCTAACCTTAACCTTGACCCTATTTGAACTCTTATTGAATTCATAACCTTAATTAAACCCCAACCTCATCCTCAATCCTAACCCAAATTGAACATTCATTGAACCCTAAACCTAACCCTAAGTGAACACTAATCCTAATTGAACTCTAACTTTTTAGTTGAAAATATTAAAGTGCCTTAGATTTTCCCATTCATCGTCATTTATCATTCAATTCCTAATAGAACTCCAAAAATTTATACTTTTATAATGTTTTAATACACACCTAATATTAAGGGTTTAGAGTTTAAGGGTTAAGGGTTTAGGGTTAAGGGGAGAGAGATAGAGGGAGTGAGTGAGTGATCCATTTACATATTATTCTTTTATTCTTCGTCAGTTAAATATTGAGTTACCCATTTACCGTTAGCGAAAATGACCCAAGAATTTAATAGAATGGACTACTCATATAATACCTTGCATTATGGAGCTTAATTCTCTGATATATTACTACTTATCAAATCCTTTGTAAATAATTATAAACTTATGACTCCATTTAAGCATTTAATTGATTTTCTTGAATCAAAGAAAAATCATAGACACACAATTAAACAAATTCTCAAAAGAAGAATGACAACATCATTAACATTTCATTCAAAATTCACTCAAATCCACATAAGGAGAGAAAATATATTACAATTATACGTTTATTCATGCTTATAAGTCATATCTGCATAAAATTTAAGATAATTTGCATATATTCATCCAAAAGTCAAAATAGGCTATCTATTCTATTCCATCCACTTGGGGTTTTAACATCCAATGGCACCACATATATCACTTCCTCATCAGAGGACATATATATTTCTACCCATATTCAACTCAAAACCTAGCTAGAGCTTTCATCAGTTCTCTCCCTACAAATGAGCCTTGAATTTCCTTTTATATGACAAGGGAGCAATAAGCTTCAGGCTCAAATGCAATTTCACCACAAATTTTCATTTCAACAAAATCTCCATTGTAGTTGACTTTCATTTCAAAACTTCCCACATGTTGAATCTGAAAAACATAGTAGTGCACAAACTAGGGAAAGCTAAAAGAAAAGGGAACACAAATTGTTATCAAAATCCCCTTGTCACTATCCGAGCAAAAAAACCAAGCAACCAAATTGCCAGGAAGGCACCACAACAACTTATTATTTACCCAGAACCCTTCCCTTACCAACACTCAGACCTCGGTATACACACCCACTTCTAGTTGTTTCCCAATACAGTAGACCCTCAGCCTCCTCTTCTTTCTTGTCCTTGCCCAATATGGTTCTAGTCTGTCCGCTTGGTGTTTTAATAGCCAATGGCACCATAAATATCACTTCCTCATTAGAGGGTAGACCTTGATTGAAGTGAGGTAAATACTGATAGTAGTCAGAGTCCGTCTCGGTTACATCATTAGAAGTGTTGATCATAAGGTCAATGGGTGAGTGTTGGCATCCAAATAAGGAGCCATGCCCATACCTTATTTTCCTACCGACACTAGTAATAGAGCACACCGTCGACTGCTTTCCTTTATCATCTACTAGTTGAGCAACAACGTCCTAGAATTGCAACCTTCTACTGCATCTAGTGGGCACAAGCCTGGGCTTGTCAACCAAAGCACCTTCCTGAATAGCAGGATCGAGCTTTTGTGAGATCAAATGAATAGACTTCCTTACTAACTTACTCATTTTATCTTCTTAGACAAGCACTCAAACTTGATTAGGCTCAACCCACAAAGTGCTCTAACTACTACAAAAATGACACTATTAGCAGTTAATTCCTCTTGTATTTATTGTGTGAGGTAATGGCAACCTTCATCAATGCTTAGTAAAAATGCATGTGCAAACATGGCAATTTGGCGGCGTATGTACTATCACCATTTAACTAGAGCTACTTGAGAATCTAAAGATCACCCTTCATGATTGCCAACAACATCTTCACACAGATTGAGATCGACATGACTACACAAGTAAGGAATAATTCATTAATGCTTCACTAGTTGTACAATAAAATGACCACCATGTGTCATTTTCCAACTTTGAATACTGCTCGCTGATCTCCTGAAGAGTTGGAAGATAAAATGGTTTATCTTGGGCTAACTCGGTTTGAAATCCAACGAAGAATCGTTCACCTTCCTCATGACCAATAACATTAATCCATCTCAGAAACCTACTACCATGTCGACAGGTCCTATGCACTTTGCAAACTGAACGGCTAGAGCTACACATCACAATCTCATTGACCTTGCAGCTTTTAACCAACCTTCATCTTTCTCCTGAGCTAGCAAGGAACAACAGAGATTTACATTAGCTTTTGATCTCGGTTGTCGATCTAAAACCATGGGTTATGAGCTCAATAGTGGAGATTCGGCCCCACATTCCATACAGGACACACATCTTCCTTTTGCTAACCTCACACCAAATAATAGGGTGACACCTTAGGTCTGTGAGTTGGCGGGGTGCAATCGAGATCTTCTCCCAATCTTCAAATCTGGAAAACCTACACATTACACGGTTAGTATTTAATGAAAGGCTTTGGCTAAGCCGTCGGCAATATGACCACTAGGGTTAATGGCTTAGGCTTACGTCACCAGATTAAAATTAAAACCCAACTTTGATTTTAATACTTTATTTCCTCCGCAGGGTTTTATTTCCTAAGTCTCGGTTGGCACCATGTTTCATCTTTTAAAAAACAACTTATGTTGTTTGTCATCCGCCTTGTAATGCCCACTTCTCCTTTTAATGAATTTTTTTATTTTGCAAGGGTTCATTTACTATTATCATTGATCTATTTCCTACAGATATCAACGATGCCCGCCATCCCGTGATCAGGAATTGAAGGATCGTGAAATGATGGGCGAGTGCCACGTGTCCTATCTGGGGGATCAAATTTGCACTATCACTGACCAACTGCCATTTGATCTAAGTCATTCCCTGCCATCCTGCAATGGTGCTTGGGTTGATTGCGAAATCACGAGCGAGTACCATGTGTCTCATCGGATGAAGCCTAAAGAGTAAAGGAAACACTAGCTGGCTTTAAATGTATTAAGGGGTGGATTACTAAAGTGTTCTTGAGACGCACATGTTCTAAATCGATGGATATGTTATAATCTTGCTAGAAAATCTGTTCGAAGGTTAACAACATGGCTGGCAACTATGTTAAAGGAAGAAGATCATTGATGCTCAGGATCAACAGTTGGCCCGCCATTGCGCGATAAGAAGTTTCAGGATTGTGATATACCAGGCAACTGCCAAGTGGACTTCCTTCATAGTGTCTGGCAAGGTGGGCCCCTTATCGCCATGTTGGAAATTGTGTCATCTTGATTTGAAGGTTGTTGTTGATGATTTGATCAAGCTGAAGAATTGATGGATTGAATTTAAATCTGCATCAAATATGGTTGGAGTCATTCGTGCAGCGCGAAATTGAGCTTTAATGGCGGATGAGATACTTGTTGGCATAATTTGATCGACAATAAAATCAATTTTCCTGCTTGGTCTATATCACAAAGCATTCAACCATTTCGCAGAGCAGTTTCAGAGCTGAAGGTAGAATTGCAAGTTTCTACAGCTAGAATTTGGGAGTTCTATGAACAAAGCCGTGAGTTTATTTTTTGTGCCTCTCGGTCATTTTGCATTTGAGTTAGGGAAAGGATTAGTTGGATGTGTTGTGAGCTTGTTGATAAATGTGTTAGGGCTATAGTTTAATTATAGTTTTGAGAAATTGCAGTGTTTTGTCCTATAATTTTCTATATCTGGTTAGTCCTAGCTATCTTAATTATAACATTATAAAGAAGCCCTAGTTTGTATGAAATGGCACGACCGAAGCAACATCCTCGGCAGATAGAATAATTGAAACAAAACCTATATGAAGATTTCCTAGATCAATTCCCCTTGAAAACGAATGATAGGAGGAAGGGATTGGTCTTAATGCGAGGGAAAATCTTGGGGGAAGGGTTATTGTATAATTGCTCCAACATTGTCAATTCTAGGGTTCCCCTCACTGGCTTGGAATTGTTCAGATTGTGGTATGGACAGAGGAATTTTTGTTACCCTTTTTCAAATGGATAGATGTATGATATGGGGAAGCTGGTGGTACCAAATATTTTCCCTGATGTAGACCTTCTTAGGACAATGGCTGCAAGATATGACCCTATTACACGAATAATCAGGGACAATGATGGAAAGGTTCTATTGAGCATTAATAGAGAAGAGGTCCAACATATTTTTGACTTGAGTGAACCGAGTGAAGACTTGGTTCCTATCAACCTTGAGGAAATGAAGTAGGAGTATGCAAAGCTGAAATATTTTTTTAGAGCAAGGTTGCTTCCACCTCATCTAGCTAAGGCAGGAGGTTATAAATTTCATATCAACCCCAGTGGCTAGGAACCTTTCAAATTAAATTGTTTTGCAAACCATTTCTTTGCCAAAGGAGAGGAAGCCAGAATTGAAGGTTTACCATAACTGGGGTGACATTATCCCATACCCAGTCAGCACTGTCTTGAGAGTATATGGTTTTCAGAGAGCCCCTCATATACTTCCATACAATGTGCAACCAAGAGTGGGATTTGTAGAAGTTATGTGGTAGATAGGTTGTATTATGAGGACAAACTCACTGGAAGGGGTAAGGGAACATTTTTCCCAAATTATATAGTGGTGTTTGACTTTGTATTTTCAAACGGAGGTTGGACACATTTGGATAATTTCTTTAATGATTACCATTTGAGGTGTGGACCAAAGAGGCAACATGATCTTGAGGGTTTCTTTGCTCTTTTCAGACAAAGAATAAAAGCTGGAAAATTTGTACATGAGTTCAATTTCCTTGAAGACTTGATTAGAAATGAATTTGATTTGAATAGACAAAAGTTGAACAAGCAAAAATGGATAGCTTATGGTAAGCTACTAGATGTTGTGCACAAAATGGATCTGAAATATGATCCGTTGTTGGAGTTTAGTTCCCACCATAAGATAATTGATTTTCTGATGGGAAACTTCAAGGAAATTATGGGCACCTTGAGGACAAAAAAGGTAAATTTAAAATTGAGTCTAGGTGTACAAGAGCGAGGTGCCAGACCAATTGAAATAAGGCCAACATACCAGCCTATAGAAAGGTGTCCCATTTATAGGAGGTAAAAGCATAGTAGCAGTGATGAAGAAGAAGTGGACATAAAAGGAAAATAGATTATGAAAGTTCCTCCATAACCAAGTCCAAAATTCAAAGTGCCTGGGGCAATCAAAATTATTGATTTAGAATCATCACCAAAAGAAAATCCCTCATCACCATTATCTGAGCCAAGCCCTAAGAGGAAAAGAATTGATCAACCACAGGAGGATCTAATGGATGAGATTATTGTTAGTGATCAAGACATGGAAGTTGATATGCCTTCCCCTCCTAGGCTAGCTGAATTATTTTTATCTGATTTAGATATGAAAGGTAAAAGTGTACAAGATGCAAGAATGGAGGCATGCAAGGAGTTTCTAGATGACAATACATTTGTAAAAAATCATGTATTCTTGAAATTGGTATGGAAGATGAAGTTTGAAGAGTATCAAACTAAATGTAGGTAGAGAAGAGAACTGAGGCTTGGAAGGTCAGACTAGGAGAATGACAAGGAGGTAAAAGCTAAATTAATGGAAGAATTCAAGAACATCACTCCTAAAGAAGGAAGAAAACTGGTGAGTCAGGCTGGTGTATTAATTCTTCTTGAATGGGACATTGCAGATGCAGTAACCTTTAATGCTTTTATGAAGTCTAAGAATCCCTTTCAAGACTTTGAAGAAGAGGTCAAGGAAGCATTGCAAAACTCTACTTTCAGTGAGGAATATGAAACTCTAGCAATTTGGGCATTGACCCCACAAGGGAGAAAACCAGATGTTTTTGATATTAATCCAAATTTCAAGGGAGGATTGATAATAAAGAGAGCTTCAGAGACCTCAACCACTGAGGCCACTAATTTGAATGTGAATGTGACCAAATTGGCCCAAAAGACTGCTGAAAGGGAGGAAGCTAAAAGGAAGAGCTTAATGGGAAAATATAACCTTTTGATTGAGGAGTACAACAAGATGCAATAGAAAAATGTTGAGTTGCAAACTAAAGTGGAGAGGTTTAGGTATAAGCAGATTGGGGAGACATCAAGTGCTCCACGAACCAATACATTACCTTCCACAGTAGGGTGAGTGCCTCCTGCTTCTCCAATTGTTTCCACACTAGGATCTCCCAGTTAGAATCCTATCCTCACCCTTTCTTTAGAGGAAATTGAAGAAGAAACAGAGTGATTTGTCCATCCTACAAAGAAGCAGCTCTTGCAAAAAAATGATGAATTGTAGGCATCATTAAACAAAAGTGAGGGATCTCTCTTAGAGAAAAAGGAAATTTTTACTACTGTTTTGAGGCATTTAAATGAAAAGGTTGATAGAAAATTGCTATCTATACATTCTTTATATTCTTTGTTGTTAGCAACAATAAAGAATATTGATAGGGATCAGAAAGTAGCAATACCAATAATTGAAAATTGGATCCCTAGGGCCAATGATCTGGATATCATGTATAAGGCCTCAAGGTTTGATATAAATAATAGGCCCCACTCATTAAAGCCTACTCATGTGTTAGTAAAATCATTGCAAGGTTTTCAGACCTTACCAGATGACTTGAGTAGGAAGATTAGGGAGCTAGTGAAGAATTTCAATGATTGGGGTAACACATTGTTACCTGATATAATTGACGAGCAGGGGAAAATCAGGTCATTTCAACAATGGCAGGCTCAAGCAAGTGAGGCCATCAATCATCAAATCAATTCAATTTGTGATGAGTCAGATTATGATTTGTTGGTGAACTGTATGGACAAAATCATTAGTACCAGCTCATTTTTGGAATCTTTTGAAAGGAATGTGAATCAAGTAGTGGTAAAATACACACCTTATAATACCAAGGTGGATGAGGTAATTAATTTTGACTGGCCGAATGATGATAAGTACCAGAATTGGGTAACTAAATATTTGAATGAGGAGTAAAAGGAGTGAACAACTAATAGGTGGCAGATGAAATGTTGCAGTTGTAACAGTTCATGTTTTGTGTTGACGGCTTTCTCGGTGCAGTTTTCTTGTGGTTTTTTGCATCAATGTTCCTCAGCTGCTATGATGAAAAATAATATTTTTAAAGGTGGTGGTTGTTGTAACAAATTTTGGAATATCACCAGGTGCTCCAATTGACTAGTGACAGGTGTACTTTCTGGCCCAGTGCTTGTTTGCTCCTTCATTTTTGATAAGAAGGATTTCAAGGCCAGAAGTATGGGTTAGAAAGTTAGATAATTTTTGTTGAGTCTAGGTGAAGTTGTAGAGCAAATTGTAAAGTTCGATGGTTTTAGAGAAATGCAATTTAGGTTTTGAGTCATTATGTAATAGGTTTTGAGTTCATAGAGATTTAATGTTTTATAACAGTACTAGCATTTGAGTTGAAATAAAAATTTGAGCTCATGTCTCTCCATTTTACATGCATATCTGAACTTTGAATGAAATAACTAAGGGTTGTTTTATCCATCTCACTATTGTGGTGTGTATGATTCTATTTTAGCTTTAATTCAAGGAATTAATCAAAATACTTGAATGGGATTATAGGCGGATATGTGTTGTATAAGGATTTGATAAGTAGTCCTGGGTTAGAATGCATACTGATGAAATTGTAATGCAATATTGTCAGGGATCTTTTATGTGATATATTAAATCTGTTATAAACCTCTAGATGGTTATGAATTTGACTCCTGCAATAGATATATGGCACTGATCTAAGTTGCAATTATTAGTGTAGTTAAGTATTTCTTTGTCTTTTCCTAGAGCTTGCTACAAATTTCAAATCATTGACTATCTTATACAATGGATTCTGTTTAGTTATCTCACGCTCTAGATAGTCGATATTGTCTATGAACAACCAATTCTAGTTGATATTATCTTATCATGTTGAGCTATTAAGTGAGATCATCTGCTATTGTTAATGTTGTTTATAATAATGGTGTAGAGGTTGTAAACACATTAAGGGATCACCCTCCCGGGTCTTGTAGAGCCCAAAGTGTAGGAGGCTTTTAAAGTCCTCGTCAGTTGGTCCAGGTCCTTCGAGTTGCCTTTAATTGGAATTGGAAATTCCATAGGTAGATTAGAAGACAAACCTGGTTACATTGTAAAAACAACCAACATACACATCAACCACTGAACAACCACCTCTACAACTGACTTTTTAATCTTTTATGATCACATGAAACATAAAACACACTAATTTCAAGGTTGTTAACATCACTATTGAAATGTTTTCATTTTTTGACCTTTCAAACATTAAAAAGTACATCATTAAAAATTAATTATGTAATGGCATAAAAATTAAAAACATCATGAATTAATTATGTAACCACATAAGTCAAATATAATTCTATCAAGAAATTAATATCAAATAGATAATATAATCTCATAACTTATACATTTCAATGCCATTGATCTTCTTCTTCATCCAACTCTGTGTCTATATCATCTGATCCAGATTCGACATTGTAAGGATTGGTCATATCATCATCGTCATCATCGATATCAATTTTGATAATGTCATCATCCACATGGATATCATCTTCATGAACATTAACTTCTACATCATCATGATCTAGTTCCTCCTCTTCGACATCTTCGTCAGGGACATCATCAACTAACTGTTGGTCATGATCATCATCTACATCATCTTCTAGTTCTTCGGTATCTTCACCTTATACTTTACCAACCTTCCTCTTGGATCATGCTCCAAAAAAAATGACCACCCGGTTACTCAGAACCTCTCGAGTAAGATATCTACTCACATTGGTTTTCTGAAGAACATAGGGCTCATTTCCAGCTCGCTCGATAAACCTTGTATTAACTATGGTAAATCCATTATCATGTTCAATAAAAGTTCTCTCATGATCATTTTCATTCAATCGTAGCCTATACCATAGGACGACAAACAAAATTAATCTGAAGGACTTAAAGTCACACTCAAGTATATCATCCAAAATCCTATAGTATCAATTTTCTGAGACTTCTGGATGTATGTCGCTTCTAGATGAAACATTAGTCACCTGAAAGACTGCAGTTATACCAGAATCACAAGTTTTCTTCATGTCATCCAACATTTTGATTCAAAATTTACAACCATTGCACCACATAGCCTTGTGGTGTTTCACCTGCAATATGTCAAACATGTAAAAATTATTGCAATATCGTCAGTTGATAAACATATTTATTCTTGGCCAAATGTATGCAAAGAAAACAATCTCAAGATATATATACATCAATATACTTGAAAATAATTAAATAATATGGGTGATTAATATATTTATACGTACCTGTTTATCTCTTAAACCATATGCTAAATCAATTTCCCTTTGTGTAACATTGGAATCTCCATTACGATGAGCTTCTTTAACCAATGAAAGCCACACCTTCCCATGTTAATGCGCGACTAGATTGTTGACATCGTTCAATCCATACCATCATCCAATCAAGATTGTTGGTGATGTACAAATGTAGTGCATCCCACTCTTGACCAACTGTATCAAAAAAAATTGAAATTCACAAACGACGTATAATTAGTTAAATACCATAGTATACAACCTTAATTTATAATTGATGTATATTGAAGATTAAAATTAAATAAGTACAATATACATAAAAACCATATGTAAAATGTATTCCAATTAATCTCCATGACCATCTTATAATTACCTCTCACTTTCCTCAATCTACCTTTCCCCAACAGGTACTCCCCTTCGAATTTGTTAATGGAGTTGGAATCCCAAATGTGATCTACATGGATCTTTGCTGCAAACTTAGGAAGATATTCACTAATGTACACCATGGTCTGGTATACCATATATCCCTTCACCATAGAACCCTCAGGATGTGCTCTTTGTCTAACCAAAGCCTTCAAAAATTTCAAGTGCCTCTCAACCATCCACATTGACCTTGTGTGTACAGGTCCACACAATTCAATCTCCTCAACTTGGTGTATGAGGTAGTGTTCTTGTGCATTGAAAAATGTTGAAGGTAGACACTTTTGCATTTCACACATTAGACGAGGAATTTTTCTCTTCCAATAATTTATATCTTCTTTATGGATTTCTTTAGATGATAGCCATCTACAAGTGATTCAAGGCACAAATATATTAACAATATTTAACAAAAGTATACAATATATTACATAACAAGTAAAACAAATGGCAATTATAAGATGTATACAGCGAATTGAACAAATCTCGCTACTTACCTCATGTATTTTCCAAGATCATATATAACTTGCTTGACATTGTTGCCAAAGTTGTCTGGGAGAGATAGAGGTAGAATGTACTGCAACAATTATAAAATGATATTTTCATTATTTTTCCAAAAGTAATAAAACACAATACACTAAAAATTACACACATTATACAAGTGTATATAATATACCAGAATAATTACCTTAATGAAGGTATGCCAATCATGCGTTTTCATCCCTAACCCAAATTCACCTTTCTTTGTTATTATATTGTTTATGTTTGTAGCAAATCCTATGGGAAATCAAATTTTTTGTATGACTTCTTTTATAGCATTACTTTTTTGCTTTATTAATAACCAAGGAAAGAAACTTATATTAATTTGGTCTCCATCGCTATTTAATTGAATAAAAAAATTCATTGCATGATTGGCTTCCTGAATGTCAGTACAAATTTTAACAATTTTTTCTTTGTCATGCCTTCCATCCAATATTTTTCATAACATTTATGTTATATTCTTTCTGATATGCATTGTATCAAATAAATGCACAATTTGTAGCTTCTCATAGTAGTGCAACCTACTAAATTGTCTGGGATAATTTTTTAGTCCTTGTGGAAGCTGACCATTAATGCCTTGACGACCTTCATGTCAAAGCATATAGGTTAAACTGTAAATTAACAACCATAATTATTGTCAATTAAAACATGCGTAAACACAACACAATATAAAAATATAAATTCAAAACATATCATATATGATAGATAAATTTTTTTATTTGATATACAACCTTGACGATTAATTCTATTATATTCCAACTTCCATAGGTGAGGTGACATTCTTCGTGGTTTTGATGTAGTCTCCTCTTTTCCATTGAAAATATTTTTTTCAATAGTTCGATACTTATGATTTCTATGGATGAAGTGCCTATACTCATCAAACACCTACTTTCCTAAACTTGTTGAACGGCGAGATTTCATCTTTGGACCACAAATTGGACATGCAAATTTTCCCTTTGTTTGAAGACCTACAAGATGATATATAATTGGATTAAATATGTCAATTTTTTAAATTATATATAATGAATAGATTATTTTAAAAATATGCATGATATCTATTTCATCAAATTAAATATTGTTAAAGTGTAGTCGAACGTTATAACATACCACAAAAATGTGTTAGCCCTGGGGCATCATGAATTGTCCATACAAGCATTGCATGGAATTGAAATTGTCTTTCTCCTATTGGTCTGGAGACATCATACATAGTGACGCCATTCCATAACTTTAGTAACTCGTCGATAAGAGGCTCGATATATACATTCATATCTTTAACTTGGTACTTACCTAGTTGAATGAACATAAACATTACATAATTATTATAACCATTTTACTGCAATATATAAAAATTAATGTACATGACTATTGAATGAAAAAAATATAAGTCATTATGCAACAAATAATACAAATGAGATGCTACTAAATTAAAGAAAATTGATGTAAACAAATACCTAGAACAATCATTAACAATATTATGTGCTCCCTCTTTATTGACATCCATGGAGGAATGTTATTGTTGATAAAAAAAATAGGCCACACTGAGTAAATAGATCTTAGCTCTCCAATTGGATTGACACCGTCCGCTCCCAATGAAAGCCTGAGATTATGAGGTTCTTCTTTAAAGTGTGGCCATTTTTCCTCCATGTCCCTAAATGAAGAAACATCCGCAGGAATTCAAAAATGTTATCTCCACTTCTATTCCATGCATGATAATCCATAAATTGCGCTAAGCTTTTGCACCTAAATAATCGTTGCATACATGGAATAATGGTAATATAACGAAGAACCTTGCGAGGCACCTTTTTTGTTAGTTGATCTGTTTCTATATCTACTAATATGACATTTTGGGCATTCTATTAAATATTCCTATTGTTTATGATATATAATATGATCATTGGTACATGCATCTATTACTTGATACTCCATTCTGATATCTTTCATAATGGCACATAAATCTCGGTATGAGAAAGGTAAAATATTTGATGGTGGTAAAAAAAATTCACCAATCAATCTACAACAAAAAACAAATTTTTCATATAAAGAATATTAATGGTACATATTTCATCCTTTATTTACTAGTGATGAACTAACAACAATTAAAATAGATGAAAAAAGATGACATATATGGCATACCTTAACATCCATGAGATTTCTATGTTTGATAAACCATTCATAACCTTCAAGTTCAACAACAACAATATAGTATTGAGAAGAGTTGTTTCAGAGCCTTCATAAAGGGGCTTGTATTCCTTCTCAAGTATAGGTAAATCATGAACATCATCAAAGTCATCTTGATCATCATGATCAGCTCTTCCACTAAATGGGTCATGGATCAAGAGTATTCATGCCATCATCTTCAATTGTGTTTTCTTGCGCATGATCATCTTCTTCCATAGGATTATTAACTTCATCTTCGATATTCACAACTCCATGTTCGTCCACTTGCAAAACCACATTCTCCTGTCTGGAATAATCCATATCATCTGCCCTAGGGTGCCCCACCTTTATAATAATGATTGACACAAATAAACCATGATAATGATCAAGTGATTATATATATATAATGTTAAAATGATATAAACATTTACAAATTCAATCAATATAAACACATATAATGAACAACTTACCAATGGATGATAATTATGCCCCCCTTCAACGTGACCATGATGCCTACAATGTTTCTCAACTGTTGTGATTAAAATTTGTCTCATCTTCAAGCCCTTGCAATTATTGCAAGGACAATAACATTTCCCATCTCCTTTTCTTTTCAATCTAGCCCACAATATATCAAGTGTCTCTTCATTTTGTTCTGGACTAATATTATCTAAGATGATTTTTCTTTACCAAGCTTGACTATTTAGATCTTCAAAAAATATCAAACTCACACTCCAATAATTTTTATTCATAGAAAGGTAACATAATCTAATAATTATGATATTATACACCAAAAAAATTTGGCATGCAACCTCCCCTGCAAAAGAGAAGATAGTCTAAAGTTAATGACCCAAAAAACACTTTAAAATGCTAATTCCAAAACTTATTAAATTCTGATTTTACTATGATTTCCAACCGTTAAGACTCCTAAAATCAGAATATTGAACTTGATCACAAACTTCCTACAACAATGGAGGTAGCGAGCTAGTAAGAGCAAGTGACCCATTCTTAAGGAGCAACAAGTCAGAATCATCATTGCTAATGTCAATACAAATTTATCCTTTTAGTTAAAGATGCAATGTGTCACTTCTTATGATGAGCTTATCCCTAGGGCCCTCAACATTGAGAGATCCCTAAAAAAAGACAACATAAGCATTGGTAAGAGCTTGATTAGGGTACAAACCCTAGGCCTCCATAGAAACATAAACAATAACTATAGCAGATTGGTGAGGTTGCAATACCAAAAAAATTGAGACATTGTAGGTAATAACAAAATCTTGCAATCTAAATATTGTAGCTAGTAACAAGCACACTATGTAGCTTAGTGATATTTGTAAATGCAATCTATGGTAAGAAGAATAACAGTCACTTGAGATGTGATAGTCAAAAAGAGGCTGAGCAGTGACAAGATAATAAAGTTCAAACCTTGCATAGTAAAGTGGAGATTTTAACAGTGAGTTTCCTTACCGCCTTGCTGACCTTAAGGGTTATTCAAATGCTTTTGGTAGTGTTAGACAAGGAAAATGCACTCAAGGAATGACTGTCCAAATGAAGTAACAGTGGTAATCATAGGTTCAATGTTTCTTCTTAGCCATTAATGTAAAATGGAGGTAGTGGATTGCATGTTTGAGCAGTGTTTTAGACTCATCAAAGATGAGAGAATAGTGAATAATACATTGTGGACTATGAAGTAGTGTCAATAAGGTTGAAGGATCTTAAGAACTACAATACCATGAAACAATGGGTCCCCTATAGTAAGTAGGAAGCCTATAGGGCATAGTTTGATTTTATAGAAGGATGCTCATGAAAGGAATCTTGAAGTGATAGTGAGTGAGCTGTTTGATATTGTAGCTGAGGGTGCAATACCCAGTCTTAAAGGAAGTTAGCAAAGTAGTAAATGTGCAAGAAAATAAAATTGTACACAACAAAAAATTCACAATGTTATCTTCCATAATGCCTTGAGTTTAAAGAAAAAAATATCATTGTATCTTCATGATGAAAGTGGCGAACTTAATGGTCAATCACTGGCAACCATAATTTTAAAACATGCTATTATGCTTATGGAGGAAACATTTTAAAGAAGGTAGTGAGTGGTGGTTTGGAACAATGGCAGGTATGAAGTACTTTCTTTATATGCATACTATGAAGTCTAGCTTAAGACATCGTTCTTACAAGAGATTAAAGATGGATTATGGAACTCAAGGGTTACCATGAAAAGGATTAAAGCAAAGACTAAGATCTATTTAAAATCCATGGTCATGAAGATATTAAAGATGTCACATGCAAAACCCTAGTAGCTGGAGTAATGAATACAGTGCCAAAGAGGATAGTGTGCTAGGAAGATTTAGGAGATCTCCACATTATCTAATTATAGGGAAATACATCATTTATTTATTTTTTTAATTAAAAGAAATCATTCTAAACCCTATATAGGATACATTGATACTTCAAAAGCCTCTAAAGGAATTTGAGATTATGCAAATATACATGTCAAGTAACATTCATAAGGTTTAGAAATTCTTGATCACTCTCTAGAATAGCCCATTAAACATGGGTTGTGCTTGAATGCACTACATAATTGATATAACACAACCACTTTACATAACAACCAGAGTTATAGGCTCTTGATTGCAGCAAGAGGTAATCACTCTTCGATCATGCTATAATTACATCCTAACCTGTTAAACTTGAGATAACCTGAATGCACTCAATGATGATTGACACCTACATTATACAACCTGAATTAACTACATTATATGAGTGCCTCCATTTCTATCACAACATAGCCACATTAAACTTGGGTGACACATGAAGGCATCTTGTATTTGTTATAGCACAGGGTGATCCCATAATAGTGGTTTACAATTTTTGGCCAAACTGGACACTAAAATTATTATTTTTAACTTAATCTTCACATACGGGCACCTATAGCAGCTAAACTGTGAGGAATTTGAAGATGGTGCAAACTAGAGTCTCATCAAATTTTATCTGTATATTCTAAAAATATTTTTTTCAAAATTTTTGGAATCAAATTTCACTTCTTTTTCCATCTCCCAAAAATTGATTTTTTGAAAAAAACAACATTTTAAAAGTGACTTTATGTATAACGTGATAACTTTTTTTCCATGAAGGATAAAATTCTAATTTTCAAATTTAGATTTTTAACTCTGATATCTAGTGTTTCCACTTGGTTAGATAGTTTTATTGAATATTTTTTCTTAATCAAGTTTTAAATTCAAACAAATTACAATTCGCATACCAAGTATAGCGTAGTTTTTGTATATGTCAAAATTTTATTTTATTTTTTTTGTTGGATCAAGGACTTCAATTATTTTTCAATTATTTTTTTGATAATCTTCTATTTTTCCACATGTGAAGAACAAAGAAATTCATTTTTGATGAAAAACCTATGTTTAATAAAATTTAAAAAATAAATACATAACAAAACCAAAACATATTAAAATTATATTCATTGGATAGCTTGTTCTGAGGAATACCATAATCATTTGAAATTAATTTTAAATGAATTCATTTGATCCCCCAAAATCTAAATCAAAAGTGATTTTTTATCAGCATTTTGATAGGTGTAAAGGAGACATATTTATAGGTATGGTTTAAAACTAGCGAGGTTCTATCCAAGGGGTTTTGATCTAAGGTGATTTGATCAAACCCTCTTCAATTGAAATCCTTAAAATGGAACTTTTTAAGCCTTAAATCATTATATTTTCTAAAAATATGTGATTTCAGCTAAAATTCATTCCTCTCAGGAATTGTAAACCACTATTATGACAGCACCCCACAACTATGCCACATGACTAATAGAGTTATGGATCACATAATTACAGTCACAAGAATTTGTTCCTTGGTTGTGATCTTATGGTGATTCCACACAACAAAATCTAAACATGAAATTCTCAAAACCCTTAAGCTCTAAAAATGAAATCTGATGAGATTTTTCTTTAAAATATGATTTTCAAACCTGGAACTACAAATCTGACTTCACAACTGAATTCTACGAAAAGATAATGACTACCCTCAACCTGGCGATATCTTCTTGAATTTTTTCTAATCTTTCCAAAAAAATCATCCTTAGTTCTCCACAAACTGTCTCAAGTAGAGAAAAACACTATCGCAATAAATCAGGCACGAACTCACTTTTCTTTATGTTGGCCACAATTTGATTTTTTTTTCTATTTTTCATGTTTTTTGAAAATTCGATGAAAATGATAGCCAACATTTCGACAAACCACAGGTTCGTCAAAATTTCGACTAACATCAGGGATAAACTTTCAAAAAATTGAAAATTACACATCAAATTTTACAAGCACCCGATGAACATCGAATTTTACATATTTCGTCAGACAGTTTTGTCAGATTTTGCAGTCAAATGAGTTAGTGACATCGAAAAAATTTGTCACACAATATACTCAATATAATCCACAAGACACATCCAACCCATCCATAAAAAATCTAGATCCAAACAATACCTTGATCACAAACCCCACCAACCAAGGTAATACCTTGGTTCCACATCAAATGCAACAAGGGAACCCTCAACAAATCGGTCAAGGGAACCCTTCAAATCTATTGATCCAAGGATAAAATGTGACATTGATGTCACAATACCAAATGGCACCATCATCATCTCTATCATGGGTACCCCAAAACATCAAAAATCAAATGGGGCCCCTACCTTACATTCGTCCATATCAATCAACCATATTAAAAGGAATGCTAAACCAAAAAAACCAACAACCACCTCAAATCAATTGATAACTTGTGATCACCCAAAATTCTTCCACTTTGCAAGTAGAACAAGCTCACGCTTTAGCCTTGCAACAAGCACTACAATGTTACCAATAAGTGTTGCAACTACAACAAGCTCAAGCTCAAGTGTTGCAACAACAACAAGCCCAACAACGAGAATTGCAAGTGCAACATGCTTATCAATAATCGTTGCAAGAGAAGCAAGCCCAACAACAAGCCTTAATTGTATAACAATAACCATAGAAATCACAATAGAAAGCTTTACTATCACAACAGTACGTACAACAACAACAAAAAGGTCTATACTATAATCCTCAACAAAACATCATTAATCCAATTATGTTAAGAGCATATACACCCCTACCACCATCACCATAATAGTATTAAACACCACCCTACACACCATACAACACCCCATCATATCAAAATACAACTTACAATCCATCCACCATCCCATAGTATGAAACATATGCTCCTCCACCAAACCCACAAGATGATATGGCATCACAACTCAAGGCACTAATGCAACAAATGTAGGAAATCTAAATGGGAAAAACAAAGAAACCACATACACATAAATACTTATGCACATACCCATTCAATAGGAACATCACAATGATAACTTTCCCTCCCAATTCTGAGGTCCCTAAATTTGATAAATATGAATGGAGGGTAAATCCTATGGATTGCATCTAGTAATTCAAGGTCTTGTGTATGGAGGTTTCCTACAATGATTTCTACTTGATGCACCTCTTTCCACAAAGTTTGATAGACCCAACCATCAATTGGCTTTCACAATTATTTCTAGGTATCAAAACCTTCCAAGAAATCATCAATAGACACATAGATCACGTCTCCTTCAATATTGACATGGATGTAAGATTAGAATATTTATACACACTCAAGCATAAAAAAGGAGAATCCTTCACTATTTTCTTACAAAGGTGGAGGCAAAGAGCTAGTAAGAGCAAGTGGCCCATTCTTGACAAACAAGTGAGGATTATTGTAGCAAATGTTGATCTAGATCTATCCTTCCACTTAAATATGAAATTTATCACCACTTATGATGAGCTTGTCCCTAGGTCCCCCAACATTGAGAGAGCCCTAATCTCACAGGGAAACACACAAGCATATAGATAAAACCACCCATCGACTAGTTCTAAATATAAGCCCCGCTTTTGGGACAAGAAAAAAAATGTTACTAGTGATGGAGTTGTTGATGCAACTATGGTCTTAATTGCTCCTAAGAAATCCAAAAACCAAACCATGAACACACAACAACCATCCACACCACTACCAAATAATCAACCAACAATCAATTCCACAAACACTCAACATGTATCACAAATAATGAATAGTGCTCCTAAGCAACAATTCCCTCTCTTAGGGGAACTTATGGTGGATGTGTTGAAGATATTGATGCAATCTAACCTTATCACACTCCTAGATTTCTTGAACTATCAAGCACCATGAATAAAACCTCCTAGCTATAGAGAAGATAATTTTTTTATGAATTTCACTGATAAAAAGGTCATAACACACACAAAAAAATTAGACTCAAACATCTAATAGAGGATCTTATTGAACAAGGAGACATTGATGGCAATCAAAAATTTGGGAATCAAAATCTGAAAATTTACACGAACCCTATTCCTGATCATGGAAAAACAAAAGGTTCATGTAAGGCATCAACTTCAAACAATGTAAACCATATGCATGATACCACAATGGGAGATATTTATGTTATTCCTTCATCACCGCATGAGGAATCAAAAACATATCAAGATACTAATTTAAAACAATGTCCAAACCCATCAACAATGTCTAGCAATATTTTATACCATAATGACATCAAGTATGTATCAGATTACAATATCTCCCATATATGACTTCATGATTGGGCATGTTGAAGAAGTTCCAAATGAGCAAGAAATATCCCTTATTCAACCCATACCCACAAAATATTGTGAAGAGTCTTTTACCAATGATATATCATCCACCCAAGGATCATGTTGAGAAGAGGCTCTTTAAGATAACGAAAGTTACTCTGAATCAAGTTAGGATCAATAACCCCTATCTCAAGAGTTTTACCAAGAGCTAAGGGACATATTCCAAACCATTTTATACTCCAAAGATATTCTTGATATCAACCCTGAGATGTTTCATGATGGACATATAGATGTTCTCCATCAAAAACAAGAGTCTCCCACTCTTGATATCCCCACAAAAGAGCAAGTAATGGTTGATATTCTTGATTCCTATAGTGATTCTAAATCATCAACATCTTTTGAATCAACACCTGCATCTTTTGAAGCAATATCAATAGATAATGATGTGATCAAATCAGAGCAAATAGTTCAAACTTCATAATAGAAGGAATCCATAGCAGTATCATGTGTTCATGGAAAGTCATATTCAGTAGCTATGGATCAAAGGATACATTATCAGGGAAAAGGATTATGTATTTTTAATACCTTCACAACGTCGAGGTTAACCTTGTCTACCTCAAACATCAACATATGGGGATCAAAGAATCCTTATAATGAAAATATTGTCGATGCTACAACTAGTTATATCATGAGTTACCATTCACCCATCATCTCATACATAAATTAGGACCAACGTAAAAGGAAAAATTACTATCAAAGCAAGGAGAATATCATCATATAAAATGAAGTAGTAAAGAAAAAAGGACAAAGCAAATACAAATAGATACCAAAGAAAAATAAAGAAAACCATCCCTCTAAAACTCCATTAGTCAAAGAAAGTATAGGGAAAAATAAAAAGGGGAAATGCATCCATGAGAAGAATCCTCAAATACAAAGTTGGGATTCTCATGCAAGGAACGAAGTATATCTAGTGGTTGGTCCTAATTTCATGAAAAACCTTTGTTCACACCCATCATTGCTCATCTTACCAATTTTGGAGATTCAAAGGTTCCAAACCATTGACCAATCCATCTCATATTATTTCATTTATGACACCATACAATCCATTCATGATATTAAATTCTTGCATTGACCATGTTCTGATAGCTACTCCTCATCATAAGGATTTCAAAGGAACTCTATCACGATGTGTGCATATAGACAAGGTTAATTCCACTATGGATAAGATAGGTCAAAGTTCTTCAAAGTTGCATTCAAGTGCTCATGTCTTAGCAAAGTAGCTTCTTCAAGTAGGATATCATTAGAATGTTATGACAATGGCCTCTACATCAATACCACAAGGTGGTTCAACATGAGGGTAAAACTGTCAAAAAAAAAAAAAAATTCAAGAAAATAGTAAAAACAAAAAGCATCCTATAGTGAAAATCACTTTGGTGGCACTTTGGGCAAGTAATATGATGAAAACCTAGAAAATAGGTATCATGAGTAGAATTGAGCATCTATATGATCCTTCTCAGAAAGAAGTATCTCTTCCTTTTCATGATAAATCTAATGTTCCCTCCATCCATCCAATCCAAATTTATCTAGATATTCTCGTTTATCTTGATCTTGACAAAGATTTGGCATGTACTTAAACTCTACTCATGGCTAACTTTTGACATAATATTTACTATTTTATCTTATAGCCCATATCTAGCATGATAAAACTTTGTTGAACTCTTAGCATATAGATTACCTATCATGGTTTTTCCATTAAACTATGAAGGATTGCAAGACACTACGGTTAGGTTATTACACTCTTGTTTTTGAAGAACTCTTGATCCATGTCTTAGATCTCACAACATGACATCAACATCATGATCTAGGTAACATTTATCTCATAATCTCTTAAAAATTGCAAAAAAATTCATAAAACTTCATCTAAATCCAAAAATACCAAAATATTGTACAATTAATATCCAAAAACATTTCAAAAATTATAAATTCAAAAATCCAAAACATCCAAAATGCAACAAAAATCCTAAAATGGTCAAAAAATTGAAACTAAAAAATAGTAGCATGTTGAACTATGTTGACTCTGAGCTTTAACGTAGGAAAGGCCATTATTGATGTGCCCCTAAGATAATTTATTCTAGAAGTTTATCATAAGAAACTAAAAGTCCATCAATTGTCCATATCTCATCAATAAGTAGGTCAAAGTTAGTTGAACTACGAGGTCTTTGCATGTATAATGTAGGCAAGGATAATATTTTATAGGCCCCTGAGGTCCTAGATCAGTCCCCATTAGGTCTTGGTAAAAACTCAGGAAAACACAAAAAAAATGAAAACTTAGAAACTCAAAACATTGGAAAATATTCAAAAACACTAAGCAACCTTGAATAATAAAAAACCTAAACATTCACATAGACATTCAAAAAGACCAAAAACAACCTTGAAACATTGCAAAAATACCAAAAAAAGGAAATATTCCAAAATTCCAAAACCATCCATCCCATTTTTCTTTCACCCACAACAAACCATCATCCATAATAAATCAATCATCATCTTCAAACTTGGGTAAAACAAATAGAAAACAAGTGTTACAAGTCATAAAGTGAGAACATAAATGTCAAAATATAAAATCTAGATCGTAAGTAAGTGAGTCAATAGCATTTGTATCAATGACTTATCAAACACCTAGTCTTCGTCAAAACATCTGATAAACATTCCCTAGGATGCATCCCTTCGACAATGGGCATCAACATCAGAAATCACCTTAGCTATGTCACCCTCGAAAAGGGATATAGATAGCATTGACTATTTTTTTAATCTTTTCTTATGATTTATCTTGTTCACCCCTTTTGAAGACCTCTCGATGATGTCTAAATGATTTAGAGAGAAAGGAATGGGGAATCAATCATTGTATTTTTATTTGTTGACATGCTTGTGGGTATTCTTATAAAATAGTCTTAGTGCATACTTGCTTATTTGGGTGTAGGGAAGTTGTTTGGAGTAGATTATTGACCATTGTTTATGCTTTGGTTTAAAATATTCTAAGCTTCTAAACAACATTCTGACAAGGTTTTTGTATGTCAAGGTGTGAATAAGAACAATCATATCTATTTTTAGAGTCAAAGTACACCCCACTAGATACAATGTCATCTTGGTTATCAATAGCTTGACACATCGTGTCTATGTGCTATATCAAAAATAAGGAATGACATATAGTCCCAATCCAAGAAATGAGCAAATCCTCACTCTCATCACCATATCTTATAAAGTATCAAATGATCATAGGCTTGTTGGACTTCTGAATCAATCTCAAAATCAATGGTTAACCCATAAATCTTATCCTTCTTATTCTTCTATCTTCACTAACATTTCTATCCAACTTTCAAATCTGTGTGATATATCAAAATGTACACGAGGCTATGCATGGTCAATGATTGTCTATACATCATCAAATCTATCTACATAAAACATATAAGCTTTCTTGTCATCTTTGAGTTGAACCTATGTTGTATCTTTGTCAAGAGATAATCCCAAAATTAAAAAAAAATTCCCGATCTCTCGAGGCAGCAAGGAGCCATCTTAATTCCTTCTACTAGGGCAATAGTGGGGCATCTAAAAAATCAGAATTTAAAAAAAAAAAAAAATTGCAAAGGAGTTTTAATAAAAAAAGTATCATTCTTTGAACCAATGTAATAGGTACCTCACTTCAAAGAGGGGGAAAATGTAGACACTTAAAAATATCCTAAATGATTCTACACACTTGAATCTAATATACTAAGAGCATTTCGTCCTGAATTTCATCCTTTTTTTGCCTATTTTATTAAAATAACCTAGTTATTTAATTAAATGCTTCATTTTCATCTATTGATCTAATTAATCTAATTAGGTTAATTCCTACCCTCTCACACTAATATTTCATTTATTTTAATTAAATAATGTAAATTATTTAATTAAAACCCCTCCCTTTATCTCCTCATTTAATTATTAAATCTAAATTATTTAATTAAATGTCACAAATATCTTTTCAATAAATAAACCAATAATTTAATGAATATCCTCACATTCCTCATTGTGTACATTAAAATTTAGTTTTAATTACTAAATTTTCTAATTTCCCCTCCCATCCACTTGCATAGGGAATATTTCAAAAGAATATTCTCCTATTTGGCTCCAAAATTGGAATGATTTCTTTCAAATAAATTTTGTAACAAAGTTTTAAAGTTGTTACAAAGTTTGTTTGTTTGAATCATTCTTATCATTTGATCTTTCATTGATCTATGTGATCTTTGATTCTCATCCATTGATGAGAATCCCTGATCCATGTTTCTTCCTTCATTCATTATTGACCATTGATAAACCAAATCAATCTGAGCCCTTGATTTTTCATTTGATTTCCTATAAATACATCACTATTTGGAGAGAAATGGATCCATATTTTGATAGAAAATTTATGTTGTTGAAATTAATACTCATTTTCATCCATATTGAGAATTTATTAGCATTTTAGATTAATCTTCATTTATATTAGATTGAGCATCCATTAATGGCTTCCATGTTAGTTTACTTTTCATCCATTTTAGCATATTTTGCATCCATGGCTTGCATCTTTGAAATTTGTGTCTATTTGGAATAGATTGCATCCATCTACAACAAGAATTTTAGCATTTAGCACTCATTTAAACATCATGTTAAACTAGCTTTTCCTCCATGTTTAGTTCATATTCTATCAGTTTTGTTAGTTTTCTTCAATAAAATCGATTGAAACAACTCATATTATCCAAGGGATTTGAAAAGGGTCACCATTCCATATCAATGTGACACCATTCCCCCAATGGGATAAGATTTGAGGTCTTACAATAGGTTTTTATTATCTTTTGTGTTGATTTCATGTTAGTTTAATGGTTATTTAGTTTCTTGTTGATTTTGAATATCTCATTGGCATCATGGCTTAGTGGATTAAATATGCCTCAAAGTCATATGAATCTAGTGTATTTAACTTATACTATGATCATAGTCATAGCTACAAAGGTTTGGAATATTTATTTCCAACTTAATCTAATTAAAAGAAACCATATATCTATAATCAATTAAATTTGTACCTTTATGTTTTCAAATTATCCATTTGACTAATGGGTAATTGATATATGTATTATATCATTTTATACTTACAAGCAAAAGAAAATTTAATAATGAATAAACTAGAATAATGGTGATACTTTTCCTTTCTTTAAAATTTCAATCCTACAAATACAACCCTTTATCTATTAGTATTTGGAAAGTGAAAATATAAATTTGTAAATAATAATAAAATTAGATGTACGTAGAGGGATGTTTTTATTGAAATCCCTTCAGGAAAAGATTAAATTATATTAATAATATTAATAGCTAGTTAGAAAGGAGGGTTGGAAAATTTTCTATTAATTTAGTCATGTTTAATATATGGTGTAACTTAAAATCATATAGTAAATTGATTGCTATCTATTTTTGTATAAGTTATGAGATTTAAATATGTCAATATTTTTTACAATGTTTAATTTATTTTTTTATTTTAGTCATTGAATATGACTGAATTCAATGTTATAATAACTAGGTTTGATATAATTTTGTAGGAAATATTACATGTAGTGGAGAGAACCCAGTAGTTGAGCATGTTTCAATAGTTGTGATAGTAGTTTTTTATATAATGCCCAATACTTTTATCAATATTGGACCAATAGTTGTGACATGACTACCCATAATTAAACAAAATGTATTCCTTTGATCTAAAAAGCAACCAGTCATGTGATGCCACATCAACAATCAACTACCCATGATGTGAATGCACAAGTATTGGTCAACTACATCTTGACAAAAAACATGCTGATGTGGCATCATATTTGATGATTTGGCCTTGAAATGGAAGCTATAAGCAATGGACTTGCCAAGTGCATTGCTCTAACAAATTGCGAGTGATTTCAAATTTTTGTGTATGATAATTAGAAGCCAGAAATTAGGGTGCTCAACTAATGGGTCCTCTCCCGTAGAGATTGTTTATAGCACTTAGATATTTTTCTTTAGAATTCTTGAGAATCAAAATGATTTTTAAAATATTAACTTTCAATACAAATAGTTCCTATAGCATTTGTTTGTTCAAAAATTAAATAATCTCTAACTTTAGTATCTCCCAATTTTTGAACAAAATAGCAAAGAATGATTTAGCACTAGATACTTATCTTATACGGTAAAATGATTAAAGTACCTTCTTTAGATCTCACTCAATGATAGGTGCAAAGTGGTATTAATTATTATTATTAATAATTTTATTCATGAAATTTTTTGAAAAAAAATTTTGATCCCTTAACACAAAATCCAAAAGAATATCATTGTTTAATATACGAGAAAATTAGTATATGCAATAGTTTTTATATTATTTATTTAAGTGAAGATTTACAAATTTGAAATTCAAATTCTAAATCTAATTAATATCTTATTTGTAAAACACTTAGGTAGTGCTCTTTTCTTTGAATATGATCCACTTATCTTTGTATCTTTGTATCTTTGTATGTAGAAGATTTATTCCCTTTGTTGTGAAAGATAGTTTTGTCAACTATATCATAAATGTGAAAAAAATAATATTGTTTGATAAGAGTAGGTAAAATATTGAAACAATCAAATCAATAAACTAAATGAATAGTATTTTATTTTAATAATAAAAAAAAGTTTTAAAGTTAAAAAAACAGAAAGCATCTCAAAGTTTCTATAGAATATTCTACAAATTCTTACTGATATCAATAAAACAATATTCTATGATCATTAAAAAATACAAACTATTTATAGTTTATTTTTCTGGTTATTTTAATTGTTTAATTCAATATTCTTTTGCTAAATTTAGAATCGATGAAAATGATACATATACCATTCAAATATGTAACATCATGGCCTAAGTAAAATGAAAGCCGGCCTACCAATAATATCTGACAACGGTGATGACAAACAAACAGTTGGGATGACAAAATCGTCTGTCACCGACAAAGCAAAAAAAATAATTTGTGATTAAATTGATCTCTTTTAAATTAAAATTGTCTATTTTCAGTGACCCGGCAGAGAAACTTTTTTCGATTAAATTAATCTCTTTTAAATTATACGTTTGAACACAGATGACATTAGAGATGTGATGAAAATTGAAGAAAATGAAGCAAATGACGTAGGCAATGAGGTATTGGAACCTATGGATTAAAAAACACCCTCCTGATAATGTAATCAGATTCCCGTTTACAATGATAGAAAAAAACAATAATTTATATGATTTCATACGTATCATGCTTCTGTCTGCTATTTTTTTTGGATTAGTTGCGGATTATTTTTAGATATTGATCAACGTAGTTTTTTCTTATTTTAACTTGTGTCTTTGTCTATTTTCAATTTTAACGGATTATATATTGCTTCTGTGTTTGTTATATATGTAGTATTCAAATGTATTATCAAATATTTGATAATATGAAATAGTTGGGTTAGGTAAGTATTAGATATTTGTATTTTTAAAAGGCATTTTAAAAAATGTTTGGTCAATAAGTTAAAATATTTATGTTTAGTCATTATTTGATAATATCTTCAAGTTTTTTATTAGTTTTTAATAAGTTTATGATTATCACAATTTTATAGATTTTAAATGATTCTAGAAAAAAATATAATTGTGAAAGTACTTTGATTTATTAGCATTGATGATTTCTAAAGATATTCATTAAAAAAATAATAATTATTACTAATAATAATTCAAATATGTTTTTATTTTTTTAAATATATATTTTTCCAATAACACTAAATTTTTAGCATAGATTATATATAAGTCATGTAAAAAATACATTATTCTCAAAAAATAAAAAAATAATTTTTTTTTATTTTTTGAGTTTTGAATTTGATGAATTTATTAATCACTTATTTAATGTAATTGAATAATTTTATGTTTTTTTTTTTACAATCATTATGTGTTATGTAAAATACCCACACTAAATACATAATAGTTGACAAACTCATTCAGATACTAGAAAAATATATTTTATAGCAAGAGGAAAATACTTTAATTTCATCACGAGACATTAAAAAAAATCATAGAATAGTTAGTCATGTGAACATAACCAATATTAAAAATGTTTTAAAATAATTAAAATTACATAAGAATAATTGAAAAAAGGGTGTAAAAATATACTAATTAGTGTAGTACCATTCAAATTCATTGAAATTTATAATTTTACATCAAAAAATTATGAACTTAATGGGGACAACTATAAAATTACACTAGAATTATATTAATATATAAAATGAAACTATTTGATGTGTGTCCTTTTTTACTGATCATCTCCATAATTGCATTATGTTGATACTTTCCAATAACACTAAATTTTTAGCATAGATTATATATGTCATGTCAAAAATACATTATTCTCAAAAAATAAAAAAATAAATATTTTTTATTTTTTGAGTTTTGAATTTGATGAATTTATTAATCACTTATTTAATGTAATTGAATAATTTTATGTTTTTTTTTTTTGACAATCATTATGTGTTATGTAAAATACCCACAATAAATACATAATAGTTGACAAACTCATTCAGATACTAGAAAAATATATTATATAGCAAGAGGAAAATACTTTAATTTCATCACGAGACATTAAAAAAAATCATAGAATAGTTAGTCACGTGAACATAACCAATATTAAAAATGCTTTAAAATAATTAAAATTACATAAGAATAATTGAAAAAAGGGTGTAACAATATACTAATTACTGTAGTACCATTCAAATTCATTGAAATTTATAATTTTACATCAAAAAATTATGAACTTAATGGGGACAACTATAAAATTACACTAGAATTATATTAATATATAAAATGAAACTATTTGATGTGTGTCCTTTTTTACTGATCATCTCCATAATTGCATTATGTTGATACTTTCCAATAACACTAAATTTTTAGCATAGATTATATATAAGTCATGTCAAAAATACATTATTCTCAAAAAATAAAAAAATAAATATTTTTTATTTTTTGAGTTTTGAATTTGATGAATTTATTAATCACTTATTTAATGTAATTGAATAATTTTATGTTTTTTTTTTGACAATCATTATGTGTTATGTAAAATACCCACACTAAATACATAATAGTTGACAAACTCATTCAGATACTAGAAAAATATATTTTATAGCAAGAGGAAAATACTTTAATTTCATCACGAGACATTAAAAAAAATCATAGAATAGTTAGTCACATGAACATAACCAATATTAAAAATGTTTTAATATAATTAAAATTACATAAGAATAATTGAAAAAAGGGTGTAACAATATACTAATTACTGTAGTACCATTCAAATTCATTGAAATTTATAATTTTACATCAAAAAATTATGAACTTAATGGGGACAACTATAAAATTACACTAGAATTATATTAATATATAAAATGAAACTATTTGATGTGTGTCCTTTTTTACTGATCATCTCCATAATTGCATTATGTTGATACTTTCCAATAACACTAAATTTTTAGCATAGATTATATATAAGTCATGTTAAAATACATTATTCTCAAAAAATAAGAAAATAAATACTTTTTTATTTTTTGAGTTTTGAATTTGATGAATTTATTAATCACTTATTTAATGTAATTGAATAATTTTATGTTTTTTTTTTTGACAATCATTATGTGCTATGTAAAATACCCACACTAAATACATAATAGTTGACAAACTCATTCAGATACTAGAAAATAATATTTTATAGTAGGAGGAAAATACTTTAATTTCATCACCAGACATTAAAAAAAATCATAGAATAGTTAGTTAAGTGAACATAACCAATATTAAAAAATGTTTTAATATAATTAAAATTACATAAGAATAATTGAAAAAAGGGTGTAACAATATACTAATTACTGTAGTACCATTCAAATTCATTGAAATTTATAATTTTACATCAAAAAATTATGAACTTAATGGGGACAACTATAAAATTACACTAGAATTATATAATATATCAAATGAAAATATTTGATGTGTGTCCTTTTTTACTGATCATCTCCATAATTGCATTATGTTGATACTACCACGATAGGTCAAATTTTATATTAACACAACCAAATGTGTGAGATTGTGCTCTATTAAAAGTAATTCATTTATTCATTAAATAAAAATATATATTTTTAATTGCTCATATATGAATATTGCTTATAATTAATTATTTCATTGGTACATTTTATATTATTCCTCATGCCAAATGTTTTCCTTGTAGACTTCTTGATGTAATCTACAAATATGTTTTATTTTGTTGATATCATATATGACATAAGAGAACCTATGCAACCAAAATTAAAATATTACTATTAAAGGATAATTTTTATAAAAGAATGAATGTATCCATCAAATTTGATAAATATGGTGTTAAAAAACCACACGAATCAAAAATATATTACTATTTAAAAAGAGACAATGACACCACAAGTAACTATTATGTCCCTTTCCAATGTTAGTCTCTATTATTTGTGTAGGGTTAAACTCAATGATATTTTAGTTAGGATTTCAGCATAAATACCTATTCTTATAAGTGTGACAAGGACAAAACATAGGGTATTTATATCCCCTAGTACAACTAGATACTTATTAAATTATATGATCATACACAATGTTAACTCTTGTGGTCAATTATCAACTACGGTCAATTAACTTGATAATAGACTATTATTTTCATAATCATTATTTCATTAACTAAGTGAGAATTAACTAGAAAACTATACAACAACACTAAAAATTAAAAAAAAATCTATAGACATACTTCAAGAATTATATGATATTGAAGGGCCATTATATTTGGACGTATATTGCATTCATTGAAATTATGGATTTTTCATAAGAGGCGATGAAGATAGTCATTGGAAGGACTCAAGCAATAAGAAAAATTTAAAAGAGAACACATTCAATTAAAAATTGATATTAGGAAGTATAGTTAATTTATAAGGGTAGGCGTATGAAAATAGGTGTTAAAGTTAACCACTTTAAATTTATGAATCAATTAAATTTTTGTCTATGATGAGTATTTCAAGATATTTAAAATTAGAATTTCTTGATGTCATAAGACGAAGATTAGAAGTGTTTAAAATTTATTTTCTATTATATTTTAAAAATTTGTGCATATTAATGTTTGTAGCATCATAAATTGTTAGCCTCCACAATTTCTCACTAGGTTTCGCTTTCCCTTATGTACTTGGAACTAATTAAGCTCTTAATTTTTCCATTTTATGCTAATCTTAAAAAGTTCATAATTAGTTTGGGAATATGAATTAATATTTATATCATGATACATAAAGACCCAAAATAGGTCTAGACTTGGATGCTACTACACCTGTCTCACCTATTTTGGTGTTGATTGAAATATGTCATTATCGTAGTTTTAACATTTATAAACTTAAATTTATTTGTCAAATTTTCATAATTAATTTTGTGTGAAAGCAAGAAATGCATATCAATACATGTATTTTTCAAAATTTAAAATCTTGGTTAATTGATTGAGCAATTGAGCATCCTGGAAAAAAAGTTAAAAACATCATTAGTAGAATTTATAAGACTTATTATGAGTCCATATCAATGATTGTAATGCATCAAGTTGTCATATAATCTTTTTCATGTTTAATGTTCATTTAAGATGTGACTACTAACATTTGTAGGACCTTCAATCAATAATCTAATTCTCTTTGAATTTAATGAGTACAAAAACTTTATTTCATCAAGGAAGGTATATTTAAGTGGTAAGTTGCTCAATTTTTTAGTTTATCATTTGCTTTCATCCATTTGGCCTCGGTCCAACTTAGGGAAAGAAATATTTACATCAATATAGATATTGTGTAAATGGAAACACCAAAATGGGGTTTGAGTTAGGCAAGCTGCTATCTATCATAACCTATTCTCTCCTCTATCATGTGTAGATGACAGATCTAAACTGGATGTGGAAAAGAAGTGAAGACCTAATTTCAAGACCAAATGTTCAAACCTTAGATGCCAGAAAATTAGGGATTATGGAATTAATCATCAAAAAATTATGAAGTTTCAAAGAAAAGTCTAGAAGGAAAGATCATACAAATAATGACCATTTGAAATTTAATTTATGAATCCTAATATAAATATTCCCATGTCTAGGGTGTTAGTTCCCCTACACAAACAATTTGAGCTTGAATTTATATGCCAAGCCCCTCTATCTCTACACTTTTTTATTGTGATCATTTTTTATGTTATAGTTTTGTAGTTTTCTAAAATCATAATCCGTTGTTACAGCTACATAGTTAGCCTAGGTAAAAAAATTCATTATAAAATAAAGTGAATCATTAATCAATGAATCAACCCTCCCCTAAATGAAACAAAATCCTAATCCAAAATTTTGGCTCTTCAATAGAGGTTAGTAGTTGAAAAATTAGAAAACAGGTTGGGGAAAATGTTATGAAAAGGGGGTTCACCAAAATAACCTATTTCTCTAATTTCATTCAAGGAAATGACATCCAAAATAGTTAAGATACTATCAACCATTAGGTGAGTCAAATCAAGGTATAAATAAAAAAAATTCCTATCTATGCAAGGACGAGGGTATAATCTAAATAGAACTTTGGACGAAAAGACTAAAACCATCAAACAAACACCAAAATGCAAGCTATAAAATGCAGTTGAAGAATAGTAATCAAATCTAAAATAAACAATAATCAAAAGGAAAATATGGAAATGGGAAAGGGATGTGTACCTTTCACCAAAAGTCACCTTTTCAATCCCACGAAGGACTCATTTTCCCTATGGCCAATGGGTCCTGGCTAGGGTTTCTGAAATATGATTTATGGGTTCTCTTCTATCATGTATGCACTCCCAAATTCTTGATGTTCATTTTTGGACAACCAAAACAAAAAAATTATAGAGGAGTTTCTATGATATGATAACTTTTATTTTAAATTTGACAACTTTGCAACTTTCTTCAAATTTTCTCTTCAAATGATCTTCAACCTAAAATCTACAATCACACATCAAAGAGAGAAAAGTGTTGTTTCTTAGGGTATAGGGGTTTTCCTTGGTCAAACCTTGATTTGGTAATTAAACCTTGAAATGAATAAAAACATGAAGGAATGATGAATGAACAACAATATGTAACAACTCACCAAACCTTTATTTGAACCTTGGAAAAAAAACCTACACTAAGCATGAAGTGGCCATAATAGATGTAGATCCTAATCATTAAACTTTTCTTGAAATAATTTACTTGAATACTTCCATAGATCTTAAACACTACATCAACATATTAGCTCAAATAACATGCATGATTTAATAAATATTTGACATGATGATAGGAATCTTGATTGCTACAATAATCTTCAATAAATCTACCTTTGAATTCCTTGAAAATGCTTGTGAAATCACTCTCTTGAAAATACTATGTGCTCATTAAAATATTCTATGTGAAACATACTAAAATGACCTCTTATTTATACATATCTCAACACTAAAATTCCTAAAATTCAAATATCACTAACCGACATCTAAATATACCTTTGAAATCATTGGAAAATTGCCAAAAACATAATTCAAATTTAGGTCCCTGGTGAAAGTGAGGACCCATTTTCCCTATATGAATGGGTCCTAGGTCACTTACCTAGGACACACATTACTCAATGTTAAACCTTATGTTATGGAATTTATGAATTTTGGGGTTTTTCCATTGGAATTTTCAATTAAATAGTCTTATATTTGAATTAAAGGGACCAATTAAGGAAAATTAACCTCAATAAATTAATAAAGCCCTAGGTTAGTGTGAAAGTGTAAAGGTACACCTTATAACACCAAAAATAAGGCACAATTAAGTCCATTTTAATTAAAAGGGCCCTAAACTTAATGTGAATATGTAAAATACATATTACAACACTAAATTAAGGCATCATTAAGCTCATTTTTTAATCAATTATTCCCAAATTGAGTATGAAAAAGGGATACTTTTCCATACACTACATTTAGCCCCCAACTTTTTGTGAGGTTGAGCACAAGCGCAAAATCACACCAATGTAGACATTAAAGAAACTTATACATGGAGCAATGACAAAGATACACAATCATATACCATCAAAGAGTATGAAGATGAATCCTAGACTGTTCGATTGGCATGGGACACATCTAAGCTATCAGTTTTTGTGCTCACTCTGATGTAGTGGAAACTCAGGCTATCCACGAGGTGAGTATCCCAAAAATGTGGAAAATGAGATAATAATATAAAGGCTCCCATACCATATTAAAGTTATCCTCCTAACAACTTCAAGAAGGTTCCACAAGGAGAGGCTCCAAAGGAAAGCTAGGTGTGTTATGCTAGGTGGCCTTGAATTTAGAGTTTGAGATTTATAGAGCTTAATAAGTTGCATTATTCTAAACACATATGAACAAGGCAATGCTCCATAGGAAAGCAAGATGTGTTATGCTAGGTGGCCTTGCATTTAGGGTTTGAGCTTGATAAGGTTAACAAGTTCTGTTATGCTAACACTTAGCAATATTAATACTAGTAAAAGTTATTGTTCAAACGGATTTTTCTTAGTTCATGTAAGGTCTTCTTCTTAGGGAACATCGTGCCTAATGTATCAAAGAGAGGACAAGTTAAGAGTAAAAGATTCACAACTTAGGGAATCCAATGTGTCGCATAACCACTAAGAGGAAAGTTGTAGACTAAGAGATATCACACTCTTAAAGGACATCAAATCCAATGACACCACCAAGAAAAGGATGCATCACAAGATTAAAGAAAAATAACACCATGAAACATGAGAGATGTTAAAATATATTAGCAATGTATATGCCCACTTTACAGTGGATTCTAACACCAATACTGTGAGTAATTACTTTAAAGTAGCCAATGATCAATCTGAAGACATGAGAGCTTACTCGGAAAGCCCTATGCCAAGTCATATGTTCCCAAAATGAAGCTAAACCATCAAAATGGAAGGAGGGGTTGACCCAAAAAGTACATAAGGGATCTATGGATTTAGGGTTAGTATAACTTTTCTACAATGTTGTTATAGAGCTCTGAATTGTCATCATTCCCCAAATACTCATAGAACCAAAAAAATGAAACAATGAGAGTGAAAAAAATTAAAAACCTTTTAGGTCAACATGGAAGAGACCTAAATGTCTCGTCGGCTTCCGTCATCCTCAAGAAGAAAACACAAGACATAGAAAAGATAAAAATTTTACAGCATATAGAAGAATGTACATACAAATAGAGGAATGCACAAAAAGAGAGAGATGCATCAAAGAAAACACTATGGGGATCATCACATTATGCACGAAGAACATGAAAAAGAAAAAAATGCAAAATAATAGTAAGGCACATGTGAGTAACCTATAGAAGGTCATCTTCATACCAATCTTGATCAGTATATATGAAATGCAGACAACTATCCAAAGGGACAACATGAAGTTCTAAACTAGGACAAGTACCAACTTCAACACTCTTATTAGTAGAATTATCATTTAAGCTCATAGAAGAGGAGAAAAATTAATTCAACTCATTATACACTTGTTCATCGATATTTGTAGTATCAATATCATCATCTAAATTAATCACAATAGGATGTCAAAATATAATATCTCTTAAAGGTTCTTGTTTACATTACAATGAAGCTATATAATCATCATGCATTTTTTCAGGAAAGTTTTGATTTTGATTTTCTATGCTAGTATTTTTATTTTTATTTGTAATATACGAGCAATAGCATGATGTCTATGCCTACGCTCTCTAGTATGTCAAATTCTTCCCATGATTCTTCTTTTAATTTTTGATTCTATAGGAATGGGTTTTTCAACCACATGTTACTTTTCTTCCCTTAGGGGAGGAATGGAAGGAACTATAGGGGGTTGTTACACCACTTTCTCTTTAGCTCTGTAAACTTGTTTTATTTTAGGAGGGACAATGGGATTTTATAGATTGTATCATAGTCTCTTATAGGAAATGGTAGGAGGATTTGTAATAGGACAATCTTGGATATTTGCAAGGGCTTTTGGTTCAATCATCGTTTCATCAAGGATAGGTGGCTCAATCATGTGTTGAGGCATATTTCTAAGGGATATTTCTCCTATGTGGTTTTCCTTAAACTTTTCATATCATTTGAAAAATAAGTCTTCATGGGGTCTAATAGGTACAATAGGCTCAGGCCAAAAGAAATCCAATGAAAAGTTCCCAGAAGAAGACATATCATTAAAGCCACTATGATGCACTGTAGAGATTTGATTGTAAAAGGGAAACTCTAAGTATTTATGCACAACTGACAGGATGATATTCATGAAGCAAAGCCATGGATAGCCTAAATTCACATGAAATTGGTTTGATGATGGGATGATAGTGAATGAGACATTTAATATTTTCGGTTCAACTTTTAGAGGGAAATTTATCGAGCCAATTGTATGGAAAGAAAAACCACTATTTGTTTTGATCCATGCTTTCATTCTTTCATATGTATCTTAATAAAGTTCATACACAAATAATAATTCTTCAGTGATCACATTCTCTACACATATGGGATCAACTAATATCCCATTGGTAGGCTTGTCATTGACTTTTCTAGCTATATAAAGAGGACCATCAATTGCATGATTGATTATGTTTTTTTGTGAAAAGGTATTATCAAGGTTCATTTTGGTTTGGCTCGTATGAGGTTTATTTTCAATAAAAAATACATTTTAATCCCCTTTTTCTCATTTTCATATGTTGTGTTTTCATCATCTGTGTCAACATTCATCACATCATTCTCTGTTTCACTAGCTTTGACAAATGAAATAGTGTGTTTCAGCATGGGATTGGTAAATATTTATATGTTTTGGTTAGGAGGAGCCACATACTTATTACCTTGATCATTCACACCTCCAATTTGAAGTCATTTAGAATCAATTAGGTATTGTACAAGATGTTTAAGACGCTTACAATATTAAGTATCATGTCCATTTTTTTGGTGGTAATGGAAATGAGAATTTGATCTATAGTTTGAGGGTAATTTTTTATTAGGACCAAGAGCTCTAACAAGAAGTAAGGAAATCATATTCTTGTTCATGATCTACAACATGATATTATGATGGGTGCTAGGTAGAGGGTTAAATTCTCTATTCCTATCCCCAAAGGAAAAAGGATTTTTCATCTTTATAATAGCCACTTGGTGATCAATTTGTTGATTTGGTTGAGGGGAATTAAGTTCTAAAAATCCCCTATTATATTTCTTGAAAGGTTTGTAACTGTTTTGAGGTGTGGATTCAGACTTTTTAGGATGCTAGGTGGATTTTTCATGTCACCACTACTTGTCGATTTCTGGTAATCATTAAGGGCTATGCATAACTATGTGAAGGAAGTAAATCTCATCATCTCAAGCTTAGTTTGAATTTTTTCTTGCAATTTTGAAATAAACATTCTTGGAAGGTCAGGATCAAGAATCTTAATGTTTACTTGTGAATAAAGCATTTTATATCCTACTATGAATTCAATGACTTTCTCATCATCCTTTCATTTATAATTCATCAAGTTAGCTAAAGTGATCTTAGGACCCATATGGATTATGAATTGGTTGTAAAAGGAATCAATAAGCTCATTGAATGAACAAATTGAATTATTCAACTTAAGGAGAAACACCACTCTAAAGTAGTATCTTTCAATAATCTAGGAAATAGTTTATCTAATATTTTGTCTTAAAAAATGAAATCACTACATAGGGTTGTGTAACAAGTATATCTAGTCTTCTTAATACATGTCTTATGTTTCAGCAAAGACTAGGACCGAAACATAAAAACTCAAAACCAACATACAATTCTAAAAAAAACACCTTCCAAATCCTATATGACATCAATTTCTTATCACATTACCATCATAGAGATACCATTAGAACCACAACATTAGAATGTTCTTAAAAAAATGTGGAGTCTCCCACATTGATATTCAGATTAGAGAAATAATTGTAGAGGATAGATTTAAACTCTTTCAATGATAACTTTTTTCTCTAGAAACAAAAAATATCAAGAACCCGGATATAGCTATCTAGATGAGTCATGATAACATGGTTAAGAGATTAGAGTCATATATTTTCTTGTAGTGAGTTCTAGACTCAAAAACCAACGTACTAACATTATATCAGTAATGGAAACTTCTAGTAGAGATTAGCTTCCAACATAGAAAATAAGCTTCCCATACTGTTGTCGCCATGTTGACATCAATGACAACATAGAAACAACTAGATCAATCTATATACACTTCATTATCATGTTGCAAGACTCCATATTTTCAACATTAATTGCTAGGGACTGAAAGGCCCAAAATATCTGAACACCATTTGAACTTCTCTGTTCTCACAAGATTAGTTAAAGAATCGAAAAAATTCATCAAAGTCTCTACCTTAACCGGCTTCACTCTACCATCTTCGACCACATCTCTAACAAAATGATATTGTACATCTGTGTGATTGGTCCTGGAATGAAATGTTTGGTTCTTGGCTAGACATATCGCACTCTGACTGTTGCAATAAATTGTCACTACACCTTGTTTTATTCCAATATCTGAAGACAAACTCTTAATCCATATGGCTTCTTTACATGTATGAGTAACTGCCATATACTCTACTTCAGTAGTGGACAAAGAAACGACATGTTGTTTACTCATCTAACTAATCACATCACTAAATAAAGTAGACACACACTCTGGTGGATCTTCTACTATCAAAATTACCTACCTAGTTTGAATCCACATAACAATGAATATCAAGGGAAATATCATCTTGAGTCATATTACTATGATAACACAAGGAATAATCTAAGGTACAACACAAATATCTGAAAACTCTTTTAACTCTATTCCAATGAATTCTACCAGGATTAGACATATATCTAGATAGAACTCCCACTACTTGGGAAATGTCTAGTCTAGTACAAACTATAACATACATAAAACTTTGAATTACACTCTGGTAAGGCACCTTGCTCATGTCTTCCATCTCTACTAGGGATTTTGGACAATCTGAAATAGATAACTTTTTTCCAACTGAAACAATAACATGCTATGGTCTACAATCTTGCATATCAAACCTCTGTAAAATTGAATTAACATACTTACTTTGGACAAGCCATAGCTTTCTATTTACTCTATCTCTTCTAATTTACATCCGAAGAATGTGTTTAGTTGCACCAAGATCTTTCATTTCAAAATTAGTAGCAAGTTGAGATTCTAGTTATGAAATCATAACTTACCCTTTAGCAATGAATAACATATCATCAACATATAATGCAATAAATAGGAAATGATCACCATCAATTTTATAATAAACACAATGATATGATTTAGAATGCTCAAATCCTAAACTCAACACATATGTATCAATTTTTTGGTACCACATCCTAGGGCTCTATTTTTAACCATACAAATATTTATTCAATTTGCAAACCAATTTACTTTTACCTTTCACCACACAGTGCTCTGGTTGTGTCATATAAATATCCTCATCCATGTCACCATGAAGGAAATCAATTTTCACATCCATTTTCTCAACATCTAAATCATAAGCAGTAGCAATAGAAAGGAAAAATATAATGGATGTCATTTTTGTAACACGAGAACATATCTCACCATAATCAACACACTCAACTTGAGAGTAACATTTTTCACCCAACCTTGCCTTGTACTTATTAATACTTCCATCTGAACCAATCTTTTTCTTGAATACCCATTTTCAAACAAAAAGTTTTCTTCCTTCAAGAAATGGTACAAGATCCCATGTATCATTCTTTTTCAAAACTGCAATTTCTTCATCCATAGGAACTTTCCATGATTCTGCATCATTCATATATAATGCCTCTTGTATGGGTATGTGTAGGATCATGATGGGCCAAAAAGTGGCAATATGATGGGTATGAGGCTGACGACTTTTTTTTAACCCAAAATTGATGAAACAAAAAGGGTTTTTAGAGGATATTCTCAACTTTCCAGCAATATAAATTATGCTTTACTTTGAATTTAATAAGTAATTATTATTCATTTTCTATTAAAATTATGACTAAAGTCCTGATTGATAGACTGATTGAAAAACATCTATAGCTTTCAAACGGTATCACTTTTTTTGAATCCAAAACATGCATCACATTGTAAGCTTCACATACTATAGGATTAAAAAAATAAAAAATTGAATTTCATGAAGTTTTGACCAAGTTAAGGTGGTCAGACATACGAGTTTTTTGTATTTTTTAAAATTTGTAATAAAAAAATAATAATTAATTGTTTACTTGGAAAAAAATTACAAAAAAATATGCATCACATCGGTACATGAGTCCTCTACTTATATCTAAAATCGTATAAAAATATATTATCATTTTATTGTGGTTAGGGTGGTCAGAGAGACACCTACTTCTTATTTTTTCCCTGAAATTGAAGTACTACTACATTGAAATTTCAAATTTGGACCAAATATATTTTTATTTTTTTAAAAACAAACCTGTTAATTTAGAAACTAGATTCAATTTTCTACAGATTCTATTCTTACATATTATTGAAATAATATAGATAACTTATTCAAATTTTTACGTCAAGTTGCCTAACTTTGATTTTTCTGATTTTTTTGCCACTTAAGGGCCTATTTTTTCCATGATGATCCTGCACATACCCATATCGATCTTGGTTCATCCATGTTAGTATGCAAAGAAGAAATACATCTTGAATCGTCAGGTCAATACTTTTTAGGTGGTTGTTTATGCCTTGTAGACCAATGAACAAGATGAGTTGGAGGTTCTTCCTCCTCTTCTTAATATTTAGAATTGGATGAGCTCTCCTCAACTTCTTGTCTATCCATGGGCCTCAATTCAACTTTCTCAAGTGTAGAAGGAAATTGAATCACATCTTCATGTTTAATTCATTTTTGTTGCAATGTAATAGAAGAAGGCTTAGTTTCTCTAAAAATAAAACTTCTACTATGTATTACCTTTTGTGTAACAGGATCCCAAAGCTTGTATCCTTTCACACCACAAATATATCCAATGAAGATACATTTCACAACCTTGTTCTCCAACTTTGTACACTTTTCCTTTGGCACATGTGCATATGCCTCACAACCAAAAACTCTATATGTCTTAATGAAGGATTGTGGCCTAACCATGCCTCTATAGGTGTCTTATCAAAAAGAGTTGATGTAGGAAACCTATTAATCAAGTAACAAGTAGTGGCAACAACATTATCCCAAAACCTTTGTTCTAGACCAGCACCACTCAACATACTCCTAGTGTTCTCCATTAGTTTCCTATTCATTCCTTTTGTAACTTCATTCTACTATGGAGAATACAAAGTTGTCTTTTTTCTATGAATACCTCAATATTTACAAAATATATCAAAATTATTAGAGAAAAATTCACTACCATCATCAATCCTCAAACATTTTATTTTATTTCTAGTCTACAACTCAACCATTTCTTTAAATTCTTTAAATTGACTGAAAACTTCATATTTGCTCTTTAAAAATTATACCCATGTCCTTCTACTATAATAATCAATAAATGAAACATAATATGTGTATTTACCAATTGAAGGGACATCTACAAGACCAAACACATCAAAATGAATAAGATCCAATACACCATAAAATTTATGATAACTCGAGAAAAACTAAACACAATTTTTCTTTCCATAAATACAATGCTCACAAAAAAAAAATTCAAGATTACAATGAGACAAACCTTCAACAAGGTTTTTATTTTTCAAGTTCCTTAGACCTTTTTCTCCAATGTGGCCATGTCTTTGTTGCTATAACATAGTTTTGTCTATAGGTAATTTTCTTTTAAAAGAAAGAGCACCCTTGGGTACCCAAAAGCTATGACCATTTACTAAAGGTGAAACCCTCACTTCTTCCATAGACTTTCTTTTCATAGAAGTACTATTCCACTCAGCAGTGCATGCATCAAGCTTATTCAATGTGCCATATCTGATAGCTCTAGCAATCACCATAGCATCTTTGGCCATCTTGCATCTTGCATCAGAAAATACTACCTTCACACTTGCATCTATTAGTTTGCTCACATATAACAATTTTTGTGCTAAACCAAGGATATGCAAGACACCATTAATCCTTCTTATTGTACCATCAGGAAAGCTAACTTTAACTTTACCACGACCAACAATGTCTAAATTAGAATCATCACCCAAGTACACCTTACCTCCATCAAATTCTTTATATTCAAAAAACCAATATCTATTAATGTTCATATGGAAAGATGCACTTGAGTCAATTAACCATGCATCATTACCTACATGAGTTGCCAAAGCTACAATGAATGCATCACCATCTTCCTTCTCATAATTATAATCATAATCAAATTTCTTCTTTTTCTTCTTCTTTTCTTCTTTGTAGTCCTTATGAATATGTCTAGGCTTATTACAGTTCTAACAAACAACTTTGGACTTTCCAGGAGACTTATATTTCCTCTTGGACTTGGATTTGTCATGCTTCTCATTCTTCTTTCCTTTTTCCTTAGGTCCTCCATGAACATTTAGGGCCTCCTTTGGACTAATGGATACCTTCCTCCTCATCTGTTCAAAAAGCAAAGAACCCACCACATATTTAGTCTTAAATATAACAAATTTACTCCCAATAGCCATAATAAAATAATCCCATGAATCAGGTAAAAACCAAAGCAAGATTTGACATTTCTCTTCCTCATCTGTTTTCAAACCAAATGATTACAATTGATCCACCAAAATATTGAATGATTTTAGGTGTTATGTAATTTGTACACCCTCTTCCATTCTCAAGGAATACAATTTATTCCTAAGGAAAATATTGTTCACTAAATATTTGGCTTGATACATCACACCAAGCTTCTTCCATAGTTTCTGTGCAGAGGTATCCTCATGGACATTGATTAAAACAGAGTCTTCCAAACACAATCTAATTATACCCTTGGCTTTATGGCCCATAAAATCATATTGAGTAGCTTGAGTAGGATTTGTACACCTTGAAACATTCTCATCAATAGCATCCCACAGATCTCAATCTATCAAAAGATCCTCCATCTTTAACTTCCACATTTAAAAATTATTTCTAGAAAATTTATCCATCTCTATTCCACCTGATTAACTTGCCATCTGAAAATGCTTGCAACAAGATCATAAAGTGTCTTCTGCACGAGCTCCCACTCAAATATGGATTAATTCAAAAGACACAACAACCCACAATTGAAACCAAAGGTGACTAGTCTTTGATACCACTTGTAAGGAAGCTAAGGTAGTAGAACAACTTCCTACACTAACCTTGAGAGAAGAATAATGCAAAATTTTATAGATCTTTAATAGTTATAGAAAATTAAACACAAATATCATGCTTACCACAATACAATGATTTACATGGGGAAAAACCTTTTGGGAGAAAAACCCCATACTCCAAAAGCTGCCCAATATATTATTAAAAAATCACAAATATTACAATATACTTGCAGACCAAGCTCATCATAGGAGTATCACCACTCAAACATCCAAAGGAAACACAACCACTATTAGACTCTCATAATACATCACAATACATAGCTATAATAAAACACCCTCATAAAATAGGGTTTCCTTCTAGGGAAAATCAAGCTAATAATATATCAGCTATCAAATATGAGACATAATGATGAATGGTCCAGATTTACATTAATAAGATATAAATAAAATTTTCCTTCCAGTGCCCTTGAGGCCCTACCAGGGTGTGCTGCCCCTAGACCCCAGTTGGGGGGATGATCCCCTTAGACCCCTCATGGGGGGGGGGATACCCCTACGCTTCCCACCTCGTCGCCATCAACTAAAAAATTACCTTATGTAATTACAAGGTTGAGACACATCTTCTCAACACACTATGCAAACCAAATGCACGCTCACAAGGGCTAGTGGAACCTCTGGCCATCCACTAGGTAAGCCCCCAGAGACACATATGCACATGGCTGATATGCAATCAAATAGACAAGAAAGTGGGTATGGGAAAGTAACACCTATGTTTGGCTCCCATATGCTAACCATAGCAAAGCTATACCTCCTAATAACTTTGATAAGGTGCCACATAACACAAACAAGAAGATCCATGAGGCAAGAAAAAAATTGTATGGTAAAACCCATGAATAAACAAGATGGCTTCATAGGAAAGAAAAGTGTGTTATACAAAGTGGCCATATAATGGTTATTTTAAATGCAAAAAAGTGTAAGGTACATTCAAAGGATTTCTTATTTCATGTAGGGTCTTAACCTAGGTAACATTATTCCTAATGTCTCCAAGAGAGGACCAATCAAACAATAGAAAATTCACAACTTAGGGGATGTAGTTTGTCGCATCAAGCCACTAAGAGGAATATAATATGCTAAGAGAGATCATGCTCTTGAAGAAAATCACACCCAATGCCACCAGAAAGAGAAATATGCATTGTATGAAGTAAGAAGACTAGATAATGAAACATGAGTTGAAAACTAATAATGCCAATGTATGCCCCCACTTTAAATAAATTGCTAAACACCATGTTGTGAGCAATTAATTTAAAGTAGCAAATGATAAATGCTAAAAATAAAGAGAACATGATAGCTTATTTGGAAAGCCCTATTCCAAGTCATATGTTTCCAAATGAAGCTACATCATGAAAAGGGTTTTCCCCCACAATGAAATCCCAAAATCACATAAGGTATCCATGGATTCGGGGTCAATATGTCTTTGCTACAATGTTGTTAAAGAGCTTGGAAATATCATCATTCCCTAAATACTCATGGAATGAGAAGAATGACACAAAGAGAGCAAAAACAAAGAAAATATTCTGGGTCAAAATGGAAGAGACCTAAATGTCTTGATGCCTTGCGTCATCCCCAAGAGGAAAAAAAGAGACAAATGAAAAAATAAAGAAAAATATTTTGGGTCAACATGGAAGAGACCCAAATGTTGTGATGCCTTGGGTCATCCCCAAAAGGAGAACACAAGACAAATAAAAATTTAAACATTTCATGGCATAGAGAAGAATGTATGTATAAATATAGGAATGCCACAAATAGAGATACATATAAAAAAAAATGGTATGGAAGATCAGATTACACACATGCAATGACACACATAACATGAAAAAGAAAATAAAGAAAATATTAGTAAGGAATGTGTGAGTAAACCTAGATCCGGTCATCTACATCCCAATCTTGTTCATCATATATAGAAGGCATAAAAATAGCCAAAAATATAACAGTGAGTGCGATACTAGGAGTATCACCAAGTTCAACATGTGGTGAATCACTCTTTTTAGGAGGATCATAATGCTTGTTATTGTCTAAGCTCATAGTCTATAAAAAAAATAAAAATTCAAGTCATTGTGTACTTCCTCATCAATTTTAGCAATCTCATCATCATTATCATAATCCAAGTTAATCACAATGGGAGGTTGAATGATAATGTCCAAAGAAGGATTTAGATCTTGTTATGGTTGTGATATAGTATCTTTTTGTTGTGTCAAACAGGAAGAGTCATCTTGTACTCCTTCAATTAAGTTTGGATGTTGATTTTCTTTGTTGTTTTCTTCGTTTAACCTTCGGCTAATAACACGATGTCAATGCCTATGCTCTCTAGCATTTCTATTTCTTTTGATATGATTTTCAAGTTGTGTTTGTGTAGGAGTAGGTTTATCAACCATATTTTTATTTTCTTCCCTAAGGGGAGGAACAAAAGGAACCATAGGAGGTTGTTCAACCACTTTCTCTTTACCTTTGTAAACTTTTTATTTTATTTTAGGAGGCACGACAGGATTATTTTGGTTGTCTATTGGTTGTTTGTAGGATATAGGAAAAGGATCTATCTTGTGTTGGTCTTGGTCACTTGGAAGGAGTGTTGGCTCAATTATGGCTTCATTAAGGATAGGTGTCTCAATCATGGGTTGAGGCATGTTTTGAAGGGATAAATTTTCTATGCATTTTTCCTTAAATTTTTGGTAGGATTTGAAAAATAAGTATTCACAAGGTTTAATAAGTTCAATAGGCTCGGTCCAAAAGATATGCAATGATAAATTCCCATAGGAAGACATTGGATAAAAGCCACTATGGTGCATAGTAAAGAAGTCATTGTCAAAGGGAAACTTTAAACATTTATGAATGACTGACAGGATGGCTTACATGGAGCATAGCCATGGATAACCAAGCTTCACACATAATTGATTTGATGTCAGGATGATAGAGAATGAGACATCTAATTATTTCAATCCAAATTTTAAAGGAAGGGTGATTGAACCCATCGTAGGGTGACAAAACCCATTATGTGATTTTATCCATGCTTTCAGTTTATTATAGGTATCTTAATAGAGTTCATGTAGAAGCAAGAATTCCTTAGTGATCACATTCTCTCCACATATGGGATCAATTAATATCCCATTAGTGGGCTTGTCATTGACTCAGTTAGCTATGTAAAGAGGACCATCAGGTGTGTTTCTAATTATACCTTTTGAGGAGAAAGGAATGTATGTCATAGAAAAATGCCCCCTTGTCATTTTCATTTCCTTTTAGGTCTTTTTCATGGTGTTGGAACTATGTTGCTTTCATTTTAAGTTGCAAAATGGATTGAACATGCTTATTTAGGTACTAAAACTCAAATAACGATGTCTTGTGAAGGTGTTGTGAAGTTTTGTAAGACATTTTTACATTCTTCTAGACTCTATTAGTTACAATTCACCTAAAAATTACCTTTTTATTCATCAACAAGTCCTATTTTGAAGTGTTGTAAAGTCTTGTAACAAGCTTTCACACTCTTCTAGGAATATTTTCACTATTTATCCCTTTTTAATGCTTTATTTGGCCCCTTTATGCTCTCATATGCTTAATTAAGTGTATTTTTGAGCATTATCCCGACAAACAACATTCAATACAACATATTTCCTAACACATGTTTTTAGGTCCTAGGTGGGACCCATATGCCATGGCTGGTGAATGAGTCCTCCTTAGCCCCAAATTCAAGATATTTTTAAAAAAATCAAGATTTTATTCAAAAACACTTGATGTCCACCTATGATGAGGTATGAACTGGTAACTAAGGCACAAGTGTGTATAAATAAGTGATTTTCACCTCATTTTACATCTCCTACAATCCCCATTCATCGAGTTCACTTATTCACCTATTCATTCAAGCATTCAAGCATTTTACAACATATTTTCAAGCACTATTTAAGCACCTTGAAGTAGCCATTGACATTACTTTAGACTTGCATCATCAAGGGTTTGGTAGGTGATAGCATTTGAATGTTGTTAGTTTATCATTCCTTTGCATTTCATTATTTTATTAAGGGTTTGATTACCAAAAGTGGTGTTTGACCAAGGCAAACCTATATTCACTAACCTTAGACAATTTTTACCCTTTTGCATGTTTTTTTGCAGCCTTTTGTGTGTAGATTTAACAAGCTTTTTGGTGTTGAAGATTGGTTTACAAGTCAACTAGGTGCTTCAAGTCAACTCAAGTCTATTTCAAGCTTGGAGAAGGTTTTTTGTCCGTTTCCTACAAAATTGACTTCGACAACCCAACAAGTAGTGATTTCTAGATCTGGTGTTGTAGAGTTGTCTCCTAATTATTTTAGAAATTTGGGAGAAGACTAAAAATATGAATTTTCTCAGATTCCATATCCTAATAGACAAAAACTTTCTTTTGACAATTTTTTACCAGGAGTAGGACTAATTCGCCACCCAGGGCGAATGAGTCCTATCGTGAAAAATCAATAATTTCAGCCAACATCCAGAACACTCTAGATTCATTACACTTCATCCAGGTGCACTCAAATTCATCATGTTCCTTTTTTTTCTACATAATTTCTTCATTTACTTCATTGTTTACATATTGCAGTGTGTTTTCAAACATAGCTTATATCTAACTTTTGCATTCATTTTCATCCATTTAATTCTATTAGTTGCATTTAGTTTACTTCATTTAGGTTAGAAAACATCACACATAACATAATTTGAATGAACCATTAGAATTTTTTCTCCTATATCTCTCCCTTTAGGTGAAAAACCCTAGAAGAGCAAGATTTTTCCATAGGAGCCAAAAATGAACGGTTCATGCATTTTAGAATACCCTTTTGTTTGAAACGGGATCAAGTTCTATTTTGCAGAACTAGGACTAATTCACCCAGAATGGCGAATGAGTCCCTTTGGGCCTGAAAATCAACATCAACAACATTTTAGAATCAATTTCTAGCCTTCATCACACTTTCAGTTTGTTTCATTTCTATTAAGTTTTGCATTAATTCTTAGTTCATTGTTGCATTACACAATGTGTTTTAAAACAAGTTGTTTTCCTTTAGTTTATATTCATCGGTCAATCAATATCATTCATTTCTTACATTCAAGCATTATATATAGGCATATTGCATCATTATTCTATCCATATTGCATTGACTTTGAATGTAAAATTACCATTTTTGCTCTTATCTCTCTCCTTTTAGGTGAAAAACTCTAGAAAGGAAAGAGTTGTCCATAGGAGCCAAAAATCTATGCTACATTTTCATTATAATCCTTCTAGCCTACACCTATGGAACCTATCACACCTTGAAAGGACTTACTTTTCATTGCTTATCAAAAGTTTAAAGCCAAAAAGATACCCGAATTGTCTCTTCGGAAGTCATCTTCGTCCACTTATGCACCTCCTATCATAGATGAAACCATGCTACAACCTGAGTTTGACATTGAGAAAACCATACAACCTACTAAACAACCACCCCTTGATACTTTCTCATCATCGTTTAAATGACCAACTAAAAATGAAACCACTCCTATCATGCCTCCTCGCATTAAAAAAGTGTATAAAGCCAAAAAAAAAGTGGTTGATCCATCCTCTTCAGAAGCAGACAAACCTATGATGATTCAATCCACTCTTACACCTCAAAAACTCCAAAATATAATTAAACGAAACTGTGGTGCTAGGTAATGAAGGTGTCGTCGTCGTCTCCTTGCTCGTCAATCTTGCATAGAAGAAGATAAATAAAATCAACCTTTACCTTTGACTGAAGTAATATATGACCACCCTCCTCCTAACCTACCATACGATAGTTGAGTGCAACCTTTGAAAAAAAATGAACCAATCCAACAACCTCCACTTTTGATCCATCCATCCTTATAAATCACCCTTCATCCTCCTGTTGTCATTAATCTTGATGATGATTATGACGATGCAAAGATAGCAAAAATATATATGATGAAGTGCATAATGATTTAAATTATTTATTTTCATCTACATTGAGCTTAAAAGATACAACATATCCTCTAAGAGAATAACTTGGTATGACTCTTGGTTTGGCACTTGTAATTCTTCCTTTGGATAGTCAACCACCCTCACATTACATTGAACATGATTGGGAGGTGGATGACATGTTAGATGGTTAACTTGCATTCGCCTAACTAGATGTTTTCTTTTTCCCTTTTTATTTTCCTTTTCATGTGTGTATCATGTTCCCCCGTATTGTGCATTTGATATTCTCTCTCTTCATACACTTCTTATATTCGTATCTCTCGTCTTCTATATGTCGTACATTGTCTTTTTCTCTTTTTTGTTTTGTTTTTTTCCTTTTGAGGATGATGCCAAGCATAGATATGCCCTATGTCTCTTCCATGTTGACCTAAAAGGTCCTTGTCTTTTTCTCTTTCTTGTTTTGTGTTTTCCTTTTGGGGATGACACAAAGTGTAGAAATTCCCTATGTCTCTTCCATGTTCACCCACAAGGTCTTTGTATTTTTCTGTTTTTGTTTTGTATTCACCTGTTGGTGATGATGCAAGAAATTGAGATGAAAATGTCTCCTTCATGTTGACCCAAAATATTTTTCATTCTCTTGTGTCTTTTTCATTTTATTTCATTTTGCTTATTTTTTCCTTTTGGGGACAATGCAAGGCGTTGATACCACAATGTCTCTTCCATGTTGACCCAAAATGGACTTCCTTTTTCTTTTTCTTTTCACTCTCTGTGTCATTCTTCTAGTTCTATGTGCTTTGGGGAATGATGTCAGTTTCAAGCTCTTTCATAAAAAAATTGTAGTAATGAACATACTAACCCCAAACCCATAGATCCCTTATGTTTTTGTTGTGCTTTCTTTTCTAGGGGGAAACTCCCTTTCTTCATTTTTCATTTTTCCTTGACATGACACAACCTAACTTTAGAACATATGACTTGGCATAGGGCTTTCCAAGTTGGCTCTCATGTCTTTTTTTCTTTTTTCATTCTCTTTTCTTCTCTACTTTAAAGTAATTTCTCACAGAATGATTTGTAGCAATTCCTTTAAAGTGTGGGGTATACATTACCATAATTCATGAGAATTCTTGGTTTCTAGTGAAGCCTTGTCATTTACAAAATGCATTCATCACTTTGTGGATAACATTGGGTGTGATTTGCTTCATAATTGTGATCTATCTTAGCATATTACATTCCTCTTGGTGGCCTGATGTGAAGCACTACATCCCCTAATTTGCAAATATAATATTATTTGATTAATCCTCTCTTGGATACATTAGACACAATGTTCCCTAAGTGATTGACGTTGCATGAACTGAACAAGACTCCTTTGAACATCTTTCACATTTTACATTTTTACATTTTACATTTTTTGCATTTTTACTCTTTTAGCTTTATGCCACCTTGCATAACTCAACTTGCATGACTGTATTACTTTTTCTTTTTTTTCATAGCATTTTTCCTTGTGGCACCTTATCAAAGTTATCAGCAGCTATAACTTTAATATGGTTGAGTGGGAAGCCCACCTAGCAGCATGACTTTTCCCCATAGCCACTTTTTTGTTTGTGAGTGCATACCAAATAGCGTATGTATCTTACCTTTTGGGCTTTCTCACCCCATGGACAACTAGTTTTGTGGCCACAAAGTGAGTACATTTGGGCCTTCTCACCCATTGGACCATCATGTATTCTATCGCCCCAGAGTGAGTATACATTCTCAATTTGCCTAGATCTAGTCCACAACTAGTTGGATTGATGATCGAAGCTTCATTTGATTCATCTCAACACTTATGTGTTCCTTTTTCTTATGTTTTTTTTTCAATGGCATCTTCATCCTGGGGCTTGATCATCCTTCTTGATTTTTTTATTCCATCTTGCTAATGTAAGTACATTTCAACCCTCCTCTTAATGTTCATGGCTACTTTAATGTGAGTTTGAAGCAAGTTCATCCTCTCACTAAAGTGGGGGCTAAATGTGCTGTAGAAAAATGGACCCTTTGTCATTTTCATGGTCTTCTAGGTCTTGTTTCATGGTGTTAGAACTATGTTGCTTTGATTTTATGTTGCAACATGGCCTGAACATGCTTATTTAGGTACTAGAACTCAAAGAAGGGCATCTTATGAAGGTGTTGTAAAGTGTTGTAAGACATTTCTACATTCTTCTATACTCTATTAATTACAATTCACCTAAAAATCACCTTTTTATTCATCAAAAAGTCCTATTTTGAAGTGTTTTAAAGTCTTCTAAAAAGCTTTCATGCTCCTCTAGGCATATTTTCACTATTTATCCCTTTTTCATACTTTATTTGGCCCCTTTATGCTTTCATATTCTTCATTAAGTGTATTTTTTAGTATTATCCTAACAAACAACATTAAATACAACATATTTCCCAACACACATTTTCAAGTCCTAGGTGGGACCCATTCGCCATGGGTGGCGAATGAGTCCCCCTTTGCCCAAAATTTAAAATATTTTAAATTTACTTTCAGGATTTTATTCAAAAACACTTGATGTTGGCCTATGATAAGGTATGAATGGGTAACTAAGGAACAACTATATATAAATAAGTGATTTTCACCTTATTTTACATCTACTACAATCCCCATTCATCAAGTTCACTTATGCACCTATTCATTCAAGCATTCAAGCATTTCACAACATCTTTTCAAGCACTATTCAAGCACTTTGAAGCGGCCTTTGACATTACTTCAGACTTGCATCATCAAGGGTTTGGTAAGTTGATAGCATTTGCATGTTGTTATTTTATCATTCCTTTGCATTTCATTATTTTATTAAGGGGTTGACTACCAAAAGTGGGGTTTGATGAAGGAAAACCCCTATTCACTAACCTTAGACCATTTTTCCCTTATTGCATGTTTGTTTGCAACCTTTTGTCTATAGATTTAACAATATTTTTGGTGTTGAAGATTGGTTTACAAGTCAACTAGGTGCTTCAAGTTAGCTCAAGTCTATTTCAAGCTTGGAGAAGGTTTTCTGTCTACTTCCTGCAGAATTGACTTTGGCACCCCAACAAGTAGTGATTTCCAGATTTGGTGTTGCAGAGTTGTCTCTTGATTTTTCAAAAATTTGGGAGAGGACTGATTTTCCACCTATGGTGAATGAGTCCCACCTTAAGACTGAAAATCTGAATTTTGTCAAATTCCAGATCCCGATAGATAGAAACTTGCTTCCGATAGTTTTTCACTAGGAGGAGGACTAATTCACCACCCTAGGCAAATGAATCCCACTATGAAAAATCAGTAATTTCAACCAATATCCAGAACACTCCAGATTTATCACACTTCATCTAGGTGCACTCAAATTCATCATGTTCCTTTTTGTTATGCATAATTTCTTCATTTACTCCATTGTTAGCATATCACAGTGTGTTTTCAAACATAGCTTAAATCTCACTTTTTCATTCATTTTCATCCATTTAATTCAGTTAGTTGCATTTAGTTTACTTCATTTAGGTTATATAACATCACACATAACATAATTTGAATGAAACATTAGAATTTTTTCTCATATCTCTCGCCTTTTAGGTGAAACACCCTAGAAGAGCAAGAGTTGTCCATAGGAGCCAAAAATCAACAGTTCATTCATTTTTAGATATGCTTTTTTCCCAAATGGGTTTAGTTTAGTTTTGCAAAATTGGGACTTATTCGTTTAGAATGGCGAATGAGTCCCTCTAGGTTTGAAAATCAACATCAACAGTATTTCAGAATGAATTTCTAGCCTTCATCAAGATTCTATCTGCACACTTTCAATTTGTTTCATTTCTATTAAGTTTTGCATTCATTCTTAGTTGATTGTTGCATTACACAATGTGTTTTCAAACAAGTTGTTTTCCTTTAGTTTCTATTCATTAGTTAGTTAATCTCATTCGTTTCATCCATTCAAGCATTGTATCTAGGCATATTGCATCCTTATTCTATCCATATTGCATTGTCTTTAAATGTAACATTATAATTTTTGCTCTTATCTCTCTCCATTTAGGTGAAAAACACTAAAGGGCAAGAGTTTTCCATAGGATCCAAAAATCTATGCTACACAATGTCGAGAGGTGTTTTAGTTTGGACCTTATGATGTTGAATTTAGCTCAATCCAACCATATTATCCATAGGACTTTGTTCATCAGTATCCATGTTGTCATTGTCTGTGTCAACATTCATCACATCATTCTTATTTGTTTCACTAGATTTAACAAATGAAATATTATGATTTGGCATGGGTTTGCTAAAGATTTGTAGATTTTCACTAGGAGGAGCAACAAAATTATTACCTTGATCATTGACACCTCTAATTTGAATATGATTAGAATCAATGAGATCATGCATAAGATGTTTAAGATGCTTACAATGTTCTATATCATGTCCATTTTTTTGATGGAAATAAAAAATAGGAATTTAATCTAAAGTTTAGAGCTAATGGCTTAGTAGGTTTAGGAGTCCTAATGGGAGGTAAGAAAATCAAGTTCTTTTCTAGAAGTTGCATAATGATGTTATGAAGGGTATCGGGTAAGGGAGTAAATTATCATTTTAGATCCCCAAATGTAAAGGGAATTTTCTTCTTTATAGTAGCCACTTGCGTATCAAAATGTTGGGTTTTTTGAGGGGGATTTAGTTGAAGAAAACCTTAATTTTGTTTCCTAAAAAAATAGTATTTTTTTAATTTGTGGATTCAGACTTTTTCAGGACAACTAAAGGTGGATTTTGTTTCACAACTGCTAACCGAGTTTTGATAATTGAGAAGGGAAGTACATAAGTGTACGAAGGAAGTAAATTTCATCATGTCAAGCTTATCTTACATCATATTTTGTAAGTTCTCAATGAATATTCATTGAAGGTGAGGGTAGAGATTTTTTTATCAATTTGGGAATAAAGAAAAATTGCTAGCATGAAATGAAGTCAGTAACCTTTTTGTCATTATTTTTTTTACATATCATCAACTCATCTAATGTCATTTTAGGAGTCATGTACACTTGGTAAGGGTTGATAAAGGCTTCAAAAATTTCATTAAATGAATGAAATGAGTTATTTAGTATGGAGGAAAACCATTCTAAAGTAGTATCTTTCAAGGACATAGGGAATAGTTTAGCCAAGAGTTTATCTTCAAATATGAAATCACTACATAAGGTGGTAAAGGTGGAAACATAGCTAACATGATCTCTTTTTCCCACCATGTTTATGAAATCAAGTAACTTCTACACCTTGTGGCATTTGTTCTCTCAATATCTCCAAGGATAAGGGGTTGGTTTTGATTTATTGCAAAGGTTGGTCATTGTTGTTTTGGTTTAGGGTTGTGAATTATTGTTGAAGGGATGTCATGCTCTGTAAGAGTGTTTTAATGATAACATCATTTTTGTTGTAAGGTTGAGGGGTATAAGGTGGAGTGGGGTATGTATGCAGAGGAAATGTGAATTGTAAGTTTGTGAGGGAGGATGTTTGAGGAGATATTGTATTTGAATGTACACCACTAGAAGGATTCCCTATTGAAATACCTAAGGAAGTGTTCACATTGCTGGTAGGTTGAATGGTAGTGGTAACTCGAGTACTAGTGTATGTAGGAATTAAAATGGCTATTGCAGAGGAAGGAATTGAAGTTCCACCTTAGCTTTGATTGCACCACAAAGCTTGAGTAGAACTAGTGACAGTAGGGATAGTGTTGTTAACATTATGCACATTGGTTGTAGGAAGTGAAGTCATTGGAAATGAAGTATGCATAATATCATCCAGAGGGGGTTGATTATCAACACTATTAAGAAGAGAGCTAGAAAACTCAAGATCCACAATGAGTGGTATATCATGGGATCACATGTGTCTCAAACTACATATAAAAATAGTATTGCTAATAGGACACCAAGTTATACGCTCATACAAGTTTTACAAAATTAGTGTGCAAACCCAAAATGGAAAGGAGGTAAAGTGAAATGCAATGACCTAGAATGAAATGTATAAATACAATTTTCAAATTCTAAACAAGGTAATTTGCTAATTACGCTATGCAACAATCTAAAAATGAAATGTTGTAAATGTAATTTTGAATTTAAGCAACACACGAAATGAACCAAACAAAAGCTATATCTAATTAAATGAATGAAGTAGAAACTCAAAAACCTGAAATACAAATATGAAAAAAGCAAACAGAAACATAGAAATAAAGTTTTTAATCCTATAAAATGTAGATATAGGTCTAATACAAGACTAAATTGCCTAGATGGGTGAATGAGTCCCAGTTAAGGATTTTGGTAGATTCAAATAGTGAAAAATAGTCAACATAAATTTCCACAAATTAGGAAAAATAACCTCTACAGGGACTAAATCACCTAGGTTCATGAATGAGGTCCTGAATTAGGGTTTTACACCAAATTTAGCAAATTCTAAGTTGATTCTAAGGTTTCTAACTTTCATGTTTACTTGATTAAACAGAGAGATACATAAAAGTACCTAGAGGATCCGAGATGACTAAATAAGATCTAAAAACCCTAAAATTTGTTGTTTTTTATGTGCATTGGGACTCATATGTCAAACTGGATGATTTAGTCCCAGTCCAAGGTTTCTAGGTAGGAGCAACAATCTTCTAGTGACTGATTAGAATCCACTCAAAAATGGAAAAAAGAGATATACTAGGACTCATATGCCCAAGGTTGCAATTTAGTCCTATTATTAGGATTTTTTTTTATATTTTTGTAGAATCTAGTGATCTTTTGTAGCCTTCTTCTTGTCCAATCTCTAGGTCAGAAAAGTCTTAATTCTGATTTGTAGGTGAGTTCATGTGAAGATGACAACTTCTTGACAACTTTGAAAACTTTCTTCAATCTTGCAACTTTGTCTTCAAAGGATCTTCAAGCTCTAAAACACTTAGATCGATAAAAATATATGAAGGGAGAACAATGTTGATTTATTAGTGAATAGGGGTTTACCTTGGTCAAACCTCGTTCTAGTAATCAAACTTTAAAATGAAATAGAAAAGCATGAAGGAATGATGAATGAACAAATGCAATGTTGCAACTCACCAAACCCTTTAAATAAAGGCTGCAATCTTATTTGAAATGGCTCCAATGGATGTGGATCTTGACCCTTGATCTTGATATGAGATAATATCTTTGAATGCTTGCTTGAATCATGAAAACCTACATCACAAATGTTAGCTCACAAACACACATGATGCATGATGAATTTGACATGATGCTTGAATCTTGAATGATGCTCTAAATGCCTGATAATTTTCTCTTGAATGCTCTTGTAAAATCTCATGATCATAAATTTACTATAATGCTTGAATACTTGAAAGCTTAGGTGACTTGAAAACTTGCTAGGAGAAATTGTGTGAAATAACCTTGTATTTATACTTTTTTTTGCCAAATTTATTGAAATTACAACACTACAAGTCAACATCAGATCTCGGAGAATAAAACCTCATGAAGAATTTGAATTCAAATTAGGTCCAAGATAAAGAGAGGCTTATATGCCAGTTGGGGCATATGAGTCCCAATAGCTTAAACTTGGGACACAAACTTCAAGAAATGTTAAGTTCAATGCAATTTTTAACATCAGGTCCCAAAACCTAGGTGTGAACCATGCACCCAATGTGGCATACGAGTCGTAGATCACTATATTTGGAACAAAAAACCCAAAAACATGAATTATGATTGGTCATTTAATAAATTTCAAGATTATTGTTAGAAAAATGTATTTAATTAGGCTTGTTCATGCAAAATAGGATGAATTAGACAATAACGAAGCCATGTTGTAATAGGGAGGGCCCAAACAAGTGTGAAAATGTAAAGGGATATATTTTCCTACACTATAAGAAGAAAACGAGGAGATATGGTGATGGGAAAGCCCAAGCCAACCATGCCTCCTCAGATATGTAATGAACAACTATCTATCACTATAAATTTGTAGTTGGTTTTGATAAGTCTATTTCAAAATAATTATTTTCCCATAATCTCATTCAAGATGTACTTTTTCCTATCATATGATGTATGATTTTAAGTAGACCAAACCAATTTAATTTCCACATTAGTACCTAAAAGATATCTAATAAATTCTCTTTCCATTATTAGTGAAAATAAGAAAGAACTTAGATTAATCAGGACATTTTGGATATGACCCTATTTTTTTTTACCTAGAGTTGTTTCAGCTTAGAGTTAAGATTCACCATCAATGGTGGTGCAAGATTTACTCAATGTGCAAGCATGTTTAGGCTAATAGTCTTTTAGGAGATATATATTTTTATATTATGTCCAAGATCTATGTGTATAATATAATATATTTAATATATTTTGATTATGTTAAATATATTTTGTTAATTTATTTAATTTATTATGTGTACTTATATATTTAGGAAAAATAAGGGTTTATATTGTGAAAAAAATAATGATATGGTTGGTTGTCAAGATATTAGTTGGGCTTGAAATGTTGAACTATTGGAGTAAAAAATTTGAAATAGTATTTGTTGAAATTATTTAGTATGGATTACGGGTCAAAAATTCATATTATAGAGACCTTTTATAATAGAGTATATTTGTGGTATCATTTTTTTTTGTTTTTTTTAGGGTTTCATATCAAACCATTAACCATTAGCACCATTTAGCTACTTGATAGAGAAGTAAGAACCTTAGGGTGAATCCTCTTCAACTAAGGGTCAATGGTTGAGAACTATCTATTTTCCCAAAATTGAATGATCCATTATCCCTACCTCATTTTTTATATATTTTTTTGTTTATTTGTTTGAGAGTTTCATATAAAACCATTAACCATTAGCACCATTTAGTTACTTGATAGAGAAGTGGGAGCCTTAGAGTGAAACCTCTTCAACTAAGGGTCAATGGTTGAGAACTGTCTTTTTTCCCAAAATTGATTGATCTATGATCCCTACCTAATTCTCTATATTGTCAAGACCATGTACTTAACAAGAATTGATCCCTTGTTGACCCATTCAAAATTATTCAATATCCCTAATAGACCAACTTCCCATTAATACAACATCAAATATGATGACTTTAAACATAAATTTAAACATTGATCTTGTCAAATAGGTTTCTTAAAAAAATCAAACTCACTCACTATAACTAAATATCATTTTGAGAAGTACACAACTTAGATGTAAAACTTATGAAAAATAAACTCTCAAGAAACAACACTAACTCAAAAATTAAAAAATATTAAACTTATTGATGCATATGCACAAAATAGCTTAAATAATTACTAATACAAAATAGAAAAAATAAGGGGAATGAAAGGAAGCTCTATCTATTTTTATAGCCATCGTTGTTGCATGGTTCATTCATTATGTAATTTACACCGAAGGTGTATCCAATAGAAATGAAGCAACCTAAAATGTTAAATCGATGACTAAATACTTTGGGGAGACGATCAAACTTATCTTGGACATTAATTTTGTTCCACCACTCTTTAATCTTGTTTACACCTAAATTCAGTCGACTAGCTTTTGAGATCAATGGTGTAAAGTTTTGCATAGACGTGCAAAATGATGTAATGCATCGCAACATCACACATATTTATATGCAAGAATTTTCAGCAGACAACAGTGATTGAATATACACACTCCGTTGATTGGAAATTTTAGTTTCACGAGGCGGCCACATAACTAGTTTATCATATTCATTGCTCAGTTCATAAATATTCATTCCTGATTTATATCTTTATAAAGAGATGTGCGCACCACAACATTCAATAAGGAATGTGGCTCATTTCTTCTATTTCTTTTTAAGAGAATTTGTCATGCAATTTTATAAAGAAAATGAGCATTTCAGTTTTAGATTTGAAAAACATAGATGAAGAAACAGAGAGGTGATCATGGCTGAAATAACAAAGGCCTGTGAGAATACTGGTTTCTTTCAGTTGAACACAATTGAACATATTTTTTGTTTTGATCATTTTTCTACCTTTCATTCATATAGCATAAAGAAAAGAAAGATGAAGTGATTTCATTACGTGTTTGCAGTTTTTGAAATATGGCATAGAGTATGAACTTTTTGACCGTGTAAAGAAAGTTTGCTTGGAGTACTATAAGCTTAACAGAGAGTAGAGCTTCAATAACTCTTTTCCTGTAAGGTTTTTAGAGCAAGCAACTTGACTAAATTGTTCAATGAATTACATCCTCAACAAGGCGAAGATGCAACTTAAATTCTTTGGCATACGAGGAAGACTGCCCTACTAGACATGCATGCAAAAAGTGGAAGCATTAACAAGGTACGTGAACTATTTGACAGAATACCTGAAAAAAAATGTTATCTCATGGACTGAAAGGATTGCAGGATATATACAAAATGGATTTCTTGAAAAGGCTCTAGAAACTTTCAAGCAAATGCAATTGGTAGGTGTAAATCCAAATTCCACAACCTTTGCCAGTATCCTCCTTGCCTGTGCCAAAATGGGAGCTTTGGAACAAGGTATGGACATCAAAGCATCGCGGAAGGAGGATTTTTTCAACTATTTTAGTTTGAAATGCTCTGGTAAACATGCATCCAAAATGTGGAAACTTAGAAAAGGCACATGAACTGTTTGACAAAATGCTTGATGATAGGTTATGTCATGGAATGCAATGATCACAAGGTATGCACCGAATGGATTTTTTTTAAATGTTGATTTTGGTAGCTCAAAAGGTGGGATGTAGAGTTGTTTTAAAGCAACTTGAGTTGGATATGCTTTAAAGAACTTTAAAGAAACTCGAGTTGCATATTCTTTAAAGCAATTCGAGTTGGATTTTCAACAACAACAAAATTTTTGTTCTTTAATAGAATGTTTTCGAGTTTGTGAGAATAGGATAAATCTAAGAGTGATTTTTTGTGTGATTTAAAGCCAAAGAATGCAAGGAAAGATTCTTTTCTTGCACAGTAAGTAAAGCAGCTGGGCTCTAGATATGTAAGATTGTTGTAGAAAACTTGTATTGTATTTTCGAAAGAAAAATTTGTTGTTAGGCTGAATAGATGATCTAGCATTTGTAGGTTTTCCCCCGCATTGGGGTTTCTTGGGTATATCTGTGTTATTATCTATTTTTTATTGTCTTCTTGTTATTTTTGGTTCCACAGTTATTAGTTGTTAATTAACCCAGTTGTGTTAGTTGTTATAAATTAGATTTATTTTTGTGAATTTATTGTGTAATTAATCTATTGCTGGGTTATAGAAATTAACATGGTATCAGAGCTCTAAACTCTAAATACGAAGCCAAGATTTGTGATGTAGATTTCAAGATAAAAAAACAAATTTTTGTCTCTAGTTCTTTTTGTGACTATGGCAACTAGTGTTCGATAGGAGGACAGGCTTGAGGGTGCATCTAACTTGTTGAAATGGAAGGTTGAGATTACATCTGTTCTCAAGGAGAACAGGCTATGGATCTATGCTAGTACAGAAGTGACACATTCAACAAATGATCTTGTTTCCTTAGATTCACATGAAGTCAAAGAGGCCAAGGCTGAAAGGATTATCCTAGATGGAGTAAGAGATAATTTAATTCCTCATTTATCGGGGAAAGACACTGCTAAGGAGATGTGGGATACACTCACAAAAATTTATCAGAGTGACTATAAGAGTCGTAAGATGATGCTCAAGGAAAAATTGCATAATACCAAGATTTTCAAAGGCAAGAGTGTGATCTCTTACTTGTCCAAGCTAACATAGGCCAGGGATGCTATGGCTACTATTGGAGAGACCATTGATGAAGATGAGTTGGTGTGTATAGCCTTGAATAGTTTTTTAAAGCACTGGGAAGTGTTTGTCAAGTGTGTTGTCCGCAGAGATCGGCTACCTGATTGGGCAAGACTTTGAGATGATTTATTTTAGTAGGAGATCTATGAAGGTGCTCATCGAGGAGATCAAATGAAGAAGGGTCAAGATGAAGAAAATCTTGCTCTTGAAAGCAAGGGTGAGAAGTCCAATAAAGAGAGAAAAAAAGGTTCTTCTTCCAAGAGTGGGAAGAAGAAATATTTGAGAAAGATAAAAAAAAATTGCAGCCACTAGATGGATCACTATGCCAGTCAATTTCTGAATAAGAAAAATAAGGAAAAGATAAAAAAGAAAGTTGCTACTACAATAGAGGTGGACAAGTTTGCATCACAATTTGAGAATGAGTTTTCACTCATTTCCTATCTCTCAAGTTCAATTGCCAATAGGGTATGGTATATTGATAGTGGGGCTTCTTTCCACATGATAGGAGTTAGAGAATGTTTCACCAAGTTGGAGGAGAAGAAGCTGGATTTCTATATTGAGCTCAAAGAAAATGCCAAGTACCATGTAACTGGTATTGGCACCATTAAGTTTCAAAGGGAGTCTGACAAACCCTTGTTGGTGGAGGATGTGTTGTATGTCCTTTGCATGACAAATAATTTAATCTCAGTTTCTAATTTGGAAGACAAGGGTTACATCATGATTTTGGAGAGGGGAAAAGTCTATATTCATACCAAGGATTCCAAGGTTTCAAAAGTAATTGGAGTCAGGCATGGTAGCTTTTTTCGGTTACAGTTTGAGCTAGCACATGCATTGGTTAGTAGTTGTAAAGGGTTAGGAAAATTATGGCATAGGAGGATGGCTCACCTTCACCATGGAGCACTTAATATTCTAAAGGAAATAGTGACAGAGCTACCTCAGATGAAGACAAAAAAGAATGAGGTGTGCAAGGGCTACACTCTTGGGAAATATGCCAAGATCAATTTTCCAAGTAGAGACACTAGATCTAAAGCAATTTTGGATCTCGTACACTGAAATGTGTGTGGGCCCATGTCAACAACATCCATGAATGGATATAAGTATTATGTTACTTTCATTGATGATTCCTTTAGGAAGACGTGGATATATTTCAGGAAGAATAAAGATGAGGTATTCAGTAGGGTTAAAGATTTTAAGGCTCTCGTGGAGAACCAAACTAGGAAGAAGGTCAAGATACTAAGGTTTGATAATGGAGGTGAGTATACCTTGAATGCCTTCATATTATTTTGTGCTTAAGAAGGTATCAAGAAAGAATTGATAGTTCCATACAATCCTCAGCAGAATGGGGTTGTTGAACAAAATAATAGGGCTATAGTTGGAGCAGCCAAAGCCATCCCGCATGATTAGAATCTACCTTGGTTGCAATACAACTATGTATTTGTAGAATAGGAACCCTCACAAAGTGTTGGGAAAGTTGACAACAAAAGCAACATTCACTGGTAAGAAACCAGATTTGGGGCACATTCACATCTTTGGATGCCTTGTGTATTGTCACATTCATGTTGAGAAGAGAACCAAGTTGGAACCTACTGCAGAGAAGGGTATCCTTTCTAGGTAAAATGAAACTTCTAAGGCTTATTGGGTTTACATTCCCGCTCTCAAGAAAATAGTTGTTCATAGAGATGTGAAGTTTGAGGAAGAGAGAGAGCTCTTCAAAAGTCTAGCAACTTGATGAATGAGGAGGAGAAATCACCCACAGTTGAGGCAACACAAATTACTCAAACTTCAGTCATGCAAGCAGGAGAGCAGAGCAAGTAGGCCAAACAAGTTGATCAGAAGGAATAAATAATTCCTTAGCTTCAGATTCCTATTACCGAGAAATGGAAAAACAAGGCCGTTGAGCAGACACTAAAAGAGGCTCAAGAATATGTAGGTGATCCTCAAGATTCAGTCAAACAAAGAAAGGCTCACAGACGTTATTCTGAGTATGTGGCACTTATGAGTGAATTAATTGAAGTAGATCCTTGCAGCTTTCAGGAGGCATCTAAGCACCAAGTGTGGAGAGATTCCATGGTGGAAGAGTATTCTTCCATCATGAAGAATAGTATGTGGGAGGTAGTACAACGATTGAAAGATAAGTCTGTGGTGGGCTCAAGATGGCTATACAAGATTAATCATGCTACAGATGGTAGTGTGGAAAAGTTAAAAGCCTAGTTTGTGGCTAAGGGGTTTTCTCAGAAGGAAGGAGTTGACTATGACAAGACTTTCGCTCCAGTAGCCAGGCACTCATCCATAAGACCTATCATTTCTATAGTAGCACAGATGGGTTTAAGGATTCACCAGATGGATGTAAAGACAACCTTCCTCAACAAAGCGATTGAGGAAAAGATTTACATAGAGCGGATAGAAGGATTTAAAGAACATGGGAGGGATTCTCATGTATGCAAGTTGAAAAGAGCACTGTATGGATTCAAGTAGGCTCCCAGGGTGTGGTATTCATGTATTGACAATTACTTGCAGAGCGTGGGCCTCATCAAGAGTGAGGCGGATCCAAACCTATACTATGTTTAGGTGAAGGGAGAACTTCTCATATTGGTGTTATATGTTGATGACCTATTTCTCACTGGGTCATATGAGCTCATAACACACTACAAGCGAGATCTTGTAGGAGAATTTGAGATGAAGGACTTGGGGTTCATGCACTACTTTCTGGGATAGGATTTGTGGTAGAAAGCGGGAGAAATATTTCTTGGACAAGCGAAGTACTTACTTGATATATTGAATCAATTTAGGATGGAGAAATGTAAGCCTATGTCAATGTCATTTACGTCCATTTGGAAGAAGATTGATACTTTTAGATTAGAGGTAGTGGACCTGAATTTATACAAACAGTCGATAGGGTCTCTTATGTATCTGGTCAACACTAGGCCAAACATTTGTTTTACAGTGAACTCACTCAGTCAGTTTATGGTGGAACCTAAATGTGTGCATTGGATAGCTGCAAAGCATGTTTTAAGGCATCTCCAAGGCATAGTTGATTATGGGTTGAAGTATGTTCAGTAGAATGGAGTGAAGCATGAGGGTTTTACTGATGCAGATTGGGCAAGTAGTACAACTAATCAGAAGAGCACTTCAGGGTACAATTTCAGTTTGGGATCAGGAGCAGTCTCTTGGTGCAAAAAGAAATAGAAGTCAATTGTGCTGAGTTCTACAGAGGTTGAGTATATGGTAACCAGTATGGCTACATGTGAGGTTGTCTGACTTCAGAAACTTCTAGTTGGGCTTTTCGATTAGGAGCTAGATCCTACAATCATTTACTGTGATAATCAAAGTTGTATCAAACTCTCTAAGAATCTAGTATTTTATGAAAAGTAAAATCACATTGAGATCAAGTACCACTTCATTAGATATTGTGTGGAGAAGGGGATAATGAAGCTCCATTACATTCCTATGGATGAATAGATAGCAGATATCCTGACGAAGGCCTTGAGATAGAGTAAGTTTGAATACTTCAGGGACAAGTTGGGTATTGTGTAGAACACCTTCCTCACTAAGTGGGAGTGTTGATTTTTGTAGCTCGAAAGGTGGGATGTGGAGTTGTTTTAAAGCAACTCGAGTTGGATATTCTTTAAATCACTTTAAAGCAACTCGAGTTGGATATGCTTTAAAGCAATTTAAGTTGGATTTTCAACAACAACAGGATTTTTATTCTTTAATAGAATGTTTCTGAATTTTTGAGGATAGGACAAATCCAAGAGTAATTTTATGTGTTATATAAAGCCAAAGAATGAAAGGAAAGTTTCTTTTCTTGCACGCTAAGTAAAGCAACTAGGTTCTATATATGTAAGATTGTTGTAGCAAACTTGTATTGTACTTTTGAAAGAAAAGTTTGTTGTTAGGCTGAATAGAAGATCCAACATTTGTACGTTTTTCCCCACATTGGGGTTTCCTGGGTATATCTATATTATTATCTATTTTTGATTGGCTTCTAGTTATTTTTGCTTCCATGATGATTAGTTGTTAATTAATCCAGTTGTGTTAGTTGTTATAAATCAGATTTCTTTTTATGAATTTATTGTGCAATTAATTTGTTGTTGGGTTATATAAATTAACATTAAAAGCTTTATAAACTTTCAAGCAAATGCAATTGGTAGGTGTAAATCCAAAGTCCACAACTATTTCGAGCATTCTCCCTGCCTGTTCCAAAATAGGAGAATTGGAACAGGGTATGGATATCCATCAAAACATAAAGAATAGATGAATTTATCAGATGTTACAATTGCAACTACTCTGGTGGACATGTATGGAAAATGTGGAAGCATTAAAAAGCAACTAAAATGTTTGAGATGTCAATCTCATGGAATGCAATGATTGTAGGATATGCACAACATGGATTTTACAAGATGCTTTCAAAATCTTTGATTTAATGAAGCACTCTAGAACATATCTTACATTATAATCTTTGCTTGTGTTCTATATGTATGCAGCCATGCAGCTTTAGTGGATGAGGTCTGTGCATACTTCAATCACATGAGTAACCCTTATGAATTACATTTGTAGTTGATCATTATGTTTGCATTGTTGACCTTCTTGCCTGGGTTGACTATCTTTAAGACACTCTACACTTTATCATTAAGATGCTAGTTAAACCTATGGTGTTTGTGTGGATGTGTTTTTGGGGTGCTTGTAGATCACATATGAATATAAACTTAGGAATATGTACATCAAAAATTCTTTTTGATTTGGATCCTCAAAATTTTGCAACATATGTTCTTTTCTCAAACATCTATGAAAAAGTGGGCAAGTGGGGTGAGGTTCAAATGGCAAGGAAATTGATGAAAGATCGAGGAATTAAAAAGATTCTTAGATTAGTTGGATTGAAGGCCATAAAATGGTACACATTTTTCATGTAGGAGATAGATTACATCCAGAAACATAGGATATCTATGCAAAGTTAGAGAAATTGGACTTGGGAGATGAAGGGTAGGGTATTCTCTAGATTCAAGGCATTTACTTAATGTTGTGGAAGAGGGTGAAAAATAATTATTTGTCTACCACACTACAAGTAAATTTATCTCCAAGATAGTTGCAAAAGAAATTATTGTGAGAGATGCAAACCATTTTCATCATTTTAAATTGGGACAATGTTCTTATGGAGATTATTGGTGATGTAAAATGAAATGGTCTAAAAAATGGGCTTTCACTATAATAATGTGCACATTGTCAAACCTTCAATAATAAAAAAAGGGACAACGTTTTATTTTTCAGTTTCTATAATTTTTATTTTTATTTTTATTTTGAGTATTTGGGAATCTAGATAAAAAAAATTTGGCTTCATAAAATTATATGCATAAATTACAATGGAGATCATTGCTTATATACAAACCTATTTTATGATAATATGCATGTTTCATTAAATTATTTTCACCAAACATGCATATGTATGAAATGAAAAGGTGGAGGAGGTGAAGGGGGATGGGAAAAAAAAAGGGTGAGGAATGCTTATAGCAAATGGAAAAATGCTTGACTAGCAAGAAATGAGAGAAGGGCCTTACAATTACACTTGTCATTTTGTAAAGAATTCTTGTTTAGATTAGTTGTATTATCTCTTTCCAATGTTAGGTCAACCATTTGTGATTAATTGCATATTCGAAAATATACATTATAGATTCAAGGTATATAATTTTATAGAAGTGCATGTATATTTTGTCTCATTTATAATTAGATATTTCTAATGTCGCTTCACATCTCTTTGTCTAGTAAGATAGATAATAGATTTGTGAATTTGTAAATATTTTTAGTCTAATTTGATTTCAATCTATTTTGTTTTAGTTATGAATAAACTCTTATAATTTATATATAAAGAATTAAAACAAATAACAATCATTTTTATGTTGTAAATGGCACATACACATGTCATTTGAGAAACTCACACAATGAGGTTTGATTGATTGTTGTTAGAGAGAAAAGAATAAAATTTGTTTATTTACAAATAAAATCAAAATCTATATTACATTATAGTTGCATATTCATGGTACTACGAAACTGTGTATGATGATATTTATAATTTGATATCGATGAGACCCAATTTCAAAGATGGTTAGGAGAGAGAAATAGGGCATTTCACCTTTGTTCATTTTTTGTTTGAATCATTTTCTTCATTCATTTTCCCTCCAAACTTTGCATGTTTTTTCTCCTTAGCATCATTTTTCTATCTATCTCTCCATATCAAGCCCTCACTTATACACACACACACACTCTTTGTTTCTCCCTCCCTATCTTTATTTCTATCTCTATCTCTATCTCTATCTTTCCCCCTCTTTATATCTCCCTCTCTCTATTATAGTTTATGTTTGTCACCTTTCTCTCTCTTGCCCCCTCTATCTCTATCTCCCTATCTCTCCCTCCTACTCTATATTTGTATCTCATCATCTCTAGCTCTCTCTCTTATTCACTCCATCTCTCCTAATATGTATCTTTATCTCTCTATTTCTCTCTCTATCTCTCTCTTGCTCGTATCTCTATCTTTTTCTATCCATATTTTTCTACCTATATCTCCCTATCCCTCACTATCTCTTTATATCTCCCTCTATCTGTATCACTCCTTCCCTCTCACTCATCTTTGTATCTCTTTCTATCCATATCATTCTCTACCTCTATCTCCTTATCTTTTTATCTCTCTCCCCATCTCTCTATCTCTTTCCCTATCCCTCTATATCTCTTTATATCACACTTTATCTTTATCTCTCCCTCTGCCTCTCCCTCTCCCTCTCTTTGCCCTTCTCTCTCTCCCTCTACCTATCTCTCTCCCTCTCTCCCCCCTCTTCTCTCTCATTGCTCTACCTATCTCTCTCCCCCTATTCTCTATCTATCTCTCCCTCCTCTTCTCTCTCTGTCTCTCCCTCCTCTACCTATATCTCTCCCTCTCTTAATTTTATATCTCTTATTTTTCTCTGATCTCCTATCTCTCTCTATAAATGTATCTTTGTGTCTCCCTATCTATTTCCCTCTCTCCTTATTTATATTTTTGTTTACTTTTCTTTATATGTCTCTTTGTCTCTTCTATCACTCTTTTTCTCTTTCTCTCTTTCCACTTCTCCTACTTTTCTTTATAAAATGCAACATTTATAGTAAAGGCACATCTTTTCTTCAAAAGAACAAGTCAGATATACTTTCATGGCCACTGCTTTCCTAAGAGTTGCTTTGATATAAGTAATTTTTAATCTTGATAGATAATAAATCTTTTAATACATATGTGTCAAGAAACTAATGAACTAGAATTTAGCATACTAAATATCATCAACATTTCATCTCGTTACAAAAGAAGGGCCCATTTATATCATCACAAAACTATATTAGTATCAAGTGAAAATGTACAAGACAACATGGCTTACCACTCAAAATTATTTGTGAAAATTAATTCTATGTTATATATTATCCATCATACCTACATATCACCCTATACTAAGGCCCTTATCAATGCATTGACTAGAAAGAACTTCACCCTTCAATTTTTGGGTAATAAGTAATGAAGCTTTATAACATGTAACCTAAACTACTTGGAGACAAATCACATAGTCTATATTTTCAACTTCAATCTAATGGGTGGCACTGGGAGCCTAAACTCAAAGTGATTAAAATATGTGGGAAAAAATTGTTTAGTAGAACTCTCTAAAGATGTGTTGTCATGGATTTCTACAGTCATAGAATATGCACAAAATGGAACTATTAAAAAGTCCTTGGAAACTTTCTAGAAAATGAAATAGACATGTACAAATTCAATATCAAATACCTTTTCCTACCTTCTCCTTAATTGTGTGAAAATAGGACCTCTATAGTAGGTTATGTCATCTACCACAACATAATAAACTTAGATGATTTGTTAGACTTTATAAATGTTATTTTAAATATTAATCTCAGTTGTCTCAATATCTATTTACCTTTTTATCTCCCTTATCTCTCCCCCTCTACCTCTTGGTCTCTCTATCTCTCTGCATATATAGCTACATATACATGGTATTATAGAATTATGTATACATGATAATATTTATAATTTGATATTGATGAAACCCAAGTTTGAAGATGGTTAGGAGAGAGAAATAGGGCATTTCACCTCTGTTCATTTTTTGTTCACCATTTTCTTCCTTCATTTTTCCTCCAAACTCTATCTATTTTTTCTCCTTAGCATCATTTTTCTATCTATCTCACCATATCTCCCTCCCTTATATACACACACTCGCTTTGTTTCTCCCTCACTATCTCTATCTTTATCTCTATCTCTCTCCCTCTCTTTCTGTTACTTGTCTTTGTCACCTTTCTCTCTCTCTTTCCCTCTCTATCTCTATCTCTATCTCTCTATCTCTCCCTCCTCTCTATATATGTATTTCATTATCTCTAACTCTCTCTCTTATTCACTCCATCTCTCTTGATATGTATCTCTATCTCTCTATTTATCTCTCTATCTTTTTCTATCCATATATTTCTACCTCTATCTCCCTATCTCTTTATCTCTCTATTTATCTCTCTATATTTTTCTATCCATATTTAGGTGTGCAATGGTGTACGCTGAATAATTGTATGGATATATTTGATTTTGTGTAGACACATTGGTTCAAATAGACCAATTTCTATATAACTTATAAAAGAAAGACATGGAAAAAATTAAATGGAAAAAGTATACAAATGAAAGGGAACTCGAAATAATGGAATGGTTAATTGCAATTATAAGAATCTATGTATAAAATAATTATAATATAGTATAGTGCAGAATACATGATCAAGCATAAACAAAGTCGTATCTCGAGTCTGGATTGGTTTTTCTTTATTTTGTTTTTCCTTTCAAAGAAAACCCTATAAAAGCATAGTACCTCTTCTTGATCATGCTTATGAACCGAGAAGATTAAAAATAACCAGCGTATTATAGAATGGAAGAATGCGAGGGAGCATTCACTTGGTTTTACCGTCACAAAAATTGCTCAGATTTTCATGTAAACACTCAGAGACCTTTGAAAAAGAAAGAAAAACTATAGACCCTTATAGGACTAGAATTAGTCAACAAGTTCTTCAATTAAATCATATTTTTTGTGTTCTTTGTTTTTATTTTTTTGATCCATATTAAACTCCGCAAACCTTAGGGTTGTGTTCTTTGTTCTTTGTTCTATGTATAGCATATACTATGTGATTGAATCTCGTGATGTTATATACATTAAAGAAGTGTTTCATATTTACTTCACTACTCTTCAAACAACTAAAAGTACATTTCAAATACTATAGGTATACTACTTTTTTATCAATTTCACTATCAATAACTACTCTACCAAAGGTAACTAGTAATTTGTATTAAATTTCAACTTCTACATGCTGCTTTATATTAGTTGTTTTTCAAATATTAAATAGATATATTGTTTATTACAGATACATTGGAGTTCGAAGTGACCATTTGACAGAATTGCACAAAATATAAAATATATCAATACCATTATATTCAATTGCATACATTCTTACACTTTCATTTGTGCACTCTTTTCCATTTTAGTTATTTCATGTGATGTCTTTATAAGTTATATACACATTGTTCTATTACAACCAATATGTCTACACAAATTCAAATAAACTATCCTAACACTTCCAAGGGCCAAGCGACATTTGAAGCAGCAACTAACAAGGGCTGACATTCTAAGCAATTCTCAGAGTTCCTAATCTTCAAATTCTTCCAAAGGAATGTCACACTTCGGGAATAAAAAGAAAACCATTTTGAAAGCTATGTCAAATTCATAATCTTTACTTCTATGATGGCTAGCATTTTATTTATTTCATGTGTTGTTTCTTTAATTTATACACATTATTCAAATTCAATCAATATGTCTACACAAATTCAAATAAAGCCATACAATTATTCAGTGTACCCCATTGCACACCTAAAATGCAATTACACTAATAGAAATAATGCTAGGAAAACACACGGATGGTACGAAGCTCATTTTCTTATGTCCTCTATATACACACCCTTTCATTAAATAAAATAATATATTTTCTTTGCTGTCGTAATCTTATCTCCTGGCCCCACCAAACATATCTATCCTTACCGCATCAAAATCTTTTGACAAATTGGTGTTCATATGGGTTTGATACTTTTTAAATCCTCCATTCACTCCAATACACCTACCTCCATGTTATTTTAATAGGCAACTTGCATTGATGAATTGGTGCCCATTTTTTTAATCCGCGCTTGCTCCCTCTCACATAGACCCCCTTTCATCCACAAGTCTAGTTGCCCTTTTGACTCTTAGCCTTTGAATCTTCCATGCCTATTTCTAAAATTTCTTATATCATGTGAGTTATTTTTCAGCATAGGCGCTTACTTATTCTTATTTTTTTTTCTTCCTTTTATATTTTACGTAGGAAATCCCCACTTTAAATATAGCATGCGCATAAGTTTATTTTGTTTGACAAAATACTAATTTCAGTATACTATATTTTAAAATATATATTTTTCTTTTATATTTATATCTGTTTTCTTTCCTTTGAAATCATAAGCTTTGATGATGATTTATCTTTTTGAGTAATGATTATGCTTTTACAAGAGTGACGAAAGTTATAATATATCTAAATATACAATGCTTACAATTTTCTATAATCTCGAGATCATCCTTATATCATTTGTAAATTCAAACATATACAAATTATTCATCAAAGATTATTTTTTTAAGCAATTAAGAACTTTCAATCCAAAATTATAGCATATCTACATTTTAGTTTAATTCTGATTGAGCTCCAAATTAGTTACACATATAAAATTATAAAATTAATAAGGTCACCAGTTTTGATATTTTTTGTGGCTTGTGATATCACATGAGAATAGCAATAGTGATAGTCAAGAAAACAACTTGACATGATGTAAGTGATGACCATGCTTATACTTGCGAGAGAACTCGTTTTAAATGTAGGTGTCTAGATGTGGTATATGGGGCTTGTGAAGAACAAACATACACAATTTGAATTGTACACATGGGTGATGACAAATCAACAATAGGTAAAAACATATCCAATACATGAGCAATAATCTGTCAAGGAGACATGTATACAAATAGAGATTGAAAGCTAAATATGAAAGCTCACATATTTGAAGTTGCTATCCATAAAAACAAGAGAATTATATGGTTCACTAAGATGGTGCAAAAAATTTTATGATATTTGAGAAAAAAAAATTATGTAGGCCATGAGAGATATAAGATATTACTAAATCATATACTATATTTAACACGAGACAAACACTAAAAGTACAAAAGAATTGAAACACAAAGAAAGTTAAAGTGGACAAGAAATAAAATGACATGGACAAAGGAGAAAGATGAATTCTTTAGAATCAAAGAAAAGATGACAAGACAAAATGGAAATATATAGGTTCCATGATTTCATTAGAAATTGAGAGAATTTTACAATACCAAGAACATGAAGCAATTATTTATATGATACATCTTGAGTTGCATAATAAATTTTCATTCCATTACAAATTTTTGAGTTGTACATGCATGTATCATTAAGAAAAAAAATATGTCATGAAAAACAAAAAATAAATCTTCACTAGTTACGCTAGGCTTTGTGGTTGGCCTACTCATAAGACTAGGGCGGTCATGGTTCCATATAAGAAAATAATCTCGTAGAATTTTTTTTTATAAACTCTTTATTCTTTTTCAAGACTAGATTAGTATACCTAGTCATTTATTAGAGCGTATTGATCAATCAAAGAAATCAAAATCAATACAATGACAAAAATAAGATAAACGCCATATTCTTTCAATGTTATTTTATTACTCAATTATCTTTTATTCAATCTCCAATCTTTATTGTATACATATGTTTAATCGAGGTTTGAAATTGAATATTTTATTTTATTGAAAAGAGAACGAATAAAAATCTTAATCATTTAAAATATTTGTTTATAAAAAAGAGTTTGGATCATTGACATAAAAAAAAAAACTTTTTGTATTAAGTATTAATGAATAAAGATTATCAATTCCACCATAATGACTAGAATATAATCCTCCTTTTTTCTTTTAAATCATCATAATTATGTATTCTAAAAACCTTAAACTTTAGCTTAAAAAAATTTATGTCAATCAACTTGACTATAATCTAAAGTACTTAAATCTTTTAGCATATAGATCATTTGAGTTCTTTCATTTAAAATCAACATAAACCTCGCATCGATAGATTGAAAAAATTAAATAGGAAGCTATAAATGCACTTAGCCGTGCTTAGACTGCGCTCAAAGAATGCAGTAGGCTTTTCCTCTTTCAATTTTACACAATTCATGTACTCCTCCTCAAACTTTGAGAAGATAAATGGCCTGTAACGTCTTGGATGTTGTTCGTCCACAAGCTCAACAGGAGCCCAAATATCTTTAGCCACTGGAAAGCGGACAAAATACGGCACCGAAATTCGTTCTACCCACTCTTTACAGACCACCCGATGCCCTGGGCTGCGGTATATGCCGTTGCTCCACGCCTGCACTCAACACATATTTATGTGCATCAGCTAAATCTATTCATAACAACAAGAGGATTATACTTCACACATGGAATAAGTTTCAATTATTTCAAACCTTAAGCGAGTCGCCCACATTGACAACGAATGAATGAGAGAGAGGCTTGACGTTCAACCACTTCCCTTCCTTTGATCGAATCTGGAGCCCCCCTCCATTATCTTGGTAAATGATTGTAAAGCAACCAATATCTGTATGAGTAAATGCAATCTCTTCGTCTACAAATTTTCCATGAGAATAGTAGTGGTTGATTCGCATGTAAGCTGGGCATTTCTGGAAATGGAAACGAGAGAAGTTCTCCACATCCAGGCCCAGACTGGCAAGTATGATTTTACCAATCTTGCGTGCGAGTTCTGCCATAATCAATGAGTATGCTTGCAAAGTCTCGCTGAAATTCACTTTAAGAACCGAATCTTTCATGAGACAGATTTCAATTTCAGAGGTATAAGAAATATTAACTCTTGAAATTAACTTACCTGAACATTGATATTTCCTGTTGTCGCCATATATTGTAGCCTAGTTCCTTAATTGAACCGGATTCTTGTAAATTGACCATGGAAAAGCTCTCTGCGTTGGGCATCCGATAATAGCTCTCCAGTGGATTAAAAGCAAGGGCTCTTTCTTTCGCTTCTGTGGGCATAGAACATAGTTGGCGGATTTGGGAATCCACTTGTTGAAGAAGATCGGCTGGAATTCCATGGTTTTCAATGGAGAAAAAACCCCATTCTTTACAGGCTTCTCTGACCTTAGCCAGGCCAGCATGGTTTTCAAGGCAGTTTAGCCATTCGCTATCAAACTCAGATGGAAATTGTGAAATGTCGATTAGAGGGAGATCAACATCAAATTGTAGCAAGAAAGGCATGATGGGCATTCGCGCAATCACAAGAAAAGAAGAAGACTTCTGTGAGTTTATTTTTTTCAACTTTCTCGATTCTTAAATAACATTTTCAGTGGGCGATGTTTAGATGTTTCATTGATCAGTTCGGATTTTCGTAGGACCTTTCATGTCAGGGAAGTTGAGTATATGGTTTAGGTGCGGCGCATTTACTAATACATCTTTCTTAGATAATACTTTTATGTTGTAGAATTAGTTTGGATCTAATATTACATTATTATTTTAATCCATCAATTAGGATATTAATCTACGATTTTCTTTAATATATAGGATTTTTTATATTAAATTATGAGTCTTTAATAGTTTGATGGTGTTTTATTTTTCAAAAAGCAATAAGACATTTTGAATCGACTGAGCCTCCTCTAATCTATATTGGGCCAAGCAAACTGTTTGAATATGAAAGTCTGGATTTTACATAAAATCAAAATTCATATATAAATATAAAATAAGATTTATGATAGAAAGTATAAATAATATAACTAAGCTTACTATATCACATATTTTGAGAAGAAAAGTATAGCTATTTATTAGTTTTAAGTGTACTTATTATTTAGGCATGGTATTAAAGTTATAGGTCCTCTCTTTTTTTATTACCATCAAACAATCCTATAAGATTGTTAAGCTATAAGTAGAAAGAGATAGCAATGGATGACCCTAAAGAATCATAAAGGATTGTAGATTGTTTCAATCGTGAAGTGTCTAATCTTTGAAAGATAGAAATGAAGATGTTTTTGTTAAAGACCATGTTTGACTTAGTTCATGGAAAGTAAATTAACCCTCAACAATATTTAGATGCTATTAGAAAGTAGGTGTGAGGAAAGGTGTCTCCACCTTTCTCGTAATGATAAGAATGTGAAAATTAGAATTTTTAGGCTGTAAAAAAAGAAAGAAAAATAAAAACTCAATTCTTGTACTATAGATGTAATTTCAAGGCCCCAAATTAATTTTAAGTTCTTTGACATCACATCCATGGGTGTCTAGGTCTTCAATCTCCATTTTCTATATTTTTTTATAAATACATAGAAGTGACCTCTTAAATAAAAATTTATGGCCTTCTAAAGTTGGTCCTTCCATATTGAAAATGTAAAATTATATAAAACATGCAAAAGAATTGTAATAGGGAGTTAGATTTGTTCACCAAATTATAACACATGTTATGACACATCATAAGACATCTTTGAGTGAAGATAATTTTATCAAATTCGTACATGCAAGTTTTTGACTGTATTGTGAATAGCTTAGGGTAGGTAGAGGAAATATACATGTATTCGAAGATAAACTCATCTTTGGAGTTAAGTCTTAGATTTTTAAACTAGGACTTAGGAACCAAATTTTTAGTGGTTTTACAACATGGCTTCATAATTAACATTTTATGGTTTCATGTATTGCATGTCTCATTTACTAGGTGGTCGAGATGGAGTTTTTGAGAACAAGGTTTATAGGTATTACTTTTGTAGAAAAATTACTCCACATCTATGGTTGATGATACTCCTATAAAGGCTTAGTCCCTACAAGGGTAAATTAACCCTTGACAACTAAACAATACATTAGTGGATTTGGAGTCTGGGGTTTCTCCTCTAAAATGATTTTTCCTACATAGGTCAATATGTTATGCATGCCAATTTAGTGTTTATTTCCTTGTAATTTTGTGACTATTTTAGTGTTTGTGCATATCTCATTTATCAATTTAGTGAATGAATTATATTTGGTACATTTTGCTTCTTTGAATTATTATCAAAGCTTGATCACGTCAATTCCATGTGCTAGGAATGAGGATTTTTGTACTAATCTTGGATTGAATAGGATATTACATAGGAGAAAATTTTATTGCACAAAAAATTCCAACCATGTCAAAAGTAAAATTGGAGAAGTACTCAATCAAAATACTTGAGCTTTGAAAAATCAAAGATCAAGATATGCTCACACGCAAACACACACACATATGCACACACACACACACACACACACACACACACACACACACACACACACACACACACATTCTATATATATATATATGTATGTATATGTATATGTATATGTATATATATTTATATATGAGATATCTAGATTCAAACCCACCACTATGTCACAAAGGAACATGAATAAAATAGATAGCAAAGAAATGGATAACCTTAAGTTTTACTTGATAAACCTTGTATCATTGTAAATAAATGAATAATTAAATGGTATACATCTTTGGGGGAAGTTTTGTAATACTTATTAGTGTTATCACTTGGATTTTACACCTTGTTGAATGAAAAATTCAACAATCCAGTGTAACATAGGAAGACCTCTAAAGTTATGAGTTACCTGTAAGCAAAGGTCAACCTCTAGAGAAGGCCGACTTCCTTTGTGTTATCACCTAATTGCTGATCTTTGTAAGGAAAAGGGAGAAGGAGTGCATGAAAATGAAAACTAAGTCCTATGGTGATACACCGAACTGACAGGTATCATGAAATAAAAAGATGAACATACACTGGAAAAAAGATGATAGTTTTTTCATCTACCCAACATAAATCTTGTGAAAACTTATGTAAAAATTTATAAAAAGGTTTAATCTACATATATATTTTAAGAAGGAAAGATGAATTTCACAACTTTAAAATTTAAATGTAGACTTAGGAAAACACAGTTCAAAACTTGCATAATTTAAAAGAAGAAAAAAGGTAGTATGAAAAAACTAACACTGATCTTTAACGTAATCTTTGTATTCCAAATTCCAAAAGAGTTGCAAAACATACATCAGCTGAGAAAGGATTGTTAGAAATCACTAACTCTCCAAAATGCATAATCAGAACTCCTTTACAAAGAGGAAAAATGCCCTATATACAAAATTTTCAGCCCCTAGGGCTTACAAAAATATCAGCCTCCAAAAACATCCACCCCTAGATCTTTTTAATGAAGTTAATGCTGCATTAAATGTGTATCCTTGCTGTCCATGTTGGTGAAGGGTCGCTCTAGGAATTGCCTCCTTGATCTTTTGCAACAATCGCATTAACTTTTGGCCCCCGTGTCCATGTCAAACTTCCATCAGAGCTACTTTGAATGTCCTTGAGTGCTATCATAAATGTCGATCCACTCCTACTAGTCGACATCCCAACTATCCTTGAGACTAGCAACTTCTTCCCCCTTGGCCTTCCTCCTATTTCAGATCTTTCCTCAAGTTGATCTCCCCGAGAGACATCATCAAATGTTCCCTGTTGTCAGACCTACATAGAGACAATGCCACTGCCTTCAAACCGATTCATCATCCTTGATCACAGAGTAGATCCATACTGCTCACATTCCACTGATCTTCCCCAAGGAATAGTCACAATAGTCAAACTGCCCATGGTCCATCTTTAGCTCCTTCTGATTGGTTGAACTCGTGCTATGTAGATTCCCAGATGGTCAAAGGTCGCTTCATCAAAATCGAATGTCGGTGAGACACTAGCCGTGTCTCACCAATGCGATTATGCCCTTCAACAGTTATTAGCATAGCTCACAACCATCGGCAAGAGTTTATAGCGAGCTACAAAAGTCATATCGATATCGCCATTTCATCACCTAGACATCTGTATTCAGTAAGAGTTCTCACCGAAGCCTGTAGCAGACCCATCACGATCGGCAAGACCAACATCAGTCGGGAAGACTTCATACCGAAGGCATAAACCTTCGGCGAGACCCTATCGGGTTGGCAATAAATCTCCCTGAGCCATCCATCTTTCGGCAAGACTCCACCCAGTCGAGAAGACCTTTCCCTGAGCTCAAAACATTATATCGATGCTAACTCCCTTCGGCAAGACACCATCGGGTCAGTAAGACCTCATGTCGAAGAAAAACATTATGGTGGGTTTAGACCACTTGTGCACAACAGTTGGCGAGATACCATCAGGTTGGGGAGACTTCTACCCAAACTCAAAATATTATATCGAAGGCACCCTTCTATCAGCAAGACTTCCCTCATTCGGCCAAAATTTATGCCGAAGGAAAACTCTCTTGGTGTGACCACCTCATGTCAGTAGGACGTCTCCCCGAGCTCTTATTTCTTTGGTGAGACCACCAACTTTCGGTGAGACATTACGCCAAAGCCACACCCCACGGCCAGGAGTCTTACCAATTCTAAATATCTATTCAGTGAGACCCTATTGGGTCAGCAAGATCTCACACCAAGTGCCAAACATACACCGAGACCTTTCATTTCGGCGAGACCTCACCCCGTCAGTGAGACATCACAACGAGGGCACCAACTTTCACTGAGACCTCCATCTTTTGATAGGACTTCTCACTGATGCTGGCCATTTCGGCGAGACTCCACTTGGTCGCCGAGACTTCATGTTGAATTCAACCTTTTGGCAAGACTCCTATTTGTTGGCCAAACCTCATAGTGATGATGAACCACTCTCCCTGACGCTGGCCTGGTGAACAACTATCGGCGAGACATCCCAAGCTGAGAGAGATATAACACTTTACAACAACTGAGATGTCTTTGCGACCTGAGGAAAAAGTTAATCCATTTGGCCCCTATGAATACTTGAAAAATAGACCCCTACCTGATTGAGCTCGTAGGTGAAAATCAGGAAACATTTATGGCGACCTTTGCTGGATGTTTGTCTACTAAACCTATAATCCAGTAGCCAAAACTTGTCCATTGGGCTTGGAGTCACTTAGTAAAAATCTCAGAAACAGACCAAGAGTAGTTCGCACATGGCTGCAACTCACTTGAGACTCATGAAGCAGATCAGGCACTAGAAACTTATTGAAACCAGAGAAACTGAAGTTAAACTACCAAACTATGTTGGAACAACACTTAGGAAATGAAACAAAAATTAAACTAAAGTGTAGAAGCACTTATTGGAAGCATAAAACCTATTCTAATATGTACAATGATAAATTATACCTCAAAACAACATTTGAGGTGAATCCCATTAACTGAGATTGGTAACCTTTCTCCATCCACGCTTATTAACTGGAATGCATTATGCTCCTTGCATTCAGTAACAAAAAAAGGGTCTGCCAAAAATTGTCAAATTTTGTATGTTTTCCTAGACCACTCTTTAGCATATCCCACTTGAGAACAATATCACCTTCCTTGAAAACTTTTGATGTAGCTTTCTTATCAAATGTTTTCTTCATTTGGAGCTAATGATACTCCAAAGTTTTCATTGCTTTGTCTCTTGATTCTTTGAGCACCATGATCTATGCATATCTCACGGTCATTGGGTCCTGTTCTTCATACATCTCTAACCGGTGAACAATGTCTAGAGCTGGAAGCTCTATAGATAGAGGTAATCTAGCCTCTTTACCATAAATGAGGACGTATGGAGAATTACCAACTGATCTTTTAGGGGTTATTCTATCTGCCCAAAGTGTAGATTTCAATGTGGTATGCCAAATTCTTTGATTCTCTTCCATAATCCTTTTAATTATTCTGATCATATTTTTATTTGTACTTTCAGCTAATCCATTACAATACGGGTAATAATTGGAGGAAGTATTCAAATGAATTTCGTGTTTAATAGCCCAATCTTTGACTCTTAACCTAACAAATGCAAGAGCATTATTTGAAATGATGGAGTCAGGAACTCCAAATCTGGTGATTATATCTTCATAAAAATTCAAAACTAAAGATTCATTTGCTTCTTTCAAAGCTACTTCCTCAGTCCATCATGTGAAATAGTGTATAGCAGTAAGCACCCTCTTGTAACCAACACTGGATGGTGGATTAATTGGTCCAATAAATTCAATGCCCTATCTCATGAAGGGCTGCTCCACTTGGATTGGATGTAAAGGCATAGCAGGCAGCTTTTCCTTTCCTGCAAACAAAACACATTTCATACACTTCCTTGACCATGCATACGCATCTTTGAACAAGTCGGGCTAGTATTAATCAGCTCTCATAATTTTCCAAGTGGTTGTCCTTGTAGCAAAGTGCCCTCCTGAAATTCCATCATGAAACTCATGCAATACCTTTTCTATTTGATCAGTATCAATGCACCTTAATAAACACCATTTAGATCTTTCTTGAAAAAGAATATTATCGATCAATACACAAGGAATTGATTGCAATATGAAGTATCTTCATTTTTCTTTGTCCAAACCTGGTGGACATTCACTAGTACGAAGAAAGTGGGTCATTTCTTGAACCCAACCTGCAACTGATGCAAGTACAACACCTTGAACATTTTGAGGCTGATCAATATTAATTAAAATAGCACCAGTTTCTGATTTTCATGCATCTTTAGAGGTTGAGGCAAGTTGTTCACAAAGTCCTCTACCTCTAACAATTTTTGTGATGTTGATGTTGACATCAAATTCCATTACTTTTGTGATCCACCCTGCCCTTTTCTCACTCAGATCTTTATTCAACAAAAACTCCTTCACAGTTAGGTGTGCAACCAAAATGTGAATTTTATTGTCTAAAACTAGAGGCTTAAACTTCTTTAGGCTTCTGATCATAGCAAGAACATGTTTCTCAACAAATGTATATTTCTCTTCATAATTAGCAATTACTTGACTAAAGAGAGCTATTGGTTGTTCTAATTATCACTGTTTTTATGAACCAGCATAGCAGAAATTGAACTAACGCTGCCAAAATCATACAAAAAGAAGTCTTTAGAGAAATTTGGATTTACCAGTGTTGGAGTTGATGCTAAAGCTTCCTTGATTTCTTCAAAACTATTTTTTTATTCTTTAGTCCAACTGAAAACTGCATTCTTTTTTAGCATGGCAGTCAAAGGCTGTAATAAATTTGCAACATCTAGAATGAATCTTCTTAAAAAGTTGATTCTCCCTAAAAAGCTCTGCAATCCTTTCTTGTGATTAGGTAATGGCAGTTAGAGTATAGCCTTAACTCTTTCAGGATCAATGGTAACTCCATCTTTTGACACTATGTGACCTAACAATTTAGCTTATGGACTGCAAAAATACTCTTTTTCAGATTGAGAGATATTCCATATTCTCTGCATTTTTCAAAAACTTGCTTTAGATGTGATAAGTGTTCATCTGTATTCTTTGAATATACAGTTATGTCATCTAAGTAAACCAGAAAAAAAATTGGATTAAACTCGGAAATGCCATATCCATGACATGCTGAAATGTGGCACCAACATTAGATAAACCAAAAGGCATTCTCTTGTAGGCTATAGCACCCCATTTTTTTGTAAATGTTGTTTTATATTGATCCTCCTCTTTCACTATAATTTGGTTATAACCAGAATATCCATCCATAAGAGAAAATATTTCTGAACCAACAACAACTTGGAGAATTTGTTCCATAGACAATAAGGGGTAATGATCCTTCAGAGATGCTCTGTTAAGGTCTCTAAAATCTACACATAATCTTACCTCACCATTCTTTTTTCTAACCAGAACAACGTTAAAAATCCAGGATGTGTGTTTAATTGGAAATACGATACCCCCCTCAACTAACTTGGTTAGCTCTTTGATCATTAAAGGTTCAAGCTTGGGGTTCAACGGTCTCTGTTTTTGTCTAACAGGCTTGGAATCAGGTTCTAACTCAATCGTATGTTGTGCAATATGAGGATCAAACCCTCTTAAATCAAAATATTGCCAAGCGAAAACATCATGATACTCTTGGCATAAAACAATGAAAGCTCTCTTATCTCCAAGTGAACAAACTTTTCCTAATTTGAGAAGCTTACCTTTAAAGAATTCTAGTTCTTCATAATGATCTTCTTTCACTTGAATACCGACTTTTTTCTTCTTAAGCTGGTTATCAGAATTGAATATGGATTCCAAGGTAACTAGCCCTTTGGGAAGTTTATTTGTCTTTAGCTGTATCACTTGATCATCATACTGTTGTTTGATATTTTCTTGGTTCACTATAGAAAATTGGTCTTCTTGGAGCAGAAAGGTTAAAATTTGTTCATCACTTTCAAATACCTGCCAGTTAATGTTGTTATCAGGAATTGATGGCCTAATAACCACCTTGACATATTGCTATATTTTATCATTTTTAATATCGCCTGGGATATCAAAATGTGCTCCAATTGCTACAAGTCTATCAGCATGCTTATTCTAATTTTGTGCAATAGAAATCAGATTGAAGGCATTAAATTCTTCAATTATATTCCATACTTTATTTCTGTAAGACTTCAAAGCATCATTCTTAGCAACATTCATCCCTCTAACCTAATTAACTATCAATTCACTGTCTCCATAGACTTTCAAATAGTCAATTCCTCTTTTCCTTGCCCACTCAAGGCCTTGAATGAGTCCTTCATACTCAACATTGTTGTTAGAACATGCAAAAGCAAAATGAAAGGCTGAAAAATACTTATCATCCTATGGAGAAACTAGCATTGCACCTCCACCTGCTCCATTCTTGCTTCTGGAACCATCAAAAAACATTTCCTAGAGTTCAGTTTTTTGTTGCAACAACTAATCTATACTTTTTTCAAGGTTTGGAACCTCTGCATCAGGTTCAAGCATCACATAATTACCTATACCGACATCTTGAATAAAATCTATAGGATTTTCCAACACATTTTCAGTTGCCCACTCATGTAGCAACACATCAGGAACAACTTCTACTTGAATTTCTTGAGCGGTAGCCAATTCACTGTCAGTAAAAATGACACAATTTGTGTCTACAGTAGTAGGAACAACATTGATAGGACTTGAGTTATATGACTCAATATGATCTTTAGCCAAATTTTCAAATTTAATGGTAACCTTAGTTCCATATCTTGTTCTAAACCATCTATCTTAGTTGTAAAGTCTCTTGAGAGGCACAAAGAAAAGAAAGTTGGGAGATCTATGACACATATGTCTTGAGGAACTGAAAGATTAGGACAAGCATGAAGGGTAATAATCAAATCTTTGATAACACCTAATGTATTAACAGAAGTACCATCCAATTGAATCACCCTTTCTCTAAAGGCTAATACTTTAGTCCAAGCTTGTCAGCGATTTTCTTTGGCATTACTAAGCTACTAGCTCCACTATCTACCATATAGTTATGAACTAACTTATCACCTATGATTATAGAAACATAAAATGGAGGTGGTTTGACTTCTTTTCTTGCCTCTTTTCTGGGCTGTTTATCCTTTTTCTTGAGGATTATTTGTCAATACAGTTCTAACTTGACCTATTGGAGATTTAGATTCAGTAGACACTTTAAAATTTGACAAAGTTGAGTGTAACATATTTTTTTGACTTGGGATAGCTAATGAATCCCACATAAACATCGTTACATTCATCTTTTTCATACTAGCAAGAATATTATAGGGTACAACTAGGCTCACTTTATGATGTACCTTTATGCCAACATGATCAACTTGCAAGTGTGGCTGCTCCTGAACTGGGAGTTATTGATTTCTTTGCAAACCATGAGTCCCTTGAGATGTAGATGGTTTTACAGCTGTTGTTTTCCCTTTATCAACTGTTTAGTCCTTTCCCTTTATCAACTGTTTAGTCCAACTCAAAATCTCTTTTCTTCAACCTTGTGTTAGCTGCAACTAAAGAATTATCTTTGTTCAATCCACAAAATTCTTCACCTTGCTATTTAAGTAGGGTAGTATCATTGGTAAGCTGATCTTGGTGTTGTGGAGATACATAATTAAGTTCATTCTGCTATGAACTTGAAGAATTTTGTACCATAAGTGCTTGATTAATGAGTCTATTTGAGCAAGTGACCTGGTTGTGGGGTTGGTTACAAGGGTAGCACCACTCATAATCTACTGCTAGGTTGTTTTGAATAGGGGGAAGATCCTTAAATGCACTAACAGGTGCTAGAACATAAGCCTGAAAAGGTCTAGTGTTTGCACTCTGTCTTAGGCCCTAGTAGTTGCCTTGATAAGCTTGTCTAGTACCTTGATATTGTTGTTGCTAACCTGAATTATGTTGTTGATAAGGCATGTTATATGCTTGTTATTTTTCCAAGCTCACAAGCTTATTACCAAAATTTTGTAATAGACTTTGATTTCCTATAACTCATTTGAAGACCTTGAAACAATAGTTTCTTGTGTTACAGTAGTTGATACTACTGGAATAGGTGGAAAAGGTGTAAAAGGTGGTATCTACAAAGGGATATTCAAATGAATATTTGGAAATATAGGCATTGGTGGCCTAGGTGCAAGTTTACTAGCTTGTATTAGGCTATTTTCAACTCTGATTGCTACTTCAAATACATATGGTAGGGAAACACCCCTCATTGATTGTATCATAATGGCTATATCGCTATTAAGGGCCTTCAAATAGTACAAAAATGCATATTCTATAGGTGGTCTCACTGTTGCAGGATTTCTATCCCATGTTCTTTGAAATCTGAAATTGAAATCATTCATTTGCTCATGAGGAGCCCTCTTAAGTGTAGTTAATTTTTCGAACAAGGACAAATTATCAGACCTGTCTGGAAACTGCTTGTGTAATTTGTGACCAACTCATCCCAAGTGGAAACTAAACCTACTCTAAGACTCCTGAACCACTGTAATGCTCTTCCTTTGAATGATGCTTCAAGAAGTCTTATAGCTATATCTTCTTGTGTGATATGATGCACACCACATAAGGAAGCAACATCTCGTATATGTTCAATTGGGGTAGTCTTATCTTCCCCAGTGAAAATTGGAAAGATTTTCAAAGGTGCCATTGGAATATCAGTGTGTTGTGTTAAATTTAATAGACTACCTCCATTAAATGGCACAAAAGGCTAATTTATGAGAGAAACCATTAGAGGTGGATTTGGATTTGTAAAAACTACAGTTGATGAACTTGCTACAATAGCAGAACTTGAAAATATATAACTAGCAAAAGTAGTTGGACTACTTAAAGGAGACCTCTCTATTCCAAGGCTAGGTGAGGTTGAACGATTCTCAATTTGTTTTTTAGATGGTCTTCCTCTCCTTCTTGATGGTGAAAATGCAATTTTTGGTCTAGCACCAAGTGGTGTAGACTATACTCTCTTAGAAGGAGGTGCCCTTTTTGCTGCTCTGTCTTGTCTTCTAGGTGGTGACAGCTGCAAATATTCAAAAGGAACTAAGCTGCTCCTCGTCTGAACTCTTCTCATAAACTATAAAAGAATTGATTCTGAAGTTTTTTTTGTTTATGGAGTTGCCAAGTATGCAGAAAAAAATGACTTTTGTAAAGTCTAAAACTTGCTATTTGCATGCCAAACTAACAATATAATGTGGAGCTGGTCCCACCGGGCATGCCAGAATTATTATCACTTGGATTTTGCACCATGTTGAATGAAAAATTCAATAATCTAGTGTAACGTGGGAAGACCTCTAAAGTTATGGGTTACTTGTAAGCAAAGGTCAACCTCTGGAGAAGGCCAAATTGCTTTGTGTTATCACCTAACTACTGATATTTGTAAGGAAAAGGGAGAAGGAGTGCATAAAAATGAAAACTAAATCCTATGGTGATATACTGAACTGACAGGAATCATGAAATAAAAAGATGAACATACATTGGAAAAAAGATAGTTATTTCATCTACCCAACATAAATCTTGTGAAAACTTATGTAAAAATTTATAAAAAGGTTTAATCTACATATATATTTTAAGAAGGAAAGATGAATTTCACAACTTCAAAATTTAAATGGAGACTTAGGAAAACACAATTCAAAACTTGCTTAATCTGAAAGAAGAAAGAAGGTAGTATGAAAAAACTAACATTGATCTTCAAGGAAATCTCTGTATTCCAAATTCCAAAAGAGTTACAAAACATACATTAGCTGAGAAAGGATTGTTAAAAATCACTAACTCTCCAGAATGCATAACCAGAACTCCTTTACAAAGAGGAAAAATTCCCTATATACAAAAGTTCTAGCCCCTAGGGCTTAGAAACCTATCAACCTCCAAAAAGATCCACCCCTAGATCTTTTTAATGAAGTTAATGCTACATTAAACATGTATCCCTACTGTCCATGTCGATGAAAGGTCACTCCAGGAATGGCCTCCTTGATCTTTTGCAATAATCACATTAACTTCTAGCCCCCGTGTCCAAGTCAAACTTCCATCAGAGCCACTTTGAATGTCCCTATGTGCTATCATAAATGTCGATCCACTCCTGCCAGTCGACATCCCAGCTGTCCCTCAAACTAGCGGCTTCTTCCCCCTCGGCCTTCCTCCTATTTCAGATCTTTCCTCAAGTTGATCTCCCTGAGAGACAACATCAAATGTTCCCTATTGTTAGACCTACATAGAGACAACACCACTACCTTCGAACCGATTCATCATCATTGATCACAGAGCAGATCCATACTACTCATATTCCACTAATCTTCCCCACAAGAATAGTCACAATAGTCAAACTACCCATGGTCCATCTTTAGCTCCTTCTAATGTGTTGAACTCACGCCATGTAGAATCCCAGATGATCAAAGGTTGCTTCATCAAAATCGCATGTTGGTGAGACACTAGTTGTGTCTCACCGATGTGATTATGCTCTTCAACAATTATCGACATAGCTCACAACCATCGGCAACAGTTCATAGCGAGCTGAAAAAGTCATATCGATATCACCATTTCATCGCCCAGACATCTGCATTTAGCAAGAGTTCTCACCGAAGCCTGCAGTAGACCCATCGCTATCAGCAAGACCAACATCAGTCGGGAAGACTTCATACCGAAGGTACAAACCTTCGGTGAGACCCTATCAGGTCGGCAAGACATCTCCCCGAGCCTTCCATCTTTTGGCAAGACTCTGGACCTGGTTGGGAAGACCTTTCCACGATCTCAAAACATTACACCAATGCTAACTTGCTTCGACAAGATACCATTGGGTTGGTAAGACCTCATGTCAAACCAAAACATTACGGTGAGCTCAGACCACTTGTGCACAACGGTCGGCCAGATACCATCAGGTCGGGGAGACATCTCCCCAAACTCAAAATATTATACCAAAGGCACCCTTCTGTCGGCAGGACTTCCCTTATTCGGCTAGACTTTATTCCAATGGAAAACTCTCTCGGAGAAACCACCTTGTGTTGGCAGGACGTATCCTCAAGCTCCTATTTCTTCAGCGAGACCATCGGCTTTCAGCGAGACATTACACCAAAGCCACACCCAGCAACGAGACCCTATTAGGTCGGAAAGACCTCACACTGAGTGCCAAACATACACCAAGACCTTTCGTTTCGGTGAGACCTCACCCCATCGGTGAGACATCACATTGAGGGCACCAAATTTCACCAAGACCTCTATCTTTCAGGACTTCTCACCGATGCCGACCATTTTGGCGAGACTCCACTTGTTCGCTGGGACTTCATGCCAAAGTCAATCTTTCGGCGAGACTTCTATTGTTCAGCCAGACCTCATAGCGATGATGAACCACTCTCCTCGACTTCGGCCTGGTGAACAACTATCGGTGAGACATCCCAAGCGAAGAGAGATATAAAACTTTATAGTGACTAAGATGTCTTGGCGACCCTAGGAAAAATTTAATCCATTTGGCCCCTATGAATACTTGAAAAATAGATGCCTGCCTGATTGAGCCCATAGGTGAAAATTGGGCAACAATTACTTTAAATACAAAGTAAGTAAAAATTTCTTAACATTTTTACATCATTGACAAAGAGGATGTAGTTCCTTTTGTTGAAAATCTAAGCTTTTTTCCATCATTATTACCTAGTTGAACTCTCTTGGGGTGTACATGGATTATTCTATGAATTATTTACATTATTTTTGAGACTCATGGAATGATATGGTGATGAAAATCAAGAGTACTACCTCTAAATTAGAAATGGATGAGGTATTTATATCATTAATTTTGGAGTAGATGAAATAACAACTTTGTAATTTAGCTAAGGATTCCTTGGTTATTTATGAGAGATAGAATATATATAAAATAAAAAGGATGCTTAGAAAAATAAATGATTTGATCCAAATCTTGTGGGACATGAAAAATCCTAATATGAAATGTCCTTGTCTAAGTACTAAGTGAAAATATCATCACAATTCACAATATTAAAAATAAAATAATACAAACCTAGACTTTATTAAAAATATTTGCATTCATTGATCCATGTTGACACTTTATTTTCCCTTGTGTCTTCGCCTTAGTTATAACCAATACCAAGAGATTCTTTGTGGGTTGTTCACATCAATTTATGCTTCTAGTTGTTGCTTTCCCTTCCCCTAACCTTATTTGATTAACATAAGTACAAAAAAATTATGTTGGTTAATTTTAAGGATTATCTATGGTTTTCATTTCAGAGAAGGCCGAAATAAAAGTATATTCCATTCAATGTTAAAGATAATTCAGCTAAAAATCATAAGTTCTACCATTTATAAAATTTGGGATCTTTTTCCATTGCATATATTTTTAGGGTATCAAGATATATCAATATCCTAGTTGATATCTCACTTATCCTTATGCAAGTCAAAATTCTTCATCTAGATGAAGTTCAAATGTCTTCAAAGTGACCAACAAGATATGAAAAGAAGGGAGATGCTAGAGGAAGTTTTATGAAGGGTAGAGAACAAGTGGATGTTTGAAATTTCTAAGGGTTTTAGTTGATTCACTACCAAATATCAACATCACCTTGTTGAGAAGCCAAATGTGTACTCAGATTTGGAATTCAAATTCCTAATCAAAATTTAGCAATTTATGGGATTTGAGAGCTTTTTTATTAGTTAGGATCTACAAAACTTTCTATCATTTGCATATATATCCACATTCACCACAAAATTGTATTATTCAACAAGGACTCCAAATCCCTGCATATGTTGTAATTGTGAATCTTTTCTTCAATATAAAATATTATCTAAGTTCCCCTTGCATCCTCACAATATTTACTTCCTCTCCAAATGTTGACAATCCTTAAGCCTAATTTTCCTCACAAAACCAATAACTATAAAAAAATTATGCTTTGTAGACATATCCACATACCTTATCAAATTTTGCAATTCCACATGGATTCCAAATCCTTGCATATCTTGTAATTGAAAAGACTTTACCTAATACAAGATATTATCCAATTGGCCCCTAAAATACTAAAAAATCTTCCTCCTTATCTTCTAGGAATTTTTTCGCATTGACAACTTGGTAAAATTTTTCACTCAATACAAATATATTTGCATCATCCTTGAATTCCTATAATCTTGGTTCCCTTCAAAATCCCACACCTACCCCAATGACCTATGTTTATCAGAAGACTATGAGTGAGAATATTTTCTATACAAACCAAACATATCAGTTACCCCTTAGAAGTTCCACATTATCCATATGTGGGTAAAAAAATCATATTTGCATAATTTCATCATTTTTTCTTAGATTTTTCACAAATTGTAAGTGGCATTTGGGAGTGAACCTAATTTCCACAATAGTTATAAGTGACACTTGTAAGGGTGCTAGATTTCTAAAATCTATTTATTTGGCATGATTGTAACCTAAAAGAATCCTCACTAATGCAACCACTTTCAGAACTACTAAATTTGGTCTATGTAGGCCCCAAGAATGATCTTTAATGTTATTTCATGAACTTCTAAAGAGGAAAAATTAAGCCCATGGTTCCTTTATGGATTGTAGATATATTTTTTGTCAAAGGGCCATCCTTGGCTATGTTTTCCAATTCATATTATGGGGGTTATTGCACTTCATTCATGGAATCATTAATGATTATTTATGCCTATGGTGTAAGGGATATTTTCTCACACCCTCCAAATCAATATTTCATGTACATTTACTTGTAATTCATTGGATTGAGTGAAGGCTAAAGTATTTTTGTCTCTTTGACATACACATTCTTCTTCCTACATCTCTTTGATGTTTAAGAAGCACTTTGTGCTTTTTTTAATGGTTTATTCTATACTTCTCTACAGAGACTTATGAATTTTACATCTCTATTACTATAAAATGCTTCAAACCTCTAATTAATGAAATATTTTCTATTGATTGTCTTAAATTGTGTTCATTGGTGGAAAAACATATTTCCTTCATATCAGAATGCATGCTCTATTTTTTTTTTTGTTTTTAATTTATGTTAATACCTATTTTTTAGGGATAAATATGGAATGATTCTTACCTCTTAGTATTTCTAAATCTTAAACTTCACATAAGCTCATAAGGGATATTAGAATAAAATAATTTATGATTTTTCTTAATACTTTCATTTACTTCTCTATTGTCTAGAAAGTAGGAAGAAACACATTTTAATGTTGGTGCACCACTATCCTTTTAACTTCTTTTCTTCTCTTTCCCTTTCATCCTAAAATCTAATGGAATAAGACTAACTTAGGTTGGTTCATGTTAGTGTAAATAGGTGTTTTACCTATCTAGGACCTATTTACATGTTAAGCCCACTTATGTCCTTAGAGGCAATTTATCTACATAGTGTTTGTTTTCACTAGATCTTATCTATTTTGGAATTTAATCCTTGTATACTAAGTTATTTAATATTTATTGATGTAGTTATCTCATTAAATAGGATTAATGCTGTTGTAAAATAGTTAGTGCTCCCCTTGAGATTCGTCACATGGACTATCCACATCCCATGGATCCATTAACTCTAGCGATTGTATCAGGGATTAACAAGATGATATTTTGGTGCAACGACAATTATGGGGACAATGAATACATATTTAATGATCTTGTGTAATCCTATCATACAACTTGCATTTACAACCAAGGAATCATAAATGCAATCTAATTCAATTTCAAAATCTTCTATCCAAAGACATAGCATGATATTTATCCCATTTATGTCTTGTGGAACTTATTTTTTTCTTCCAAGTGATTTGGGATGTTGAGGAGTTCACCACAACCTCCTACATGGTATTAAAGCTTCAGAGTTACAAAACCCCTTCTTAGATATGAGAGTGATTTGAACTTGGACTTTTGTAGGGTGTGTATTTGGTTAAAAAAAACCTCACGGTTGAGTGCAAAAGGCCCCTATTTTCATATAAAATACTTGATATTTTGGTGAAAAAAATTCCAACCCATTTCTTTAAGGTTTGGAGACTTGGTAGAAAAACCATCCATATAGTCATACACAATCTATAGGGTATGAATCCATACAAACCATACATTTCTATACCATTTGGTCACATTAGGTCTATAATCAATAGTATAGTGGACATATTTTGGTGAATATTCCTATATGCATTGTACATGTACCCTTTTCATGTCATATTTGTAGCCATCAAGTGTCAAAGAAGGGTAGAATTATGTGGTTTTTAATAGTAAAAACTTCACTATTTAAAATTCATTTTATTCACCATATTTTTGGACAATGATTTCACCACAAAGCCCTTATGTAGAGGGAGGGAGATAAACCCTATCTCACAACTTGAGATATATGTAGAGCAATTGGATCTCACTAATATAGGTGGTGATAGTAATTTATATTAAAATAATGTAGCACTAGTAGACCTATTGTGGATAAGGAGCTTGTTTTTGTTAGTCCCACGTGCCTAAAATTGTCCCCTAGATGCCCTAATAGGGAAATTTTTTCTATGTAGCATAACACTCCATAAATGTGTCAAAATTTTACAAATGAGATATCAACATAAAGATGGTTTTGAGAAATTTATTATGGTGCAAGCCATTTTTTTCAGATTTTTCCTTAGTTGGATTTTATTTTTTGTTGAAGTTATATTTTCCTTTTTAGACCTTCGAGCTCATAAATTTTGTCACAATCATTGATTTTGGAATTTTTTGTGGTGTTAGAAGGCATTATGGATCTCTACATTTCTAATTATTAAATTTTTTTAGATTCATCACCAAATATATTTCATTTAAATTTGTGCAAATTTGTATTCTAGTTGATTACTTTGACATACTACAACCAAGAGAAGTTTTTACCTCTTGGGAAGGCTTAATTTTCATTCTAGATCATATTGGATATTTAGTAGGAAATGTGATCCTAGATCAAATTACGATAACTAGGATTATATCCTTTTTACATGAATCAATATTAAACATAAATTGACTAGGGTTTTAGGATTGGATTGCTAAAAGGGAGAGCTAACCTCCTAGGATATATGTTTATTTTTGAGTTGTGGGGATGATAAATTTGATGTGTGATTTGACAATTATATTTAAAATATAACCCTAGATCTCAAAATGTATTTTATCACACAAAAAAAAATGGAAAGTAGTAAAATTAACCTAGAATTGAGGAATGACAACAATGAGGAACCTACAATGTGAATTCAAAGATAAAATAGTTTGTCTATGGTGTGGTACATGCTAGACTAGCCTCAATATTTTTTGGATTTTGAAAATTTTAAGATGTGAATTAAGGTCAAAACTATGTTTTCTAAGACTTTCACTTGCTTAGACCTCCACATTTAACCTACACACATGAAAATAGGAGAAAATATTGTACTATGTAGGGGATTTCCTAAGTAAACCCTTATTTGGATATTTCTACCTCTACATACAATGATTGATATTGATCAATAAGGCATACCTTAGGCTGGGGAATGGTTAAGCCAATAATAATTGATTGAAATGATGAATAATAAATTACAACATGTTACATTGATGTGAAACCCTTGATGAGGTGATGTCACACAAGTTACCACAAAATTTGATTGATAGAGACCTTGATTGCTTGATAGACCTGCAAAAGGTTATCTCATTTAAAATATAATGGATTGTTTCAAGTAGCGTGTAGAGGATAACTCAATACATCTTCACAAAATGGCATGATTGATCATGATAGCTCCTTGAACTTAATTGCTTCCTTCTTCGTAATGATTTGAAAGATTGATCTTGATTGATGAAATTGTTGTTATCATGTTTCTAATTCTACCCTTGAACTACCTTTGATAGGTTTTACAAACTTCAATTTGATTGATAGAATTTTTATTATTTCAAATGATGAAAAAACTAGTATTTATATGAAATTATTCTAATATCTCAAAAATTATATGCCAATGACTAACAAATGAAATTTGAAATTTAAATAATAAATTACTAAGATCAAAAAATTTAAATTTGGATCCAAAAGTGCTAGTCTTGGGCATGGGGTTCCCTAGACTAGACCATCCTTTTCACAGCCAAAAGTGTCAAGAGAAAAATATTAAATAATTAATTAGGTCCAAACACATAGGATCTTGTTGGAATTTTAGAGATGTTGGAAGCGTGAGTCATTTGTGAGGTGTTTGGGTGTTTACATTTATTTCAACACCTTGTATAAAGAGAGTGTTGGAATGAAGACCGTGTTAATGATGTCAACCCATAGCATTTGAGTTGTTGGAAGCTGAGAGTTGTGAGTATTAATGTCAACACAATATTGTTGGTTTTTCATTGATGTTCTAAATCAGTATAGTTGCAGAGGTTGTTGGTCTAACTTATGTTGGGAGATATTGTTATAGTTGGAAAGTGTTGCATGTGTCACACATGTTATAGATGTTTTGTAGAGATGTTAGTAATGTTGTTGATGAAGTTAATTTATTTGGATTTCAAGTGATTTTGAGAAAATTTGAATAAAAGATAGTTTATGTGATAGAGTGGTGTTTAGTGTTTTGTTCCTCATTTCTTCATGATTGAAGATATGCTAATGTAGTTTAGACATGATAACCATAGGTGTTCAGAGTTTTCATATCTAGAGCTTTAGGTTATTGATCGTACTATGATGGAAGATGTATTTCACAATATGTCTATCTAGTGAAGCAGGGTGTCTGGGAGAAATGAGATTGCTTTTTATTTATCTCCAGTGAAAGTTATAGTGTTGCAAATCTGGGAATGTTCTTATATAATTTATATTGGACTTCTGCTGAAGTTTTAGGTGTTGAGTTGTTCTACAAAGTTGTTTGGTCATTTTGATGTCTATGCCAGTATGTTTGGTTACATGGAATGAAGGTGTTCTTGAGGGTGGTTGCAATAGCTATGAAGAATATTCTAATGATTCTAAAATATTCTAAGATGTTGTATGGGTATTTTGGAATGTTGTTGTGTGGTTCGTGAGATGTTTTCGGACCCTGGGAGGTGTGTTTGGACTCACCTCTTAGTGTTAGTGGAGGTTTTTCCGATCTAGCATGCTAGCACTAATTGTAGAGGATAATTGTTGTTTTATGAAGTGTTGAGAAGTGTGTCAGGGTAAATTTGGGTTCCAATTTATTAGTGACACATTTTTTGGCTTCACTTCTTTATATTATGGAATTGTTTGGTGTCGACCTATTTGGTGTTGCATAGTTGAGGTACATAGGTTTCCTTTTGGACAACCTAACTAAGATTGTTATAGGTCATGGAGGGTATAAATGCAAGGATAATTATTGTATAGATTAAGAGTATAGTGTGTGATGCAAAAGATTTGAATGTGATCAATTTTAATAGTCTAAGTGCAATCCTTAATGTCTATGAATTCCTAATGCAGTGAGAAGAAGGTTGCTACATTTTAGTTTATTTGATGAGTTTTTTGTGCTTTAGTGGAATTGTACCTTTCAAATATGAGAGATACATTGTTACTAGTTCAAAGGTAGTGAGACATTCCTTATTCTACTCTTCTTTCTTCTAAAAAGAGAGTCCTTTGATAGCAAGCCATCAATAGTGATCCTTATTATATTCAGTGTTGCAATTCATATATGGTGAGATAATCCTCACTATGGTTTTTCCCTTCTTGTGTTTTCCACATAAATTTGGTGTTATTATATGTTTGGATGTGTTTGTTTTATGGTTTCATATGTTTACATTCTACCAATGCATGATAAGGGTTTAATGTTTGTTAAGGTTTTAAGGGATAATGTAGATCTAAATATTAATAAGGGTTTTTAATATTTTAAAGCATACAACTGATTCACCACCCTCTCAGTTGTCCTATGCATTTAAAAATTGGCATCATAGATGTGGTTCCTATGAAGAAGGTAAACTACTTGAGGTAGATCCAGATAGTGTACAAGAAAGGTGTCAAAGATCCCTTGTTTGATGGAACAATTTTTACCTATTGGAGAGCTAGGATGGAATTTTTTTGGTTGGTCTTGGATTTTGTGTTTGATAGTCTATTGAAAAGGGTTATACTATGCTTGCAAATGGTCTAATAAGCGATGATGAGATCAACCTGATTATGAAAAAAATGAAAAAGAAACGAATGCAATTCTAATTTTGAACTTGGAAAGGTGATAAGTGTAAACTCTGCTAAAGAGATTTGGACAAAGATGAAAGGTATCTATGAAGGAGATGACAAGGTCAAACAAGTGAAGATGTAGAACTACAAATCTAGATTTTAAACCCTATGGATTTCTGAAGATAAAGATGTTACTACCTACATGCTTAGAGTTGATGAAGTCATCAATTCCATCAATGGTGTTGGTGGAAACTTGGATGAAAGTCAAGTTATAAAAAAGGTATTAAGAAATTTGCCTAAAGCTTACAGTCCTAAAGTTTTTTCTAGTGAGGAAACTCAGAATTTGGATAATTATTCTATAGATTAGATTTTTGGTAACTTATTTTGAAATGAGATAGTTTAGTCAAGATGCTACAAACAAAGAAACTTTTTTTAAATTATGCAAAGTGGAAAAGGGTGATGGATCAGATCTAGATGATCTTGATGAGGTGGAAACAAACTTTGTGAGGAGATTTAAAAATGATACTTGAAAATAAAGATGGAAGCTACCTTTCAAAATTTTAAATTATGGAAGGATAGGTCATCATGCATCTAAATGCCCAATCAAATTAACTAATGACAAACAAAATGATCAAAAGGGTAAATTAGTCAAAAATAGTTATTATGTTGAAAAGGACAGTGATGTATCTGATGGTGAAGAATCATATTATCTAGATGAAGGAAGTGATGAATGCTTGTTCATGGGTTTAAATGTTGGAACTAATTCTACTAATTTTAAAATATGTGAAGGAAAATGCTTCAAAAATAGGTCATAACATTGAAGGAACAATGTTGACTACTTTTCATGCTAGAGGACAAAAGAATTACTAGGTCATTGACATTGGATGCTCAAATCATATGAAAGGTGATAAGAGTAAGTTTTCTAAGCTTAAAATTATGATGTAACTACTCTTGTTAAGTTTGGTGTTGATACATCTACTAAGATATGGGGAAAATGTTCAATTATTTTAGATGGAAAGCATAGTAGAGATGATGTTTTATTTGTCAAGGGTCTTCGACATAATATTCTAAGTGTAGGAAAAATGTGTAGCAAAGGATATAATTTATTATATTTTAGAATGGTGGTTGTGAAATTAGAAAGGGAAGATCCAATACTCTAGTTAGTACTGGAACAAGGACATGAGGTAATGTCAATCAACTCAAAGATAGTGGTGCAAAGTGCTTTATGTCTTAAACTAATGAAATTTGGCTATAATATTGAAGAATGGATCACATTAATTTTGATAGATTAGTAAGGATAGGTTCTATTGATGTTGTGAGATATTTTCCAAAGATTACAAATATTATGAATATAATTTGCAAAGAATGTCGAATTGTAAAGAAAACAAAGACAAGATTCAAGACAAAGGAATATTCTACCATAGGTCCCTTGGAGTTAGTGCATATAGATCTATGTGGACCTACCAAAACTAGAATCACATGTTGTGATAGGTATTTCATGTTATTAATTGATTATTTTATTAGAATGACTTGGGTTACATTTCTCAAAGAAAAATTAGAAGCTCTAGACAAGTTTAAAACATTTAAGTATATGTTTCAGAATGAAAAGAATCTAAAAACTAAAATTTTGAGATCTAATAGAGGTGGTGAGTTTATTTAAAATGAGCTTAATAGTTTTTATGAAGATCATCGAATAAGAAGGCATTTATTAGCCCCTAAAACTCTTCAATAGAATGGAGTTGTGGAAAGAAAAATAAAATATTTCAAGAAGAAGCCAAGAAAATGATGAAGGAAGCTAATGTTTTAAATATTTATTGGAGAGAAGCAATTCATATTGCAGTCTACATTCTTAACAATGGTCAAGAAAGAGAAAATAGTTCAAACACTCCCTATGAGTTATGGTATGGTATAGTAAACCTCATACTCTGAAATATTTTAGAGTTTTTAGAAGCAAGTGCTATATCAAAAGAGATCAAGAAAAATTAGGAAACTTTGATGCAAGATCTGATGAAGGAATCTTTCTTGGATACTCTATAAGAAGTAAGGACTAATAGTGTTACAATAAATGTTTGAAGAATATTTTTGAGAGTAGAAGTATCAATGTGGATGAAGAACTGCATCAAATTTTAGTATTGATAGAAGGATATTAATCTGATGACTCCCCTTAAATATGAATTGAATTCCTGTTTACACATACGCTAATCAGTAATCATATATTTCTCAAGCAATTATTGATCATGGAATAGAGCATTGGCCACCTACACAAATAAATATTTATTTAGAATTTGTGTTGTGAAGTTGGAGATAAAGCAATCTACAATAGAAAATTTGGTTTTCTTGTTTCCTTGGACAAGGATCTATTTCTCTTTTTCTAGTATGCTTTTGATAAGTTTTTGAACCATATAATTTTGGGAATGAGGTTTATAGGCTACTCTTGCACTCTTAGGATGTTTCACCTAAAAGGAGAGAGATAAACCTCACTAAAAATCAATCTGGTTCACTCAATCTAATGTATGTATGATGTAATTTTGAATAAATACACTAATCTAAATGAAACTAAGTAATCTAATTGATTGATTATGAATGAAAAACCTAAGATATATACAATGTTTTAAAACATAGTGTGATATAAGGCATTGACTAAAAGATGAATAAATGCAAAACAAAAATGAGTGACATTGAATTAGAGTGCACTTGGGAAATGAATGATGAATTTGTAGTGATCTAAATGCTGACAAGAATCACTAAAAATCACTAGTGGGACCCATTCATCACTGATGGTGAATCAGTCGTGCTTCTGACAAAAACTTCTAGAAACTGGTTTATGACTGTCAGGATCCAAAATCTGAAAACATCTAGCTTTCGATCCTTTTGGTGAAACTCATTTGCCACTGACAGTGAATCAATCCTCTCCCATAATTTTGTGAAATTAGGGACCAATTCTATAACTCCATATCTGAGCATGTCTTCTTGTCAGGTTGACAGAGTCAAATCTATGGAAAACGGATTGTAGGTTGTCTCCAAGCTTGAAATAGGTTTGATTTGACTTGAAACACTTTTTTGACTTCTTTTCCACTTTTCAACACATAATTTCTTGATAAATCTACATACACAAGTTTCCAAACACACATGCAAAAGGGGAAAAATGGTTAAGGGTTAGGTTAGAGGGATTTTCATTGGTCAAATCCCACTTTGGTAATCAAACCCTTAATGAATAAAATGAGTGAAATGAACAAGGAAAGATGAATAAACAACGTTAAAATGTCCTAAACTCACCACATCCTTGTTAAAGAAATCTGAAGATATGTCAATGGCTACTCCAAGATACTTGATTGATGCTTGATTGAATGATGCAAAGTGCTCAAATGCTAATTTAGTGAATGAGGAGATTGCTTGAATGAATTAGGAGATGTAAAATAAGGAGAAAAACACTTATTTATACAAACTTGTGCCTTATTAACCCGATGATACCTCATCATAGAAGGACATAAGGTAATTTTGAATAAAAATTCAAAAGAAATTTTGAAATATTTTGAATTTTAAGCCAAGAGGGACTCATTCACCACCCATGGCAAATGGCTCCCACCTTGGACTTGAAAGTGGGTGTCAAGAATTAAGTCACATTTGTTGTTTGTCTTGTTTATATTCAAAAGAATACTCAATTAAGCCTTATGAGTACATAAAGGGGTCAAATAAAGCATAAGAAAGGTGTAAATAGTGATATTAAGCGTAGAAAAGTGTGAAATCTTGTTACAAGACTTTACAACACTTCAAAATAAGACTTAATAAGTGATGAAAAGGAGATTTTTATATGAATTGTAATTAATAGAGTCTACAAAAGTGTATAAATGTTTTACACTTCATAACACCTTCGCAAGACACCACAATTTGCATTTTAAGGACCCAATGTGAATGTTTAACTCACATTACAACATTAAATCAATGAAAAATGGACCAAGCATCATGAGAGAAAGAACTTGATGGAACTCTTAAATTTTGCAAATTTGAAGTGCCCATTTCAAAATTTTGCCTATGCACTCTAAGTAGTGCACAGGAGAAATCTACCTAAGTGACCTAATTTGGAAGGTCATAATTTGGTTCCTATCGATTTTTGTGAAAAATCCATTTACAGAAATAGTCATGTGTCATATGTCAACATGCATGTTAATTTTCACCTTCCCATGATGAGTTTTGGCAAGGTTTCAAAAAGTGAAGCTGGAGGGTTCTGACACATTTCTATTGTTTGCAAACTTTCAGTTTTTCAAATTAGCCTCCCATTTGAGCATGAATTTTTCAACCAGATGATTGTCAAGTCAAAATAATTGTTTCTCTCCATTAACCATACCAATATGATATCCCGTGTCTAGATTTAGAGTTTTATGACTTGAGTTGCTATTTTTAATAGATCAAAACCAAATGTAATTTGTTCAGTTTTGCACTTGCATTTTTTGAAACTCTTCAAAGAGGTCAACTTTGACCTTCAATATCTTTTAATGAATGATGATTCAAGTCAATCCCTCTTGTACATGTGTTCAGTACACCAAAATGATCTATTGTGTTCAGTGGCAGCTTGCCAAGAGTTCATTTGCTATTTTTTCAACAAGGTGATTTCCCGAGTTTTAATTGGTTCTGAAAAAGCTATTGTTATAGAAAGTTCAAGTAAGCAACTTTGACAGTGAATAAATTTCACCTCGGGATCTCTTTTTCCAAATCGTCTAGTGCAATCCATTCTCAGAACGAATTTCTACATGCCTACAAGCTTTTGTGGCTTCACGACATCGTTTGCTCAATTTTCTAGGCTGATTCTAGAGCCCACTCAACAAGTTTTTCTCATTGTTCAAAAGTGCCTAAAATTAAGTTTTGATGACAACCCATTTCAAACTTTCATGCCAGATGCATTCAAAATGCAGTGTTGAGTCAATTGAGCATAAAATTTGTTTGAAAATGATTTTTTTTAAGCCGGGTCCACATGGGGACTCAACATGCTTTGCATAACTATGGAGTTGAAATGTTTTATTTGATCATGAGAGCATTGGTAAAAGGAAGATCAAAGTCATTATTCAGTTGTAAATGGACATGTTTCAAATGTTCATATTGACACAATGAAGAAAAATAGTGTATGCTCAAAGAAAAGGAAACAGTCAATGTTGCACTAAATGAATTAGATGCAAGGAATTCTTATATTGACAATTCACTTGCAAATTGGAATTGTCTTGGAGATTTTCCTTCATGATTGAATGGAAACAAAAGATTAGATTTGATTGGGAAATTTAGTTAATATGAATTTATTCAAAGACATGATATTATTTCCTATGCCAAAAATTTAGGGAGGAAGCATTTGTGCATCAAAGAGTAGTTATTATTTATACTCATGGAGGCATACAGGTTGTGGGAGATTGCATCTATAACTCAAGAAACCAATGAATGACTATGATTAGTATCTTTATGGAGTCTAATTCTACTACATTGAATTCAATCTCAGGGCACATGGAGATTGCATAGTTGAAAATTTTGAATTCATGAAATGGCAATCAGACCATTTGGAGGAAGTTTAATGCAATAAAACATTTAAAATGCAGCCACACACATGAGAGGGGATCTACAAGTTTGAAATATTTGGAGATGGATCGATGAAGGAAAGGCAAAGGAGTCTGTACCTACAGGGAAAATATATCAAATTTGTTTGAGGGGGTGACCAACATATTACTAAAAGGGGTCCTTTTTACTATGTCAATGCATTTTTCCAAAGTGCCTGGCAAGTGCACAAAATAGATTTATTGGAATACTTTAGAAGCTTTCTAGCAGATGCAATGAATATATAGACTATAGAGGGGAATACCAAGAATGAGGTAGTCACCACATGAGAATAAGAGGTTGGTGCACCAATAGTAAATAGGTATTGAATGGTTCCAAAGAAGGATTTCACAACAAATAAAGAGGACGATATGTCTAAAATGGATCTATTGAAACTGCTTTAGAAATTTTAAAGCAAAGTCAGTGAGAAATAGAGGATGCCATGGCTGCAGGATACACCAAAATGAATGAGTTGAAAGTCTTTAGAGACTTTCGAGAAAATGCTACAAAGAAGGCTCAATGAAGAGTGTATAAAGAAGGGCCACCATCATATACACAAATGTATTTTTTGAGAAGACCCCAGATGCTTTCCTTCTACCCTGCCCATGCCAGAATGAGAGGAGGTTCAAACCAACTAGAATGCAATGCATCTAAGTGGATGGGAATGTTTGAACAAAGTGTGGAGATCTATCAAATCATAAGGAAATGTTGTTGTAAATTGAATGCCAATGCAAGATACACAAAATGGAGCTATTGAAGGGATGCATCCTAGAGTAGAGGAGTATGGGATTCCTTCAAAGAATTTCCAAAAGAATATGGTCTATGGAATGCCATCATTGCATGGTATTACATAATGTGTTTTTTGAAAAGACTTTGGTAACTTTGAAGCAAATGCACTTGGAATTTTCAATGGAGAAATTTCAAATTCATTTGTCATTTCCAGATGAAATGGAACACACCATTGTAGGTTATTTGCAAAGGAATACATCTGATGAAATTTTTTTAGTAACTTTCAAGCCATGTGCGCAAGGAGAAGTCAACATTGCAAGATCTTGAAGGTACGCTAGGCTTGGAGATTACTCTATGTGGAGGTCGTAACAAGGATATGAAAAGCTATCAATGCAACTAGAAATTGTAAAGCTGGGTACCATCAATAACACCAGTGATGAGTTAACAAATGCTAACAGAGGGCCACACATGGAGGGGTTTGAAGGCTGCCAAACAGGGCAGCGATATGCATAAAATTTATTTGTTTGAAAAGGCCACATAAGCTTTTAACAAATGCAAAGAACCCCACATGCCAGCATATGCATAAAATGTATTTGTTGAAAATACTTTATAAACTTAAAAGAAAATGCAAGTAGTAGGTCATTTGTGCCTTGAAGGAAGAAATCAAATGGTGGGTGTAGGTTATGAAGAACGGTGGGCTCAATATCAGTATGGGAATCCATTGAAGTATGCAGAGGAAGGCACCATCACATAGATAAAAGAGAAGATTCAAGAACATAGTAAAGTCATTGGGGAAGCCACAATGGCCAAGTTGAAAGAAAAGCTTGAGCTATTTGTAGAGTCCATGAAGTGCTAAAGAGGAGAAATTAGGGTTGCAAACAAGATCAATGATTAAGAACATGGATGAATTTGTAGTTGAATTTCATCCATTCCCCACTGCTTCACTACTCACCCTTTAAAATCCATGGGACTCATGAGAATGCAACACATGGTGGTGGGCCTAGAAGGTGAATAAAGGCTCGATGGTTTAATTTTTTTTAAAGGTTTTCATTTTTCCTTTTAGAATAAAAGCATTTAATGAGACTAAAATTTTCCTAGTGAAAGTTAGATGAAGCAGGGAGATCAAATCTCATGCTTTCTCTGCTAGCACACAAATACAAAATACACACCCTTTAATTCCCATGAAATGGAGAGATTGTGCCACATGGAAAAGGTGGGCCCAACTGGAGTCTTTGAGTGGGTGGAATTTTAAATGAAATTAAAAGGAAGAACATTGAAGTTCTTTAAAACTTATATGTTGCCCAATAACTGTGAGGGGCTTTTAAAACATTTAAAAGCACGATTATTCAAACAGGTGATTAAATGTAAAGGGGAAAATCTAAAAGTGAAAGAAAATGTTTTTATTAAAGCCCAAAATGAAATAAAAAAAACTCACGTGGAACTACATGGGACAAGGTGAATAAAATATTCACTATGAAAGTAATATGTTTTTGCTGGGAGTGTAAGGTGAAATGGTGAATATAGGTGCATGGGTAAAATCCATTTACTTGATAAATTTTTAATGTTTTCACTTTTTGTAAAGTGAAACTAGAACTTATGAGTGAATTTTTTAAATAAAACATTTAAAACATTATATGCACTTATAAAAAATAAAGAGCAAAAAATGAAAAAAATTCATGGGAGATTAGGGCAAAGGTATTTTTCAACTGCTTGGTAAATGGGACTTTTCATGGGCATATTTTCTCTCAGTTGTAGGGTGAATTATTTTCACAATGGAGTGATTTTCTGTTGCAAATTGTTTTGCAAAGGCAGAATTGGAGGAAAAGTTTGTTGCTGAAAGAGGAGAGATAAGAGAAGCTTTGCAATTTTGTTGATCAATGGTGGATGAATATTCCAGATGGCCTCTTCAGATCAATTTTGGAGTTGCTTCTATTTCTTTATCCTCTTTTCTTCTCTCATTGTTTTGAGGTTCTCAATTCTTGTGTGGGCCTAGGTAGATAGAGGAATGTTTAATTTTGAGTCATAATCTAAGTTTGTAAAGTTGTAATTGCTGATTTCATGAGTAAATATCAGCCAATATGTGCAAATAAATCATGAAAGTCATGAATATCATAAAATTTTCTACAGATTTGTACATTTCATGTCATTTGAATTCAATAATACCAAGTATCTTTGAGTTTGGCATCTCAATTTTCTAAGATTGTTTTATTTGTTTATGGGTTTGTTTCAATGAAATGATTAAATACTTTGAACAAGTAATTATGATTTCAAGTGTGCAGGTTGGATTTGATAAGAAGAATTTGATTGATAACAAGAGTAGATATGTTAATGTAATGCATTAACAGTTGTAAATCAACTAGCTGAAGTTTGTTTGTTGATGAATTCACTTTATGAATTTGACTTCATGGCACAGAATTAGGCACTAATCTATCATTCAACTTGATATATATCAGAAAAAAAAAATTAAATTCAAAATAATTTTAATCCCCATTGTTTGGTTGTGGTTTAGTGTTCTGCTTCCCAATTGCTAAGTTAGTGTTGATTATACCAAGAGTTTAGCCATATTTGAGGTTGTCAATGATTTCCTTAGTTTCTTTCCATTGGGAGTTATCTACTATCAAAAACAATGTATGTGTATGAGTGAATTAAGGTTTTCGGCATTGTATAGGTTGACCCACCTTGGTCCTGCAAAGCCAAAAGTGTAGAAGATCCCAATCTTTGACTGAATCTTGTCTATTGGCTAAATCCCTCATTGAGTCTAAGTATAATAAATTGGCTAATTCTTTAGGATTCATTGAGATGATCAATTTGGAGCACCAACAGACCTAAAAGACCATGAAAATTTCCAAGAGCCATTTTCTTGTGGTACATTTAGCCCCCACTTTAGTGAGAAGATGAATTTCCTTCAAACTCACACTAAAGTAGCCTTGCATATCAAGAAGGTTCCAAATACACTTATGTTTAGAAGATGGAATGACAATGATCAAGAGGGATGATCAAACCCCCAAGATGAAGATCCCATGGAAAACTAAATATAAGAACAAAGGAACACAAGTGTGAAATGAAAGAAGAAAAGGGGGAATTTGATTGAGCTTTGATCATCTATCGAACTAGTTGTGGATTCTAAGATCTCGATTGTTTGTGAGAAAAAGAGAATGCATACTCACTCTGGGGTGACATAAACTATGGCAGTCCATAGGTGAGAAGACCCAAAAGGGTGAAGTACATACGCTAGCTGGTATGCACTCACAAACACATAGGTGGCTATGGGTAAAGTCATGTTGCTGAATGGGCTTCCCACTCAACCATATTAAAGTTATACCTTCTGATAACTTTAACAAGCCACCACAAGGGAAAATTTTGATTCGTTCTTCATGAGAAAAGTAAAGCTTCGTATGCTTAGAAATCATGAACAAAGAGCAAGGTACCACAAACATGCAAGTTGCATTATGCAAGGTGGTAAAAATGTAAATTGTAAGAATGCAAAAATGTAAAATGTAAAAGTGTAAAATAAAGTTCAAAGTAGTCTTGTTAGGTTCATGCAAGGTCTATGAATTAGGGAAAACTCTGTCTAACATCTCCAAGAGAGGACCGATCAAAGAATAAAATATTCATTGTGCAACTTAGGGGATGTGGTGCACCACATCAGGTCACTAAGAGGAACATAATATGTTAAGATAGATCACACTAATGAAGGACATGAAACCCAATGTCATCCACAAAGTGACAAATGCATCGTATGAAGTGACAAGGATGCACTAAGAACCAAAAATGAAAATGAAATTATGCTAATGTATGCCCACCACTTGAAAGGAATTGTTGCACACCGTTCTGTGAGCACTTACTTTAAAGTAGCGAAGGAAAGAAAATGCAAAAAGAAAACAAGACATGAGAGCCAACTTGAAAGATCCTATGCCAAGTCATATGTTTCTAAGTTAGGCTATGTCATGTAAATGAAAATGATAACAAAAGAAAAGGGAGTTACCCCTTAGAAAGGAACACACCAAACACATAAGGGATCTATGTATTTGGGGTTAGTATGTTAATTGCTACAATGTTTTTAAGAAAGAGCTCGAAACTACAATCATTCCCCAAAGCACATAGAACTAGAAGAATGACACAAAGAGAGTGAAAACAAAAGGAAAAAAAAGTTTGTTTTGGGTCAACATGGAAGAGATATTTTGGTATCAATGCTTTGAATCATCACGAAAAGGAAAACACAAGTGAAAAGAAAATGAAAAAGAAAAAGCTTTTGGGTCAACATGAAGGAGATATTTTGGTCTCAATGCCTTGCATCATCCCCAAAAGGAGAACACAAAACAAAAGGGAAAAATGACCATTTGGGAAAACATGGAAGAGACATAGGGCATCTCAATGCTTTGTGTCATCCCCAAAAGGAAAAAACAAAAGCAAAAACGAAAAAGGAAAAGGAACTTTCGGGTCAACATGGAAGAGACATGAGGTATCTCAATGCTTTGCAGTATCCCCAAAAGGAGAAACAAAAAAAAGAGCAAAAAAGGAAATGCACGACATATAGAAGAATAGAGGTACAAATAGAGGAAGTGTACAAAGAGAGATAACATCACACACATGTTACGGGGGAACACAATACACATATAAAATCAAAGAAAAAGAAAAAGAAAAAGAGAAAGGAAAATGAAATTCAACCATCTAACAAGTCATCCACCTCCCAATCTTGTTCAGTATAATGCGAGGGAAGTTGACTATACAAAGGAAGAATTGCAAGTTTCAAACTAGGAGACATACCAGGTTATTCACTTGGTATAGAAGATTTATCATTTAAGCTCATGGTAGATGAAAAGAAAGATTTTACATCTTTATGCACTTCTTCATCTATTCTTGTGATTTCCTCATTATCATTATCATCAAGATTGATTAAGACAAGAGGACAAAGGGTTATTTCCAAGGAAGGATGTGTCAAAATTTGTGGTTGTTGGATCAATTCATTTTGTTATGAGGGTTAGACTATACTATCTTGTGGCGGGTAAGGGGGAAGAGGGTGATCGTCTATTGCTTTGGTCAAAGGAACAGGTTGGTTTCATTTGGTTTCTTCCATTCGAGATTGACAAGCAAGGAGATGATGACAACACCTATGCTCCCTAGAATTGAAGTTTCATTTTATTTTATTTTGAATTTGTTGAGGTGTAAGAGCGGGTTGATCCATCATAGGTTCCATTTATTTTGAAGGGGGAAGAAATGAAGAAATCAAAGAATATGGGTAAATCACTTTCTCTTTAGCTTTATACACTTGTTTAATGCGAGGAGGCATGACGAGATTTGTTTCGTTTTCTCTTGGTTGTCTAAAAGAGGAAGGGAAAGTGTTTATGGTGGGTTGTGCATGGGGTTGTGTTGTTTGTTTAGTTTTTGATTCAGGCTGAAGCATAGTCTTATCTGGAATAAAAGGAGTGGAAGTGGATTGGGACATGTTACGAAGAGAAAAATTGGCTATTCATTTTTCTTTGAAATTTGTATAGTCTATGAAAAATAAATCTTTACGGGAGGTGATGGGCTCCATAGGTTCAAGCCAAAAGGCTTTGAAGGAAAAATTACGTTTAGAAGAAAATTGATGAAAACCACTATGGTGTATGGTAAATATTTCATTTCCATGCAGAAAATTAAAACCTTTGTGGACAACTAAGGGGAACACTTTCATTGAGTGAATCCAAGCGTGGCCTAGCCATAGACAAAATTTATCCGATTGTGGAATGATAGAAAATGTTACATCCAAAGTTTTGGGTCCTATCTATAATGGGATTACGATCGATCTAATAGTAGGGCATGTAAAACCAATTGTGTTTTAATCCATGAGGTTGCTTTATTATAATCATCTTGATAGAGATCATGTAATATTAAAAACTCTTCCATGATCACATTCTCACCATAGGCGAGATCTATTAATATCCCTTTGGTGGGATTATCATAGATTCTATTGGCTATGTAAAGAGGACCATTGGGAAGATTTTTAAGTATATCATGGGAAGAAAAATTAATATCAAGAGATTTTTTTGTTGGGCCCTTATAGGGGACATCTATCATACCCACAAGTTCATCCATAGGATTAACTTGAGTAAAATTTGGAGTTATATCAAGTTGTTCATTATTTGTATCAATGTTCATCACATGAGTGTTTGAAGGTTCACTAGCCTTGACAAATGAAACATTGTGTTTAGGCATAGGGTTAGTAAAAATTTGTAAATTTTGGTTATGGGGTGCAATGGACTTATTGCCTTGATCATTAACTCCCACAATGGACAAACAACTAGAATCAATGAGGTCTTGAACTAATTGTTTTAGATGCTTACATTATTTGGTTTCATGTCCATTTTGGCTATGAAAATGACAATAAGCATTAGGTTTAAATGTGGGTGGTAAAGCTTTGGTGGTATCAAGAGGTTTAATGATAGGAAAAGTGATCATTTATTGTTGGAGCAATTGGTTCATTGTATTATGGAGACTATTAGGTAAGGGAGTAAATTATCTCTTCAGGTCCCCATAGGTAAAGGGCACCGCTACTTTAACAACTTCCACTTGACTCTGAATTGGTTGGGTTGGTTGTGGAGAAGGTAGATTGAATTGTAAAAGTTCTCTATTTGGTTTTCCAAAGTTTTGCGTGTTGTTTTGCTCATATTTCTCAGCTCGATTAGGAGTGGACTTTGAATCATGACTAGAAACCAAGTTGTGATAATCACAAAAGGTGGTGCAAAAATTCACGAATGAAGGAAATTTCATCATAGTTAACTTATCCTGAAGATGAGTGTGCAAGTTTTCAATAAATATCTTCTGTAGATGTGAATGAAGAATCTTAGCATCAATTCGAGCATACAATGACTGATATTGTGAAATGAAATCAGTTACTTTTTCCTCTCCATTTTTTTTACATCTCACTAAATCATCCATTATATTTTTGGGAGACATATGGACTTGGAGATGACTTATAAAGGAATCCACAATTTCATTAAATGATCAGATTGAATGATTGAGTAAATTTGAAAACCACTTCAATGCAATGTCTTTCAAGGTCCTAGGAAAATTTTTGGCTAATAGTTTATCATCAAGGAAAAAATCACTACACGAGATTGTGTAAGAATTAACATGATTATTAGGGTCTCCTTTACCTCCGTATTTCTCAAACCTAGGCATTTCAATTCCTTGTGACATTTGTGTGCGTAAGATTTCTAAGGATAATGGACTATTACGAACATGATATGTGTGTGGATCATTTTGACTTTGGCTAATGGTGGAGATTTGTTGTTGCATGGATGAAACAGTGTTAAAGAGTTGAGTAATGATGGGATCAATGTAAGTGGTATGAGGTGGAAGGTAAAATGGTGATGGAGTGCATGTAATGTTAGGGTAAGTGAAAGGGACACTAAGATGGGTGAAGGTGAAAGAAGGAATATGTGATGCCACAAAAGAACTAGGAATGCTAGCTGGAATAGTAAAAGAAGGAGTCACATGACTAACCTATTGCATAGTTTTTGTAACTTGAGGAGCAGTATAAGTTGGTATGGATGCTATGGTTGAAGGAGGAGGATTGTGAGGTCCTCCTTGGCTTACAACAATGTTGGCTAACTGGGAAGTAGAAAGAACATGTTTGTTGTATTTCTTGGCAATTTTTTTCATAAATTATAAGTCATCATCACTTTCAATTAAAAGATGAAGGTTTTCTATTGTAGGTATGGCAGTGGTGAAAATGTTTCCAAGGGATAAATCTTGTTGTAAATGTGAAAAATCCTCATGAATACTAATGAATTTTTCTTGCGGAATGGAATTTTTTTGTGTGTCAACATTCATTAGATGGAAAGATGAAGGAATAGTAGTTGTAGTATCCATGCCTAATGCACCATTGTCCATACTAGGAGTAGGATCTCTTGATATCCCAAGCTCCACAATGAAAGTGTTAGCATAGGAAGCCATGAGTCTAGAACTTTGTCTCACAAAAGTATTATCAATGCGGCACCAAACACTCATACAAGTACCACAAAAGATGGGGTGAATGAAAATGCAATGTAATCTAGGAGTGCAAAATGTAAATAACATGAATTTTTCAAAATTGAAATAGAGAAATAACAACAGAGAACAAAAAAGAAAGAAATGCCCAGAAAAATGCTTGAAAATGCATTATAAAATGTGCAGGTGGACTGATTCACCTAGGGTGGAAAAATAAGTCCAACTATGACATTTTTTCATGTTTTTCAGAAAATTCAAAGTGATTTTAATTATTTTCATATGTAAACTAAGGATACAAATGCAAATTTTCATTTTTTCAATGAGACGATATGCAAAAATGAAGTATAAATGAGTCTTTCACTAATGCAATTTTAAGAAACCCTAGGATGCAAAAACAAAACAAAACCTAATTGAATGTTGATAAAAATGAGGTCTAGTATGCAAGATGAAATTGAAATAAGAAAGATAAAGTGCTCAGTATGTACGTTCACCAAAATTTATCATAGATTTTTTAGAATGAGGTTTAAAGGCTACTCTTGCACTCTTAGGATGTTTCACCTAAAAGGAGATAGATAAACCTCACTAAAAATCAATGTGGTTCACTCAATCTAATGTATGCATGATGTAATTATGACTAAATGCAAGTAATGTAGTTGATTTATTATGAATGCAAAGCCTGAGATATATGCAATGTTTGAAAACATAGTGTGATAGGCAAGCATGAACTAAAAGATGAATAATTATAAAACAAAAATGAAGGAGGCTGAATCAGAGTGCACCTGGGTAGTGAATGATGAATCTAGAGTGATATGAATGTTGAAAAAAATTAGTGAAAACACTATTGGGATGCATTTTCCACTGATGGTGAATTAGTCCCGCTTCTCACAACAACTTCTAGAAAATGGTTTCTGATTGTCGAGATCCATAATCTAACAAAATATAACTTTCCATCCTTAAGGTAGGACTCATTCACCATTGATTTCGAATCAATCCTCTCCCAAAATTCTATGAAATCATGAACCAATTCTGTAACACCAGATTTGAGCTTGTCTTCTTGTCTGGTTGATATTGTCAAATATATAGAAAATAGACTATAGGTTGTCACCAAGCTTGAAATAGGTTTGATTTGACTTGAAACACTTTCTTGACTTCTTGTCCACTTTTCAACACCTAATTGCTTGAAAAATATACATACACAAGTCTACAAACACACATGCAAAAGGGGAAAAATGGTTAACGGTTAGGTTATAGGGATTTTCCTTGGTCAAATCCCACTTTGGTAATCAAACCCTTAATGAAGAAAATGAGTGAAATGAACAAGGAAACATGAATAAACAACATGCAAATGTTCTAAACTCACCACATCCTTGTTAAAGAAATTTGAAGATATGTAAATGGTTGCTCCAAGATACTTGATTGATGCTTGATTGAATGATCCAAAGTGGTCAAATGCTAGTTTAGTGAATGAGGAGATTGCTTGAATGAGTTAGGATATGTAAAATGAGGATAAAAACACTTATTTATACACACTTGTGCCTTAGTAACCAGATGATACCTCATCACATGTTGACTTAAAGGTAATTTTGAATAAAAACCTGAAAGAAAATTTAAAATATTTTGAATTTTGAGCCAAGACGGACTCATTCGCCACCCATGGCTAATGGCTCCCACATTTGACTTGAAAGTGGGTGCTGGGAATAAAGTCACATTTGGTTTTTGTCAGATTTATATTCAAAAGAACACTCAATTAAGCCTTATGAGTGCATAAAGTGGTCAAATAAAGCATAAGAAATGTGTAAATAGTGATATTAAGCATAGAAAAGCATGAAATTTTGTTACAAGACTTTACAACACTTCAAATAGGACTTAATAAATGATGAAAAGGTAATTTTTAGGTGAATTGAAATGAATAGAGTCTAGAAAAGTGTAGAATTTTTTTACAACACCTTCACAAGACGTCACAATTTTCATTTTAAGGACCTAATGTGAATGTTTAAGTCACATTACAACATTAAATTAAAGAAAAATGCACCAAGAATCATGAGAGAAAGACCCAAAAGACCATGAAAATGTCCAAGAGCCATTTTACTATGGTATAGTTATAATTCAGGTATCTGAAAGATTTCAAAAATGAAATGTCTAGTCTCTTTGCTTTCAAGGGTGCATTAAAAGGAGTTCCCTTTTTCCAATTAAAAAAACTACCGATGATAGTTTGTTCCTAAACAAAAATGGCACCTACCCCTTTTTTCCTGGGACAACTAAAACACTATAAATGCAAATCCTAAAAGTACACAATAGAAGTTTTAATTTATTATTTAAGAAATATAAATAGCATGGGAATGCTTGAAAAAAATGTGTGAAGGAAAATAAAAAGATGGACTCATATAGTCATTTGTTGACTAATAATTGAAAGGTGCGATGTAGAGTGGAAGAGCATCCTCCTTGACTAGCACTTCCAATCCTTGTAACATTCTAAAGTTATTAATGCCCCCTCTATGTTGCATCTACAAATATGCAAGATGTAATTAATAGATTCACTCTTGTACAATAATATCATTGATTAACTTCTGAGCTACAATTTACACTTTCTAATTGGAATTTAATCTTATAGAATGGAAACTAAAAATTTTGTGCACTAATAATGCCTGAGTTTTTGAAGTGAAGCCTACAATTTGTTAGTGAAATGCTACCTCAGAAGGACAAGGACTAAGTTTTATTATGGAAAGTGAATTTTCTTAAAACTCTTTTCTCAAATTTTATTCTACAAGCTATGTTTTATTGTTGAGACATGAAGATATTAGTTCACATTCTTAATTAAGTTATCTTTTAAGATTAATAAAATAATCTCCCATTTGGAACACATGACTACAAAAATATATATTCAAGTTTCCTACTTTTAGGAATGTAAGTTTTCTTTTTGATGTTAGTTTCATAGCTCTTTGTAGATACTATCTTAAGATTGAAAGTTTCAAAATTTTTTTGGGCAGACATGTAGTATAATGAATAATAAGATCAAGCAATTTTAAATGTAAACTTGGCATGAATTTTTTTTCTTGTTTCTTAAAAAACACCCATATCATTTCATCTTGTCTCCACATCCAATGGTAATGTGTCAGATATATATGGATTTTAGACTCCAATGTCTATGAGGTCTTTAATGTTGCCATGTTATTTGTTAAAAAATTGTTGTATTATGTTGGAGTTATCTTTTTTAATCATCTATATTCAATGATGATTTCTTGTTCAAATCTTAATTTAGTGTTTCAAGTGTAATACTATGTTCTACAAGGGTTTGAGAGGCTAGAGAACACAATGAATGCCATAGCTTTCTAGTGCTATTTCCATTGAAAACTAGGTATGTTTATTTGTATATTTCCCTTATTTTGTTATGTGTAGCTTTTCTTATAAACATACATTGATCCTAGGTGAATTTTTGATAAATTCAGTAAAAAGTAAAACATCTTTGAACATAGGAAAATGGGTACTTTATAACCTAGGTCATAGAACACCACTATTCTCGTATTATCATCCAATAATGTCCTAGGAGTCCCAATTGGATTGGCTAAAAACCTCACAAGGTGAGTCAATTCACAATGAGGATGACCTAGGAGGGGGTTCTTTCAACTTTAATGGGTTCACTAGCAAGAAAAAAATTGGAAAAGACAACTTAACTTTCAACTCAAAAAACCTTGTAATGTAATCCAAATAATGAGTGCAAATGATGAAATTAAGCAACACCAAGTTAGGGTATGTGTATTTGGGAAGTCTGGAGATGTAATGAGGATTCTAGAAATGTAAAAATGCTATCAAAAAGTGTTATGGATGACGAATATTCCTGAAGTGGAATATTAGTTATGATACTATTTTTTGGGGAAAATACAGAGTCTTCAGATGTCAGAACCGGATCTAAAGGAATCTCAAAAAAATATACTTGGGAGGAATAAGATTCCCAAGGTAGCGTATTGGTCTCATTTTGAATTTTTTACAAAATCTGAATGTGATCCTGAGCTCCAAGGTCTGCACTTGCTTCTCTTCCCATCTCAAGTTCTAAAACTTTTGAATTTGGCCTATAGGTGAATTTTCATGAAGATGACAACTTTGCAACTTTTCACTCCAAATGATCTTCAAGACTTCAACCTAGATTTGCAATCACAAATATGCAAGAGGGGAAAAACTTGTTGTTTTTTAGTGAATGGGGGCTTTCCTTAGTCAAACCCCTTGTTGGTAATTAGACTAAATGATGAAATGAATGAAATGAAGCATGACATATTAAACATGTAAATGATATCACCTTGAATGATGTTTTGTGAAGAAAATCTATAATCTACAATGTAGTGGACATGAAGAATGTAGATCTTGGATCCTTGGATATGATGTGAATAATGGTTGTAAATAGATCTCTAATGATAGATCCACAATATTAGCTCAACAACATGAATGGATGTAATAAACTGTTGGCATGATACTTTAATCTTGATGATGGCTGCAAATATTTGATGCCTTGCTCTTGAATGCATAAACTTGAGTTAGGAATGAATACTTGAATGATCATTATGAAAATGAGTGGAGGGACCTTGCATTTATACTTATTCATGCTTAATATCCTAAAATTACCCCACAACAAGTCGACTAATAAAATAATTAATTAAAGGAGGCAAAATGTAACCAAGATTTGAAATTGAATCCTAAAAATAAGCCAAGGAGGACTAAGACACGCTAGGTGGAATCTTAGTTTGATGGGTCAAATCTCGGGGCATAGACTCCAAAAAGGGATCATTTGTAGGTGGTTTTAAAATTAGGTTCCCAAGGTCCATGGAGGAAAAAGACGCCCTAGGTGGAATTTTAGTCCTAGTCCACAAATCAAGGACACACAAACAGAATCATTAAATGATCATTTGTCTTTTGGTTTCTTTTAGGATTAGTCATAAAAATATATAGTTTATTATGCTTTTGGATGAAAAATAGGACCAATTGAATTATAAATAAGGATAAATAAAGCAAGGCGAGCCCAAACAAGTGTGAAAATGAAAGGGTATGCATTTTTCTACACTACATTTAGCCCCCACTTTAGTGAGAGGATGAACTTGCTTCAAACTCACACTAAGGTAGCCAACCACACAATCAAGAGGGCTTGAAATGTACAAATGCTAGTAAGATAGTGTGACAATAATGAAGAGGGATGATCAAGCCCCTAGGATCAAGATCTTATGGAAAACCAACATAGGCACAAAACAACATGCTTGCAGATGATATATGAAGCCATAACTAGATCACAAACATACACCATCAAAGTCAAGAAAAGGGAAAAAAGAATGAGGAAAACTGCAATTGATCAAGCTTCAACTGGTCTTCGAACGTGATGGATTGGGTCTAGGATATTTCTCCAAAAAAAAATATAAGTGGAACATGCTGTCCACTACAGAAACAAAGTGCATGCTCACAAGGGCTACTGAAGCTAGTTGTTCACTAGGGGACCCCCAAGAAGTCCATATCAATGTCATACCCCCATGACTATGATAAAGACAAAAGAAAATGCATGCTCAAAAGGGCTTGTGAAGCTAGATGCTCACTAGGTGAGCCCCAAGGGACCATATCAAATCCATACCTCCATGACTTTAATAAGGTACTAAACTAGCAATTTTAAGAGTATTCTATAGACTTCTCTTATGCTCTTAGGATCTTTCACCTAAAAGGAGAGAGATAGAACCCCAAAATTGAAGTTGTTCACTCAAATAGAGGAGTGTATGATGTAATTAAGACTTAATGAAATAATATAAATTCAACTAAATGATGTAATTGATTGATTATTAATGAAAAACTAATAGAATGTACAATGTTTGAAAACACAATGACGTATGCAAAAATGCAATAAAAATGAAAACTAATGCAAAAAAAATTAAACAAGGTCAAATAGAATGCACTTGGGAATTGGATGATGAATCTAAAATGATTTGAAATCTAACGGAGATCAATGTAAATCATCAATGGGACTCATTCACCACTAATGGCGAATCAGTCATGCTATCGACAAAAACACCTAAAAACTACTTTTCGACTGTCAGGAACTGGAATTTGAAAAAATCATCTTGTTTAGCCTTAAGGTGGGAATCATTTTCCACTAATGGTGAATCAATCCTCCTCCAAAATTTTGTGAAATCAATGGTCAATTCTATAGCTCCAGGTCTGCACCTATCTTCTTGTCGGGTTAACAAATCAAATCTACAAAAAATAGATTGTAGGTCATCTCCAAGCTTAAAATAGGGTATAGTTGAATTGAAACATTTTGTTGACTTGTTGACCCCCTTTCAACACCTATTTGCTTGACAATCTTCACACAAAATTCTGCAAACACACATGTAAAAGGGGATAAATGGTTAAGGGTTAGAGTATAGGGATTTGCCTTGGTCAAATCCCACTTTGGTAATCAAACCCTTTATGAAGAAATGAAATGAAATGAGCAAGGAATGATGAATAAACAACATGAAAATGTCCTAAATTCACCACAAGCTTGTTGAAGAAATTTGAAGATATGTCAATGGTTTCTCCAAGATGCTTGATGAATGCTTGATTGAATGATGCAAAGTCCTTAAGTGCTAATTGATGTAGAATGAGTGAATGCTAGTGAATTTGATGAATGGGGGTTAAAATGAATGTATAAAAACTTATTTATACACACTTATGCCCTAATAATCCAATAATACCTCATCACAAACTAACATAGGGTATTTTTGAATAAAAACCCGAAAAAAAAAATGAATTATTCTGAATTTGGAGCCAAGAGGGACTCATTTTCCACCCATGGTGAATGTGTCCCACCTTGGGCTTGTAAGTGGGTGTCAAGAATTAAGTCACATTTAATGTTATTTTCTAGGTTTACATTAAAAATACACTTAATTAAGTCTTATGAGTGCATAAAGGGGTCATAAAAAGCATAAGAAAGGTGGAAATAGTGAAATTAAGCCTAGAAAAGTGTGAAATCTTGTTACAAGACTATACAACACTTTAAAATAGGACTTGGTAAGTGATGAAAATGTGATTTTTAGATGAATTATAATGAAAAGAGTCTAGAAAAATGTAGAAATGTGTTACAACACTTAACAACACCTTCACAAGACATCATAATTTGAATATTTAGGATCTAATGTGAATGCATAAGTTACATTGCAACATTAAATAAAAGCAAGATATGTCAAACATCATAGGAAATAGACCTAAAAGACCATGAAAATTTCAATGATTCATTTTTCTATGGTATAGGTACAAAAATGCAATGCATCAAGAAAGAGAGAGGCTCAAAGGGATTTTGCTTAGTTCATGCAAGGTCTCATCTTAGGGAACATTATGCTTAATGTTTCCAATAGAGGAAAAATCAAATAAATATTACACTCTCAGAGGAAATCAAACCCAATCACACCACCAAGAGAAGGATGCATCGCAAGAAGAAAGAAAATCACACAATGAAACATGAGTGTCAATGTATGCCCCCACTTTAAAGAGGTTGCTAACACCATTGCTATGAGAAATTGCTTTAAATTAGAGGAAATGAGAGCTTATTCAGAAAGCCCTATTCCAAGTCAAATGTTTCCAATAGGCTACTTCATGCAATAAGATGGAAGGGTTGCGTAGTATGTCACATGTGAGACAACTTAAGGCATATTGTCCACATCCCAAGCTTTCTCTTATATGTACATGAAAGGTGGTCAACTAGCCAAAAGAGGCAATGACAAGTGGCATACAAGGACAAAGATATCTAACTCATTATTCCCACTTAGTGTAGAACAAGGGTAAGCTGAAATGGAAAGAGGAACTAGGTGTGCCAACCCAAGGGAGAGCACCACAATCCTTAAGATATTGAATTTTGTTACTTAAAGCCTTACATTCATTAGTAGAATGACCACAAACTCTATGATATGTGCAAAATGAACTATTTTTGTATAATTTCTTTCATGTTCTTGGAGGGAGAGAAATCATACAATCTTGGAGGAGTCTCATCAAGATACTCTCCTAGTCAAAAGTGGAGGATGTTGCTTCATTTTACGACAAAGATAAATCTTGCTTAGTAAAAGATGGCATACTTACACAATGCTCTTTAGATTACAAGATTTTGTTCTCTCCTTTACTGGAGGGTGTAAAATCTAATGAATTCAAATCATAAGTGTTTTATGTGATGACATTTACATTAAGTGAGCATTTTTTATTTTTATTTTCTTTCTGGCAAACGATAACCGTCAAGACCACTAGTGTCTATTAGTTTAGGATGCACCATTGCTAAAGTTGGCTTAGAAGGTTTTTTTGTGATAGTGTTGATATTAAGTGAAGGCTTTTTGTTTCTTTCAATGGACAATAACCAATACCACTAGTCTTTTCTTGCATGAGAGACTCTATAGTGACATGGATACCTTATTCCCTAACACCACATCCATTTCCACCATATCCAAGTTCTTTCATAAGCTCATAACCTTTTCCATAAATTTTGTTCATCTCTTTTACAATTGGTGGTTGTTGATAATCAGTGTCATCAAGTTTTTTTGTATAATCTACTTCTTTGTCTTTAGTGGTTGATGTGGGTGCTTTTCGAGGATCTTTTGAGTTTTGTGTTGACATTATTGCTTTCTCTTTTCCCTTGTTAGAGTCTTTGTGTATAATCTTGTATTCTCTCATGAATGTTGGTTCCACTTGTGTAGTTGGTGCCAATGTTTTCAAAGGATTTTCTTTACTTTTTTACATGTTCAAACAACTGTATGGTTCATGATCAGCTTTGATTGTATAAACTTAATTGTTATAGACATATTTCATGATATAATGAAGTGTAGAGGGAAAAACATGCATCTCATGAATCCATGGTTTACCTAAAAGGAGATTATATGAAATATCATCAAGCATAACATTGATCAGGGATTGTAATGTCACTTTGTCAACTTTATTAGGTAATGTGATCACCTCTAGTGGTTGTTTTCTCATGTTATCAAAGCCATTATCAGCTAAAAAGGTGTGTTGGATTATGGATGTATCAACACTAAGCTTATCCAAAAGGTTCACACGACACACATTTAAGGTTGATCCATTGTCCACAAGGGTTCACTTTATCCCTTTCATATTGTATTAAGCTATTATCATCAGAGCATCACATTGTTTTTGCACTTCCAAAGTAGGGAACTCAATTTTGTGGAAAGAAATGTTAGCATTTATTCCTTGAATCATGGTTTCTATGTCATTTGGGTTTCTACTAGAGGTAACCACAACTTGTTGTAAGGCTGTTTGAAGCATGGTGTGATAATTAGGTGAATTCTGAATTAATTCCCATAGGCATATCATTGCAAGAGTAATCTTAAGTTGTTAAACAAGATCATACACCTTTCCACTTTGTGAATAAAAGTGATGGGCACTAGGAAAGATATAATTAGAAAATGGGAGAGATGTTGAAGGTGTTTTTCTCAATTGTGGATTGTTCCTAGTGTTGTATGTATGAACAATGGTATTGTAACTCAGTTGCTCTGAAACATTGTTCTCAGGTGGTTCGAGGATATAGATGAGATTGTTTTGAAATTCTGGTTTTTGAGAGGATGGATAAACGATAAGTTTAGGTTCAGGAGAGTACTCCAGGGTATGTGTAGGATCATGATGGGCCAAAAACTGGCGATATAATGGCTATGTATAAGGTATGTGTTTGATAACATTTTTTTAACCCAAAATTGATGAAACAAAAAGGGGTTTTAAAGGATATTCTCATCTTTCCACCAATATAAATTATGATTTACTTTGAATTTAATAAATAATTATTATTCATTTTCTATTAAAATTATGACTAAAGTCTTGATTGATAGGTTGATTGAAAAACATCTATAGCTTTCAAATAGTATCAATTTTTTTGAATCCAAAACATGTGTCACACTATATGCTTCACATACTATAGGATTAAAAAAATGAAATTCATGAAGTTTTGATCAAGTTAAGGTGGTCAAACATATGATGTTTTGTATTTTTTAAGAGTTGTAATAAAAAAATCATAATTAATTATTTACATGGAATTTTTAAAAAAAAAATATGCATCACATTGGGACATGAGTCCTCTACTTATATCTAAAATCTTATAAGAAAATATTATCATTTTTTTGTGGTTAGGGTGGTCAGACCGACACCTACTTCTTATTTTTTCCCTAAAATTTAAGTACTAGTGCATTGAAACTTCAAATTTTCACCAAATAGATTTGTTTAAAAAATAAACCTAGTAGTTTAGAAACTAAACTAAATTTTCTATAGATTCTATTCTTACATATTTTTGAAATAATATAGATAACTAATTCAAATTTTTATGTCAAGTTGCCTAACTCTAACTTTTCTAAATTTTTCATCACTTATGGGCTTGTTTTTTCCATGATGATCCTACACATGCCCTCCAAGGGGTATCTATTGATGTTTTTTTTATGCACTTCTCAAAAAAATTAATGCATAATTGCATCACCTCTCTTGAAAGAGAGTCTTCCACAATCAAATTGCATAACATAATCCCAAGGTCTTTAATATAAGGTCTTTAATATCAGGTCTTCACAATGCTTGGAATATCTTAGTTGATTTATGTGATTTGCTAGAATCACAAGGTGGACTTATAGATGAGTTACAAAGTGTGGGAAGTTGGATCTACAAATGGAGTTCTTAAGGTGCATAAATTGTTGCTCAGCTACTATAGGTTTAGAAAAAAAGTATAGAACTCACAAATCAACATTAGATTTGTCTTTACAATGTGCAATGAACCTTAGCATAGGTTACCTATTAAAAAGAAGGAAAAAAGAGTAGGGAAGAGAGGGATTTCTTAGACCTAAAACTATGAATTAAGAATGATCATAGAGGTTGCTATAGTAGAAAAAATTCCTAAACTAGGTTTTGCTTGACCAAGAGAAACCTACAACTACACAAAACCAGTGAAATATTCTAAGGACTACATATTTTCATATTGCACATGGACATCATGAACATGAAATTGAACTAAGCTACAACATTGAAATGAAGAATCCCAGGCTAACTTTACAAAACATTTTTTCATCAACAAGTGCTAAAAGTATTGGTTGAAAGTTCATCAGATACCATAAAAACAAACACCATCATCACTTCCACTCAAACAAATAACAACTAAAACTATAAGGAACTAAAACCATGCACACATAGTGAGTAAACTCAAAAGGAACACCCATAGTTCATGCAATGCTACTTTCTATTGCTGCAAATTATTTTTATATCAACTCTCCAACCATTTACAAATGAGGGGGAGACCCCTATTTATAGTTTTCCAAAGCCCAAACGAATGGTTGGGATTGAATTACACTGAGTGGCTCAGATTTTTTTACATTAAGGTTTCACCTACCCCCCATTATCCAACAATTTAAACTAAAAATTTGTGCTCATTCATTGTTTTGTCTTGTAGTGATAGTGACTGTAGCAATTTTTTCATTTAGCAAATTTCCCTTTTAACTATAGTAGAAATTGTCTGAAGGATACCTTCTACTTGATGGACTTGCAACATTTTTCATTGGATTAAATGGGCCTCGTTTGTAGATTTACATCATTGTGGGATAGCTTGGCTACCTCCTGATTTGATAGGGAAACCCTGGTGGATCATGATCATTTGATAAGAAACAGAACAATCTCTCCCTTTCCCTAGACTTCAATTGATAGCCTCTTGTCCTCCCAGTTATTGGCCTTCTTGGTCATGTAGCCACTTTCTTGGAAGTTCATTTAGCGAGTTTACCATTGTGCATATAGATATTATTTTTTTGGTAGTCTTTATTGGAAAACTCACCATGTGCAGCTTCCTCCTGCAGTAGACTACCCTTCAATGATCTCTATTCCTACACAAAATAGTAGATTAAATTAGACCACCACAAATAACAATATGAAACCCCCTTGAATATGGCCATTTGATGCTCATGTGTTTATCTTAAATGATTACTATGCAATTTCAAATAGTTCCACCACTGTATTTTCTTTGGGACATCAAATGATTAGTTCTGGAAATGCTAAAAAAATAAAAATAGGTTACTTTTAAAAGGGGCCCCATACTTCGAAGTATAGAAGATCAGAATATCCCCTCACCGTCACATCAAAGTTTCACCCAGGTTTTTCCCACGAATTCCCTGTTGAATGCATCATTCCTACATCCGCCCAGTACCATGCACCCTTTTCTAAACAACTTCTAATTGCTTGACACACAAAATCCCTATATCGATCATAACTTAAAATAATATTATCTAGAGATTCTATGGTACCTTGATTTTATTATCACCACTAGGATTCCCTTCATTTCACCTAATTATCATTATTACATTCATATCTCCAATGGGGGATCCATCTTAATAGTCAGTTGGTTGAGAATCATATAGCCTGAACTCAGGCCACAATTGCAAGATCTATGTTTGCAGGAAATGGAGGTGGTAGTACTCATGTGATGGGAGGCCGCTTGTAAGAGTGCGTAGCAGGAGCAATGCAGGTGCCCACATGAGTGATGGATGCTAACTAGTTCAGTACACCATTTTCATCTTCAACTGGCATCATTTTAGATGTAAGTTAACTACGCCTCATGTAAACTAGAAAATCAGGTCAACATGGTGTCACCATTCTTCTCAAGTCACCCGACACCTTCCTTTAGCATTCTTTAATCATTTTGTTCTAGCATTTACCATTTTTCATGCATCCCTTGAATACCTTGTGATGTCCCCACCCCAATTTATTGTTCACTCCTGTCGAAAGACAATTAAATCCATTGATGTGGGTGGGCCATATTGGTTGGCTGACATGGGAGAAGGTGGCGGGCACGCCGTTAGTGAAAACCATATGAAAATAGTGTCCTCTTAGTGGAAACCTGCATGAAATTTCTTGATGGAGAATGATGATGCAAGCTCTGCACTAAATACGGACACGAGGAATAGATACTGGGCTGTTGTAGTATAAATGTCATTTAAGGTGGCGAATGGGGCCCTCACAACACCTGTATTAGAGGAGATCACTAGTGTGAAGAATAAGTCTAGGGCCAAGCATTTCACCCTTCCAATTCTAAATGTCCAGAATGATATCATAATAGTAATGTATCAACCAGCTAGATTCTCCCTATCCACCGTATATTTTTACAATTGCAGCCGAGTAAAGGGTCACCTAAATAAAGAATTTCATTCTTCAACAGAGCTTACATTTATCTAGTTCGATCAAAAGATCCCTACAAGATCACTATTGTTCTTACATAACCATGCAAGAGTCCTGATGTGAGATAACCACCCTATCTACCATCAACCAAAAAGCGCTAGTGGTATGATACGGAGGAATATACTTGGGAAGACTACGAGTTGTCATAGGTAGGAAGATGTGGTGGAGAGGCTGCGAATAACAACAAAGGAGTCAACGGCATGGCAGTAAGTGATACCCACACCTTAAACAATCATGGGAACAAGAATGTAGGTGGCAAGGGTGAAAATGTTGTTTCAGGAGAATTAATGTGGATGGCCGCTGTTAGGTCACCATCAAAGAATGGCTTTAATGATGAGATTCCCTGCAACAGTGGAAGTAGTGGGCTCTACATGGGTAGCATCTACCACCCATCACTTAGAGCCACCTTCACCAAGTAACAAAAGGCTCCATTTTCAATTAGCCATGTGTGACTTCATTCATCCTCTTAATTATAAAGCAAAGGGAATACTTCTTAATTAGATTCCTTGCTAAGTAGGGTTGTAGTTCCTAATTTGTCATTCACCTTTTAATCCCTGCACGTCTTATGGTTTGCCACTCAAAACTCAACATGTAAAATGGTAGGCTCCACATATGAGGGTGACGATTGATAATAAACTTGAGATCTGGTAAGGAGGGGTGCTCATAGATCTTTAATTCTTGATCTGCATGCCAAATCCCTAAGCTCCCCATTACACATTGCATTCTGTAAGACAAGACCCTCAATCAAAGGGATCTATCGAATGGGCGAAATAGGCGAAGGTGCCCAAGTGGTTGTTGCAACCAAGAGATGGGGAGACAATGGTGAGCTGTAATGCGGAACCCACAGGGAGTGTCATTGTCAGGTCAAAGGAGGTGGAATTCCATGTGTTGAATGTTGTTAATGATGGCAGTGAGCCATAGGAGACCCGAATTGTTGTTCCCGCAAGGGATATTCCCTTGCTAACCATGGGCTTTGACATTGTCCAAGGCACCAACCATATATTTGTCTCTCTAAACATGGCATCCCCCATTTGGGCACCGCATCTTCCTATGCCCATTACTTTATTTAAGTGTTGTGTGAGTTTCTTTATTCCTTTCAAGAATTCAGGTATTCAATCTAATACATTTCAAGTCTCCTCTCTATTTCAGGCATCAAATTTTTCCAACAATTTATCAATTCTTCCATGACTAACATTTTTCTATCGATCTCCTTATAATATTTTATTTTCTTCCATAAGCATCTCATCTGTGTGGATTATAGACATTGTCCAATATCAACACTAGTCGGTATCCCTGAATTTCGTGACAAACCCTGTGTAAGTGGATCCAGGTATGTGCAGGATCATGGTGGGCCAAAAAGTGGCGATATGATGCATATTTGTAGGGTATGTGGCTGATGACTTTTTTTTACCCAAAATTGATTAAATGAAAAGGGTTTTTAAAGGAGATTCTCAACTTTCCACCAATATAAATTATGTTCTACTTTGAATTTAATAAATAATTATTATTCATTTTCTATTTGAATTATGACTAAAGTCCTAATTGATAGGCTGATTGAAAAATATTTATAGCTTTCAAACAGTATCACATTTTTGGAATCCAAAACATGCATCACATTCTATGCTTCGTATACTATAGGATTAAAAAAAGAAAAATTGAAATTCATGAAGTTTTGACTAAGTTAAGGTGGTCAGACATGGGTATGTGCAGGATCATGATGGGCCAAAAAGTGGCAATATGATGGGTATGTGGCTGATGACTTTTTTGTTACTCAAAATTGATGAAACGAAAAGGGTTTTTAAAGGAGATTCTCAGCTTTCCAAAAATATAAATTATGCTTTACTTTGAATGTAATAAGTAACTATTATTCATTTTCTATTCAAATTACAACTAAAGTTCTGATTGTTAGACTGATTGAAGAACATGAATAGCTTTAAAATGGTATCACATTTTTTGAATCCAAAACATGCGTCACATTCTATGCTTCACATACTATAGGATTAAAAAAATAAAAATTGAATTTCATGAAGTTTTGACCAAGTTAAGGTGGTCAAACATACAAGTTTTTATTTTTTAAAATTTGTAATAAAAATTCATAATTAATTATTTACTTGGAAAAAAATTACAAAAAATATGCATCACATCGACATGAGTCCTCTACTTATATCTAAAATCTTAAAAAAATATATTATTTTATAGTGTTAGGGTGGTAGGACACCTACTTATTTTTCCTGAAATTGAAGTTACTGCATTGAAATTTTAAATTTTCACCAAATAGATTTCTTTTTTTTTTTAAAAACCTAGTAGTTTAGAAACTACATTCAATTTGCTACAGATTATATTCTTACATATTTTTGAAATAATATAGATAACTTATTCAAATTTTTACGTCAAGTTGCCTAACTCTGATTTTTCTAATTTTTTTGCCACTTAAGGGCCTATTCTTTCCATGATGATCCTACACATACCCTCATGCGATTTTTTATATTTTTTAAAAGTTGTAATAAAAAATCATAATTAATTATTTATTTAAAAAAAATTTCAAAAAAATATACATCACATACAAACATGAGTCCTCTACTTATGTCTCAAATCTTCTAAAAACCTATTATCATTTTATTGTGGTTAGTGTGGTTAGACAGACACCTACTTCTTATTTTTTCCCTGAAATTTAAGTACTACTGGATTGAAATTTTAAATTTTCACCAAATAGATTTAAAAAAAAAAAAAAACCTAGTAGTTTAGAAACTAAATTCAATTTGCTATAGATTTTATTCTTACATATTTTTGAAATAATATAGATAACTTATTCAAATTTTTATGTCAACTTGCCTAACTCTGACTTTTCTAAATTTTTCATCACTTAAGGGCTTGTTTTTTCCATGATGATCCTGGGCATACCCATCCTTCAGCTCAATATTATTGCCCGCTAAGCAATCACTATGGCTATTTCGTGCTTCAGTAGGCAACCATGCAGGGAAGCAGATGAGGAGGCATCCTTTGAAAGATGGCCATGAGAAAGGAGAAACACATCGTGAAATTTTTAGTGCGGATAGCTGAGGATATGCCATTCAAAACAACAAAGTATAGGTGACTCCCTGTGATATAAGCTCCACAAGGAAAACATCCCTCAATTCTTATTCATTTCAATATCCCTTCTTTATGACACCTTGCACCAACCATACAAAATCCCATGGCATCCACAATATTTTATAACCCGAATTGTTTCGATTCGAACAACATTATTGCCGCCTCCCCATAACCCATTTTAGCACTTCTTATATAAACGCCTTGCTTCGACCTCCCTGTAGTTTGCACATGACTTAGCAGCTCATAAGGTTGAATCATGGTTGTTCTATGGAGAGATTTTCACTACACCTCCTCTTGTGACAATGTCCACTGGGAGGCGGGGCCTTCATTAGAAATCTCTGCTAGGAGCTTGCAGATGAGAGGATGTGGGGAGTAGCAGGGTAACGACCATCATGGAAATGGCAATGAGTTTCCATCCTTCCCACAAGAAAGGTCCACACACCAGACCGTCGTTAGAGAGTGTGGGTGCTTGAGCACGGAGGGATGAAGTGTGAATGCCACACAAAGTGGAGGAGATGGTGCAGCCCAAGCCACCACCAAGGAAATGAAACCTGCAATCCTCGATGACAATCCCTGATTTTATGCTAAATCATTTGATTACATTGAGAGAGGAATCATCGTTGTTCATACAATAATATCCTTAGGCACGCAGATTCCCATGAATTTCCTTTGTAGTTAATGGCTCATGGATTCATGTGAAATCAAATCATTCTCCAATCATTGGTATCTCATTCATATGTGCAAGTGACCTTGGATACATAGAATCTGCCAGTAGTAAGGAAAATTATTGTCACAATAGGAAGGCTCAAATCAAACAATAGTTACTCAGACTTCCTGGATTCTTGCCTACTTGCAACACCTTTAGAACAAGTACTCCAAGTATACCCCTCCAAGAAATGATGGGAACCCACACACAATCAACCGAGGGGTAATTTCATTGCCATTTAATCCCATTTAGTTCTCATAAGTTGGCAAGTAATGTGAGCAAGAAAGGGAAAAAAGCTTCCATAAAAATTTCATTAGTAGAGAACTCAAAGAACGGTCACCTGGAGGAGAGCAGTTCAATCGGTGCCACAGTCGTCAAATCCAGTAATAGAGATCTTCGTCAAGCAATTAAGTGCAAGGAAAATAGGGTGGACTACTACTCCAAAAATTTCATTATGACTCCCACGAAGATAGACGGTGTCGAGGAATTACGGGCTCAGAATATGGGGAAGCAGTGAAGGATGGTAATTATGCAATAGTGTTAGGGTGATGGCCCTCCACAAGTGGTGGCCAGTGAGAGCATACCCACCAATGGGCACAAACTTGAGCGTTCATGCACAATCCAATTATTTTGATCTGAGGAAAGGTACATGCGGGTCGGGCACTTAGGGAAATGTCATACAAGCTTAGCCATTAGCCAATAAGGATCGGGCGAAGATAGGCTGCATGTAAAGACTTGTAAATGCATAGACTTAGGCAATTTTAAGTAACAAAGCCAACTAGTTTTGTGAAAAAAGGTGAGGACGGGCAGACTAATTGTGGAGTTTGTCATGTAGGTAGATGTCAAAGTTTAGTTGTTGTGATAACAACAAAATGGGAATGTAGTCCTGCCTTATGCGACCTACAGCTGTCAGTCCATAGAACGTGAAGGATGCAATGACATACATGGGTGCGGGGTCCGCACTTTGGGCAGACGTCGAGGCTCAGCTGTAAGAAAATGATGAGGCTGAATGGTGAATAGCAAGGGAATATCTACAACTGTAGTCCTACAGAGGCCGATGGACTCCGAGTGAATAGCAAGGAGAAACCCATAGAGGAAAATTACTTGGTGAAACTCAGCCAAGTGAATTGGGCCAATATGAAATTGGTCATTTTGATGCTCATGGACAATTTGAGCATGGACACAGAGGCACACAAAATGAGACGAGGTCTAAATGACCCAAGCAGAGAAAAATGAGGGGGTCCTTTCCCTTGGTGGGGCATGTTTTCAAAACATGCGCAAAAAAAGGTGACTCGCTGGGGAAATACTCTAGAGCGTTTTGATGACAAACGAGAATCATGAACCCAAAATATTTGGTTCTGATCTTCATGCCAAGACAAATAAACCAAACACTTAATCAAAGGATCAAAACCACTAGTTAATCCAACCTTCAGTACATTAAGAATCCAAGTGTGTGCATATGCGTTAATTCCCATCCTTCAGTTGCTACAAGAACCCAAGCTCCGTCAAGTTAAGCTACAAAGTTTATTCTAACTCCAAAAGCATATGGGACATTGCCTCGCAACCAGTCAGGCATCCATAACCTAGATGAGGTTTTCATTGTGATTCTCCTAAACATTTCTCTATTGTTGGCTAGGTGTCCATAGCCATGGTAGAGTTACTCTGATCCCCATGAAAAGTTGAATTTTCCTCTTTTGATTTTCAATATTTTTCTTTCTTTATTCTTGTTTCTTTTTATTTTATTTTCTCTTCCTAATTCTTTTATTCAACCTGCAAGCAGTGAAGCTCGTACTTAGGGCTGAGAACCAAAGTGGAACTAAAGCATAATTTTATATTTTTCACTTAACTAGACTTCACAAAAGGAACTACAACAACCATTAGATTCTTAAGATGTGTGAAACATATAATATTTCAAAATACATTAGGAATGAGACCAACCAATAGCTTATCCTCTTCGAATCAAATACTCAGATCACTTGACACTAACAAAATATCCTCACCATCCACTTTGAAAACTTGATTAAAGTTTGAAAAAGAAATACGTACAACAACCCTAGGTGATAAGGAGGATTTTTGTGTGCACAGATGTACCCAACTAAAAGCAGAGGGACCCTGAGCAAAGCAACAACAAAAATGAAGCAAAGCGAACAACCTAAACTAAGCAAAGCAGGAAAGTGGAAGAGAAACAAAAGGGAAAATAAACTAAAGAAAACTAACCTACAACGAACTAACTACCTAATGAAAGTAGGAAAATGAGGTATACATAACCTATAGGACCCGAAATGAACTATGTACAAAGGTATTCACAAAGAAATATGTTCAGGCACAGAAAACTGGTGTTCACATTTGTTGAATTTCACAAGGCATGGACTAGCAAATGGGAAATGGTTATAGTTCTAAGCCATGTGGATTTATCTTTGTATTCAAAAAAAGAAAGTTTATTATTGTAGCCTTCAAATTTAGTCGCATAGTAAGGAAAAATTCATAATTGAGGAGGTTCATTAAACCCATGGTGAACCCATAAACACATTTTCTTTCCCTCATTCCCATAACCAAAATGATAAGTGCAATTACAAGTATTCACAAGAGAAAATAATGATAGAACTTGGATGGAATCATGTGAAGGAGACAACATTTGATAGGGGAGACTGAGCACAACATCATCGATCGTTGCATCAACAACCTCAGACAAAGATATCAGATGGTGCGACACTTCTAGTCTTAGGCATGCATAGGGTTGAGAGGATAGGGTAGCAAATAACCCTTCCAATCTTTGTGTGGGATCGTCATCCCCTACTGGCTATTCTTGAAGGAGATAGACTTCATCTCGTTGATCTTCTGCAAAGCTTGTGTCCAATTGATTGCTGTCTTCAAAAGGCAGCATGTTGTCTTGTCTTCCTTCCTAGGTATTGACCTTATTTTCATGATGTTCAATGTCATGGGACAATGACATGCACAAATCTTTCCTATTCCAGCTCCCTAAATATGAAGGAGGATCATTAATGACCAAGGAAGATGGACCACCAGTTAAATCTTGTAGTTGATCAAGCATGTCATGTTTGTTAGCATCCATCAAAACACCTCTGCCTTTTTCCTCTTATTTTTGCATTTTATGCATCTCAATAGGATGTTCAGTCATTTCTTCTTGGTCACTATCGCTATAGATGGAGGAGCCCATCTCCCACTTAGTAGGTTCCAACGTTTCACCGACGGGTGGTTCAGGGGGTACGTCTTCATAGCTGCTAACCTCTGAGATATACACATCCTCCGCGTGGGTATACCTCTACAGTACAACTCCTAATTGAAAGATGTCATCAATTGATGATACCTCATCAATAGGGCCAAAATCTAGTACACAATTTCCTTCCAAAGACTCGCCATATAGCGCATCGTCCATGATGCACACATGGTCTTCAAGAGGAAGAAATTCTTGATGAGTGGTGGAAAGCCTTTCTATTTGATCTACTTCATTGCTCAAAAGCTTGAGACTATATTGTTGTCCTCCTTCTATTGTTGTCGCAACATCCTCTTGATGGTTACTTCTAGCTATAGTGTCACTCGATTCTAACTCTTGGTCCTCTCTTTTGATCCTTGAAGCAGCAGGAGGAGGCGGTGCACTTGGCTTCCCTATTCGTTCTTTGACTTGTCTTACGACCTCTTGGAATAGTTCACAAGTGAAATTTGAGTGTGATGAATCATGAAGTCTACACCAATTGGGGAGTAATACCACCTCCATATCCACTTCATATCTCAGATTAGACCAATCCTTTGCTAATTTGGAGATGAGTTGGTTGTATCTTTCCATTATTGGGTCTTCATCATTGCTTGGGAGGGAAGTTGGATGGTGAACAACTGCAACCTGTAGTTGTTCCCCTTCCTCCAAATCTGCATTTTCAGATTCTTGATTGTTGTCACTTATGAAGGAAAGGTCTTCTAATTTGATTTCACTTATTCCTTCATCATAATTTTTTGTTGTCCCAAGGCTTTCATCCTTTTCCTCTATCTAATTTTCAGCATCTTCATGAGCTGCCTCGTCATGCACTGTTGTAAACATTGTTGATTCATTGTGAACTACCAATGGCTCTTCTTCTAGAGTGGAGGACTGATTTTGATTGGTGGAGGGAAGGCCTTATGAATTATTTCTAGCTAAGTATTCATCAAGTTGTTTTCTTTCCCAAGGGAATCAACTCCTTCCCTCTGACTTTTAGCTTCTATGTCTACTATCCCTACACCAGCTTGTGTCAAATTTCTTCGTTCATCTTCACTTTGTTGTCCTCTAGATGTTCACAGCTATTTTTCCTCATAGGATTTCTTGTCCTCATTGACGGTTGGTTGTTCCAACTTGTTCAAATAGCCCTTGGCTCGAGTGATGATTTTCATGCATGATGAGCAAGTGAATTCCGAATGTGATGCATTATGGAATCTACACCAACTAGAAATCAATACCTCCTGCAATTTTAATCCATTCTTGATGTTGAAATTCTCTTGTATCAACTCCTTGAATGCCTTGGCTACCATGGTTGTCAACTCTTCTTCTTGATATGCAAGAAACAAGGGTTGATATATTTCCCAAAATGGAATCTCTCCTTGTAAGACTCTTTAAATCCTTCTCAAGAATGTGAGACATCATAGTTCATTGTGCCTATGTGTGCCATGGATCTGACATCATCTGGCAATGCAAATTTTTGTAATGGTTTCCTTAGTCTCTTGTGTAAATCTCCATGTAGCTAAGCGATGTTAATTTGTACGTGTTGCTCTATTTTGACTCTAATTTTGTTTTCCTTTAGAATTTTATGATCTTAAACTTCAGCATTAAAAGAGATCTCCTATCTCATATTTTCACTTAAAAGTTCTTTCAACTTCAAACTTTTAGCTTTGTAGCCTCAACATGCCAACCCTCCTTCTAGCGTTAGTTCTGTTGATGTGTTTTTTATGCACTTCTCAACACAAGTAATGCATAGGTGCATCACCTCTCTTGAAAGATAGTCTTCCACAATAAAATTGTAGAACACTATCCCAAGGTCTCTAATGTCAGGTCTTGATAGTGCTTGGAATATCTCAGTTGATTTATGTGATTTGTGGGAATCACAAGGTAGACTTACGAATGAGTTACAAAGGGTGGGAAGTTGGGTCTGCAAATGGAGTTCTTAAGGAGTAGAAATTGTTGCTTAGTTGCTATAGGTTCAAAAGAATAGTCTAGAAATCACAAATCAAATTTATATTTGGCCTTACAATGTGCAATGAACCTTAGCATAGGTTACCTATTACAAAAAGGGAAAAAGGGTAGGGAAGAGAGGAAGTTCCTAGACCTGAAAATATGAATGAACAGTGATCCTAGAGGCTGCTACAGTAGTCAAACTTCCTAAACTAGGTTTTGCTTGACCAAGAGAAACCTAAAGCTATGCAAAACTAGTGCAATCTTCTAAGGATTTCATATTTTCATATTGCACATGCACATAATGAACATGCAATTGAACTAAGTTGCAACATTGAAATAAAGAAGCCCATGATAACTTTACAAAATAGTTTGTCATCAACAAGTGCTAAAAGTATGGGTTGAAAGTTCATTAGATACCATAACAACAAACACCATCATCACTTCCACTCAAACAACTAATAACTAAAACTAATAGGGAAGTAAAACCATGCAAACATAATGAGAACACTCAAAAGGAACACCCAGAGATCATGCAATGTTGCTTTCTAATGTTGTAGAATATTTTTACATTAGCTCTCCAACCATTTACAAATGAGTGGGAGACCCCTATTTATAGTTTTCCAAAGCCCAAATGAATGGATAGGATTGAATTACACTGAGTGGCTCAAATTTTTTACATTAGGGTTTCACCTACCCCCTTTATCAAACAATTTAAAATACAAGTTTTTCCTCATTCCCCATTTTGTCTTGTAGTGATAGTGATTGTAGGAATTTTTTCATTTAGCAAATTTCCCTTTTCACTATAGTAGAAACTGTTTGAAGGATGCCTTTAGCTTCATGGACTCACAACACTTTTCATTTGATTAAACAGGCCTCATTTGTAGATTTAGATTATTGTGGGACAACTTGGCTGCCCCTTGATTTGATAGGGCAGCCATGATGGATCATGATCATTTGATAAGAGATAGAACAATCTCTCCCTTTCCCTAGAATTAAATGGACAACCTCCTATCCTCCCAATTATTGGCCTTCTTGGTCATGTAGCCACTTGCTTGGCAGTTCATTTGGTGAGTTGACCATTGTGCATATAGACATTCTTCTATTATTAGTCTTTATTGGAAAACTCTTCATGTGTAGCTTCCTCCTACAGTAGACTCCCCTTTGATGATCTCTATTCCTACATAGAACAGTAGATTAAATTAGACCCCCGCAAATAAAAATATGAAACCCCCCTCAAATATGACCATTTGATGCTCGTGTGTTTACCTTAAATGATTTCTATGAAATTTCAAATAGTTTCACCACTGTATTTTCTTTGGACAATCAAATGATTAGTTCTGGCAGTGCTAAAAAAAGAAAATGAGGTTACTTTTAAAATGGGCCCCATACTTCAAAGTACAAAAGATTAGAATATCCCCTCCCCATCATAGTGTTGCAGTTTCACATGGGTTTTTCCCACAAATTCCCTATCGAAGGGATCAGTCCTACATCCTCTCAGTACCATACACCCTTTTTAAAAAAACTTCTGATTACTTGACACATGGAATCCCTATACCGATCATAACTTAAAATAATATTATCCAGAGATTCTATGGTCCCTTTATTTTATCATAACCACTAGGATTCCCTTCATTTCACCTGATTATCATTATTGCATTCATATCTCTAATGGGGGCTCGATATTAATAGTTAGTTTGTGGGAAATGGAGGTGGTAGTACTTGCATGATGGGAGGCTGCTTTTAAGAGTGTGTAGCGGGAGCAATGGTAGGTCATGCATGAGTGATGGAGGTTATGCATGAGTGATGGATGCTAACCAGTTCAACACATCATCGTCGTCTTCACCTAACATCCATTTCAGATGTATGTCAGCTACCCCTCACGTAAATTGGAAAATTGGGCCAATAGGGTGTCACCGTTCATCTCAAGTCACCCGACACCTTCCTTTAGCATTCTTTAATCATTTTTTTTTAGGATTTACCATTTTTCATGCGTCCCTTGAACACCTCATCACTTCCCCACCCCAACTTATTGTTTGGTTCCCTCAAAAGACATAATTAAATCCATTGATGTGGGTGGGCCATATTGGTTGGCCGATGCGGGAGAAGGTAGCAGCACACTGTTAGTGAAAACCATATGAAAACATCATCCTCCTAGTGGAAACCAACATGAAAATGGTCGAGGTAGAATGATGATGCAGGATCCGCACTAGACATGGATGTGGGGAATAGATACTGGGCAGCTGTAGTATAAACCCCATTTAAGGTGGCAGATGGGGACCTCACAGCGCTCGTATTGGATGAGCTCACCAGTGTTCAAGAATAAGTCTAGGGCTGAGTGTTCCACCCTTCATATACTGAATGTCCACAATGATATCATAATAGCAATCTATTGACCAACTTGATTCTCCTTGTCCACTGTATAGTTCATAATTGAAGCTAAGTAAAGGGGCACCTGAATACAAAATTTCATTCTCTGACGAAGCTTGTGTTTATCTGGTTTGATCAAAAGATCCTTGTAGGCTCATTATTGTTGTTACATACCCATGCGATACTCCTGATGTGAGATAACCACCCTATCTACCATCAGCCAAGAAGTGCCAGTGGTATGATAAAAAGGAATATGCTTGGGTAGACCACCAGTTGTCATAAGTGGGAAGATGTGGTAAAGAGGCCACGAATAATGGTGGAGGAGTCAACAGCATGGCAGGAAGTGGATCCTGCACCTCATATAGCCATGGGAACAAGCATGCAGGTGGCAAGGGTGAAAATGATGCTACAGGAGAAATAATGCAAACGAACGCTGTTAGGTCACCTTCAAAGAACAACTTTGGTGATGATAGCCCCCGTAGCAGTGGAAGTAATAGGTTTTGTGTGGGTAGCATTAGCCACCCATCACTTAGAGCCACCTTCACCAAGTAACAAAAAGCTCCATTTTCAATTAGCCTTGCATGACTTTATTCATCCTCTTAATTATAAAGCAGAGGCCATACTTCCAGATCAGATTCCTACCTAAGTAAGGTCGCAGTTCCTAATTCATCAATCACCTTTTAATCCCCGTGCATCTTATGGATTTCCATTCAAAACTCAACCAATCCTTAAGCATTTATTTGGAACATGCAATGACTAGGTGACACCATAATACTAGTCTCACCCTTGATCTTGAAAGGTTAATTGTATGCACCACCAGTAATCCCATTGATTTGAATCTTTGAAACACATGTAAAAAGGTAGGCTCCAAATATGAGAGTGACAATTGATAATAAACTTGAGATCTAGAAAAGAGGGGCACTCACAAATCATTGATTCCAGATCTATGTGCCAACTCCCTAAGCTCTCCATTACATGTTTTGTTCTACAAGACAAGACCCTCTATCAAAGGGAGTTGTCGAATGGGCTAAGTGGGTGGAGGTGGCTGAGTGGCTATTGCAACCAATAGATGGGGAGACGATGACGAGATGTAATGTGGAACCTATAAGGAGTGTCGTTGTCGAGTCAAAGGAGGTAGAACGCCATGTGGTGAATGTTGTTAATGGTGGAAATGAACCATGGGAGATGTGAATTATTGTTCCCGCAAGGGATATTCCCTTGCTAGTCATGGGATTTCACATTGTCCAAGGTGCTAGCTGTATATATGTCTCTTTGAGCACAAATTCACCCATCCGGGTGCCACATCTTCCCATGCCCGTTACTTGATCTATGTGTTGTGTGAGTTTCTTTATTCCTTGTAGGTATCCAAGTATTCATTCTAATACATTTTCCATCTCCTCTCTATGTCAAGCATCAAATTTTTTGCACAATTTATCAATTCTTCCATGACTAAAATTTTTCTATCAATCTCCTTATAATATTTTCTTTTCTTCCATAAACATCTCATCCATGTGGATTGCGAGCATTGTCCAATATCAACAGTAGTTGGTATCCTCGGATTTCATGACAGACTTTGTGTAAGTGGAGCCTTTAGCTCAAGATTGTTGCTTGCTAAGCAACCAATTCAGTTATTTCCTACCTCGAAAGGCAACCGCATGGGGAAGCAGATGAGGAGGCATCCTATGATAGAAGGCCATGAGAAAGGTGGAACCCGCCATCATAAACGCCGCAGAAATTTGAGTCTAGATAGCCGAGGAGGATATACCGTTCAAAATGAAAAAGCACAGGTGACTCCCCATGATATAAGATCCGCAAGGAAAACATCCTTTCATTCTTATTCATTTCAATATCCCTTCTTTATGACACCTTGTGCCAACCATACAAAATCCCCTGGCATCAACAATATTTAATAAACCAATTTTTTTTTTATTGGAACAACATTATTGCCCCCTCCCCATAACCCATTTCAGCACTTCTTATATAAAATCCTTGCTTTTGCCTCCCCATAGTTTGCACGCAACTTAGAAGCTCATAAGGTTGAATCATGGTTGTTCTATGGAGAGTCGTTCACTACACCTCCTCTTATGATGATTTCTACCGAGAGGTGGGGCCTTCATTAAAAATCTCTACTTGGAGCTCGTGGATGAGAGGATGTGGGGAGCAGTAGGGCAATGATCATTTTGCAAATGGTGATGGCTTGCGATCCTTCCCGTGAGTAGGGTCCACACACCAGATAGTTGTCATTTGAGAATAGGGTCCACACACTAGACTGTCATTTGAGCACAAAGCAGAGGAGATGACGTAGCCCAAGAAACCATTGAGGAAGAACTCGCATTCCCCAATGACTATCCCCAATTTTATGCTAAATCATTTGATTACATTGATAAAGGCATCATTGTTGTTCATACAATAATATCCTTAGGCATGCAGATTCCCATGAATTTCCTTGGTAGATAATGGCTCATGGATTCATGCAAAATCCAATCATTCTCCAATCATCGGTATCTCATTCATATGCACAAGTGACCTTGGATACATAAAATCTACCAATAGTAAGGAATGTTATTCTCACAATAGGTAGGCTCAAATCAAACCGTAGTTACTTAGACTTCCTAGATTCTCACATACTCGCAACACCTTTAGAACAAGTCCTCTAAGTATAGTCCCCCAAGCAATGATGAGAACCCACACACCATCAACTGAGGGGTAACTCTATTGCCATTTAATCCCATTTAGCACTCATAAGCCAACAAGTAATGTGAGCAACAAAGGGCGGAAAGCTTCCATCAAAATGCCATGAGTAGAGAACTCAAAGAATGGTCACCTGGAGGAGAGTAGTTCAAACAATGCCATAGTTGTCGAATCCAATAATAGAGATCTTCATCAAGCAATCAAGTGCAGGAAAATCGGGTATGCCACCACTCCAGAAATGCCATTATGACCCCCGTGAAGATGGATGGCACTAGGGAACTGGAGGCTTGCAATGTGGAGAAGCAGCGAAGGATGGTCATTATGCAACGATGTTAGGGTAACGAACCTCCGCAAGTGGTGGCCTATGAGAGAAGACCCGCCAATGGGTGCAGACTTGAGGGTTCACACACAATCCCATGATTTCAATCTGAGGAAAGGTGCATATGGGTCCCACTTAGGGGAATGTGATGGAGGCTTAGCTATTAGGCAATAAGGATCAAGTGAAGATAGGCTATGCGTAAAGACTTGTAAACCTTTGGACTTAGGAAATTCAAGGTAACAAAGTTAGATAGTTTTGTGGCAAAAGGCAAGGACATGCAGACCGATTGTAGAGTCTGTTGTGCAGGTGGATGTCAAAGGTTGGCCACTGTGATAACAATGAAATGGGAACTAAGTCCTACCTCATTCGAATGTGAAGGACACAACGACAAACATGTGTGCGAGGTCCACACTTCGGGTAGATGTATGGGCTCAACTGCAAGCAAAGGGTGAGGTAGAATGACGAATAGCATGGGAAGACCTGCAACTGTGGGCCCACAGAGGCTGACGGATGTAGGTGAACAACAAGGAGAAACCCACAAGGAAAAACCTGTAGAGGTAAATTACTTGGTGAAACCTAGCCAAGTAAATTGGGCCAATATGAAATTGGTCTTTTTTAGGCTTAGGGGCCAATTTGAGCATGGAAATAGTGGCAAGAAAAATGAGACGAGGTCAAAACAACCCGACCCAAGCAAAAAGAGGAAGTCCTCACCCTTGGGGGGGCGTGTGTGCAAAACATGCACAACAATATCTATTGTGCATAACCTCATAAGTCTTATCATTATTTTCATGATCTCTTAAGGAGGAGTCCAATGTTACTTTGTCATCTTCATCTAAGAAATTACTATTGTGAATGTTCTCATTTTCTTCCACTATTATGTCTTTCCTAATAGAAGAGTTTCTATGAGAACTACAAACCAATTTTTTTTTAAATTCAAGGGTTGGTTCTTTTAAAATGACTTCATCATATGTAAGGGAGTTATCAATTTTTGAGTTGTCTTGTTCATCAATAGTGGGTATATTAGGAGAAGGCTCTATTTTTTTGTCCTTTTTCTCTAAGGTGTCATTCTATTGTGCTATACCATCTACCCTAGTAGGAGAGCTTGTAATATGTTCATCCATGGTTATATTTTGCAAAGCATATTCATCACAAGTAGGGAAGGCATCAAGAGAAGGAAAACTATGATTTTCATGCTTATCAAACATATGTTCCCAAATGGTAGGAGCATTAGGGAAGGGAGGGGTAAGGTTCTCATGACTCTTGATAGGTGCATCTTCTAACACTAGCTTATCCTCTTCACATTAAGGAGGGATATTAGGAGAAGGATATTTTTTATTGTTATGGCTATTTATAATATCATCGTCTTTTTCTAAAAAAATCTCACAAGTAAGGGATGAATGGAGACTAGCTAAGGTGATGATTAGAAATGTTTATATGATCTCATCTTCTTGTTTTCTAATGTCTTCCCAAGGGGGAGGAGGATAGGGACAATCAAGACTCTCAATGTTTGTATCTTCTTTCACCAAGATACCTTCGTCACTAAGATGAGAGGTATCAGAAGAAGAATAAGTATGATTATTATGATTGTCTACAATATCATCCTCACCAATGGGAAATGTAATATTAAGGATTGTGTCAATGGTTTTATTATTAATATGTTTCTTAATGACCTCATTGTTGTAATCTAAATTGAACTCATAAGATGGGATGTTCTACTTATGCAATCCATTTTTAACCATATCAAAGCCACATCTCTTGAAATAAAATATGCTATCATGGAAAGGTAAAGAAAGTGCATTGCAATGACCAAAAGTGAAATGTAATTTTTAAATTGGAAAAAGGTAATTTGATAATTACACTATACAACAACCTGAAATATGAAATGATGTAAATGTAAATTTGGAATTGAGGAATGCATGAATTGAAGAATTTTAAGCTAGATTTAGTAAAATGCATGAAACATAAAGTCAATCTAGTGATATAGATATTCAATGCTAGTAAACAAAAGCACATAAACATTGATTTAGATCTTGAAAAATGCAATATAAAATTCTATAGGGACTAAGATGATAGGGAGGGCATCTTAGTCCTCCTGCTGAAATTTGAAGGTTTCAGAAGCTGAAACAGATAGCAAATCACTTAGATAGGGTATTGTAATAGAAAACCAGAGATAGACTAAGATGCCACCAAGGATTTTTTAGTCCTACTAAGGGTTTTTTGTAGGAAATTAGAAAATTTTGGTTGGTAATAGTGTTCCCAGGTTTCCTACCTACGGACTTGATGTTTGCAAACAAAAAATTGTGCAAATGAATAAAAGAAACTCACTAATGAAAAGAAATTGGATGCAAAAGTGAATGAAATTTCTTTCAATTGTGAATGTACTAATAATATTACTCAATGCAATTAGGATGATCTGAATAATTCATTTTTCAAATTTTAAATGAGATAACTTGATGCAAGAAAGAAAAAATGCAACCTATATGCACTTTCACTAATGCAAGTATGAGAAACCCTAGATCCCTTTTCACTAATGCAAGATGCAATGCAAGAATCAATGTAACCTAGATCTAGGGGATTTATGGATCTAAATTAGAATTTGAATTCTCAAGATGTTAGGTTCACCAAAAAAGATTGGTGAAAAAATGGATATATGAATAACACTCTTTCTCCAACCAATCACTCAGGAATGTCCTAGGAGTCCTAATTGGATTGACTAAAAACCTCACAAGGTGAATCAATTCACAATTAGGAGGACCTAGGATGTGGTTCTTTCAGCTTTAAGGAGTTCATCACCAAGCAAAAACTTGGAAAATACAACTTAACTTTCAACTTGCAAAACCTAGTAATGTAAGCCAAATAATGAGTGCAAATGATGACATTAAGCTACACCAAGTCAGGGTATGTGTACCTGGGAATTATGGAGATGTAATGAGGATTCCAAAAATGTAAAAATTATATCCAAAAATGCTATGGAGGACTAAGATTCCCATAGTGGCATATTAGTCCCACTACTATTTTTTGGGGAAAATACAAATTCTTTAGATGTCAAAACTGGATCTAAAGGAATGTCTAAAAAATATGCTTGGGAGTACTAAGATTCCCAAGGTGGTGTATTAGTCCCATTATGAATTTTTGCAAAATTTAAATGTGATCCTAAGCTCCAAGGTCCACAATTGCTTCTCTTCTAATCTCAAGCTCTAAAACTTTTGAATTCAACCTATCAGTGAGTTTCTATGAAGATGAAAACTTTGCAATGCAACTTTGCAACTTTGCAACTTTCCACTCCAAATTATTTTCAACACTTCAAACTAGATTTTCAATCCAAAATATGTAATAGGGGGAAAACTTGTTGTTTATTAGTGAATGGGGGCTTGCCTTGGTCAAAACCCTTCTTGGTAATTAAACCAAATGATGAAATGAAGCATGAAATATGAAACATGTAAATGATATCACCTTAAATGATTTTTTCTAAAGGAAATCTGCAATCTACCATGTAGTGGCCATAAAGAATGTAGATCTTGGATCCTTGGATATGATGCAAATAATATTTTTAAATAGATCTTCAATGCTACATCCACAATCTTAGCTCAACAACATGAATGGATGCAATAAACCCTTGGCATGATACTCAAATCTTGATGATGGCTCCAAATACTTGATGCCTTGCTTTTGAATGCATAAATTTGTCTTAGGAATGAATACATGAATGATTCTATGCAAATGTGTGGAGGGACCTTGTATTAATACTTATTCATGCTTAATATCATGAAATTGCACCACAACAATCCTACATATGAATTCATTAATTAAAGGAGGACAAATCCCACCAAGATTTGAAATTGAATCCTAAAAATAAGCCAAGGAGGACTAAGACACCCTAGGTGGTATCTTATTTTGATGGCTCAAATATTGAGGCACATACTCCAAAAAGAGACCTTGTTTAGGTGGTTTCAAAATTAGGGTCCCAAGGCCGATGGAGGACAAAGATGCGCTAGGTGGCATTTTAGTCCCAGTCCACAAATCAGGGACACAGAAAAAATCATATAATGATCATTTTTCTTTTGGTGTTTGTTAGGATTAGCCATAAAAATATATAGTTTATTAGGCTTTTAGATGCAAAATAGGACCAATTAAGACATAAGTAGGGATAAATAAAGCAAGGTGGCCCAAACAAGTGTTAAAATGCAAGGGTATGCATTTTTATACACTACATTTAGCCCCCACTTTAGTGAGAGGATGAAATTGCTTGAAACTCAGACTAAAGTAGCCAACAACACAATCAAGAGGGGTTGAAATGTACAAATGCTAGTAAGATTGGGTGACAATAATCAAAAGGGATGATCACGCCCCTAGGATTGATATCCTATGGAAAACAAACATAGGAACAAAAGAACATGCTTGCGGATGATAAATGACGTCATAACCATGTCACAAACATAAACCGTCAAGGAAAAAAAAAAAGGGAAAATGAAAGAGGAAAACAACAATGGATCAAGCTTTAACTGGTCATCCAATACGGTGGACTGAGTCTAGGCTGTTTGTCTAAAAAGTTTTACAAATGGAACACATTGTCCACTATGCAAAAAAAATGCATGTTCACAAGGGCTAGGGAAGCTAGTTGTTCACTAGTTGAGGCCGAAGAATACATGCTCAGGATGGATTATGAAGCTAGTTGTTCACTAGGTGAGGGTATCTGCAGGATCATGATGGGCCAAAAAGTGGCAATATGATGGGTATGTGGCTGATGACTTTTCTTTCACACAAAATTGATGAAACGAAAAGGGTTTTTAAAGGAGATTCTCAACTTTCCAAAATATAAATTATGCTTTACTTTGGATTTAATAAGTAATTATTACTCATTTTCTATTAAAATTAAGAGTAAAGTCTTGATTGATAAACTAACTGAAAAAAATCTATAGCTTTCAAATGGTATCACATTTTTTGAATCCAAAACATGAATCACATTCTATGCTTCGCATATTATAGGATTAAAAAAATAAAAATTGAATTTCATGAAGTTTTCACCAACTTAAGGTGGTTAGACATACAAGTTTTTTATATTTTTAAAAATCTGTAATAAAAAATACATAATTAATTATTTACTTGGAAAAAAATTACAAAAAAATATGCATCACATCGGGACATGATTCCTCTACTTATATCTAAAATATTATAAAAAAATATTATCATTTTTGTGGTGGGGGTCAGACAGACACCTACTTCTTTTTTTCCTGAATTTAAGTACTATTGTGAAATTTCAAATTTTTCAAACGATTTTTAAACAAACCTAGTAGTTAGAAACTACATTCAATTTGTTATAGATTCTATTCTTACATATTTTTTAAATAATATAGATAACTTATTCAATTTTTATGTCAAGTTTCCTAACTCTATTTTTTTTGATTTTTTTGCCACTTAAGGGCCTGTTTTTTCCATGATAATCCTACAAATACCCGTTAGCCCCATGGGACCATATCATATCCATACCTCCATGACTTTAATAAGGTACAAAAATGGAATGTATCATGAAAGAGAGAGGTCCAAAGGGATTTTTCTTAGTTCATGCAAGGTCTTATCTTAGGTAACATTGTGCTTAATGTTTCTAAGAGAGGAAAATTCAAAGACATATCACACTCTCAGATGAAATCAAACCCAATGACACCACCAAGAAAAGGAAGCATCACAAGAAGAAATAAAATCACACAATGAAACATGAGTGTCAATGTATGCCCCCACTTTAAATAGGTTGCTAAAACCATTGTTGTGAGCAATTTCTTTAAAGTAGAAGTAGAAATGAGAGCTTATTTAGAAAGCCCTATGCCAAGTCAAATGTTTCCAATAAGCTAATTCATACATAGGATGGAAGGGTTGCGCAGTACATCACATGTGAGCCAACTTAAGGCATGTTGTCCACATCACAAGCTTGCTCTTATATGTGCATGAAAGGTGGTCAAATATCTCAAAGAGGTAATTCCAAGTGACATACAAGGACAAGGCTCTCTAACTCCTTGCCCAGACTTAGTTTAGGACAAGGGTGAGCTGGAATGAAAAAGATGAACTAGGTATGTCAACCCAATAGAGAACACCACAATCCTTAAGATGTTGATTTTTTTAATTAAACCCTCACATTCATTATTAGCATGACCATGAACTCTATGATATGTACAAAATGACCTCTTGTAGTAGAATTTCTTTTGTGTTCTTGGAGGGAGAGAAATTAGACGATCTTAGAGGAGTCTTGTGATAGGGAAGTTGGATGAAACAATCACTGATTCATGATCTGGGTCTTGCTTGGAAGACCTCTTGGGTGTCTCACTCCACCACTTTCAAACTATAGGACCTCTTCCTTCTTAGGATCCCCTGGTTTCTTCTTGCCAACCCAAATTTCAATAAAGATCCTCCTACCAAGTCAAGACTTGGTGCAATCTCGAAACTCTAACCTTAGCACTTAATCCACCCTAAAGGCTACAAACCTCCAAAATATTTAATTTAGCTTTGCAAGGGTGTGGAGGTGTTTGTAATGACTTCCATCCATACTAATTTGGTTCTTGAGGGTCCACCTGACTCCATTTCCTAGTCACTTCCAGCAAACCCTCATTTAGGCCTAAAAGGCTACTAGCCCTAGGAGCCCCAATTAGGTCTCCTTCTCCAAGAAACCAGGTTTGTTTCCAATACTTTCCAAAGAACACCCCAATATTTTATTGGGATTCCTACTTCATATGCCCACCTCTCAAGGATTTTTGGGGTCTTGGGTCTCAATTGTCCATACAAAGGCTTAACCCAAAATTTGGCAAAATTAGGCCTTTACAAACCCTTTCTTGGCTTCTCTCAAACTGTTAAGTATTCCTCACACCAGATGGATTAATGGAGCTTCCCCCTCCATGCTATGTCTTGGAAAGACACTTATCTTTCTTCTCCAAGTAGTAATTTGTCAAGAAATTGACACCCCTGCAAATCAAGTGCTCTGCACTAAGGTCTTTCCTAGCCGGGCACTTCCTTGGTTCGCCTAAGGAAAGAGTTTCATAGTAGCTCCTATGTTTTCAAAAACCCTAAACCTTACCATATGTACATACATGGAGTCTAGTCATTTTTCCCAAAGGGCCGTACAATTTGTATGGTGGGAAAGTGAACTAACACTCCATTCTCACAAAACTGCCTGGTTCCAACCAACAACAGTATGGAAACCAAATTAATTACAAACAATGCTTGAAACTAAGTAAAGAAACTAACTAATGCCACACAAAGCTCGAAGAACAACTACTCTACACCTTACACAAATTATAGTGCCATGATGAATCCATTAAAACCTCACTTCAATGCAAAAATTAGAAAATTCACTCAAACTCAATTGCTTTTTTTTTTTAATTCACAAAACTTCAAAACATAACAAATGCTTACAACCCCACTCCAATGCCATTGCATCCCATAAATAGGGTGTCTAAAACAATTACCTTCTCCTTTGGACACACCTAGGCTGCTTGTAGCCTCCATTGAGCTTATTTGTAAGAATTTGAAAAGAAACTCCTAAAAGGTCTAAAAGGTCAAAATCTCACTTGTGCAAATACCTTAAGCCTATGCAATGGTCAACATGACCTTCATCATATGATCAACACCCAATCAAAAATGCCACTAAGGAACAACCATAAATGAACATGAATAGATGATAAATTGGTCTAAACAAATTGCCAAAAACATGACCTTCTAGACAAACTATGGTAACCTATGGGTGCTCCTACACCATTCTCCCCCTCTCTGCACAAACACTAAGGAATGTGGGGAGAGATCAGAGATAAATAAATACCCTGCTTCTTGAACTAAGCTTCATCCACCCATGTAGCCTCAAATTCTGGCTTGTCCTTCCATTTGATGAGATGTGCCATGTATTCCTTCTGTCGGGTAGACTTCTTCACCCTTGATTCCAAGATCCTCTCTGCTTGAAGCTTGTCTTTACGAGGTAAGGCTATGTTACTCACATCCTTCAAGACATCCACACTTTTTTGATCCAAGTCAGTGACTGGTCCTTTATACCTGATCAAATCAGCCACATTAAACACTGGTGAAATGCCTAAGTCTGTAGGTAGCTCCACCTTGTAGGCATTCTTTCCATATTTTGCTAACACCTGACATGGTCCCACTCTCTTCATCTGCAACTTGGTTGATGTTCCTTTTTGCAACCTAGATTTGTTGAGATGGCCCATGACATAGTCCCCTACTGCAAATTGTAGATCTTTCCTAGACATATCCACCTTAGCTTTCAGCTTGTGAGTAGCCTCTGTAATTGTCTTCTTCACTTGCTCCTGAATCTCCTTCATGGTCTAAGAGAAATCCTCATCATGGCCACTCCTATGCTCCATATATGATAAATCTCTAAGTTCACACACACCTCTAGGGTGCATTCCATACACTATTTCAAAAGGACTTCTCCCTATGGTCCTATTCGCACTCTCATTGTAGGAATTTTCAGCTTGTGATATGACCAAGTCCCATGTCTATCCATACTCCTTGGTGAGGCACCTGAGAAGGTTACCTAACACTCTATTTATCACCTCAGTTTTTCCATTTGTCTGAGGATGGTAAGCTGATCCAAAAGAAAAGTTAGTACCTAATCTGCTCCATAGAGTCTTCCAAAAATGACTCATGAACTTAACATCCCTGTCTGAGACAATGCTTAATGGCAATCCATGGATCCTCACAATCTCTTTGAAGGACAGATGAGCAATATAGCTAGCATCATGGGTGGTCTTGCAAGGAATAAAGTGACTCATTTTACTGAACCTATCTACCACCACATAGATACTATCAAACCCTGTCTTATTTTTAGGGAGTCCTACCACAAATTCCATGCTAATGCATTCCCATGTTCTATTTAGAATAGGTAGGGGTTGATATAAACCTGCATTACTAGCTCCCCCCTTGGATTTCATACAAACTACACACTGCTCCACATACCTTCTAACATCCCTTGGAAACTTGGGCCAATAATAGAACCTCTGCACTAATTCTAGTGTCTTGTTGATACCAAAATGACCACTAAGAATACCATTGTGCTTATCTTGGATAAGATTCTCTCTCATTGAACCGTTTGGAACACATAACTAATTTCCCTTGAACAAAATTCCACTTTGCAATGTATACTCTGAGAATTGACTATGAAAGTGATTTTCAAAATTAGAACATACCTTATATGCCTCTAATAAGTCTTCATCTTCTCCATAGAGATCCTTGAAACTTTCTATCCCAATGCTCTTTATTTGTATCTCTTGCACTATCAAAAACCTCCTACTTAGTGCATCTGCCACCTTGTTCAACTATCCCTTCTTATGCTTGATGGTAAATATGAAGGCTTGGAGGTATTCCATCCATTTGAAATGTCTATTGCTCAACTTCTCCTATGTGTTGATGTAGCTAAGTGCCTAGTTATCAGTAAACACTACAAACTCCTTAGGCAAGAGATAATGCCTCCACTTTCTAAGTGACTATACTAGAGCATATAGTTCTAGGTCATAGGTAGAATACTTTTTCTTAGCTTCATTGAGCTTTTCACTAAAGAAAGCTATAGGTCTACCTTCTTGGCTTAGTACTCCACCTAATACAATTCCACTGGGATCACATTCCACAGTGAACAACTTATCAAAAATAGGTAACAAAAGGATGGGTTGAGTTGCCACTTCTTGTTTCAGTTTCTCAAAACCTTTCTCAGCTTCAAGAGTCCATTTGAACTTAGTTTTTAGGCCACCTTTGATTGTATCAAGTACTGTTGCACATATGCCACTAAAGTTCCTTATAAACTTCCTATAAAACTGAGCTAACCCATGAAAACTCCTTACTTCTATCCCGGTGGTTGGTGTAGGCCAATTTAGGATAGCTTCCACCTTGCTTGGGTCCATCTTCAATGATCCTTGGGATACTACAACCCAAAATACACAAGTTCTTGTTTGAAGAATTCACACTTTTCTAAGTTGATGGCTAACCTCTCCTGTTGTAATCTTTTAAGAACCAACTCCACATGCTTGACATGTTCTTCTGATGTCTTGCTAAAGATGAGTATATCATCTAGATATACCACCACAAATAACCCTGTGAAGTCCTTAAGCACTTAATTCATGAGCCTCGTGAATGTGCTAGGGGCATTTGAGAGGCCAAATGGCATAACTCTCCACTCATATAACCCATCAGTTGTCTTAAAGGTTGTCTTCCACTCATCCCCATCTTTGATTCTGATCTAATGGTATCCACTCTTGAGATCCAACTTGGTGAAATAATGAGCTCCTCCAAGACAATCCATCAAATCCTCAATCCTAGGAATAGGGAATCTATATCTGATTTTAATTCTAATTATATCCATAGAATCAGTGCATAACCTCCACTTACCACCTTTCTTGGTTGCTAAGACCACTAGTACTACACACAGACTGATGCTTTTCCTAATTAGTGCTTGGTCTAACAACTCCTGCACTTGTCTAGCTACTTCTAGGTTGTGATCTAGTGTAAGCTTGTAATTTTCTTTGTTTGGAAATGAAGCCCCTGGTATGAAGTCAATCTGATGACTGATGGCTCTCTTTGGAGGTAAGGTTGCTGGTGTTCCATCACTGACTATTCCCTTGAACTTCTCAAGCAACTTGTAGACTGCTCGTGGTATGACTGTTTTCTTAGTCTTATCTTCCTCCTTGGGTTGCACCATGACCACATATCCTTCCCCTCCTTGTTGTAGAGTGTTGATCAACTCCTTGCCACTACTTAACAAGACACTAGGGGTCTTTGACTGTCCTTCTTCCTCATCTGACAATGACTATAGTTTGAATGTCTTTCCATCCTTCTTGAATGAGATATTGTTCTCCTTTCCATCATAGATGGCTCCTCTGTCATACTGCCATGGTATTTCCAATAAAAGATGGCATGCATCCATGGGAAACACATCAAAAATCAACTTGTCCTTGTACCCTCCAATGGAGAACTCCACCATTGTTTTCTCATTTACAAGAATACTCTGCCCTTTATTCAGCCATGTCACCTTGTAAGGATTAGTGTGGGGTACCTTCTTCGACATCAACTTCCTCACTACCTCCTCAGAGATAATGTTATCAGTAGACCTTGAATCCACTATAACCTTGCACACCTTCCCAAGCATTTTGCATCTTACCCTGAATAAGGCTCTCCTTTGCTTTGGCTCTTCTTTGACTGTTTGTCTGATTAGAACCCTACTAAACATCAAGTTCTCCCCCATTTCTGACTCAATGTGACTAACTTGTGGTGACTTGAAACTCATAGTGTCTTCTTGATCATATGCTACTCTCTTTTCTATATTTGAAGAAGATTCTTTCTCTGGGTACCTATAAGTTGGATGTCCTACTTGACCACAATTGTAACACTTCATACTAGCAAAGTATGAGTTACTTCTACCTGCTCCTCTTCCTTTATTTGAACCTCCTTGAGGTCCTCTACCTCTTCCATAACCTCCTTTATAAGTTGATTCTCTTCCATGCTCTGTGAGTTTAGACTCTCCCTAATTTCTATGTTCAGTTCCTCTACTTTGGTATCCACCTCTATGTCCTCTTTGATCTCTGCCTTTACCTTTGCTCTTAGAAGCCTGGTCTTGTTTTCTCTTACTCCTCTCTTCAATATTTATAGCCAATTGATAGCATTGGTGCACTGTTTTGGGACTTAGAAGAGTCATCTCCTCTTGAATGTTCCACTTCAAGTTGTTAAGATACCTAGCCACCTTAAGACTTTCATCCTTTGAAACATTAGACCTCATGCAAAGTTTTTGAAACTCCTCATTATAAGAATTCACATATTGGTCTCTTTGTCTCAAGCTCTATCTTTTCTTATGCAACTGAATCTAATAATCATCTGGCATGTATGCTTCTCTCACTTTGGTAACCATTCCCTTCCAAGTAAAAATAGGCTTCTTGCCTTCCTTTTCCCTCTTTGTCTGAATGAACTTCCACCATGTCAAGGAAAAACCTCTTAATCTTTACTTTTCCACCTTCACCTTCTTTGCTTCAATGACTCCATCACATTCAAAATGGTTTTCCATTCCCTCTATCCAATCCATGACTAGATCAGCTTCCATTTTCCCACTAAACAGTGGTATGCCCTCAAGTGCTTTTTCACTCAAAGCTTTCAATGCCTTCAAGAAAGGATCTTCTTGCAAAACAAGGTCAGGTTCAAGGATCTTTTCTTTCTCTGCAACCTCTTCACACTTGGGTACCCTGCCTTCCAACCTATCACTGACCTCATCAGTCTTGGTTTGCACATTATTCATTGCTTGCTCAAGTTGGGCTATTCTTTCCCTCAATAGCCTATTGTCTTACTCCTGTTCTTCGACCTTCTTGGCCAATTTTTCATTTGTCACCATGTCTGTAGAACCACTAGAATCAATCTTCGACATATAATATTCTATCCCAAATCTTTTGTTGCTCTGATACCAATTTGATAGGGAGGTTGGATGAAACAATCACTGATTCATGCTCTGGGTCTTGCTTGGAAGACCTCTTGGGTGTCTCACTCCACCACTTGCAACCTATAAGACCTCTTCCTTCTTAGGATCCTCTGGTTTCTTCTTTCCAACCTAACTATCAATAAAGATCCTCCTACCTAGTCAAGACATGGGGCCATCTTGAAACTCTAACCTTAGCCCTTAATCCACCCTAAAGGTTACAAACCTCCAAAATATTGAATTTAGCTTTGCATGGGTGTGGAGGTGTGTCTAATGACTTCCATCCATCCTACCTTGGTTCTTGAGGGTCCACCTGACTCCATTTCCTAGTCGCTTCCACCAAACCCTCATTTAGGCCTAAAAGGCTACTAGCCCTAGGAGCCCCAATTAGGTCTCCTTCTCCGAGAAACCAGGTTTGTTTCCAAGTCTTTCCAAAGAACAACCCAATATTTTCTTGGGATTCCTCTTTCATATTCCCACCTCTCAAGGATTTTTAGGGTCTTGGGTCTCAGCTGTCCGAACAAAGGCTTAACCCACAATTTGGAAAAATTAGGCCTTTACAAACCCTTTTTAGCTTCTCTCAAACAGTTAAGTATTCCTCACACCATATGGATTGATGGAGCTTCCTCCTCCATGCTATGTCTTGGAAAGACACTTATATGTCTTCTCCAAGCAGTAATTTTTCAAGAAATTGGCACCCCTGCAAATCAAGTGCTCTGCAATAAGGTCTTTCCTAGCTGGGCACTTCCCTGGCTCGCCTAGGGAAAGACTTCCACAATAGCTCTTGTGTTCTCAAAAACCCTAAACCCTACCATATGTACATCCATGGAGTCTATTCACTATTCCCAAAGGGCTGTACAATTTGTATGGTGGGAAAGTGAACTAACACTCCATTCTCACAAAACTGCCTGGTTCAAACCAACAACAGTTTGGAAACCAAATTAATTACAAACAATGCTTGAAACTAAGTAAAGAAACTAACTAATGCCACACAAAGCTCAAAGAACAACTACTCTACACCTTACACAAATTATAGTGCCATGATGAATCCATTAAAACCTCACTTCAATGCAAAAATTAGAAAATTCATTCTCAAACTCAATTGCTTTTTTTTTTAATTCACAAAACTTTAAAACATAACAAATGCTTCCAACCCCACTCCAATGTCGAGGCATCCCATAAATAGGGTCTCTAAAACAATTACCTTCTCCTTTGGACACACCTAGGCTACTTGTAGCCTCCATTGAGCTTATTTGTAAGAATTTGAAAAGAAACTCCTAAAAGGTCTAAAAGGTCAAAACCTCACTTGTGCAAAAACCTTAAGCCTATCCAATGGTCAACATGAACTTCATCAGATGATCAACACCCAATCAAAAATGCCACTAAAGCACAACCATAAATGAACACATGAATAGATGATAAGTTGGCCTAAACAAATTGCCAAAAAGATGACCTTCTAGACAAACTATGGTAACCTATGGGTGCTCTTGCACCATCTTGTCAAGATACTCTCTTGGTTAAAAGTGGAGGATGTTTATTTTGCGATAAAGATATCTCTTGCTTAGTACAAGATGTCATACTACACAATGCCCTTTAGATTGCAAGATTTAGTTCTCTCCTTTACTGGAGGGTGTAAAATCTAACAAATTCAAATCATAAGTGTTTTATGTGATGAAATTTACATTAAGCGAGGATTTCTTTGTTTGTTTCATTTCTTGCAAAGGATAACCATCAAGACCACTAGTGTCTATTAATTTAGAATGTACCACTATTAAAGTTAGCTTAGAAGGATTTTTTGTGATAGTATTGATATTAAGTGAAGCCTTGTTTGTTTCTTTCAAGGGACAATAGCCAAGACCACTATTCTTTTCTTGCATGTGAGGCTCTATAGGGACACAGATACCTTGTTCTCCAGCACCACATCCATTTCCACTATATCCAATTTTTTTCATAAGCCCATAACCTTTTCCATAAAGTTTTTGCATCTTTTTTAGATTTGGTGATTGTTGATAATCAGTGTCATCAAATTTTTTTGTATAATTTTCTTCTTTGTCTTTAGTGGTTGAGGTGGGTGATTTTGGAAGATATTTCAAGTTTTTTGTTGACATTATTGCTTTCTCCTTTCCCTTGTCAGATTCTCTGTGTATGATCTTGTATTCTCCCATGAGTGTTGGTTCAAAGTCTAAGGATCTGCAATCATCTTATAATAGCTTTGTGACTTCTTCATTATGTTTTTCTTTATCTATTCGTTGCAAGGGTTCCACTTGTGTAGTTGGTGCCAATGTTTTCAAAGGATTCTCTTTAACTTTCTCAATTTTCAAACAATTGAATGGATCAGGATCGGATTTGATTGTATTAAATTAGTTGTTATAGAAATATTTCATGATACGATAAAGTGTATAGTTCAGAACATGCATCTCATGAATCGATGGTCTACCTAAAATGAGACTATACGAAATATCACCAAGCATAACATTGATCAGGAATTGTAATGTCACTTTTTCAACTTTATTCGGTAATGTGATCACCTCAAGCGGTTGTTTTCTCATGTTATCAAATCCATTATTAGATAAATAGGTGGGTTGGATTATGGATTTATCAACACCAAGCTTATCCAAAAGGTTCACACTACACACATTTATGGCTGAGCCATCGTCCACAAGGGTTTATTTTATCCCTTTCATATTATATTGAGCTCTTATCATAAGAGCATCACATTATTTTTGCACTTCCAAAGTAGGGAGATCATGTTGGTGGAAAACAATGTTAGCATTTATTCCTTGAATCATGGTTGGTATGTCATTCGGGTTTCTACTAGAGGTAGTCACAACTTGTTGTAAGCCTGTTTGAAGCATGGTGTGATAATTAGGTGAATTATGAATTAAGTCCCATAGGCATACCTTTGAAGGAGTATTCTTAAGTTGTTCACCAAGATCATCCTTCGTTCCACTTTGTAAAGGCAAGCGATGGGCACTAGGAAAGATAGAATGAGGCAATGGGAGGGATGTTGAACGTTTTTTTCTCAGTTGCAGATTGTTCCTAGTGTTCTATGTATGAGCAATGGTATTGTAACTAGGTTGCTACAAAACATTGTTCTTCGACAAAAGGACAACTATTATTTTCATGCTTACCAAATAGGTCTTCCCAAATGGTAGGAGAATTAGGGAAGGGAGGGAAAAGATTCTCATGACTCTTGATAGTTTTATCTTCTAACACTAACCTAGCCTCTTCACATTGAGGAGGGATATTAGGAGAAGGATAATTTTTATTTTCATGGCTATTTGTGATATCAACCTCTTTTTCTAAAAAATTCTCACAAGCAAGGGATGAATGGAGACTAGCTAAGGTGATGTTTATAAATGTTTCTATTATCTCATCTTCTTGTTTTCTAATATCTTCCCAATAGGGAGGGGGATAGGGATAGTCAAGATTGATAGGAAGGTTGGATGAAACAATCACTGTTTCATGCTCCGAGTCTTGCTTGGAAGACTCCTAGGGTGTGTTCACTCCACCACTTCAACCTCTAGGTCCTTCTAGCACTAGTATCCCTTGGTATTGCTATGCCAACCCCAACTATCAACACAAATTCCTTCTACCAAGTCAAATCTTGGTGCAAACTTGCAACTCTAACCTTAGCCCTTAATCCACCCTAAAAGCTACAAACCTCCGAATTAAAGAACTAAACTTTTCATGAGTGTCGAGCTGCTTCAAAGACTTCAATACATCCTACTATGGTTCTTGAAGGTCCACCTAATTCCATTTTTTTGTCACTTTCACCAAACCCTAATTAGGGTCTTAAAAAGATTACTAGCCCTAGGAGCCCCAATTAGGCCTCTTGCTCTGATAAAAGAGGTTGATTCTCTAAATCTTCCCAAAGAACCCCTAATCTTTATTTGACATTCCTGGTTCATGTGGACACCTCTCACAAATTTTTGAGGTCTTGGGTTTTAACTACTCGTACACAACCTTAGCTTGAAAATGGGCAAATACTAGGGTTTCTTAAGCCATTTTCTGGTCGCCCTCAAATTTTCAAGTCTTTTACCGACCAAATGAGTTGGTGGAGTTTCCTCTTGATTACCAAACCTTGGAAAGACTCCCACCTAGCTTCTCCAATAGAAAGTTAGTCAAGAATTTGTCACCCTTGCAAATTATGTGCTCTGCACTTAAGTCTTCCTAGCCATGCACTTCCCTAGCTCACCTAGGGAAAGACTTACACAGTGGCTCTTGTGCTTCCAAAAACCCTAAATCCTACCATATATACACACATGGAGTCTAGTCACTATTCCCAAAGGGCCATACAATTTGTATAGTGGGAAAGTGAACTAATACTCCATTTTCTCAAAACTGTTTGGGTCAGACCAGCAACAGTGTGGAAACAAACTATTTACAAATAGTGATTGAAATTGAATAAAGAAGACTAATAAATGGCACACAATTTTTGAGAAATCACTACACTACGTCCTACAAAAAACACAGTGCCATGGTTAAACCATTAAAAGCTCACTTCAAAGAAAAATCAGAAAAATCACTCAAAACACATTGTTGTCTTCAATTCACAAAATTCAAAAACAATACAAAATGCTTCCAACCCCTCTCCAATGCCGAGGCATTCCTTAAATAGGGTTCCTCGGTCAGTTATGCTCCCTTGGGATCTTCTTGGCTGTATGAAGCTCTAATTGAGCATTATTTGCAAAATTGAAAAGCAATTCCTAAAAACCCAAAACCTTATTTTGGACTAGATCCTAATGATGCCTCATCTATGGTCAACATGACCTTCATTAGAGATCAACACCCGATCACAAATTCGACTAAGGAACAACCAAAAATGAACATGGAAAGATGAAAATTTGGCATGAACAAATGCCAAAACATGACCTTCAAAATGATCTAAGGCAATCTATGGGTACTCCTGCACCATTCTCCCCCCTCTGCACAAACACTAAGGAATGTGGGGAGAGATCAGAGATAAATCAATACCCTACTTCTTGAACTAGGCTTCATCCACGCATGTAGCCTCCGAGTCTGGTTTGTCCCTCCATTTGATGAGATGTTCCAAGTATTCCTTATGTTGGGTAGACTTCTTCACCCTTGACTCCAAGATTTTCTTTGCTTGTAGCTTATCTTGAGTACGTAAGGTTATGTTGCTCACATCCTTGAAGATATCCCTACTATTCTGATCCATGTTAGTGATTGTTCCCTTATATCTAATCATATCAGCTACATTGAACACTAGAGAGATTCCTAAATCTGTAGGTAATTCCACCTTGTAGGCATTCTTCACATATTTGGCTAGTACCTTACATGGTCCCACTCTTTTCATCTACAATTTGGTTGATATCCCCTTTTGCAACCTAGATTTGTTGAGGTGGACCATAACATAGTCTCCTACTACAAATTGTAGATCCCTTCTAGATATATCCACCTTCTCTTTCAACTTTTGAGTAGCCTCGGTGACTTTCTTCTTCACCTACTCCTGAATCTCCTTCATGGTCTAAGAGAAATCCTCATGTCCACTCCTATGATCCATAGCTCGTAGATCCCTGAGCTCACACACACCTCTTGGGTACATTCCATACACTATTTCAAAAGGACTCTTCCCTGTAGTCATGTTCACACTGTCATTGTATGCATACTCAGCCTGTGATATGACCAAGTCCCATGTCTATCCATACTCTTTGGTTATGCATCTTAGAAGGTTTCCTAACACCCTATTGACCACCTTTTTTTGCCCATCGGTCTGAGGATGGTAAGCTGATCCAAAAGATAGGTTGGTACCTAATCTACTCCATAGAGTCTTCCAAAAATGACTCATGAACTTCACATCCCTGTCTGATACAATGGTCAAAGGCAATCCATGGATCCTTACAATTTCCTTGAAGAAAAGGTGAGAAATGTAGCTAGCATCATGTGTGGTCTTGCAAGGGATAAAGTGACTCATCTTACTAAATCTATCTACCACGACATAAACACTATCAAACCCTGTCTTAGACTTAGGGAGTCCTACAACAAAATCCATGCTAACACACTCTCATGGTCTATTGGGAATGGGTAGAGGTTCATACAAACCTTCATTGCTAGCTCCCCCTTTGGCTTTCATACAAACTACATACTCCTTCACATACCTCCTGACATCCTTTAGCAACCTAGGCCAATAGTAGAACCTTTGCACTAGTTCCATTGTCTTGTTGATGCCAAAATGACCACTAAGACTACCATTGTGCTTCTCCTAGATGAGATTCTATCTCATTGATCCTCTTGGAACACATAACTGATTTCCCTTGAATACCAATCCACTTTGCAATGTATAATCTGAGTATTGACTATGAAAGTAATTCTCAAAGTTAGAACATACCTTGTATGCTTCAAAGAAGTATTCATCTTCCCCATAGAGATCATTGAAACTCTCTATTCCAATGCTCTTTACTTGTGTCTCTTGCAATGTCAGCAATCTTCTACTTAGTGCATCTGCCACCTTGTTCAACTATCCCTTATTGTGCTTGATAGTGAAAGCGAAAGCTTGAAAATAATCCATCCACTTCAAATGTCTATTGCTCAATTTCTCTTCATTGTTAATGTAGCTAAGTGCTTTATTGTTAGTAAACACTACAAACTCTTTAGGTAGGAGATAATGCCTCCACTTCCTAAGTGACTGTACTAGAGCATAGAGTTCTAGGTCATAGGTAGAATACTTTTTCTTAGCTTCATCAAGCTTTTCACTAAAGAAAGCTATATGCCTGCCTTCTTGTCTTAGCACTCCTCCTACGGCAATTCCACTAGCATCACATTCCACAGTAAACAACTTGTCAAAACTAGGTAATAAAAGAATAGGTTGAGTTTCCACTTCTTGTTTTAGTTTCTCAAAACCTTTCTCAGCTTCTTGAGTCCACTTAAACTTAGTCTTTAAGCCACCTTTGATTGTATCTAGGACTGGTGCACATATGCCACTAAAGTTTCTTATAAACTTCCTATAAAACTAAGCCAATCCATGAAAACTTCTTACGTCTATCTCAGTGGTTGGTGTAGGCCAGTTTAGGATAGCTTCCACCTTGCTTGGATCCACCTTCAATGATCCTTGGGATACTACAAACCCCAAATACACAAGCTCGTGTTTGAAGAACTCACACTTTTCTAGGTTAATGGATAACCCATCCTCCTACAACCTTTTAAGAACCAACTCCACATGCTTTAGATGTTCTTTTGGTCTCTTGCTAAAGATGAGAATATCATCAAGATATACCACCACAAATATCCCTGTAAAGTCTTTGAGCACTTCATTCATGAGCCTCATGAATGTGCTAGGGGCATTAGAGAGGCCAAATGGAATAACTCTCCACTCATACAACCCATCAATTGTCTTAAAGGTTGTCTTCCACTCATCTCCATCCTTGATTCTGATCTGGAGGTATCCACTTTTGAGATCCAACTTGGTGTAGTACTAAGCTCCTCCAAGACAATCAATCAAGTCCTCAATCCTAGGAATAGGAAACCTATACCTAATTGTGATTCTATTTATAGCTCTAGAATCAGTGCATAACCTCCACTTACCACATTTCTTGGATGCTAAGACCACTGGTACTGTACATGGGCTGATGCTCTTCCTAATTAATCCTTGATCCAACAACTCTTGCACTTGTCTAGCTACCTCTAGGTTTTGATCCGGTGTAAGCTTGTAAGCTGCTTTGTTTGGAAATGAAGCTCCTAGTATGAAGTCAATCTGATGGCTAATGGCTCATTTTGGAGGTAAGGTTGTTGGTGCACCATCAATCACTATGTCCTTATACTTCTCAAGCATCTTCTGGACTGCTCTGGGTATGACTATTTTCTTTACTTTGTCTTCTTCCTTGGATTGCACCATGATCACATATCCTTCCCCTCCTTGATGTAGAGTGTTAAGGAACTCCTTTCCACAACTTAATAAGACACTAGGGGGCTTTGAATATCCTTCTTCCTCATCTGACAGTGACTGCAACTTGAATGTCTTTCCATCCTTTTTGAATGAGATAATATTTTCCTTCCCATCATAGATGGCACCTCTATCATACTGCCATGGTCTACCCAATAGAAGATGGCATGCATCCATGGGTAACACATCACAAATCAACTTATCCTTGTACCGTCCAATGGAGAACTCCACCATTTTTTTCTCATTGACAAGAACACTTTGTCCTTTGTTCAACCATGTCACCTTGTAGGGATTAGTGTGGGGTATTTTCTCCAATTTCAACTTCCTTACTGCCTCCTCAGAGATTATGTTGTCAGTAGACCCTGAGTCCACTATAACCTTGCACACCTTCCCAAGTATTTTGCATCTTTCCTTGAATAAGGCTCTCCTTTTCTTTGGCTCTTCCTTGACCGGTTGTCTAATCAAAACTCTTCTAAACATTAGATTCTCCCCCATTTCTGATTCAATGTGACTAACCTTTGGTGATTTGGTACTCATGGTGTCCTCTTGTGCATATGCCACTCTCTTCTCAGTATTTGATGAAGATTTCTCTGGGCACCTATAAGCTAGATGACCTACTTGACTACAGTTGTAACACTTCATACTAGCAAAGTATGAATTACTTCTGCCTGCTCCTCTTCCTCTATTTGAACCTCCTTGAGGTCCTCTACCTCTGTTATACCCTCCTCTAGAAGGTATCTCACTTCCATGCTCTATGAGTTTAGACTCTCCTTGGTTTCTTTGTTCAGTCCCTCTACCTTGGTAGCCACCTCTATGTCCCCTTTGATCTCTGCCTTTGCCTCTAGTCTTAGAAGCCTGATCTTGTTTCCTCTTACTTATTTCCTCAATCTTTATAGCCAATTGGTAACATTGGTGTATTGTCTTGGGACTTAGAAGAGTCATCTCCTCTTGAATGTTCCACTTCAAACCGTTAAGGTATCTAGCCACCTTAATACTTTCATCCTCAGTAACATTAGACCTCATGCAAAGTTTTTGAAACTCCTCAGTATAAGAATTCACATCTTGGTCTCTTTGTCTCAAGCTCTGTATTTTCTTGTGCAACTAAATTTCATAATCATCAGGCATGTATGCTTCTCTCACATTGGCAACCATTCCCTTCCAAGTAGAAATAGGCTTCTTGCCTTCCTTTTCCCTCTCTATCTGAATGAACTTCCACCATGTCAAGGTAGAACCTCTCAATCTTGATTTGGCCACCCTTACCTTCTATGATTTAGTGACTCCATCACATTCAAAATGGTTTTCCATTCCCTCTATCCAATCCATGACTAGATTAGCTTCCATTTTCCCACTAAACAGTGGTATTCCCTCAAGTCCTTTTCCACTCAAAGCCTTCAATGCCTTCAAGAAAGGTTCTTCTTGCAAAACAGGGTCAAGTTCAGGGATCTTTTCTTCCTCTACAACCTCTTCTTTCTTTGGTACCCTTCCTTCCAACTGCACATTACTCATTACTTCCTCAAGTTGGGCTATTCTTTCCCTCAATAGCCTATTGTCTTCCTCCTGTTCTTCGAACTTCTTGGCCAATTCTGCATTTGTCACCATGTCAGTAGAACCACTAGACTCAACCTCTGATATATATTATTCTATCCCAAATATTTTGCTGCTCTGATGCCAAGACTGATAGGGAGGTTGGATTAAACAATCACTATTTCATGCTCTGGGTCTTGCTTGGAAGACTCCTAGGGTGTGTTCACTACACCACTTCAACCTATAGGAACTTCTAGCACTAGGATCCCTTGGTCTTGCTATGCCAACCCCAACTATCAACACAAATTCATTCTACCAAGTCAAATCTTGGTGCAAACTTGCAACTCTAACCTTCGCCCTTAATCCACCCTAAAGGCTAAAAACCTCCAAATTAAAGAATTAAACTTTGCAAGAGTGTGGAGGTGCTTCAAATACTTTAATCCATCCTACTATGGTTCTTGAAGGTCCACCTAATTCCATTTTTTGGTCGCTTTCACCAAACCCTCATTAGGGTCTTAAAAAGGCTACTAGCCCTAGGAGCCCTAACTAGGCCTCCTGCTCTGATAAAATAGGTTGATTCTATAAATCTTCCCAAAGAACCCCTAATATTTCTTTGACATTCCTGGTTCATGTGGAAACCTCTCACATATTCTTGAGGTCATGGGTTTTAACTGCCCATACAAAGCCTTAGCTTGAAAATGGGCAAATACTAGGGTTTCTTAAGCCATTTTCTGGTTGCCTTGAAACTGTCAAGTCTTTTACTGACCAAATGAGTTGGTGGAGTTTCCTCTTGATTACCAAACCTTGGAAAGACTCCCACCTACCTTTTCCAAAAGAAAGTTAGTCAAGAATTTGTCACCCCTACAAATTATGTGCTCTGCACTTAAGTCTTCCTAGCTAGGAACTTCCCTGGCTCACCTAGGGCAAGACTTCCACAGTGGCTCCTGTGCTTCCACAAACCCTAAATCCTACCATATATACACACATGGAGTCTAGTCACTATTCCCAAAGGGTCGTACAATTTTTACGGTGGGAAAGTGAACTAATACTCCATTTTTCTCAAAACTGTCTGGGTCAGACCAGCAACAGTGTGAAAACAAACTATTTACAAATAGTGATTGAAATTGAATAAAGAAGACAAATAAATGGCACACAATGTTTGAGAAATCACTACACTACATCCTACTCAAAACACAGTGTCATGGTTAAACCATTAAAAGCTCACTTCAAAGAAAAAATCAGAAAATTCACTCAAAACACACTGTTTTCTTCAATTCACAAAGTTCAAAAACAATATAAAATGCTTCCAACCCCTCTCCAATGCGAAGACATTCCTTAAATAGGGTTCCTTAATCATTTATGCTCCCTTGGGCTCTTCTTGGCCGTATGAAGCTCTAATTGAGCATTATTTGCAAAATTGAAAAGCAATTCCTAAAAACCCAAAACCTTATTTTGGCCTAAATCCTAATGATGCCTCATCTATGGTCAACATGAAATTCATTAGAGATCAACACCCAATCAAAAATGCCACTAAGGCACAACTAAAAATGAACATGGAAAGATGACAAGTTGGCTTGAACAAATGCCAAAACATGACCTTGAAAACAATCTAAGGCAATCTATGGGTGCTCCGGCACCAAAGACTCTCAATGCTTGTATATTCTTTCACCAAGATACCTTCGTCACTAAGAGAAGAGGTATCAGGAGAAGAACAAGTATGATTGTTATGATTGTCTACACTAACATCCTCACCAATTGGTAATGTAATATTAAGGATTTTTTCCATGGTTTGATGATTAACTTGTTTCTTAATGACCTCATTGATGTAATCTAAATAGAACTCATAAGAGGGGATGTTGTACTTATGCAATCCATTTTTAACCATATCAAAGCCACATCTTTTGAAATAAAACATGCTATCATGGCAAAGTAAAGAAAGTGCAATGTAATGAACAAAAATGAAATTCAATTTTCATATTGGAAACAAGGTAATTTTCTTATGGGTATTTGTAGGATCATCATAGAAAAAATAGACCCTTAAGTGGCAAAAAATTTTAAAAAATCAGAGTTAGGCAACTTGACGTAAAAATTTGAATAAGTTATCAATATTATTTCAAAAATATGTAAGAATAGAATCTATAGCAAATTGAATGCAGTTTCTAAACTACAAGGTTTATTTATTTTTAAATCTATTTGGTGAAAATCTGAAATTTCAATGCAATTGTAGTTAAATTTTAAGGAAAAAATAAGAAGTAGGTGTTTGTCTAACCACCCTGACCACAATAAAATGATAATACTTTTTTATAATATTTTATATATAAGTATAGACTCATGTCTCGATGTGATGCATTTTTTTTGTAATTAATTATGATTTTTTTCTTACAACTTTTAAAAAATATAAAAAACTCATAAGTTTGACTACCTTAACTTGGTCAAAAATTTATGAAATTCAATTTTTTCTTTTTTAATTGTATAGTATGTGAAGCATAGAATGTGACACATGTTTTGGATTCAAAAAATGTGAGACCATTTGAAAGCTATAGATTTTTTTAAATCAGCCCATCAATCAGGAGTTTAGTCGTAATTCAAATAGAAAATGAATAATAATTATTTAATAAATTCAAAGTAAAGCATAATTTATATTGGTGGAAAGCTGAGAATCTCCTTTAAAAAACCTTTTTGTTTCATCAATTTTGTGTAAAAAAAAAAAGTCATCATCCACATAACCTACACATACCCATCATATTGCAACTTTTTGGCCCATCATGATCTTGCACATACCATAATTACACTATGAAAAAACCGAAAAGTTGAAATGTTGTAAATGCAAAATTGGAATTGAGAATTGGATGAAATGAAACACTTTAAGCTATATTTAGTAAAATAGATGAAATAAAAATTAAATCTAGTGAAACATATAACCAACGCCAGTAAATAGAAGCACATAAATGTTGATTTAAATAGTAAAAAATGCAATCTAAAATTCTATAGGGACTAAGGAACTAGGGAGGGCATCTTAGTCCTCCTATTGAAATTTTAAGGTTTCAAAAGTTGAGACAAATAACAAATCACTTAGATAGGCTATTGTAGTAGAAAACTAGAGATGAACTAAGATGCCATTGTTAGAACTGTAAAATTTCAAAATTTTATAGTTGTCTATACTCATAAAAGTTTTCCAAAGAAGCCAATATCATGAATGTAAAATTGATTTAATTTTCTTTCTCACCATGCTCTAGTCAGTATTTATCATTTGGTCCCATAAAGCTCACCTGACCCCAAGTATTTGAATATATAAAGTCATATCAGCATGAGATGATATAGGTCTTCCCGACCCACAAGTTATTATATACTAACACATATTTTTCAGTGCATCGGCAAGAGGTTCTGAATGTCTTACCGATATGATTTCATCTGAGGATTCATATCGGCATGATGCAGTTCGCAGTGTCAACAACAAAAGGATCCTACTGGCAAGATGAAAATCATCGGGGTGAGTTATATCAAGCACATATGTGTCTTATCGATTGAAGCACAAAGAACTATATCGGCTAGACTTGGGCTGTCGGAGTGAAGTCCTATAGCATCCATCTGGTCTTTCCAATAAAGCGAAGGAGGATTTTTTTGATATGAGTTTATGGAGTCCTGCTGAGCCCCTAATTCACAGCAACAGGTTTGAACCGGTGGAAGTTATAGTGATATACTTGATATTGAAGGGTTAATTCTCAGGGAGACTCATAACACTGGTGAAACTACGAGACATCTTAGCGATAGATGATATATTGATGGTGAAGATACAAGTGAATCAAAATAACTCTCGAGGAGACACGAAGTGTCTGTAAAACTACAAGATGTCTTAGTGGATGTTTTATTGAATGTTGTTAAAATCCCTAATAGAAGGATCGGCCAAGATTTAAAATGTCTCTCCAACAATGTTACATGATGTGACAGTGAGAGTTTTGAAAAAAGACCTGCTACACTCATGTTTCAGCTAAAACATTAATGGTGCCATAGAGCATAACTAACTTCATGAATTAAGGAAAATTCAATTGAAAACGCTATTGCAGAATTGATAGCAAAGAAATCAAAAGGATGAACAAAGAACAAGAGCATTTTTTCAACTCAAATGTTTCAAGCAAAATACAGTAAGCTCTCTATGGCTTGACTTCTGTAATTTTTTATTTTTGCAATTTTGGAGAATGGAAGCCACTAGTTCAAGAAAATTCAAGGAAAGAAAACATGGTGAAAGTAGTCAGTCTAGATGAAAAAAATAGAAAACTGAAATTGAGGTAGAGGGAACTAAGTGAAAGTTAAGCCAAGATCTTATCGACCAATTACCTAGCTCTAGACCTAAAGCCAGGCAATCTGCACAACTTAGGGAAGAAGTGGCTAAACTAGATGACAAATGTAAGCTCATAGGAGATATTTGGACACCAATAAGAGGCTATGAACTTTTAAATTTTCATTACTATCAGAGAAATTGCATTGAACTAGTATGCAATCCATGGAAGCTTAATCTGGGAAAGTTGGTATGCCCTAATGTATTTGTCAATGTTGAATTGGTGAGATTATTGCCTGCTCATTATAATTCAAAACTAAAAGCCATATGTTACCCATTTGGGAAACCATTGATACATATATCAAAAGATGCAATAGGCGAGGTTTTCAAATTGGAAGGGGTCTGCAATGATAAAATCATATGTGAATAATTAGAAAGGGAATTCAGGAGGATAGAAACAATTTATAAAGGTTGGAGGTTGCCATTGCACAAAATTAAACTAGATGGAAAACTAGTTCCATTAGAGGATAGTGATGGCCCCCCTTCTATGTTGATCTTTTGGAACCCTATATGAAGTATACTTATTTCTCGGTACTAGGAAAATTATTGGGAATGGAAGTCCCTGAATATATGTCAATCGTGCCTATGATAATTTCAATAGAGATTCAGTATCACAACTCTAGGCCTTTTGATTATGTCTTATACATTTTTAAGGGGCTCAATTCTAGGTTGAGGACAGTGAAAAGTGGAGCCTCTATCTTACATCTTAGGAAATATTTGTTGTTGATGCATATGGTGTTGTATTTTGGATAGGAGTTAGGGTTGTGGCCTCAGCAGATGAGAATTTCCCAGTTTGATAAGGAAGGTATGTCATTACTTGTTCAATTATGGACTGCTGTTTGGGACAGCAGGTTTCCTAATTCTTGTTTCATACACTTTGAGGAGTATTTTGTAAAACCATTGTACAAATTATATAATAATCCATGTGCTTATTATCTATCTGATGAGATAAAGATGTTTCTTAGGCCTACAGACTTCAATGGTCAAATTACTCATAATTGGGGAGATTGGTATTGTTTGGATGATGCTACCATGATTAGGGTTTATGGATTTGAAGATGCCCCATTCATTTTTCCTAAAATAGTCCTAGACATGATTGCATACTTGGAAATTGTTAGGAAATGGACTTTTCTAGTGTTATGAATTTGAGCTCCTTTGGAAAACACGCTTTTATGCCTAGTACATTGTGCTTCAACAATTTTACTATATTGGTGAAGGAAGGCTACAACTTGATTCTTGATAAGTTACTACAATACAACAAGAAAAGAGGACCACCTAGAAAGAATTTTGATCCAAAAGGGCATATCAATTTTTCTAGATAGAAGATAAACTTTGGAGGATATCAACATGTACCCTATTAGTTTGGTGATATGATTAGGAACCTAGAACCTGAAGAAGCAGAAATGGTGGTTGAAAAATATAATCAAGGGTTGCAAGATACAGAGTTGTTATCTTTTGGGGAAGAGGCATCTGAGGGTAATGTACCACAGGGTCAACCCAATAAGATGCCAAGATTGAGAACTGAAGATTACACCTGCCCTGCTAGGGAATTAAATATTGAAGAGAGCATAGATACAGATGCAAGCATGTGGAGTATAAGTCATTTGTAGCAGATAATGAATTTCTAAATTCTCTATAATTTAAAGCATTCTTATATAAACAAAAAGGAAAAGAGATAAGAGAAATGGTTGATAATGTTACACCAAGTAATGAAGAAGAGTTATTGAATGATCTAAAGATGAGTGTGGACAAAGAGATGGTAGGTATGGCCCCTGAAAAGGGGAGGAAAATGTTAGAAAGTGTTGGTGTTATGATTTTTCCAGGGTTGGATCTCAATTTTGCATTAGTCTTTGATAGTTTTTTGAAAGATAGTAATGCTACACACAAGCTCAACCTAGAAAAGGTGACATAAGTATATGTAGGGTAAAAATATAATCTAGATGAAGGGTGATTAATGATTTGGACCTTGTATCCACTTCACATGAAATCAGTTGTTATTGATACTGAGAAGGAATTCAGGCATGTTATGCATTTAAAGGTTGGAGAGGTTGATCCTGTGGCAACTGCAGAGATTGGAATCAATGTAGCAAAATTAAACAAAGCTCAAATATAGATGTTAATCAAGGAAAGAGAAATGTATAAAATGAATTATGAGAGGATGTTGAGAGAAAATGACCACCTGAAAGATTTGTTAGGAGATACAATGAAATCAACCAAGTTGCTCACTCATGGTGAAAGTTCACAAGCAAAAGATCATTGCGAAGGATCAAGTGCATACTCTCAAGGGAAATATGATGCACTTGTAGCAATAATTAAGAAAAGACAAGGAAATGTAACAACTTGGTTAAATAAGCTATGGGGAACACACTCACATAACTTTAGTGCATTGCAAGAACATGAAAGAATGGATGGTAGGATTCTAGAGAAGCTTCAAGAAATAAACCAAAGGGATTTTTTTGATAATGTGGTGATTGAGGCTACGAATCATTTTATGAATAAGCACTGAGACTTCTTTAAAGAGTTGTGAGGGGATGCATAGGGATTAATTAATGCCACCAAAAAAGGGTTGACTGCGCTCTTTGATGATAAAGGAAGATTAAAAGAAATGACTAATTAGAAAGGTGAAAGTGAATTAATATTGCAAGAAAGTCTGACAAAAGCTACTGTGAAAGATACAAAGCTGGATGAAGCATGCAAATAGAATGAAAAGATGGTGAAAATGGAGATCACGATCTGGAATGCATTGGGAGATGTAGATACGCATGAGCGTCAGGATTACTTGTACCACATTTCAAAGATTCATTTATGGCTTAAAAAAGCCTATTTAACTTTTTAAACTATTGTTGTTTTAACATAAGACATTTTTGAAAGGACGTCTCGTTTCAAGTAATTGATGTATAAATATCCATTTTCGGTAGCAAAAAGGATATAGTGAATAGGAAAAAGATACAATAGATTACAATGTTTTACAACTATGAGACAATGATGCATGTTTGAAACTATGGAGATATCAATGAAAATAATTTGATGTGGTGTTGTATTTCTGGTATCAGTTGTTCATTGTGCTAATTGATAATATTGTTGAAGTTGTCTCCAAGGTTGATATTTTATAGTTATTTAAATTGATATAACAAGCGTATATTCAATTTATCAATGCACACTTGTTGTATCTGTATGGTTTGATTAATTGGTTCTTTCAAGGAAATATTAAATCCTTTTATTCAATCATAGTAATAAGGGAATCTCATTTGGATTATTAAGAAGAACTTTGTAATCACTTTCTTGCATGTTTATACAAGTTGTAAACTCAAATTTATATTCCAAACAATTAGAGTATCTTCCAGAGAGAAGTTATTCATTTTATATCTTTCATCTGACTTTGTACACCCAGTAAGGCATTAGTCTCTATCACCTCACCATTTAGTTTATTCATTTTTCACATCTGTTAACTGAACATATTAGTTTTAGCCTTGATATTACTTATACAATTTATACTAAAATAAAACTCATCCATCCACTCCCATTTTCCATTGTGGATAAATTACTTTAAGGAGATAAGTCAAGTCTACCTCATTCACATAGGTACACCCACCTAGGTCTAGCAACACCTGAAGAGAAGAAGGTTCATATCATTTGGCCATGTCTGTTACCCTAAAACATATCAAGAGATTGGCAACCTCTTGAGGCATTCTTACATGCGGCTTTGAGAGCTAACAAATTGGTGACTCGACTAGAGAGTCAACTCAGAGTCAGGTCCTTAGTCATAGAGTCAAAAATCCTGTAAAGACTCCGCTAGGAATAAGAAACAACAAATACTTTATCACTTTTAAGAAAGTGAGTGGCAACACTGACAAGAACATTGCATCAATTCAATATGTATGGTAGAAGATCCCAACATAGAGGAGGTTCCACTGGAAACAATAAGTGGCCACATAAGGATGATAAGGGTATGAAGATATCTGATAACATGTCCATAATAGACAAATATAAGGCATTGAGACCACATTGTGAGACATATGACCATTATGATACATGTAGAGATAGTTTAGGTGGAGAACCTTGTACCCCTGAAGAAAAGAGAAATCCTTTATATAATCCTTGAAAATAGGTGGAATTTGATGCTAAACTCAAAGCTGAAGGAATCAGGTATCAACATGAAAATGATCAAAGAATGGAGGGTAACCAAAATGAGCCTATTGGTCATGTAACCCCTCAAGAAAATTTAGAGTTCTTCACTAACAAAGAATTAGACGTATAGTTGTAGTTTCAAAAACAAGAAGTAGAAAGAGAAAAAGAAAAACTAGAACAACAGAGGCACCAAAAGATAAAGGAACTCCAAGACATGAAATTGTAGGAAGCCCAATTAAGGCTTAGATAGCTAGTGTTTCAAAATATGTACCACCTCATAAGCAAGGAAATGATTATGCAGGGCCTTCAAATCAACCAAAGGCTCCTCAAAGTTAGATAGGAAATCAATGCATGTAGCCAAACCATTCACCGTATACCACATCACAACATAAAAATGCACAACCATCTCATGTTCAACAATATGTGCCATATCTTCATACAAAATACAATAATCCAGTCTACCAGTATCAACACGTGCATAACCCTCCCTCTCAGCAATACTCAACAATGATTAGTTAGTTTGATTTGACAGGGTTTCAATTATATCCTTACCGTATGGATAGTAGTTGGAGAATTCTTGTTCTTAAGTTTACATGGAGTAGTGCAATTACTATTGAAGATCATTTGAGAATTTTTAATGCTTTTATCCAAGATTTAGATATTCCTTATGAGGATTTACATATGAGGCTATTCATGATGTCGCTAACCAAAGAAGCTAGGGATTGGTTCAATAGTCTACCAACAGCTTCTATTGATTTTATCCAAGAATTTTAGGATTGATTTCTCAGAAAATACGAGAATCTATCTACACTAGATTATGCTTTCCACGAGTTAGTAAAGATTCAAAAAAATTAGAATGATTCAATTTTTGATTTTGACTGAAGATTCAATAAATTACAGAATAAGATACCACTTGGGTCAAAATGGATAGAACCTATAGCATAGAGTGTTTATTTGCAAGCATTCGATCCAAAAATAGGATATGAACTGAGGAATAGGTTTCCAAGAGATTTAGTTGAAGCCCAAAAGATAGCACTAACCATTGAAAACAATAAGAAAGCTACTGGGATGATCAGTATGAGAGACAATCCTAGGGTTCCTCAGCAAGTCAATAATTATCAATACAAATAGGAGAACACATACAAAAATGAGAGGCCTAGGTTAGATGACATGCCTTACAGTACAAATTGGAAGGATGGAAAGCCTATAATAGATAGACCTGGGAACAAAGAAACACCTAATCCATTAAGGAAGAAGTGAGCGTGTATGGTTAATAATAGTTGTTGGTGTGAAGGCTATGATGGGCCACATTCCCTAGATCACTATGTTGTAGCCCAAAAAATGTAGGAAGAAGGAATGTTAATGGGTAACAGTGAAGAGGATCACAAAGTGCATTTGACTTCAAATAATTTTCACCATGTTGAGGGGAAATAATCATCTTCAGAAGATGAAGGCTATGAGTACGATGTTTCAAATCAAAGGTGCAATGTCCACATGGCTGAACAACAAGTCTTTTATGATTATGAAGAAAATCATGTAGAACAACACCCTGTTGAGGTGCTTTCTTAATGCAATATGAGGAGACCCACTAAAGAGGAAATAAAGAGGTTAACCATTGTTGCAATTTAAAAAGAAAAGAGACAGTATTGGTTAAGAAATAGGACAGTGAATGAAAAATAAGGTGTCCCTAGCGGAATATTTCTGAAAGATAGAGAGGAAACACAAGGAGTTTTGAAGAAAACAGAAAATAAGCAACATGATAAGAACAAACAAAAGCTTGTTCGAAAGGAGGAAGATAAAGAGTTATACAAAGAAAAGAAAAAGACTGATCAATTGAATAAAAGGGAAAAGGAAGAAAGCAAGGGAGAAACATTAGAGCAAAAGAAAATAATGAAGGCGGAGGGTTCCTCTTTTGATTTCACTCAGGCTTTATCTCAGGTAAAAATGTCTGTCCCATTGCTCAAGATGATGAAAATTAAGGAATATATGGATAATGATATTCAATTGATATCAAATGGAAATGAAAAAAATACAAGTTCTAAACATAAGACAGCCACTAAAATGGTTAATAAACAAGAGAAGGTAAGGGTCCCAAAAGTTTTCCTAAATGATGTATTGATAAATCCCCCACAAGTTGATCCTTTTCCCACTACGTTACTTATAAATAACAAATTGTTGAGGAATTGCATGATAGACTCTAGCGCTGCTATCAATATCATGCTAGTTGGAGTTATCAAACAACTTGGCATGTGGGTGGATACTAATGGAGGGAAATTCTATGCAATGGATAGTAGACCTGTTCTAGTAGTAGGTGTTATGAAAGATGTTGAAATCAAACTAGAGGCTTATCCTCAGGTGGCCTATAATATAGATATAACTGTAATTGATACGCCTCCGTAGTTTGGGATGCTTTAATCAAGACAATGGATGGAAATGGTTGGGGGAAATGTCTAATTTTATTTTCCATATGCAACAATTCTAGTGAATGGTCAGGAAGTTAAGTTGTACAGGGAGCTAAGGATGAACCAAATTGTAGATTGTGTACCTCAAGATCAATTCAATTGTTTTTGTGATGTGGATCTTGGGAATTTTAAGATAGAACCAGCACAACTAGAATTAGTCAATGCTGATCCAATTGATAAGCATGTTGCAAAAAACTATGATGGTGTGTGGAAAATGTACTTTGATGGAACATGTAGCCAAGAAGGTAATGGAGAAGGAATAGTATTTTTTTCACCTAAAGAAGTTACATTTAAATATTCATTTTTGCTGGCATTTGAATGTACAAACAACATGGCAGAGTATGAAGCTTTATTAACAGGTTTGAATATAGTTGTAAAACATAAAATCAAGCTGCTAGCTATTCTAGGGGATTCTAAGTTAGTTGTTTCTCAAGTTAAATCAAAATATGTAGCAAAACACAAGAGACTGAAGCAATATAGGAATGATATATGGGATACAATTGAGTTGTTTGATGCTTTCTCCATTGAGTGGATAGATAGGTCGAAAAACATAATGGAATTTTTTTTAGCTAATGTAGCACTAAGAAGAGATGAAATTACACTGGATGGAGTGTCTCAAATTGAGTTCAAAACAAGATCTGCTATGCCTAACAATATTTATAGTTGGCAGGTTTTTAATGATGATACTAACCTCTTGAAATTTCTTCACTGTATAGATCAATATGAAGCTCAAGAAATTGACTTCAATGCCTTTGTAGAAGAAGTAGATGGAAAGCAGACAGTATTCAGGAAGGAAATCTTACAGCTTGAAACTAATAAGCTTCCAAAAAATCTAGTAGCATTGGAGAGGGTATATGATGGAAACGGTCAGCCCCTCATGAAGTAGAAACCAATCAAGAGGGAGGATATTGAAGAGGTCAATTTAGGGACTAAGATGGCACCAAGAAAAGTCTACATAGGGAAGAAAATAAGCCTGACAATTCAAAGAATGTTGATTGCATTATTGAGAAAATATAAACATGTGTTTGCATAGTCTTATGAAGATCTCAAAGCATATAGGGCAGATTTTTTTCAGCGTGAAATCCTATTGAAACTAGATGTAAAGCCATTTAGGCAGAAAAAAAGACCCATTAACCCTACATTGGAACCAAAAATGTAGGAGGAATTGGAAAAGCTTAGAGATGGTGGTATCATCAAACCAATTAGGCATTCAACATGGGTTTCAAACTTGGTTCCTGTGAGGAAGAAAAATGAGGATATTAGATTATGTGTGGATTTAAGAAATATAAATGTGGCATCACTCAAGGATAATTACACTTTACCTAATATGGAAGCTATTGTAATGCCCCTCTATTTTTCTTTCCGGCTAGACAGTGTGTCCTTGTTTTCTTTGATGTGTTTTTTTTGGTTATTGAGCTGCTTTATCATGCATGTGTGATTTGATCGCTATTTATAGAGCAATAGTCTATTTGTGTGATGTGATGTATCTTATTTGATTCTTTATTTGACATGTTTTAATTTGGTGTAATGATGATTAGTTATTGTAACACGTTATTGCATGAGATATTTTTTTATGATGGAATTGTCAGTCTATGATGAGTGTATTGGTGAAGGGGACGAGATCGCATCACTCGCTTGCGAGTTCCCTATGATTCTAAGATTTCCTCTTCACAATGTGTTTTATCAGATTATATATATATGCATGTTCGATATACTATTTGTTTGCAGGTTGACAGGTACAGGACATTGACTCCACCTAATTTCATAGGTTTGAGCGTGTCTATTGACCAACGGTAATCGATTGGGAGATAGTAGCTAGGTTTTCCATGCCAAGTCATCACCCTAGTCATAGTGTGTCATCGGGTTGTCGTCAAGTTTAGTTGTTTTAATATGGTCCATTCCTCCTTGGTTATTTATTTAATTTCATATTATAAGGTTATTAAATGGCGGGTGTAGTTAAAATGATGATTAAATATATCTAGTTGCAATGTTGAAATGTTATTTATTTTATTGATTAATTTGATTTAATTAATCAAATTAGATTTAGTTATTGATTAATTAAGTTAATGGTGATAAATTAAATTAAGTTAGTTGTTTTGGCATTATTGGATATTTAGATTTAAATTAAAAAAAATAGAAATATGTTTTAAATTGCACTTTTTGAAAATTAATATGTAAAATAATTTATTTACAAAATTTTGAATTCTTTTTGTAAAAAGAAATTTTTAAATGCATGAAATTCCATTTGGAAAGTAATTTTGTTTTAAATTTTAAAAGAAATGAAAATATCCCCAAATTTGTAATAAATTTGGTGGATGGGATATTTTTAGGGGTCTGACTAAATTTGGGGAAACTCTATGAGAGCAAATTCAATTTCATATTTTTTTTAACTTTCAATTTGGTGGAGAAAAGATTGGTTGTGGCTTTTTTTTTTGATTTGAAGAAGAAGTGAATTTCTTGGGTGGGTTGGAAAAAAATTTGGAAGCACCATTTGAATCCTTCAAGTTGTGGAGAAAAAAAACCAAGTTCTTTCTTTGATTTTCTTTTTCTTTTTGAAAGAGTTTTCAAATCTTATTATGCTATTGGAAAAATCTTAAATTCTATTTAAATTGCAAGGAATAGATAAGGTTCATAAAAATTATATTATTTAGAACTTATATGAATAGTTAAAATATTAAGTATATGAGGTATTTATGGACTTTGGATCCTTTTTAATGAGAAAAGATCATTATGTTGAAAGACATCTTTAGTTATTTAAAGAATACGTATTTATATGATTGTTGATTTAAGTGAATTCTTATTGGTATTGTATAGGAAATATTGTTATGATTGAAAATTTATGAGTGTACTTTGGTAGTACTATTTTTTTTGCTTCCAGAGGCTAGGGAACTCTTTGATTGAGTTGTTTGTTCTATTTGAAGTGATTTTTATATGTAAGTCTTCTAGATAGGTTTTTCATTTAATTGTGTGGGTTGTTGTAATATGTTAGTCAACCATTTTATTTCCTTGGGTAGGGTGTATAGTTGTATCTGGTTGTTTTACCCAGTTTTCACGAACGAGGATGGTTCGTGCCTCCTTTGGAAGGAGTGGTTTATGTTTTTTTTGCCTCCAGTGTTTGGAGAGGGTTTTGACTTTTGTTGCCTCCTGTGTTGGAGTGGGTTTTCATTTTATGTTCCTCCTAGAGTTGGAGTGGTTTTATCTTGTTGGTTTGCACTTGAGATTTCCTTGGTGATTGGTTTTGTTTGGTATATTGTCAAGTACAAGAGTGGCTTTTGTTAGGGGCCAAAGCCCAAATAGGCAAACTGGGAAACCTTCAGAGGTGGCTTAATCAAGTGATAGCTAAAACAATATACTTAGAAGCTAGGTATTTTTTCACATTAATTGAGATAATTGAGCCTCGCTCATGGACGCAAGGGCTTGTATAGACTTGGGATGGAATGGAAAGGTCATCTATCTTTTCCTTACAAGAGGTTTTTGATTTTGCATGAGTGAGTATGTGTGTTAGGATTCGGTAGAGGCCACCAGGACAACTCATAGTGGGGGTCAGAGCCTAGGAAGATTCCCAGAGGATATCTCATGACGAGCTATGTGATGACACTCTTCCTACGACAATAGTTGGTATTTGGTTTTATGTGTATGGTCTTCTTATCATACTCAATCTATTTTATTTCTGGAAGCAATGTGATCTATGTCAGTGATGTTGGAGTTGTACTTGTGTTATCCTTATGGTTGTATGGCTCATGTGTTTGGTTGTGTCAGTGTGAGTTAGCCTATGTCTAGGGGTGGATGATCTTGTCTAGGATCCCTTGTTACTATCTCCTAGCATAGGGGGTGAGCCTTCGGGTATCACATGGTTGGGTGGAACGTGCACCTTAATCTGTTGGGTCATCTTATTGTTCATGTGGATGAGATTTCTAGTTGGAGAGCTCGTGGGATCCAATTTCTTCCATGCTTTATTCTTTCCAATTATTATTGTAATTTTATTACCCCTCTTTGTATCGACGTGGAAGTTGTAATTTGTAACCATGTTTATTGGATTTACCTCATTCGGGGAATGAGAGTTGTAACCTTATTGTAAATAATTGTTATTGGAACATGCGGTATCTCTTATCCTTTGATGTAATTTTTCATGTATGGAATGTATGAGTTCTTAATTCTGTAAGTAATTAAATGTTATGTTACAATTCATGTTTATTGTTTGGGTTTTAAAGTAATATTAGTCTTGTAACCTTAGAGGTTGTTGGAAATGGATAGTGATCTTGCATGTTAATTGTATTCTTTAAAAAAAAATGGTACGTTTGAGTAGTTAATTGCAACTTCCTCTAGGGTTGCATGGCGGGGCGTTACAACTATACTAAATAAAGTGATGGGGTGTGAGCTATTATCTATGATGGATGGGTTCTCGAGTTACAATTAGGTTAAAGTCAAAGAATCCAAGCAGTATAAGACAACTTTTAAAACCCCATGGGGAACATATGTTTATGTGAGAATGCCATTTGGTCTCACAAATGCAGGAGTGACCTTTCAAAGAGATATGGATGTAGCATTTCCAGACCTGATTAATGCTATAATGGTAGTATATCAAGATGACCTTACTACTTATTCAAAAGGGTTGAAGATCATGCAGAACATTTGGAAAAGGTATTTATCAAAGCCTTAGAATATGGTATTAGTTTCAACCCTAAAAGATGCCATTTTTTAGTCACAAAGGGTAAACTCTTAGGACATATTGTGTCGAAGGAGGGGATTAGAATAGATCTTGAGAGGGTTGAGGCCATAGATAAAATCCCTATTCCTAAAACTATCAAGGCCATCCAATCATTGTTTGGACAAATCAACTTTGTTAGGAGATTTTTATCTAATTTTGTTGAGATTATTAAGCCCATATCAAAGATGTTAAGGAAGAGACAAAAAATAGACTGAACTGCAGAAGTGTTGGAAGCTTTTGTATCTATCAAAAAGGCCATCAAAGAAGCCCTTGTCCTTAAATCTACAAATTTTTCAAAACACTTTCAAATATTTTATTTTTACTCATTGCACACTATAGTTGTTGTTATGTTGCAGAAGAATGAGGAAGGTCATTAGCAACCTGTGTCTTTTTTCAGCAAGTCATTGCAGGGGTTAGAATTCAAATATGATATAATGGAAAAGAAAGCATTTGCATTGGTGAAAACCATAAAGTCTTTTAGAACATATATTTTCTGAGCTAAGGTGATTGTTTATGTCCCTCATGCAGTTGTTAAAGATATCTTGACATAGTTAGAAGTAATAGGAAAGATATACATGTGGAATAATAAAATTCAAGAATTTGATATGGAAGTACAAATCACTAAATTAGTGAGAGGCCGGGGTTTGGCCAGGTTAATGGCAAAAGAAAATATCGAAGCAAATCAAATTTGTAATATAGAAGAGGAAGAAAATGCAGTTGCGAGTATTGAGCACACTTCTTGGTATACAAAAATCTTTTATTACCTCAGATACATGAAGTGCCCTAAAGGATTAAGTGATAATTAGAGAAGAACCTTAAAGTTGCAAGCATCTAAATATGTGTTCATGGAAGGAGATTTGTTTTAGAAAAATAGGGACAAGATGTTGTTATTATGTCTAGATGAGTCACATGCTAAGCATCTCTTAAAAGAGATGCATGAAGGGGTCTGTGGAGGCCATTACTCTACAAAGACAACTACACATAAGATTCTTAGGGTAGGCTATTACTAGCCAAAAGTCTTTAATGATTCATTTTCATATGTAAGAAGATGTGAAGCATGCCAGAAGTTCTCTAAGAAAATGAAGTATCAGGGAGCTTTACTAGTTAGACCTTTGTAGGCTGAAGCCCCTTTTCATCAGTGGGGGATTGATTTTATTGTGGAGATACAAGAGAAATCAAATGGAGGACATTAGTGGATACTGGTTGCTACTGATTACTTCACCAAATGGGTAGATGCAGTTCCAACCAAGCAAGCAACAAGTAAAGTTGTGATCAATTTTTTAATGGATAACATTATTACCAGATTTTGTACACCATTAAGATTGATTACAGATAATGGGATGTGTTTCAGATCTTATGATTTCAAAAAAAATTGTAGTACATATGGAATTAGTATCTCTTATGCAACTCCTTACCATCCACAAGCTAATGGTCAAGCAGAGTCCAGCAACAAAAGTCTTCTAAAAATTATAAGGAGAATGCTAGGTGGGAATAAAAAGGCTTGGGATTCAAAATTGAAAATGGTTGTGTGGGCTGATAGGATCACTATGAAAAGGGAAATTGGAAAATTCCCATTTGAATTAGTATATGGAACACAAGCTAGGATTCCTTTACAAAATTTGTTACCAATTTACAAATTTATCTTTCAGGAAGATATAGACATTCCTGAACCAATGGAGGAAAGAATGGAGCAGCTGGCTGAACTTGATGAGATAAGAAGAGTAGCTCAAAACTAGAATGTAAAGTTTCAGGCACAAATGAAGTATTTATTTGATAGAAAAGAAAAAGATAGAAAATTTGAAGAGAATGATTTGGTGCTGATATGAAATGCAAGGTGTCAGGAGAAGGAAATGAATAGGAAATTTGAAGCCTTGTGGCTGGGACCCTTTGTTGTTGTTGGTAAAAGGGGTGAAGATTCATATTATTTACAAAATATGACTGGTGAAGAATAGGAGTTTCCTGTACATGGGAAATTTTTAAAGCATTTTGTATCTTGAAGAATACATAGGATGAAGGGTTGCCAATGCATGGACAACTCTTGACAATCCTCTCAGAATTTTCTCCATGCACAGTAATTTAGTAAATAAAAGGAACATGAATTTCTAGTACATGGACAGTCCTGAAATTCCTTCATTTAAAATAAATTGTTTCCATGTATAGTAGGCTAGGATCATTTTCATCTCCCCTTCTTTTCATCTCATCCTTCTCATTAATCCATAATCCTGAAAGTTTGGTCTGCTCATCCAGAGATCTAAATCCTTGCAATGATCTCACAATCATTCATGCCCAGATAGATCCACTGTTAGAACTATAAAATTAGAAAATCTATAGTTGTTTATACTCATAAAAGTTTTCCAAAGAAGCCCATATCATGAATATGAAATTCATGTAATTTTCTTTGTTGCCATGTTCTAGTCAGTATTTATCATTTGGTCCCATAAAGTTCACCTGGCCCCAAGAATTTGAATATATAAATTCATATCAGCATGAGATGATATAGGTCTTCCTGACCCATAAGTTATTTTATACTAACACATATTTTTGAGTGCATCGGTCCAAGAGGTCGTGAATGTCTTACCGATATGATTTCATCTGAGGATTGATATCAGCATGATGCAGTACATAGTTTCAATGACAAAAGGATCCTATTGGCAAGACAACAATCATTGGGGTGAGTTATATTGAGCACATATGTGTCTTACCGATCCAAGCACAAAGAACTATATTGGCCAGACTTGGGCCATTGGAGTGAATTCCCGTAGCATCCATTTGGTCTTGCCGATAAAGCGAAGGAGGATTTTGTCGATATGAGTTCATGGATTCCTACCGACCCCCTAATTCATAGCGACAAATTTGCACTGGTGGGAGTTATAGTGATATACTTGAGATTGAAGGGATAATTCTTGGGGAGACTCATAACGCTAGTGAAACTACAAGACATCTTAGTGATATATGATCTATCGATGGCGAAGATACAAGTGAATCAAAATAACTCTCGGGGAGACTTGAAGTGTCGGGGAAACTACAAGATGTCTTAGCAGATGTTTTATTCAACATTGGTAAAAGCCCTAATAGAAGGATTAACCAAGATTTAAAATGTCTCACTGACAATGTTACATGATGTGACAATGAGAGTTTCAAAAAAAGACCTGCTACACTTGTGTTTCAGCTAAAACATTAATGGTGCCATGAAGCATAAGTAACTTCATGAATTAAGGAAAATTCAATTGAAAACACTATAGCAGAATTGATAGTAGAGAAAGTAGAAGGACAAATGAAGAACCAAAGAATTTTTTCAACTCTAAAGGTTGAAGCGAAATAGAGTAAGCTCTTTGCGCCTTGACTTCTATAATTTTTGTTTTCTGCAATTTTGGAGAATGGAAGCCACTAGTTCAAGAAAATTGAAGGGAAGAAAACATGGGGAAAGTAGTCAGTCTAGAGGAAAAAAATAGAAAACCGAAATTTATCTAGAGGGCACTGAGCGAAAGTTAAGCCAAGATCTTATTGACCAATTACCTGGATTTGGACCTAAAGTTAGGTGATCTACACAACTTAGGGCAGAACGTGGATAAACTAGATGACAAATGTAAGCTCATAGGAGATATTTGGACACCATTAAGAGGCTATGAACTTTTTAATTTTCATTACTATTGGAGAAATCACTTTGAACAAGTATGTAATCCATGGAAGCTTAATCTGGGAAAGTTGGTCTTCCCTAATGTATTTGTCAATGTTGAATTGGTGATATTGTTGGCTGCTCATTATAATTAAAAACTCAAAACCATCTATGACCCATCCAAGAAACCATTGATACATATATCAGAAGATGCAATAGGCGAGGTTTTCAAATTGGAAGGGGTCTGCAATGAGAAAATCAAATGTGAAGAATTAGAAAGGGAATTCGAGAGGATGTACACAATTTATAAAGGTTGGAGGTTGCCACTGCACAAAATTAAACCAGATGGAAAACCAGTTCCATTAGAGGATAGTGATGGACCCCCATTCCATGTTGACCTTTTTGAACCCTATATGAAGTAAACTTATTTCTCGGTAGGCCAAGTATTGGGAATAGAAGTCCTTAAATATATGTCAATCGTGCCTATGATAATTTCAGTAGATATTTAGTATCACAACTCTAGGCCTTTTGATTATGCCTCATACATTTTTAAGGGGCTCAATTTTGGGTTGATGATAGTGAAAATTGGAGCCTATATCTTACATCTTAGGCATTATTCGTTGTTGATGCATATGGTGTTGTGTTTTGGATAGGAGTTAGGGTTGTGGCCTCAGGAGATGAGAATTTTCCAATTTAGTAAGGAAGGTATGTCATTACCTATTCAATTATGGACTATTGTTTGGGACAACAGGTTTGCTAATTCTTGTTTCATACACTTTGAGGAGTATTTTTTCAAACCATTGTATAAATTCTATAATCATCCATGTTCTTATTTTGTATCTGATGAGATGAAGAGGTTTCTCAGGCCTAAAGATTTCAATGGTCCACTTAGTCACAATTGGGGGGATTAGTATTGTTTGGATGATGCTACCATGATTAGGGTTTATGGATTTGAAGATGCCCCATTCATTTTTCCTAAAATAGTCCCGAACATGATTGCATACATGGAAATTGTTAAGAAAATGGACTTTTCTAGTGTTATGAATTTGAGCTCCTTTGGAAAATAGGATTTTATGCCCAGTACATTGTTCTTAAGTGATTTTACTGTATTGGTGAAGGAAGGGTACAACTTGATTCTTGATAAGTTACTACAATACAACATGAAAAGAGGACTGCATAGAAACAATTTTGATCTAGAAGGGTATATCAATTATGCTAGACAAAAGATAAAATTTGGAGGGTATCAACATGTACCCTATTAGTTTGGTGATATCATTAGGAACCTAGAACCTGAAGAAGCAAAAATGGTGGTTGAAAAATATAATCAAAGGTTGCAAGATACATAGTTGTTATCTTCTGGGGAAGAGGCATCTGAGGTTAATGTGCCACAGGGTCAGCCCAAGAAGATGTCAAGATTGAGAACTCAAGATTACACCTGCCCTCCAGGGAGTTAAATGTTGAAGAGAGCATAGATACATATGCAAGGCATGTGGAGTATAAGTCATTTGTAGCAGATAATGAATTTGTAAATTCTCCAGAATTTAAAGCATTCTTATATAAACAAAAAGGAAAATAGATAAGAGAAATGGTTGATATTGTTACACCAAGTAATGAAGAAGAGTTATTGAATGATATAAAGATGAGTGTGGATAGAGAGATGGTAGGTATGACTCCTAAAAAGGGGAGGAAAATGTTAGAAAGTGTTGGTGTTATGATTTTTCTAGGGTTGGATCTCAATTCTACATTAGTATTTGATAGTTTTCTAAAATATAGTAATGCTACACACAAGCTCAGCCTAGAAAAGGTGACATAAGTATATGCAGGGTCAAAATACAATCCAGATGAAGGAGCATTAATGATTTTGGCCTTGTATACACCTCATAGGAAATCAGTTGTCATTGATATTGAGAAGACATTCAGGCATGTTATGAGTTTAAGGGTTGGAGAGGATGATCCTATGGAAACTGTAGAGATTGAAATCAATGTAGCAAAACTGAACAAAGCTCAAATATAGATGTTAATCAAGGAAAGAGAAACATATAAAATGAATAATGAGAGGATGTTGAGAGAAAATGACCGCCTGAAATATTTGTTAGGAGTTACAATGAAATCAACCAAGTTTCTCACTCATGGTGAAAGTTCACAAGAAAAAGATCATTGGGAAGGATCAAGTGCATTCTCTCAAGGGAAATATGATGCACTTGTAGCAATAATTAAGAAAAGACAAGCCAGTGTAACAACTTGGTTAAATAAGCTATGGGGAACACACTCACATAACGTTAGTGCATTGCAAGAACACAAAAGAATGGATGGTAGGATTCTGGAGAAGCTTCAAGAAATAAACCAAAGGGATTTTTTTGATAATGTGGTGATTGAGGCTACAAATCATTTGATGAATAAGCACTAAGACTTCTTTGAAGAGTTGCGAGGGGATGCGCAAGGATTAATTAGTGCCACCAAAAAAAGGTTGAATGCGTTCTTTGATGATAAAGGAAGATTAAAAGAAATGACTAATTGGAAAGGTGAAAGTGAATTAATATAGCAAGAAAGTTTGAAGATAGCTACTGTGAAAGATATAGAATTGGATGAAGCATGCAAATAGAATGAAAAGATGGTGAAAATGGAGATCACGATCTGGAATGCATTGGGAGATGTAGATACGCATGAGCATCAGGATTACTTGGACCACATTTCAAAGATTCATTTATGGCTTAACATAGCCTATTTACCTTTTTAATATATTGTTGTTTTAACATAAGATATTTCTAAAAGGACATCTCCTTTCAAGTAATTGATGTATAAATATCCATTTTTGGTAGGAAAAAGGATATAGCGAATAGGAAAAAGATACAATAGATTACAATTTTTTACAACTATGAGACTATGATGCATGCTTGAAACTATGGAGATATCAATGAAAATTATTTGATGTGGTGCCATATTTTTTGTATCAGTTGTTTGTTGTGTTGATTAATAGTAATGCTAAAGTTGTCTCCAAGGTTGATATTTTCTAGTTATTTAAATTGATATAACAAGCGTATATTCAATTTATCAATGCACACTTGTTGTATTTGTATGGTTTGATTAACCAGTTCTTTCAAGGAAAGATTAAATCCTTTTAGTCAATCATAGTAATTAGGGAATCTCATTTGTATTATTAAGAACTTTGTAATCATTTTCTTTCATGTTTATACGAGTTGTAAACTCAAATTTATATGCCAAACAATTAGAGTATCTTCCAAAAAGAAGTTATTCATTTTGGATCTTTCATATGACTCTGTACACCTTGTAAGGCACTAGTCTCTATCACCTCACCATTTAGTTTATTCATTTTTCACATCTGTTAACTAAACATATTAGTTTTAGCCTTGACATTGCTTATATAATTTATACCAAAATAAAACTCATCTATCCACTCCCATTTTCCATTGTGGATAAATTAATTTAAGGAGATAAGTCAAGTCTACCTCATTCACATAGGTACACCCACCTAGGGATAGCAACACCTGAAGAGAAGAAGGTTCAAATCATTTGGCCTTGTTTGTTACCCTAAAATGTATCAAGAGATTGGCAACCTCTTGAGGTATTCTTACTTGCATTTTTGAGAGCTAACAAATTTGAATAAGTTATCTATATTATTTCAAAAATAGGTAAGAATAGAATCTATATCAAATTGAATGTAGTTTCTAAACTACTAGGTTTATGTTAAAAAAAATCTATTGGGTGAAAATTTTAAATTTGAAGGCAATTGTAGTTAAATTTTAATGAACATTTAAGAAGTAGGTGTTTGTCTGACCACCCTAAGCATAGTAAAATGATAATAATTTTTTATAAGATTTTAGATATAAGTAGAGGACTCATGTCTCTATTTGATGCATATTTTTTTGAATTATTTTTTCCTAAGTAATTAATTAATTATGATTTTTTTATTACAATTTTTAAAAAATATTAAAAACTTGTATGTTTGACCATCTTAACATGGTCAAAACTTTATGAAATTTATTTTTTTCTTTTTTAATCCTATAGTATGTGAAGCATACAATGTGACACATGTTTTAGATTCAAAAAATGTGATACCATTTGAAAGTTATTTTCAATCAACCCATTAATCAGGAGTTTAGTCGTAATTCAAATAGAAAATGAATAATAATTATTTATTAAATTCAAAGTAAAGCATAATTTATATTGGTGGAAAGCTGAGAATCTCCTTTAAAAACCCTTTGTGTTTCATCAATTTTGGGTAAAAAAAATTTGTCGGCCACATAACCTACACATACCCACCATATTGCAACTTTTTGGCCCATCATAATCCTGCACATACCCTAATTACACTATGAAAAAACCTGAAAGATGAAATGTTGTAAATGCAAATTTGGAATTGAGAATTGGATGAAATGAAGGACTTTAAGCTATATTTAGTAAAATGCATGAAACGAAAATTAAATCTAGTGAAAAATATAACCAATGCCAGTAAATAGAAGCACATAAATGTTTATTTAAATCCTAAAAATTTAAATCTAAAATTCTATAGGGACTAAGGAGCTAGGGAGGGCGTCTTAATCCTCCTATTGAAATTTGAAGGTTTAAGAAGCTGGGACAGATAACAAATCACTCAGACAGGGTATTGTAGTAGAAAACCAAAGAGGGACTAAGAGGCCACCAAGGATGTTTTAGTCCCAATAAGGTTTTTTTTAGGGAAATTAGACAATTTTGGGTTGCTAATAGTGTTCCTAGGTTGCCTACCTAGGGCCTGATGTTTGGAAACATAAAATTGTGCAAATGAATGCAAGATAAAGTCACTAGTGATAAGAAATTAGATGTAAAAGTGATTGCAATGTTTTTCAATTGTGAATGTAATAATAATGTTCCTTAGTGTAGTTAGGATTATGAATAATTCACTTTTCAATTTTTAATTGGGATAACTTGATGCAAGAAAGAAAAAATTCAACCTATATACACTTTCACTAATGCAAATATGAGAAAACCTAGATGCACTTTCACTAATGCAAGATGCAATGCAAGAATCAATGCAACCTAGATCTATGGACTTTAATGAGTCTAAATTAGAAAATGAATGCTCAAGATGTCGGGTTCACCAAAATGATTGGTGGAAAAAATGGATATATGAATATCACTCTTTCTCCAATAATTACTCAGGAATGTCGTAGGAGTCCCAATTGGATTGACTAACAAACTCACAAAGTGAGTCAATTCATAATGAGGAGGACCTAGGAGGGGGTTCTTTCAGCTTTAAGGGGTTCATTGCCAAGAAAAACATTTGAAAAGACAACTTAACTTTCAACTCAGAAAACCTAGTAATGTAATCCAAATAATGAGTGTAAACGATGACATTAAGCTACACCAAGTTAGGGTATGTGTACCTGGGAACTCTAGATATGTAATGAAGATTCCATAAATGTAAATATTCTATCAAAAAGTTCTATGGAGGACTAAGAAGCCTAGAGTGGCATATTAGTCCAACTACTATTTTTGGGGGAAAATAATAATTCTTTGGATGTCGCAAGCGGATCTGAAGGAATGTCTAAAAAATATGCTTGGGAGGACTTAGATGCCCGCGGTGGTGTATTAGTCCCATTCCTAATTTCTACAAACTCTAAATGTGATCTTGAGATGCAAGGCCTACACTTTCTTCTCTTTCGATCTTAGGTTTTGAAACTTCCAAATTTGGCATCTAGGTGAGTTTTCGTGATGATGACAACTTTCTAATGCAATTTTGCAAGTTTGCAAAGTTGCAATCCAATCAATATTCAAAATTTCAACCTAGATCTGCAATAAAAAAATATGAAAGAGGGGAAAAACTTGTTGTTTGTTGGTGAATGAGGGTTTTCCTTGGTCAAATCCCTTGTTTGCAATTAAACCGAATGATGAAATGAAGCATGAAATATGAAACACGTAATTGATATCACCTTGAATGATGTTTTGTGAAGAAAATTTGCAATCTACCATGTAGTGGCCATGAAGAGTGTAGATCTTGGATCCTTGGATATGTTGTGAATAATGGTTTTAAACAGATCTTCAATGCTACATTCACAGTCTTAGCTCTACAACATGAATGGATGCAATAAATCCTTGATATGATGCTTGAATCTTGATGATGGCTCTATATACTTGATGCCTTTCTCTTAAATGCATAAAATTTCCTAAGGAATGAATACTTGAATGTTTTTTATGAAGATGAGTGGAGGGACCTTGTATTTATACTTATTCATACTTAATATCCTGAAATTGCACCACAATAAGCCGATATATGAAATCATTAATTAAAGGAGGCGAAATCTTGGCATCAAGATTTGTAATTGAATCTCGAAAATAAGCCAAACAAGACTAGGACGCCTTTGGTGGAATCTTAGTCCTAAGGCTCAAATATCATGGCAAAAAATCCAAAGGGGCCTTTTTTAGGTGGTTTCAAAATCAAGGTCCCAAGACCCATGGAGGATAAAGATGCCTTAGGTGGGGTTTTAGTCCCTATCCAAAAATCAGGGGCACACAAATAGAAGCATTAAATGATTTATTTTCTTTTAGTATTTTTCGGGATTAGCCATAAAAATATATAGTTTATTAGGCTTCTGGTTGCAAAATAGGACCAATTAAGACATAAATAGAGATAAATAAAGCAAGGAATGCCCAAACATGTGTGAAAATGCAAGGGTGTGCATTTTACTACACTAGAACCTTAATGAAGTGGTTCTCTTTAGTTGACATGATCAATCATCTATTTTTATTTGTCCTGCATGGATTATTCATTTCTTATTTTGTACAAATATTTATCTAATGACTTTACATGGAATGTATGGCGAAATTTTTTGAGCTAGAATGAAATGACTCAAAAATATGAGGATGAGGCAACTATCAGAATCATCAGCATTTTAGTTTCAGTCCTTTTTGAACTTGGCATAAAATTAGGTGCTTGTTGTTGGTAATAATTATTCCAAGTTTTGTTTTCATATTATTACCACTATAAAGTCTATAGTGCATCACTTGTTTACTATTCGAATCATCACACCTATGACCCCCACTGAGTAGGCAAGGGTTGAAACAACACATATAAATCATAAAACCAAAACTCATTACATAGGTCTTAACCATCTCGCAATTGCTCAAAATCAAAAGTCTCAACCAACTGTTCAACCCTTCCTCTCATAAAACCAAAAATCTCATAGCCTACCAAAGCGAAGATGACATCATAAAATAACAAGCCTCTGGGTAAGATTACAAAAATCAACAACGGGTTCCCACAAAGACATCACACATATGGGTAAAGTAAAACTCACATAATATTTTGCAAAGTTGCAAAAATTAAATTTGATTCTAATCCCAATTGAGTAACTAAATACGATTGTCTTAAAAGTTTCACAATCACATCTACAGACTAATTCTTGTTAAAAAATATTTGTTCAACCAAAACAATTAATGTCATGTTTAAATACACAAATGCCCATATAACACATTATTCGACATTTAATTATATATACAAAAACATATACGATGATTATATATATATATTTTAAAACTAAATTATAATTATTATTTAATATATAAAATAAAATAATTATAATTATTATATTTAACAAAATTTAAAGAAACACCATATAATAACAATTTTATATACTGCTATATGTATATTTATATAAAAAAAAACAAAAACAAAAAAAACAAAGCTTACATTTAAACCCTATCAGTACTGGCCGATACTGCCCGCAGCAGTCATGCGTAGCAGTCATTAAGACTGCTGCAGTACAGTAGGCAGTGTATTCATTTTTCTATTTATTTTTTTTTTAAACAAAAGCTTTGTAAATATAAATTTTTTATTTACAAATTTACGGATTTATGCACATTTAAAACACTGACATAAAATATTTCGATTTCAGAGGAATATACAATTCGCGATATGGCTATATTTATATATATATATATATATTCTGGGTAAACAAAATATAAACCAGTCCTATATATATATGTATATTTATATATATACATATATATATTCTGGGTAAAAGTATAAGGTAAATAACAGAGTAAAAAAAGAAATTACAAAACAATGAATAGGTCCAAATATTTAAAATATATACACATTTCTAAAACTTCAAAGTTTATTACTTTCAACAAAGAATCATTTTCTTAAAATCCTATCATAGATAAATCGAACGTTTCAGCAGATCGGGGTTTTTGTCTTGACAAGAATTTGTACAGTATAATAACTATGATTTTCTACAATAATCTGAGTTTTCAATAGTTTTCTATAATCACAAGAATCATCTTAGATTACAACTAACCTGGATCCAATGCAAATTTGAAGACTCGAATCCGATTCCAATTGTAGTCCAGAACGAAATCCACCTTCTGAGCACTTCAACGTCATAAATAAAATATGTCTCCAAAGCCAGATAAAAGGAAAAATCAATCTTTAAAACAAGCTTTCTTTTTCAAACCCTATTGGCTCACATATTTGGTATCCACCACCAATTTATTTAATTAAAATATTTTAAGCAGATTTATAATTTAATTATTATTTAATTGAAATGTAAGATTTTCAAAAATAATTAAATTATTTAAATATTTAAATACCATTTACTCCAACATTAAAATAAATAATTATTTCAATCATAAAGACTAGTTATAACTGTAAATGCCCTCATAAAATAAACTTAACACAAAGACAATAACGACAATAACACATATCGACTATACCAAAAATGAGACAACCTGACATCATGGGAAGGACTTCATCGTCACCTTGTATCAACATTTATCCTACTTCCTCAGGTGGAATCGAGACTTATGCAATCAAACGAAGTTGTGTACTATAAACATATATATTTTATCAATTACTACAGGAATTGCATACTTTCAACTCTATATTGGAGGGAAACAATCATCACATTACTGCAATTCATAAAATTTAGCAGATAATGTCATATAAAGTAGAATGAAAAACAAAAGATCAATAATAACAGTATCATCATAGTATCTGAGACAACATAAACTACCCAACTAGCAACCACATAAATACTCCTGTAAGCCAGAAAACAAGTATAGGATTCTCGCATCACTAAGTCGCTGAAGCCTCATCATTAGGATCCCACTGAACCTGCTCAATATGAGAGTGCTCGGGCTCTAGAGCTAGTTTGTCCTCGACCTGCATTCCAATCAAGAACATGAGTAACATCCGGAAAGTAAGGCCTAAGAACTGAAACATGAAAGACATCGTGAATCACAGACTAGGTGGCAATTAGGCAACAGGACCTATACGCTCTAACACCTCAAACGGACCCACGAAACTCAAGCTTAGAACCCTTTCCACTAGGGCTCTTCCGAGGATGAACTCTGAGAAACACTCTATCTCCTATAGCAAACTGTCGTACCCTGTGTGCATCAGCAAATTTCTTCTGCCTATCTTGAGCTGCTACCAGATGCTCTCGGATGCGAGCTACCTGTTGCTCCATGTCACGAAGCATCTCAGGTCCAAGAAGGATTTCTAATTATCAAAGGGGTATAAGCCTTTTCATGATAGCCTAGCACATTTTGTGACATTTATACTATCTCTCAACCATCTGAAAAGATACAAATGTTGACCATCTCCAACTTTAACAATAATTCAAGCATATATGGTCAGCACCCAAAACAGTGACCTAGGGACATGGAATTGAGAATGAGGCTGACAACCCAAACACACACTTCAAAATTGGGAGTGCACGAAGATCATACATAAGAATCTCAACATCTCTTCATCAACTTTGAAGATAGTGCTAGACACATGGTTGACCAAACCAGTGTAAAACACATAGATTAATTAAGCTCGATACTTTCAAATGCTAAAACCATCTTTAGTATAACTAAGGCAACACAACCCTAGAATCACATGCCATAAGACTTCATCAAAGAGAAATATGAACCAACAACAAAATCCCAAACCTCAACCAAAACACAAAACATATTTCACAAGCACTAGATCAACATACGCAATAGCTGAATACCTATAACCCTATTTTAATAGAATTATTTGAATATCCTCAACATATATAGTCAACAACAACTAGTTGATAATTAGTTGACCAGTTGAAATCTATGACAACACTTTCCATTCCTCTTCTCACTCTTGCAACAATCTCGCCCTTTGTCATTGATGGAAACACATGATGTGAAAAACTGCCAAGGACACTATACCAGTTCTAAAAATACTTCTCAAGATCTTTTTTGCTTCTCCCCTTAGAAGATCATCTTCCTCATTACCTACTCTCTCTTATTATCTTTCTTTCCTTTTCACATGCTCTCTCTCTCCTTTTTTTCTCTTATGCTATCTATCTCCATTTTTCACATGCTCTCTCTCTAACTCTTTGACATCAATGGAACATAAACTTCCTTTGACATGAAAATAGAATACTCATAATGAAAAAAAATTAAAAATCTTCCTACTCCCCTGAGGGGTAGCCACCAAAAACATCAGTCGAAAAAGATAGAATCATGAATCTATGGGACTGATACATCTCTTAATGCATCTCAATTTATAAAAGGAAAGGTAATAACCCCTATCTTATCGTGGAGATACAAAAAATTATCTTTAGGAAGAGCCTTTGTAAATATATCCACAATATAATCCTTTGTCAAAACATACTCAAGTTTGAATTCATTCTCCATGACCTTTTCCCTTAAGAAATGATAGTTGATAGATATATGCTTCATTCTTGACTGCATCACATGATTCTTCTAAATGTTAATTGCACTTGTATAATAAAAAAATAGAGGAATATGATCATCATGTAGCACTATGATTTCCTTCAATTTTTGTTTCATCCATAAAACTTGTGTACAACAAGATGTTGGAGGAATATACTCAGCTTTAGTAGTAGGCAAAGAGACTGAATCTAGCTTCTGACTCAACCATTCCACCAATCTAAACCATAGAATAAATTCACCGCTACATGTACTCTTTCTATCGTCCATACTTTTAGCCCAATTCACATCTATATAAGCACTAAGTGTAAAATCAGTATCTTTAGGATACCATAATCCATAATCTAGAGTTCCATTGAAATATCTAATTATTATTTTAACTATAGTAACATGTGTTTCCTTCATATCTTCTTGAAATCTAGTCACAAGACAAACTACATGTATAATATCTATTCTAGTAGCAGTCAAATACAATAGTCCACAAATCATAGATCTATAGTTGCTCTGATTATCCTTAGGTGAATCATCATATTTTCCTAACTTCCAACTAGTCACCATAGGAGTGCTTACCAGTTTGGAACCATCCATCCCAAATTTTCTCAACATCTCTCTCACATACTTAGATTATGAAATGAAAATTCCTTCCTTTGTTTGATTAATCTCTAGACCAAGAAATAAATTCATCTCACAAAACATAGAAATTTCAAATTCTTTTTGCATCTCTTCTGCAAACATCTTGCACATCTTTTCATTTCCTCCAAAGATAATGTCATCAACCTTCACATTCGAGCTTTGTAAAATCTTCCTCATTATTTTTTTCAAACATCTATATTCCTTGCTTTTAGTAGAGTATCCAAGAAATATTCCTTCATCATTTCTTGCATCAAATTTTTCCAAAGTTTCCTCATCTCTTCTGATATAGCATTTGCTTTTGAATATCTTGAAATACTTAACTGTAGGAATTCTTCCATGCCATAGCTCTTAGGGGGATTTTGTACTATTTTCTCTTGCTCGAACATGATTAGATACATAGACAACAATGTTAATATCTTATTTCTAGTAAAATTTTAGTAGTTTGAATTTAGTGATCATTGACCTAGTAGCTTCTTGAACTGTTCTATTTTTCCTTTCAACAACTCCATTTCGCTGAGGTGTTCTTGGAGTAGGTAATTGTCTCTTTATTCCATGCACTTCACAAAATATATTGAACTCATGAGAGGTGAATTCTCCACCTCTTTCATATCTTAAACATTTTATCTTCAAATTCACTTCATTTTCAACCATAGCCTTGAATGCCTTGAATCTATCTAATGCATCTAATTTCTCTCTTATAAATGTAACCAATGTATATCTAGAATAATCATCAATTAAAATCATAACGTACCTTTCACCAAGTAGAATTCACACTCTCATGGGACCACAAGATCTATTTGAACCAAATCCAATAATGGGTATGTGCAGGATCATGATGGGCCAAAAAGTGGCAATATGATGGGTATATGGCTGACGACTATTTTTTTACCAAAAATTGATGAAACGAAACGAGTTTTTAAAGGAGATTCTTAACTTTCCACCAATATAAATTATGCTTTACTTTGAATTTAATAAGTAATTATTATTTATTTTTTATTCAAATTATGACTAAAGTCCTGATTGATAGGTTGATTGAAAAACATCTATAGCTTTCAAATGGTATCACATTTTTTGAATCTAAAACATGTGTCACATTCTACACTTCACATACTATAGGATTAAAAAAATAAAAATTTAATTTCATGAAGTTTTGACCAAGTTAAGGTGGTCAGACATACAAGTTTTTATATTTTTTAAAATTTTGTAATAAAAAATCTATAATTAATTATTTGCTTGGAAAAATATTACAAAAAAATATGCATCACATCAGAGCATGAGTCCTCTACTTATATCTAAAATCTTATAAAATTTTTTATCGTTTTATTGTGGTTACGGTTGTCAGACAGACACCTACTTCTTTTTTTTCCTTGAAATTTAAGTACCACTGCATTGAAATTTAAAATTTTTACCAAATAGATTTTATTTTTTTTACAAACCTAGTAGTTTAGAAACTACATTCAATTTTCTACAAATTCTATTCTTACATATTTTTGAAATAATATAGATAACTTATTTAAATTTTTACGTCAAGTTTCCTAACTCTGATTTTTCTGAATTTTTTGCCACTTAAGGGCCTGCTTTTTCCATGATGATCCTGCACATACCCTAATCTAGTAGTAAATTATTCTATTGAACTATAATGATTTCTTGTTTGCTTCCCAAACTGGTAATTCCTGCATATAGCATTTACATGCTTTGTAGTTCTTGGTATATCTCTCACGGCCTAAATAGAACTAATCCTTTCCAAGTTATAAAAATTCATGTGACACATTCTCTTTTTCCATAACAATCTATCATTTATCTAAGTCATAAAACATCATCCATCAACACCTTTAAGCTGATAAATATTCCCTTTAGGTTTCTCTCCTATAGCAATCAATGTTCTAGATCCTTTACAGATCTCACATTTCTCATCCTTAAATAGAAGATCATATCCTTTTTTGCACATTTGACAAATGATCAACAAATTATGCCTTAAACCCTTAACATAGTAAACATTGTTAGTATGAAGCTTTCCATTAAAACTTACTAAACCTATCCCACATATTTTAGCACCAGTATCATCTTTGAACATAACCTAACCTCCATCATATTTCTCAAGGATATGTGTGGGATCATGATGGGCCAAAAAGTGGTGATATGATGGGTATGTGTAGGGTATGTGGTTGACAACCTTTTTTTAACCCAAAATTGATGAAACAAAAAGAGTTTTTAAAGGAGATTCTTAACTTTCCACCAATATAAATTATGCTTTACTTTGAATTTAATAAATAATAATTATTCATTTTATATTTGAATTACAGCTAAAGTCCTAATTGATAGACTAATCGAAAAACATCTATAGATTTCAAATGGTATCACATTTTTTGAATCCAAAACATGCATCACATTCTATGCTTTGCATACTATAGGATTAAAAAAAATAAAAAATTTCATGAAGTTTTGACCAAGTTAAGGTGGTTCAGACATATGAGTTTTTATATTTTTAAAAAATTGTAATAAAAAATCATAACTAATTATTTACTTGGAAAACAATTACAAAAATATGCATCACATCCAAAATGAGTCCTCTACTTATATCTAAAATCTTATAAAAAATATTATCATTTTATTGTGGTTAAGGTGGTTAGACAGACACCTACTTCTTTTTTCCCCTCAAACTTAAGTACTATTGCATTGAAATTTCAATTTTTCACCAAATAGATTTTTTTTTAAATAAACCTATTAGTTTAGAAACTACATTCAATATTCTATAGATTTTATTCTTACATATTTTTGAAATAATATAGATTTAACTTATTCCAATTTTTACGTCAAGCTACCTAACTCTGATTATTTTTAAATTTTTTGCCACTTAAGGGCCTATTTTTTCCATGATGATCTTGCACATACCCTCAAGTTTCACAAACTTACTGTTTTCACTAGTCATGCGATGTGAGAAACCACTATCAACTACCCAAAAATTCTTTTTATGTTTAGCATGTAGGGAAGAGATAACTGTACCTTCATTTTTCTCCTTCTCCTTCTCCGTCTCTGGACGACTTTCCTTTGACTATTTTTTTGAATTAGGAGAAGTAGGTTCATCCTTAATTTCCAAGTAAAGCATTCATTGTCATCTAGATCTTCATATTATGAATCTTCATCTAAAATACTAGCATTCTCATTATCTCATTTCCTTTCTTTTCTTTCTCATATCTTTGTTTATTCTTTTTAGCTCTTTTTAGACACTTTGTAGCATAGTGACCAATTTGTCCACAACCAAAGCACTTAAATGAAAATTTACCTTATTACTTATTGAAGCCTTTTCTCATTCTTCTTAAGAAGTTAGCATCGGTTTCATCAAAGTTCTTTTCATCCAGATCTTTAGTTTTTGTAGCTATAAAAGAAATCTCTATTTTTCCTCTACATCTTAGATTCGCCTTCCTCATCCCATAAGATGAGAAAAATCCTAGCAGCAGATCCTTAGTACAAGTCTTATAATCTATAGTCTTCTCAATAGCACTCACCTTTTCACTATAAGGATTAGGAAGAGTTCTGATGATCTTTATAATTCTGGTTTCATCTATAGTAGCACCAAGAGATTGCATCCCAACCACTACCTCATCCAATCTCTATACATAGGCTTTAACATTATCATCTTTGGAAATATGTATAAGATCAAACTGTGTTTCCAAATTTTGTATTTTTTCTCTTTTACCCTTTCATCACCATCATTCGCTCTTTCTAAAGCATCCCATAATTCCTTAGTTGTCTTCAAATTATGAACCTTAATCAACTCAAAATGTACCAAACTATTCTTCAAGATGAAATTTTCCTTGTTATTCACTTCATGTGCTCTAATTTCCTTAGGTGTACTCAGACCATTAGAAGGAGGAGTGTAGGGATTCTTATAAGCTTTCTCTACATCATATCCACAATACTCTAGATATTATTCCATCAATGCTTTCCAGATACCATAATTAGTTCCATCAAACCTCAAATAATCAAAGACCTTTTTTCTAGGCAAACCAGACCTTCCTCAAGTGGTTAATCTCTTCACCAAGGAACCAAGCTCTGATAACAATTGTTGGATATGACAACTAAGAGGCCATTTGAATTAGTTGTCACAGATTATAACTTTAAATTCAATTATTGGAACTAACACATAAACTGATTAAGTGATTAACCATCAAATGCAAATGAAAAAACACAATAAAACCATATTTACATGGAAAACCCAATGAGGGAAAATCCACAGTGAGGATTAACTCACACTATAGAGAATATCAAAACCAATTACAAAAAGGCTTACTCCTTGAAATAAGGCTCATTTCCTGAAATAAGGCTCATTTCCTAAAATAAGGCTTATTTCCTGAAATAAGGACTCACTATCCATAGGGCTACAACCTGGAGGGCTCACTTCCATAGAGATATTAATAAGACTTGTTATAGAGAGACAACAATCCCAATGCAATAAATATTTCACCAAAATCACTGCTCAACTTGCATTAATGATAGAATTCACCTTCTACCACTGCAACCGAAAAATTAATGTTAAGATTCTCACTAATCAACCACACACCTAACTCACACACTTTCAAAATAGCATCAAAGTCACATATGTTCTTTCACTTATCTTCCTTCTTTTCTTATATATAATTTTCATCACTAGCACATTTTGTATTTATACTATCTCCAACCTTAAAAAGATACAAAGTTGACCATCCAACTTCAAATTCAAATTAGGTTGGCACCAAACATCCTAGGGTGGAATTAGAATGAGGGCAACCCAAACACATGCTTCACCAGGACCCATAATAGATCCAACACGCTTCGTCAACTTTGAAGATAGTGCTTGACACATGGTCAACCAAACCAATGTAAAACACATTGATTAATTAAGCTCAATACTTCCAAATTTCAAAACCATCTTCAATAGAACTAGGGAAACACAATTCTAGAATCACATTCCATAAAACTTCATCAAAGAGAAATTTGGACTAGCAACAATTCTCCCGGACATCAACCAAAACACAAAACATAGTTCACAAGCACTAGATCAACATCCTTAATAGTTGAATACTTGTAACTTTATTTTAATACAATTTTCTCAATATCCTCAACATATATAGTCAACAACAACTAGTAGATAACCAGCTGACCAATTGACATCAATGAAAACACTTTCATTCCTCTTCCATTCTTGCAACAAAATTTTCTAAGGAATTTTCAAAAAAACCCATTTGAGCCTATTTTGTATGGTAATGTAAATTTTTGTTTTGTATTTTTTAGATTGGAATCCTAAAGAAGTAGACTCTATGGTTAATCAAGTATGTAATTTACTTAAACTTATCTATGTAGTCTCAATGTTTTTTCCTCATTGTTTGCAATTAGTTCTAATTGATGTTGAATTTTATTATTGGACGTGATCTCAGTCATTTTAGGAAGTTTTATTTGTAGAAATTTTTATGCATCTAAGTAAAGGTGAATCAAATATAGAGAAGGAGAAACACAATTGATGATTTTATTTCTTTCGTTGTTTTTTACATGGGGTAAGAAAATTGAAAAATATCTAGTTCTTTAACCAATTTTCCAAATTCCAACCATGAGTAACATTATAGAGGTTGTTGGTTAAGACTGTTATGAATATTTTCTTCCTTATTTTAGGGAATTTAATGTTTACTCTTACATATTGTAATAGACTTGAAAATATGTTGTCTCATGAAAGATCCTACCCAATAATGTCAAACAAATAGGATCTACATTTTATTTCAAATTTTAGTGATTGTTATCTTGCATTTTTTTATGGCTTTTGTGTATAATACTGATTTGAGCAACTATTTTCCCTTTTTGATGGATGGCTATTGATCACATGTCACATGGACCATGTCCTTAGTAAACTCTTGATTACTTTTTCCTCTTCTAGACAATTTTGTGCTCAGATCCCTAGGTACTATCAATTGATAGAAATATATTTATGATATTGGATCTAAAGATGTTTTAAAGAGAGGTCTTATTTGTTGAGTAATTTTGCAGGGAATTGTAAACTTTCTATTGATGATGTCTCAAATGAAGGGTGGTTGTCTAGTTGATTACAATCTCATCATGAATCTCTTTCTACAAGTAATTTCTTTCTAGTTGTTGTAAACTCATATATTTTCTTCCTATTGATAAATAGCTTATGGTTTTTGATATGGAACTCTAAAGTTGAGGTGACTATTAAACTATTGCTCTCAATGTAATTTTTTTTGTTATATTATTATTTCTTGTAGTGCTTGTATAAGGTGTAGATTCATGCATCAAGTTGTTTGAAGAGTTCAAGTCTTATGAAGAGCTATATTTCTTCTAGGGTGCATATTTGAGCTCTAGGTAATTTGACTTTGGATTGTCACTTGTATCATTTTCTCACTAATATTTATTGATCTATTTAAGGATGTAATTTTGTAGTAGCTTGGTAACCTTGTAATTATATGGTAAACTATATTTTTGATGTCATTGGTAGTGAGGATCCCAACATTCACTTCAAATACATTGAAGTAGAAGCCAAAATTAGACAAAACAAGGAGGTGGAATGTGTAACCAGAGAGTCAAACTTCTATGATGTAGAAAAGACAAAGAGATTTCTTATGGAAGCACGACTTTCGGATGCTCATCCACTAATACATGTTTGTGATCGATTTGGATTTGTCCACTATCATGTTCAATAAAGCTTATCAATCAAGGTATATGTAGAACATAGTTCTCAGTCCATACTAAGTATTCATGGTGTGAATTATGTAGAGGAGTATTTTATAAGACCCTTATGCTTCATTTTTCAAGTAGTTATTTCATGTTTTGGAGCTATATAAAAATAAATAAACCATTGTAACTTAGCTTTCTCAGTCACACCACTGAGAAACACACTTGGTAACACATTTTTTAAAGCAAAGACACATATTTTTGTCTTGTATCTACTATAACAACATATTTTCTCAATAAAAATTGATTTTTTTTCCTTCATAATAGTTGTTTCATTATGCATAAATGAATGATTGACTACGTTTTTTCATGTTTTATGTTTAAACCTCAAAAAAATTATCTCATTTCCAAGAAATTTAGGTAGAAATCAATGAGCGAAAACAATTAAATAAACTACCAGTTGACTAAATATAATACCAACTGACAAAAAATAGTGAACAAATACGACTAAATATACTTCTAGTTGACATAAATTAGTGAATAAATATATTACCAATCGTCATAAATTAGTGAATAAATATAACTAAATCAACGAACAAAAATATACTACCAAATTTATGAATCAAAACAACCAAATAAATGACTAACAATAAACTATTAATGGTCATGTGACCAAGCTCAATGAATAATATGACTAAATATA